>CM038673.1:289186569-289786569 GCA_021605145.1 Aegilops bicornis | reverse complement strand
AACGTTCGCCATACAACGGGTGTAAGCCAGATTTACACATGCAAAACACTTAGGTTGACTTGATGAGCCTAGCATGTACAGACATGGCCTCGGAACACAAGAGACCGAAAGGTCGAACATGAGTCATATAGTGGATACGATCAACATGAAGATGTTCACCTATGATGACTAGTTCGTCTCACGTGATGATCGGACACGACCTAGTTGACTCGGATCATGTATCACTTAGATGACTAGAGGGATGTCTATCTGAGTGGGAGTTCATTAAATAATTTGATTAGATGAACTTAATTATCATGAACATAGTCAAAAGGTCTTTGAAAATTATGTCGTCGATCACGCTTTGGTTCTACTATTTTAGATATGTTCCTAGAAAAAATTTAGTTGAGAGTTGACAGTAGCAATTATGTGGGTTGGGTCCGTAAACTGAGGATTGTCCTCATTGCTACGCAGAAGGATTATGTCCTTAATGCACCGCTCAGTGTGCTGAACCTTGAGCGTCGGTTGTGGATGTTGCGAACATCTGACATGCACGTTTTGATGACTACATGATAGTTCAGTGCATAATGCTAAATGGTTTAGAATTCAGGCACCAAAGACGTTTTTGAAACATCGCAGAACATATGAGATGTTCCAAGGACTGAAATTGGGATTTCAGGCTAGTGCCCACGTCAAGAGGTATGAGACCTCTGACTAGTTTCTTAAGCCTACAAACTAAGGAGAAAAGCTCAATCGTTGAGCATGTGCTTAGATTGTATGAGTACTACAATCGCTTGAATCGAGTGGGAGTTAATCTTCCAGATGAGATAGTGATGGTTCTCCAAAGTCACTGCCACCAAGCTGCTAGAGCTTCTTGATGAACTATAACATATCAGGGATAGATATGATGATCCTTGAGCTATTCACGACACCGCAAAAGTAGAAATCAAATAGGAGCATCAATTGTTGATGGTTAGTAAAACCACTAGTTTCAAGAAGGGCAAGGGCAAGAAAGGGATACTTCATGAAATGGCAAATCGATTCTTTGCTCTAGTGAAGAAACCCAAGGTTGAACCCAAACACGAGACTAAGTGCTTTTGAAATAAGGGGAACAGTCATCAAGCAGAACTACCCTAGATACTTGGTAGATGAGAAGGTCGGCAAGGCCGATAGAAGTATATTGGATATACATTATAATGTGTACTTTACTAGTACTCCTAGTAGCACCGAGTATTAAAATACCGGTTCGGTTGCTTAGTGTTAGTAACTCGAAATAAAAAGCTACGGAATAAACGGAGACTAGTCAAGGTGAGATGACGATATGTGTTGGAAGTGTTTCCAAGGTTGATGTGATCAAGCATCACATGCTCCCTCTACCATCGAGATTGGTGTTAAACCTAAATAATTGTTGTTTGGTGTTTGTGTTGAGCATAGACATGATTGGATTATGTTTATCACAATACGGTTATTCATTTAAGGAGAATAATGGTTACTCTGTTTATTTGAATAATGCCTTCAATGGTCTTGCACCTAAAATGAATGGTTTATTGAATCTCGATCGTAGTGATACACATGTTCATGCCAAAAGATATAAGATAGTAATGATAGTACCACATACTTGTGGCACTGCCATTTGAGTCATATTGGTATAAAACACATGAATAAGCTCCATGTTGATGGATCTTTGGACTCACTCGTTTTTTTGAAAAGTTTGAGACATGCGAACCATGTATATTGGTTAATACGCATGAAGAAACTCTATGCAGATGGATCGTTTGGACTCACTTGATTTTGAATCCCTTGAGACATGCAAATCATACCACATGGGCAAGATGACTGAAAGGCCTCGTTTTCAGTGAGATGAAACAAGAGAGCAACTTGTCGGAAGTAATACATTTGATGTGTGTAATCCAATGAGTGCCGAGGCACGCAGTGAATATCGTTATGCTCTTACTTCACAGATGATTTGAGTAGATTCTAAGTATATTTACTTGATGAAACACCAGTCTGAATTATTGAAAGGTTCAAGTAATTTCAGAGTGAAGTTGAAGATCGTCGTGACAAGAAGATAAAATGTCTATGATATGATCATAGAGATGAATATCTGAGTTATGTGTTTGGTACACAATTAAGACATTGTGGAAATTGTTTCACAACTAATGCCGCCTGGAACACCATAATGTGATGGTGTGTCCGAACATCATAGCTGCACCCTATTGGATGTGGTGCAAACCATGATGTCTCTTATCGAATTACCACTATCGTTTATGGGTTAGGCATTAGAGACAACCGCATTCACTTTACATAGGGCACCACGTAATTTCGTTGAGATGACACCGTATGAACTATGGTTTAGAGAAACCTAAGTTGTCATTTTTTTAAAGTTTGGGGCTGCGACGCTTATTTGAAAAGGGTTTAGCCTGATAAGCTCGAACCCAAAGCGGATAAATGCATCTTCATAGGACATCCAAAATAGTTGGGTATACCTCCTATTTTGGATCCGGAAGCAAAAGTGATTGTTTCTAGAAACGGGCCCTTTCTCGAGGAAAAGTTTCTCTCGAAAGAATTGGGTGGGAGGATCGCGGAGACTTGATGAGGTTATTGAACCGTCACTTCAACCAGTGTGTAACAGGGCACATGAAGTTGTTCCTGTAGCGCCTACACCAATTGAAGTGGAAGTTGATGATAGTGATCATGAAACTTCGGATCACGTCACTACAAAACCTCGTAGGTCGACAAGGATGCGTACTATTTCAGAGTGGTACGTAATCCTGTCTTGGAGGTCATGTTGCTAGACAACAATGAACCTACGAGCTATGGAGAAGCGATGGTGGGCCCGGATTCCGACAAATGGCTCGAGGCCATAAAATCCGAGAGGATCCATGTGTGAAAACAAAGTATAGACTTTGGAAGAACTACTTGATGGTCTTAAGGCTATTAGTGCAGATGGATTTTAAAAGGAAGACGGACAATGATGGTAAGTATCACCATTAAGAAAGCTCGACTTGTCGTTAAGATGTTTTCCGACAAGTTCAAGGAGTTGACTACGGTGAGACTTTCTCACTCGTAGCGATGCTAAGAGTCTGTTGGAATTGTATTAGCAGTTACTGCATTATTTATGAAATCTTGCAGATAGGATGTCAAAACATCATTTCCTCGACAATTTTCTTGAGGAAAGGTTGTATGATACAAACAGAAGGGTTTTGTCAATCCTAAAAGATGCTAACAAGTATGCAAAGCTCCAGCAATCCTTCTAAGGACTGGAGTAAGCATCTCAGAGTTGGAATATACGCTTTGATGAGATGATCAAAGATTTTGGGTTTATACAAAGTTTATGAGAAACTTGTATTTCCAAAGAAGTGAGTGGGAGCACTATAGAAGTTCTGATGAGTATATGTTGTTGACATATTGTTGATCAGAAATGATGTAGAATTTCTGGAAAGCATATAGGGTTATTTAAAAAGTGTTTTTCAATGGAAAACCTGGATTAAGCTACTTGAACATTGAGCATCAAGATCTATAAGGATAGGTCAAAAACGTTTAATAGTACTTTCAAATGAATACATACCGTGACAAGATTTTGAAGGAGTTCAAATAGATCAGCAAAGAAGGAGTTATTGGCTGTGTTATAAGGTGTGAGCATTGAGTGAGACTCAAGATCTGACCACGGCAGAAGAGAGAGAAAGGACGAAGGTCGTCCCCTATGCTTTAGACGTAGGCTCTACAGTATGCTATGTTGGGTACCGCACCTGAAGTGTGCCTTGCCATGAGTCAGTCAAGGGGTACAAGAGTGATCCAGAATGGATCACATGACAATGATCAAACTTATCCTTAGTAACTAGTGGACTAAGGAATTTTCTTGATTATGGAGGTGGTAAAAGAGTTCGTCGCAAAGAGTTACGTCGATGCAAACTTTGACACTAATCCGGATGACTCTCAGTAGTAAACCGGATTCGTCTAGTAGAGCACTTATTTGGAATAGCACCAAGTAGCGCGTGGTAGCTGCATCTACAAGATGACATAGAGATTTGTGAAGCACACACGGATCTGAAAGGTTCAGACCCCTTGACTAATAACCTCTCTCACAAGCGAGATATGAACAAACCCCATGGGTGTTGGATTCATTACAATCACATAGTGATGTGAACTAAATTATTGACTCTAGTGCAAGTGGGAGACTGTTGGAAATATGCCCTAGAGGCAATAATAAAATGGTTATTATTGTATTTCCTTGTTCATGATAATTGTCTATTGTTCATGCTTTAATTGTATTAATCGGAAACCGTAATACATGTGTGAATACATAGACCACAACATGTCCCTAGTAAGCCTCTATTTGACTAGCTCGTTGATCAATAGATGGTTATGGTTTCTGACCGTGGACATTGGATGTCATTGATAATCTAGATCACATCATTAGGAGAATGATGTGATGGACAAGACCCAATCCTAAGCATAGCACAAGATCGTGTAGTTCGTTTGCTAAAGCTTTTCTAAGGTCAAGTATCATTTCCTTAGACCATGAGATTGTGCAACTCCCGGATACCATAGGAGTGCTTCGGGTGTATCAAACGTCACAACGTAATTGGGTGGCTATAAAGGTGCATGTCTGTTGGGTTCACACGAATCGAGACTGGGATTTGTCACTCCGTATGACGGAGAGGTGTCTCTGGGCCCACTCGATAATGCATCATCATAATGAGCTCAATGTGACTAATGAGTTAGCCACAGGATCATGCGAGACTTGCCGGTAACGAGATTGAACAAGGTATAGGGATACCGATGACCGAATCTCGGGCAAGTAACATACCGATAGACAAAGTGAATTGTATACGGGATTGATCGAATCCCTGACATCGTGGTTCATCCGATAAGATCATCGTGGAACATGTGGGAGCCAATATGGGTATCCAGATCCCGCTATTGGTTATTGGCCGGAGAGGTGTCTCGGTCATGTCTACATGGTTCCCGAACCCGTAGGGTCTACACACTTAAGGTTCGATGACGCTAGAGTTGTTATGGGAAATAGTATGTGGTTACCGAAGGTTGTTCGGAGTCCCAGATGAGATCCCGTACATGACGAGGAACTCCGGAATGGTCCGGAGGTGAAGATCGATATATTGGACGAAGGGTATTAGAGTCCGGAATTGTTCTGGGAGTACCGGGTGACGACCAGTGTGACCGAAAGGTGTTTCGGAGGCCCCGGCAAGCGTTGGGGGGGGGGGCTTATGGGCCAAGGGGAGGGGGCACATCAGCCCACTAAGGGGTTGTGCGCCCCTCCTACCCCATCTCACGTAACATGGAGAGGTGGGGGCGCCTCCCCTAGGGCAGCCACCCCTCCCGGCTATGGGGGCAAGTTTCCTAGGGGTGGGGGCGCCCAAACCCATCTAGGGTTTCCCCTGTGGCCGCCACCCCTCCCCTAGGGTACCCTAGGGCGCCTCCTCCACCCCCTTCCCCCTATATGTAGTGAGGGAGAGAGAGGGCAGCCGCACCCCTTTCCCTGGCGCAGCCCTCTCCTCCTCCAACATCTCCTCCTCCTCCATAGTGCTTGGCGAAGCCCTGCCTGGGAACCACGAGCTCCACCACCACCACGCCGTCGTGCTGCCAGAGCTTTCCCTCAACTTCTCCTCTCCCCTTGCTGGATCAAGAAGGAGGAGGCGTCCCCGGGCTGTACGTGTGTTGAACGCGGAGGCGTCGTCCGTTCGGCGCTAGATCGGATCTTCCGTGATTTGAATCACCGCGAGTACGACTCCATCAACCGCGTTCTTGTAACGCTTCCGCTTAGCGATCTTCAAGGGTATGAAGATGCACTCCCTCTCTCTCGTTGCTAGCATCTCCTAGATTGATCTTGGTGACAAGTAGGAATTTTTTTGAATTATTACTACGTTCCCCAACACCTCTTCCTTAGCTACATGTGTGACCACACCATCTTTGTCCATCACCGTTTGCACTCTCCCCATACAAACTCGCTTGGATGAAGCATCCATATCATCATACAACAAGTGCTCATAACTATCCACATGTTTTTCAAAAGAAAAAACTATATAACTACCCGTCGAGCGAGCCTCTAATGTGTGTCTCCTTTTTACCTATTATTTCCTTGCGAGCGTTCTCAGAGGTGCCCATCTCTCCTACTTTTTTTATCTTTCCTCCCCTTCCTCTTAGGGTGGTCTTGCTTAGAAGCTTTTCTAATATTGAACTTAAAAAGATTGTTCACAGCAGCCGAGTCACCTGCATTAGCCGAAGCCGCAAGGCGAGCAGCCCCTGCCCCAGAAAGATCCTTTAGGACTCTCGGCTCGAACAATAGCTCACAAAATCTCTATTTTTTAACACTTTTCCCAAAATCTCTACAACTCAAGTACTCCCACTGTCGCGGACCAACCTGTGGTTGAATGGTTAGAGGTACAATGGTATCCCCAGCCCACCAAGGTTCAAGTCCACCTTGTACTCAATCATTTAGAATTTGAGTAGAAATTTAGTCACTGTAGTCCAACAGTTTGTTGGAGTATAAATTGTTTATGCACAAGTTCAGTTTGTAAAATATGTACTGTTAGGTTACTATAATAATACTACTAGGTTATGGACAAGTTCAGTTTGTAAACGAGTAGTAGGAGTACAAAGTTCGGTTTGGAAATTCGGTTCATCTAAATTTTAGTAAACTTACACACTTTAATGAACTACAAATTCGATGAACTTGATTTCAATTTGAGGATACCGCTTATCGTTAGCGTTTCGGTTGGCTGGGGATTAGAGATTAATCGAAAATCAGACGACTATTAATCAATTAGTTTTTGCTTGCAATTCTCAAGTTCCAAGCACTAATAAGGTAAAAATGAAAAGAACCATCAATTTGTCTAAGCCTTTAAATGAGACAACACTACATCAATACATATAACTACATATTACATGTCAAACAATGAGTCAATGACAAAAAAATAGGACAACACTACAAACACATGTCCTATTGAACGTGGGATTGAGTGTGATGTGCGGGAGGCTACTGAAGGGGAGACCCTATTTTGGGGTTTCTGGCCACAGTGGGCCGACGTGATTAGTCGCTAGACTCTCGATTAATCGTTGATACATCTCCATCGTATCTACTTTTCTAAACACTTTTGCTCTTGTTTTGGACTCTAATTTGCATGATTTGAATGAAACTAACCCGAACTGACGTTGTTTTCAGCAGAACTAGCATGGTGTTTGAGGGAGTCCTGGACTAGGGGGTGTCCGGATAGCCGAACTATCATCTTTGGCCGGACTCCTGGACTATGAAGATACAAGATTGAAGACTTCGTCCCGTGTCCGGATAGGACTTTCCTTGGCGTGGAAGGCAAGCTTGGCGTCTGGATATGTAGATTTCCTACCATTGTAACCGACTACTGTAACCCTAACCCTATTCGGTGTCTATATAAACCGAAGGGTTTTAGTCCGTGGGGACGAACAACAATCATACCATAGGCTAGCTTCTAGGGTTTAGCCTCTACGATCTCGTGGTAGATCTACTCTTGTACTACCCATATCATCAATATTAATCAAGCAGAGTAGGGTATTACCTCCATCGAGAGGGCCCGAACACAGGTAAAAACATCGTGTCCCTTGTCTCCTGTTACCATCAACCTAGACGCACGATTCAGGACCCCTACCCGAGATCCGCCGGTTTGACACCGACATTGGCGCTTTCATTGAGAGTTCCTGCCGTATGCCGTCACCTATAGGCCCGATGGCTCCTTCAATCATCAGCAACGACGCAGTCCAGGGTGAGACTTTTCTCCCCGGACAGATCTTCGTATTCGGCGGCTTTGCATTGCGGGCCAATTCGCTAGGCCATCTGGATCAGATCAAAAGCTACGCCCCTGGCCATCAGGTCAGATTTGGAAGCTTGAACTATACGGCTGATGTCCGCGGAGACTTTGATCTTCGACGGATTCGAGCCACGCGGCGTGCCGCGCCTTGTCTCGATGGTTACGATCTAGCACTTGCCGCGAACGGTGCCACGAGGCCGCACCGATGCCGCTCGACCCTTAATCCGGGCGGTTTCGCCGATCGAGGGCGATTGGTTGGACACCGCCTCGAGGCTGAAATCTCTGGCGATTGAGCGAACACCATCCTGTCCTTTGCAAAGCTCGTGACTCCCAGGTGCCGGACTCCTTTCCGGACTCCGAACCTCCCGCGCCCCTGCCAGTCGAATCCGACTGGGCGCCGGTTATGGAGTTCACCGCCGCGGACATCTTTCCGCACTCATTAAAGTCTCTCTCTTTGTCAGGGGAGCCCTGGCCGAACTACGGTCAGGAAGGTTGGGACTCGGACGACGAAGAAATTCAATGCCCACCCACCACCCACTTTGTAGCCACTGTCGATGACTTAACAGACATGCTCGACTTCGACTCAGAGGACATCGACGATATGGACGACGACGCCGGAGACGACAAAGAACCAGCGCCCACAGGTCACTGGACGGCCACCTCAACTTACGATATATATATGGTGGACACACCTAAGGGAAGCGATAACGAGGAACGACGAGATGCTGCGAAAGAAAATTCCCTCGGGAAGCAGTCAAAGCGGCGGTGTAAGCGCCGCTCAAAACCCCACCTCCACAAAGATAGCGCCCACACAGACCCAGCCATAGAGCAGGGTGAGCCGGCCGACGACGAACATGCCATTGAGCAAACATCCGAACAGGCCAACTTGGACAAACAACCCGTCCCCGGCAAGGACAACAGTCCGCGCGATCTCATGCCGGACACGTCATTGGATCAGAAGAACCTCCACAAAGAGCTCCTCGCTCTGCGGCGTAGCTTGAAAAAGCGTAAGCGAGAGGCTCGGAACAGCGGAAGACGCACTCCGAATGAGATGGAGTAAATTACTCAACACTGCAGACAAACATGGCGGTACCGCCAAGCAAGAAACTACCCAAAGCGCAAACTACTGCCCGAATTGATGAGGACGCCGTAGAGCCCCCCCGATCAAAAAACAAAGAGTTGGCCGGGTCGGATAGACGACCACATGGCACACGTCGAGCCGCTAGCGGCTCCGCACACAAGCGTGCACGAGATCCTCATAAGGATTCGCAGCAAAAGGATGGCCCGATTAGATATATCTACGGGCCAAGGAAACAAGTTACGGCGAGCAATACAACACGTCAAATATCCGAACATCACGGCACACCCAACATACAGGCGCGCACCCTCTATGTTTCACCGATGAGGTGCTTTGGATCATGAATTTCCGGTAGATTCAAGCCCGTAAACATAGAGGCATCTGACGGAACGGCAGAGACCACAGAGTGCGGATTGAGGATTATATCCTCCACATACACATGGCCGGAGGAGATTATCTCCACGCCATAAAATACCTACCCCTCAAGCTCAAAGGGCCAGCCCGGCATTGGCTTAAAAGCCTCCCGAAAACACCATTGGTAGTTGGGAAGAGCTTGAGGATGCTTTTCGGGCCAATTTCAGGAACCTATGTCCGACCTCCCGGACGCAGACGATCTAAGTCACATAACCAAACAGCCCGGAGAGTCATTTCGAAAATTCTGGAACAGGTTCCTCACCAAAAAGAACCAAATAGTCGATTGTCCAGGATGCCAAGCCTTAGCAGCTTTTAAACACAACGTCCGGACGAATGGCTTCGCCAGACACCTTGGCCAGAAAAGCCAAGAACAATGGCTGCACTAACAAGCCTCATGACCCGCTTTTGTGCGGGAGAGGATAGTAGCTAGCAAGATGCGCATGCCAATGACCCAAGTACATCCAAGTCGGGGATGGGAATGGGAAACCACGACGCAGCAAGGACCTCGTGCGGATTAAGGAACGGTCCAAAGAGCCTTGGCGGTCAACGCCGGATTCAAAAGCTCACGGCGAACAATAAAAAACTGCCCCTTAAGGACAATAACGATGAGCTATCCAACTTAAACAAAATCTTGGACAAGATATGCCAAATCCACAGTACTCCTGGAAAGCCTGCAAACCATACCCACGGAGATTGTTGGGTCTTCAAGCGATCCGTGAGACTCAACGCCCGAACACAAGGGGCTCGACACACCAAGTGAGGATGATGGCCGAGCACCACAAGCGAGCCTCGAGAGAACAAAAGAATTTCCCACAAGAGGTCAAACAGTAAACTTACTTCAAGTAACAAAGGGGAAAAGCAGAGCGGCACCCATTAAATTACGCATGAAATCTACCCAATGAGTCCGAACACTGGTTGTCAAAACCAATTACCTTCGACCATCAGGACTACTCCGAAAGTATCCGGAACGCAGGATGGACTGCCTTGATACTAGAACCTATAGTCGACGGTCTTCAATTTACGCAAGTCCTAATGGACAACGGCAGTGATTTAAACCTGCTATGTCAGGACACAATCCGCAACATGGGGATAAACCCAAACGGGATTAGCCATAGCAACACTTCCTTCCAAGGAATAATGCCAGGCACATATGCCCATTGTACGGCCTCCCTACTATTGGAAGTTATGTTCGGCTCACCCGACAACTTCCGTCGGGAAAAGTTGGTCTTCCACATCGCCCCATTTAAAAGTAGCCATCAAGCACTACTGGGACGCGAAGCTTTCGCCCGCTTTAATGCAATACCGCATTATGCATCTCTTAAACTTAAAATGCCCGGTCCACGAGGCATCATTTCATTAAAGGGAAGCTGCGCGTGTCTCTCAAGGAAAGAATGTGAGACCGCCTTATGACCTCACACTAATCTGGCCTTGCTGGCCATAAGCGTCTAAAGCAGGTCGTTCGGACCGGACACGGTTAGGCGAGTCCGCATAAATAAACATGATGCTTACTAGCGCGTACCCCCCTTACAAGGGGCTCCATGCATGTACAACAAGAGACAATAAAGCTCAATTTTACTCATTTTGAATCATACTCTATTTTATTTCCAATTACATTTTAAGCGCGATCTTTTTCAAACTAAGTTCCTCTCTTTTACGAGATGAACGTCGTGCTATACCCGTCGAGGATACGACACAACGGAGACACGGTAGCGGGGCGTGCGGCGAGGACCCGTTGCAAGGATTCTTTTCAGATTAAGACCCTGCGTAAACCTTTTTCACTGTCTCTTGTTGTTACTCATCCCCGGTCTCTTATTATAACCGAGGAGGAGGTCTGGCGTTTTGGCATCGGCCAGCGTCGAAGTTTGCACGCACTGGACACGAGGGCTTGTTACCAAGGGCATTGTTCGCCCGCTTTATAAAAGACCGAATACCTTAGGGAGTGTTCGGCGTCTCGAGTTAGGCCTTATATGCATCAGCTCCGAATCATGTCTTTGGTCAAATGTTGGGTTTGCCGGCTCACGTGTTTTTGCTGCCTTACGTTCCGTTCTATCGGCTAACGGCACCGGAGAACTCTGCGATTGTGCCCGGTTCGCCGGGCGAGCACCTCGAGAGAAAGCCGAAAACCGGACTGTCATGATATAGCGAGAGGCTGGTCAACCACTCGATGACTCACCGGAATGTTTAGAATTCCTCCGCATTAACGAAGGACCGTTTTTTTGAGCACATACGCACCCGAATTCGGGAGAGTGCGGTGCCCCCAGGGGCTATATAGTAGCCCCACCATCGAACTCCTATGGCTAAGTGAAAGTGATAAAGCATTATGGTCCGGTTGCCTAGTTTGCTACGCTACCACCTCCTTTATAGGACCAAGACGTTGGATTAAGTGTGAAAGCACGACTTCTTTGCAAACACCCCCGCACTATGTGCGTGGGGGCTGAAGTCGAAGACTGCCATCTTTCAGGTTATATACATATATACCTCAACGGCCGCACAGGAGGTAGTTTTCTACTTGAAGGCACAAGTATAAAAAGCTCTTACATTAAATTGAAATGTTGTTTCATAAAATTATACATGTCATTCAAACATAACATCCTTCGAGCACTGCGTCTCTATTAAATGAGCGCACGGAAGAGCTTCCTCAAAATAGCGCTCGACTGGTACTCGGCTGCCGTCCGAATCTGGGGACGCAATATCGGTGGCATTCATCTCAGCCCAGTATGCCTTGACACGGGCAAGAGCCATGCGCGCCCCCTCAATACACGCCGACCGCTTCATTGCGTCGTCGCGATACCGCACTAAGGCTAACTGCACTAAGCCAAAATAACTCTTGGTGAGGTCCGCTGGCCACAAATGAGTCATGACATGCTTCATGGCAAGTCCGGATAATTGATTCAGCTCGGCCCATTCGCCAACCGATCGGTCAGCGAAGAGGATGCTCCGGACTATGGAATTGTGACCAAAATAGCTCTTCCTTCGCGCCCTTCTGGCCTCGGAAGTGCTCAATCGCGTCCGTAGCGCTCGCCGCTAAGTCGAGATAAGCATCCTCTGAACTCCACAGCTTGTCCAACTGAGCATACTTCGGATCCGTATATTTCCTCCGCAGCAGAAACGGTTTTCCAGCCGCAATATCCCCGGCCTGACTCAGCTCCTCCTTGGCAGCTCTCATAGCGGAACGGGCATCCTTGGATTCGGCGGTGGCTTTTTTCAGGTCCTCTGTTCCGGCTTGACGTTCTTTTCAAGAACCTCGCAGCGGTCGGTAGTATTCTTGATTTGAGGCCAAATCGGCCATTTCCTCTTTGCTTGGCGATGAGCAGCCCGTTGACTTTCAGCTCTTGACCGCCTTTAAAGCGCCGCATTACTCTTCGGGCTTGCTCTTTAGCTCGGGTAAGTTCCGCCTGAGCCTCTCCACAAGCGGCACCGTCTGCATCAAAGCATACAAGTAGTAAGGCATGGGCGTCAAGCTCCCTTACCAGGTGTCCGCGGAGAAGTCGCATACCTTGTGACTCGTCAAACCGTTTATTGACCAACGCGATGTCCGCATCCGCCTCGTCAAGTTGCCGCTTTAGTTCGGCAAATTCATCAGTCCGGCTAGCCACCGGACGCCCCGCCACCTACATAGGAGCAGCGACATGTTAATCTTGAGATTATGATCCTCGGCCGGCTGTCGATTGTGACAAAGATACCGAGTCTCGGGGCTACTATCTGCTCAGGTGCATTCTATATGCATAAGCGCCGGAAAGGTACATCAAATTTTTCGTACCTCGCACCCGTCGATAAACTTCTGGCGGCTTCATGCAATCCGCTCTCGGCGGATGCAATTCTTTCAATTACCATAGCCATTAGCGCCACGGTGATCTTCGAGATATACGCTCGCCCGAGCAGGTCCTTGACTCCTCCGACCGCACGCCCGGTTGGCGCCCGGACCGTCGGCCCGCACGGACTCGGGAAACTCTCCATGACGACACTTGAATTCGCTCGCCTCGCCTGAAAGCGCGATAGGTGGAGGCGTTTCGCTCTCTATCATCTCCGGACGAAGATCCCCAAGACGAGCTCTCACGAGAAGGGCCGAGATCCGAACTACAAGGTACAATTTGGTTATCTTGTAAATAAATACAGGATGTTCTTTATTCACAGGACCCCTTCTTTTTACTTACGGCTCATTTGGAGGGCTGATCCCCTTAGGAAATAGTGCGGTGGGGTACCTCCGTGGCCGGACTTTCAGACGAAGACTTCTTTCCCCGCTTTGAGGCCTTGGCTTCGGGTCTTGAGCGGTCCTCTTCTCCCCTTGGAGGGGAGGATTCCTGATCCCCTCTTCCTTAAAAGCCTCCTTCACGGAGGCAGTTGCTTCCCTGCTCCCCCCTTCGCCTTCTTTAAAAGGCGCGTCCTTCAACATCTTGGTCAGCATGGGATCCGGTGTGGTCTCTGGGAGGGGAGCCGGACACCTTATCAACTTTGCCTTGGCTATCCACTCATGTTCAAGAAACGGCTCCCTTAAAGGGCATATATATGATAAATGAATGAACAGCCTGTCCGATTCTGAGGTTACTTACTTGAGTATCTGGGTGATTGCAGCTTAGACTGCGTCCTCGGTCAAGTCCGGACACTTCTCTTGTGATCCGAAGAACAATTTGTACATCTCCTTGGGCGTCAGCGCCCATAAAATGTTGGAGAGCTCGTGGTCCCTCAGTTAAACTCCAACAGATGGAGGGGGCGACGTTTGCAGGCGTATACGCCGAATCAAGATAACCTGCGCCGCCACGACCATATTGATCTCTCTTTCTTGGAGGTCTCGAATACGGCCTGCAATGTGAGGAACGTCCTTGTCGGCCCCTCAGTAGCCCCGGTTGGCCCATGATGCCGGCCACTGTGGTGAACTGGCCCGAAGGCGGGTGGCGCCACCCATTTGGTGCCCACAGGAGCGGTGATATAAAACCACTCCCGTTGCCACAAACCAAGCTCCTCTTGAAAAGAGCCCTCGGGCCACGGAGCATCAAGCACACTTGCTTATGACCGCCCCTCACTTTTCTGCTTGTTGCCCCTCGATCATCTTGGCTCCACCTTGAAGGTCTTGAGCAACAGTCCAAAGTGAGGGTAATATGGAGGAAGGCTTCACATACGACAATGAATGACGAGATATGGAGGATGGACTCCGGATTCAAGTCATGGAAATCCAACCCATAATAAAACATGAGCCCCCGCACAAAGGGATCCGTCGGGAAGCCTAAACCCCGAAGGGAGTGAGACACGAACACCACGCTCTCGTCGGGCTCGGGAGTGGGAATGACCTGCCCTGGAGCAGGCAGCCTATGCGAAATCTTGCCCTGGAGCAGGCAGCCTATGGGAATGACCATGAAATCTTGCCCTAGGGGGAGAGGGGGCGAAGGGGGAGCTCACGGGGGGGGGGGGGGAGTAGGGTTCGTGGCAGGGTGCTCGGTGGAGGTCGGGAGGCCGACAGGGACGCCTTGACGGAGTGGATGCAGTCCCGGCTAGGTGGCGGCGAGCTCGGCGGCGTCGGTGGTGGCGCCCTCCTCCTCGATCCCGATCCAATCGGGGAGGGGAGGGAGGAGATATTTTGGGGAGCGGGGGGGGGGGGGAGTGTCGGTGGGGAGGTGCGGGTTGGACCGAGTGGGGAGTGGGGGGAGGCTTATGGGGGGTGCGGGGGTGGGCCGGCCTGGCCGGCCTGGTGGCCAGTTGGGCCGGTTGGCCCATCGGGTGGGGGTTTCTCTTCTTCCCTTTTTTTTGATAGTTTTAGGTTTTAGTTTTTCTGTTTTGTTTTTATTTATTTTCTTTTCTGTTTTAAATCAGTTTAAATTATTTAGACATTTTCTAAAAATGTGTTTACTTCACCATAATTACCGATGCAATATTTGGCAACCCCCAAACATTTTTGTGTTGACTTTTGAAAACTTTGGGTGTTTGTCGCTAATTCATTTTTGAATTTGCTATGTTTTTGAACTACCACTTAATTAGCAACAGTAACATAGATGACAAGGCATCATCAAGAGAGTTTTACTGTAGCCTAATTATCCGGGCGTTACAGCGGGAGAGTGGGCCGCGTAAAAGAGATGAGGATGGTGATGATGATGGTGATGTTGATGAAGACGATCAGCGCGACGATGATTCCCCTCCTGACGGCACTCCGGCGCCACCTAGAGAGAGGAGGAGAGGTTCTCCCCCTTGTGCTTCCTCCTCCATGGCCTCCCCCCTAGATGGGGAGAGGTTCTCCCTCTGGTCCTTGGCCTTCATGACGATAATGGCCCCTCCGGGATCCTCCTCCACGGCCTCTGGTGATGATGGCCCCCTCCGGCAGGGTGCGAGAGAGGGCCTAGATTGATTTCTCGTGGCTATAGAGGCTTGTGGCGGCGGAACTTTCGATCTAGGTTATTTTCTGGAGGTTTGGGCATTTATAGGAGAGGTTGGCGTCGAGAACAAGTCAGGGGGCCCCACGGGAAGTCCACGAGGCACAGGGGCGCGCCCTAGGGGGTGGGCGCGCCCTCCACCCTCGTGGGGCCCACGGGACTCCCCTTCAGTAACTCTTTGTTCCATTATTTTTTATATTTTCTCGAAAAATTCTCCGTTGATTTTCAGCGCATTCCGAGAACTTTTATTTCTGCACAAAAACAACACCATGGTAGTTCTGCTAAAAACAGCGTCAGTCCAGGTTAGTTCTAATCAAATCATACCACAATCATATAAAACAATAGTAAACATGGCTTGAAAACTTCATAAATTATAGATACGTTGGAGACGTATCAGCATCCCCAAGCTTAATTCCTGCTCGTCCTCGAGTAGGTAAATGATAAAAGAAATAATTTATGAAGTGTGAATGCTAGCAAGTGCTTAAGTTTGATCAATGATAGTTTCTATCACTTTTTGTAGCATCATTATATATATCATAAAAGTAGCTCAACTCATAAAACTTCTCATGATCAAGTAACAAGTTATTCACATGTTAAAGTATAGATCATAAACTTCCTTGAAACTAACAAACCATGCTCTTAGTCATCAAACAATTGCAATTCATCTTATTTCGGGAAGGGTCTATGTAAGAGCTTTGATTCAGCAAACTCCACATACTCAACTATCATTTAATCTTTCACAATTGCTAATACTCATGTGATATTTATGGGTTCAAAGTTTTAATCAGACACAGATAAAGATAGGGGCTTATAGTTTTGCCTCCCAACCTTTTACCTCAAGGGTAATGTCAACAATAATACTTTATGAAAACCTACATCCAAATGGATATATATATATATCCAGATCGTTCCAACACAAAGTGCTTGCCAAAGGAAAAAGTGTAAAAAGGAAAGGTGAAAATCACCATGACTCTTGTATAAGGGTAGAAGGTAAAAGTAAAATATAGGCCCTTCGCAGAGGGAAGCAGAGGTTGTCATGCGCTTTTATGGTTGGATGCACAAAATCTTAATGCAAAAGAACGTCACTTTATATTGCCGCTTGTGATAAAGACCTTTATTATGCAACCTGTCGCTTTTATTTCTTCCCTATCACAAGTTCGTATAAACTTATTTTCTTCGCACTAATAGATCATACATATTTAAGGAGCAATTTTTTATTGCATGCACCGATGACAACTTACTTGAAGGATCTTACTCAATCCATAGGTAGGTATGATGGACTCTCATGGCAAAACTGGGTTAAGGAATGTTCGGAAGCACAAGTAGTATCTCTACTTGGTGCAAAGAATTTGGCTAGCATGAGAGGGAAAGGCAAGCTCAACATGTTGGATGATCCAAGACAATATAATGTTTCGGATATAGGAAAACATAACCCATTAAGTTGTCTTCCTTGTCCAACATCAACTTTTTAGCATGTCACATTTTAATGAGTGCTCACAGTTACAAAAGATGTCCAAGATAGTATATTTATATGTGAAATTTCTCTTCCTTCAATATTCTTTCATGAATTGTTCAAGTGACCAATTATGCGTTTGCTAACTTTCAATAAGTTTACTACCTATACTTATTATATGTGAAGTCATTACTCCCCATGTTATAAGCATATGAAACATATATAAATTAGATTTATGATATTCAATTCATTCAACCATTTACTCATAGGATATACGTGAAGCACGTGAGTAAATGACAAACTACCCCAAAAAGATATGAGTAAAGAACACTAGGTAGTCAAATAATTAACTAGCCATGGGAGGATTCTTTTTCATTCAAGATTTCAGATCCAATGATTTTATTCAAACAACAAGTAAAATTGAAAATATGCTCCAAGCAAAACACATATCATGTGACGAATAAAAATATAGCTCCGAGTAAGGTATACCGATAGTTTTGAAGACGAAAGAGGGGATGCCTTCTGGGCATCCCCAAGCTTAGGCGCTTGAGTCTTCCTTGAATATTACCTTGGGGTGCCTTGGGCATCCCCAAGCTTAGGGTCTTTCCACTCCTTATTCTCCTCATATCAAACTGCACAAAAACTTTGGGTGGTTCATTTTGTTGATCGCCTCCTTTCTTGTCTGCAATGTAGAATTTTGGCGAGCTACAGGACCAAGATGAGTTAGTAAACTAGTTGATGAAAGTAGTGGCCAAGTTGCTCAAACCTCTCACGGTCACGGCATTGAGGCCACTGTCATGAGGATAAACCTACAAGCAATGTTCAGACGGTCTATGTTGCCTCTTATGTACTCTAAAGTTTGCTCAGACAAGCATTAATTTTAGCAAGAAGTACCACCGAGTGAACATCACTTACCAATCTGTACCCTGGGTAATTAAAGTGTGTCGATGGATGATATTGGTTGTGATCTCTCAATCATTTGAATGCGTAAACATGGTGAACTTGTGTATATCTAAATCTTTTTGTTAATGTTAGCTATGAATATTGGCTTGTGATCTATCAATCGTTTGGATGCATAGGCATGCTGAACTTGTGTATATATGAATCTTCTGAGTTGTTGATTTTGAATGTTGGCTATGAATATGAAAGTATCCCATGAACCTGAGTTTGATCCGAATGTTTACCTTTTCTGTTGTACTTATGTGTGAACTTGTTAGAATGTATACTGTGGTATTGTGACGTGTCAGTGTCACACGACACACCTTCATCCCGAGAACAATGACACCTGCTTGTTAGGCTAGCAACGACATAATGTTTTTGGCCTAAAAAATAGAGTATTGCATTGTTTTTTGGGCTCAATGAAAATCAAGTGCTATTTTCTATAGGTTAGCCCGCCCAGCAAATGGGTTGCTGGCCCGCCACGGACTAGGAGGCCAAAAATATAAGTTGTATCATGCAAAGGCAAGTTAAAAAAATATGCCATCGAGAGCCATCCACTCAAAAAAATCGCGTATGATGTGCTTCTTTAGTCTTCCCTCTACTTGTTCTCCTTCGCCCAAACCAAAGAAGATGACCGATCGCTAATCGTCATTAGGGGCCAGCTGGCCGCCTGCCGTGCCCCCTGCCCACTCTTAATTCAAGTTTGCCCCATTCCCCAACCACCAACACGGGATGGAAGTTTCAATTTCTTCCCCCTCGCGCCACCGAGGGATTGAAGAAGCGCAGCATCCAATCCACCACCGGTGATGGCTACCAGTCCAAGTGAGAGAAAAACTGCAAGTTTCAGTTTCGGATAAGAAACTGCATGTTCAGAGGCAGAGCATTTAAATCAACGCGTCCTTTTAAAACATGGATAACATCATATTGGAAATTTTATTCATGGTCAAAAATGGTACTAACAGCAGGTTAACATCATGCTGATCAACATTCATGTATATCACATCTTTATATGATGCACAGTCAAAAAGATATGCTATTTTTAAAATGCCCACACAATGTTGAATGTGCGAAAAATTGAGTAAACTAGGGACAAAATTTTGGCAAGTGGTATAGGTGATGTGTGCAGGTGACATGGCGGGACCCACATGTCAGTAATAGCCGAGGCAAAAAATTAGATATTTTTCAACTGCACCCGGTGGAATCGAACACGGGCAGTACAACTTTTGGGTGAGAGGTCTGTAGCCACTAGGCTACTGCGGTATGTTCGAAAGAATGAAGGCGCCCTGTTTCACTACTCTAGGCATCTTCCTCGGCTCCAGTTCGTTCCCATCCGAGTCCACGACGTCGTCCTCCGGCTTTGTGCGTTCGCCGCGGCGCCGCCGTCTGCCGTTGTCAACATGCTCAACAAATGAGAGGAATCTGGAGAGGATTGTATGTAGAGAGGCTAACAGTCGGGAGTCGGGACCCACCAGGTCCATGGCTGTACGCAAGCAAGTGCCTCATTGAAAAAAAGATTCATCCTAATTGTATACCGACGTTGGGGTCCATGGGTTTGTCAACCTAGTCAATAAACGAAACAAATTTACAACGAAGACTGTCATCGGAGAGCTTTTTTGGGGGTATCGGGGATCTAGTAGGTATCACTTTTATCAAAGGGCGAACAAGTATCAGTTTGGTTGTGGCCTACCTAGCCTAGATTCTGTTTTTTAACATGTGCAGCCCACGGCATACCGACACAGTGGTTTCAACTTTTTTTTTGAGGTCCATCGTGTATCAACCGGCCTATGGGCCTCCCAGCCTAGGTTCTATTTTTTTTCTTAAACATCGGCAGCTCAATTTATCTTTTTTGAATAAAACGCAGATCTATGTTCTATTTTCTGTATATAAGAATAAGAATGCCAGGTCCAATTTATGTTTTCCCTTCTAACTACATTATATATATATAATCATATATTAAATAGAAATTTATATATACATTATAAAAACACCTCACGTCTTATTAACTTATAGAAAAAATGTTTAATGTAAGTTGGCAAGGAAATCACAGTTGTTTTTTACTCTAAGGCAACGAAAATCACGGTAATTGCGTACAAAATCTTGCCAAGATTTAAGGACCGATATAATAATAACGCTCATTTTATTTTCAGCAATAACTCACAAATTAGCTAATTTTATATTATCATGTATCAATTCTAACCTAACATTATATTTACTGAAGCTCAACAAATTTTGTGTATTCCAAGAAAGTTCAAATGGGTTGTGATTTCTTAAAAAATATGAGCCGCATAGGCGCTACATCATTTGTTTACACAACCAACAAATGGATCAGTAAATTCTAGAAAACATGTGTTAAATATGTGCCACCGGGCATGCATCTTCAATCTCTCGTCTTCTTCGTCCAGCGCCGCCGGGACCTCCTGCTCCAGCCTCCGGCGGCTAGCAGCTTTGCTTAGTAGACATCACTGCGACGCTACCCCACCGCCGGCCATGCTATCCCTCCACCCCTCCACACCTTCTGTTATTTTCCACCGACTGTAGCCCCACGCCACACCAGAACCAGTTAACCCTCGTACTCCTCTCCATCTGTGACTCCACTCCCGTGTCTTCCCATCTACGGCTCGTTCCCATCCGAGACCTCGCCGTCGTCCACCGCCTTGGTATGCTCGATGCTGCATTGTCAATGTGGTTAACAAACAAGAGTCATCGAAAGAGGACAATGCATGGGGAGGCTGACAGTAGGGACGCACCGGGTCATGGATGCACGCATGCAACTGGCTCCTTATTACACGGAAAAACTATTATTCCCCCCTTACAGCTTGGTTCCACCAGCTACATCTTCGTATGCAAGGAAGTGCCTCCTTATTAAGCAAAAAAATGTTTCCTCTCCCTGACAGCTGGGACCCAACAACTACATCTTTGCAGGCAAGGAAGTGCCTCCATATTATGGGCAAAAAACATTATTCCTCCCCCTGATAGCTAGGACCCACCAGCTATATCTTCGCACGCAAGAAGGCGGACATGTGGGCCAATAGCTCGAAGCCTATGGAAGGCGTTCTCAACTTAGTCAACAAATGATTTTGACATCTGCAGTCGTTGGATGCACATACAATGACCGACCTGCATCTTCAATATCTCGTCTTCTTCCTCCAGCACCGATGGGACCTTCTGCTCCCGCCTCCAGCGGTCAGCGACACTGATTCGCACGCCTCACTTCGAAGTGCTACCCCACCACTGGCAAGGCCATCCCTCCATCCCTCCTGTTATTCTTCGTCGGCTGCAGCCCCAGGCTGCATCGAACCGGTCAACCCTCGTATGTCGTACTCCGCTCCGTCTGCGACTCCACTGCAGTTTCTTCCCCATCTCTAGGTCGTTCCTATTAGGGGCCTCGCCGCCGTCCAACGCCTTGGTGAGCTCGGCGCAGCGTGGTCAACAAAGAGAGTCATCAGAAGAGGATTGCACGTGGAGAGGTTGACAGCTGGGACCCACGAGGTCCATGGCCGCTGTCGGTGTCAAAACCGGTGGATCTCGGGTAGGGGCTCCCGAACTGTGCGTCTAGGCGGATGGTAACAGGAGACAAGGGACACGATGTTTTAACCCAGGTTCGGGCCCTCTCGATGGAGGTAAAACCCTACTCTGCTTGATTAATATTGATGATATGGGTAGTACAAGAGTAGATCTACCACGAGATCAGAGAGGCTAAACCCTAGAAGCTAGCCTATGGTATGATTGTCGTTCATCCTACGGACTAAAACCCTCCTATTTATATAGACACCGGAGAGGACTAGGGTTACACAGAGTCAGTTACAATGGGAGGAGATCTACATATCCGTATCGCCAAGCTTGCCTTCCACGCCAAGGAAAGTCCCATCCGGACACGGGACGAAGTCTTCAATCTTGTATCTTCATAGTCCAGGAGTCTAGCCAAAGGTCATAGTCCGGCTATCCGGACACCCCCTAATCCAGGACTCCCTCAGTAGCCCCCGAACCCGGCTTCAATGACGATGAGTCCGGTGTGCAGATTGTCTTCGGCATTGCAAGGCGGGTTCTTCTCCAAATGTCGTGTACCTGTTGAATAGTGTCCGGCTCCTTATGAATATTACGCTCCTTGGCTTCCATGCCCAATAATTGCCATCTTCCACGTGTCAAACGAATGCGAAAAGCCAGGGTGTTTTTACATTTACCCCCCTAGCTGTGTAAATGAGCCGCCTTTTAAAGAGACGAGGATTTAGATCCAAATCAAACCATCTTCCCTTCGCGAGCATTCATCGGAGCGCATCCGACAGAGATCCATTCCATCATGGCCAGTCGATGCAGCTCCTCCTCTCGCCTTCCCAGCCCTCAGCCTGGAGATTGGGAGAGATGTTCCGTCCCGCTGCGAAGCTAGTGACGCCTCAAGCCAAGGGGTTTCTCCCCCGGCCTACATGGTCCCGGTCCGAGCTGGGCTTGCCACTTATAATGGTGGAGAGCAAGCGGAGAGCGTCCCCAATCCCTCCGAAGGAGAGCGGGTATGCCTTGTCCCTTATTTGATAAGAGGGCTCAAATTTCCAATTCATCCGTTTCTCTGGGGGCTCCTGGAGTTCTACGGCCTCCAGTTGACAACCTTACGCCTGCCTCCATATTGCATATTGCGGGCTTCGTAGCCCTTTATGAGCTGTTTTTGGGCATCGAGGCTCATTTCGCGCTGTGGAAGAAGCTGTTCTACCTTGTGCCCCGTTCTCAGGAGGGGTCAATATATCAAGTGGGCGGAGCCGAAGTATGGCGCGTCGCGGGACGGATATCTATCCGGAACCCCAAGGAAGGCGTCCAAGACCGCCTTGAGAATGGTTTTATATAGAAGATGTCCCCTCTTTGGACCCTGTTGGATCGGCCTCCCTGAGTTCAATAATGCTCCTTTGAGGAAGCGCCTGTCGGCGTCCACGGAGCCCTCGGAAGGAAAATGACAAGGGCGTCTTTTACGATGGGCGGATAAGATTGTTAGCTCATTCCGGATGACCATGATCGGGGTCATGGCCACATGCATTATGCGGGGGTGCAGCCGCTTCATAGAGGCCACCCCATGTGGGATTTCAACGGGGAGGATGATGCCACCCGCTGCGGCCGTAAGGGGCCGGGATCGGTTGCCGCTCTGACGAAGATCTTGTCCGCATTCTACAAGGGAGAAGAGGAGGAATTTCTTCGCGCCAATCCACAGGGCGGATTTTCTATGCACAATCCTCCAAGCTGGGTAAGCGGACACTTCTTTTTGCACGTCCGTTCCATATTCCCATACTCAAGTACCTTATCTTGTGATTTCAACGCAGGAATTGCGCCGGGCCGTAAAGGATATAAACAGCCCTCCTCCACAACCCGAGGATCTGGAACGGTCCCTGATCCGGCCTCCCAAGAGGATCCGGACATATTCATGGAGCTGATTGATGGGGTATTTCACCAATTGAGCATCGACAATGCCTTGGTGGCTATTACAGCCGATTATCCTGGACTGCTCCCCACCTCACAAGTAATCGAGACCGAAGTCCTAATACTTCGAAGATGATCCATCCGTGCTTATTTTTTATCACCGTATACCAATGGTGTTTCGCGGGGAGGATCTCGAGGCGGAATGCCGAGCTGCGGCGACTAAGCCGACAAGGGACCGCGAGGGCGGTAGGCTAAAGAGACACGCAGTCCGGTCGAGGCACCGGGCGCAGCAAAGAAGGCGTGCTGCCTTATTCCACAGTATTATTCTTACGATGCATTCTAACGCATGTGCTCTCCTTTTTTAGGAAAAGAGGGCTCACGGACTATATCCGGAGAGATTGCCAATCGAGCCTCCACCAGCCAGGCTCCAAAGCCAGGTCCAGAAGCAGAGGCAAGCACGAGGCGTGTGTCGGACGCTCCTCCAACAGAGGATGCGGACAGACTGTCCGCCACCAATTCCAAGGTGGAGAGTGCCATGAATCACAGGCGTCGCCGGACAGTTCTTCGTGACGCTTGTTTCTCCCAAGAGGCATTGGATGCCTTCAATTCGGGAGATGCGTACCTTCGTGCCGCTCAAAATGGTCTAGCCAGAGCCACGGAGCAGTATGTGAAAGACATACGGGTGAGAAAATTTGATGGTTATATATGTCAGTAGACCCCGAGACTGGAAACAGTTAGAAAAACTGATTAAAGGATCATTTGTTATCTGAGGATCTTACAAAAAGAATACCCAATTGTCCCAGAGCTGGAAGAGTGCAAAGCCCAACTTGAGGCCGCACTAGCCATGGCGGGGAGGCCAAGGAGACCCCCTCTGGTATTATACGCCCGAAGATAAGTATGTTGTGAAGTGCGGCGTGTGTGCAAATCGACAATATCATTGCAGATGGCGCGGAGTAGATCCGGACAAGCAACAACTCTTGTGCGGTTAAAGGCTGGCGAGAGCGTGCTTACGAGGGTGAGGCGGAGAAGAATAATCTCAAGATGCCAACACCCACCGGGCGAGGAACTAAAGGATGTTCGTGCCCGGTTGTCGGACTCCGTGAAGGAGAATCGGCGGCTTCGACGCCGGCATTTTTAGTAAGTGCTTGAACGAACTTTGAAAAGAGTTCGGCGAGGAAGTCGACTAACGAGTTATGTCTCGTAGGTATGCTCACTGTGTCGTCCTGCAGAGGAAATGCCCGGTTCTATGGGTGACCTTCTTCCCGAAGTTTACAACCGCATTTAACGAGTTCGGCAGGTGATGAAAGGCGTCGCCCAGGCCTTGTGGCCATCTGTCTCCATGCCCGAAGGCCTTGGAGAGCTTGCAGAGAGGCTTAAGGGAGGGCGGCGGCGCTTCCGATTATGTAAGATATCGGCGTGCCGTCAAGGTGCCAGGGAGGCTTGGGCCATGGTGAAGGCGCGGTACACGAAGGCTGACCCAAACCACATGGCCGAGGTCGGGCCTGTGGGGGCCGATGGGAAGGAGATCCATGTGAGCTTAGTGTACGGCCAAGTAGAGTTGGCCGCCAAATATTCCCAACAGGACTGTAAACTAGACAGCCTGTTGGATGGTATTGAAGAGGAATATGCCCAGTCAAATTGACTATGTAATTTAAGATGACATGTAAAATGCCTTCTAGCCGGATTGTAGATCGTTTGTCATGGCGGACCTTTTCGCTTCAACCTCGGGACCCGATAGTCCGGAGTGTGTCCGAATACCCTCTCGGTTATGTAGGAACCAGGGCATGCATGGAGACCAGGCGTAGGGGTCATTAGTGCTTGAGCAATGCATAAGTGCCCAACTAGTTATGTTATATTACATGGTTAGTAAGAAACATCTTCCAGGAGAATAGTTCCGTTAGGGGTTCCTTTCCACAGGAGGCATGCCCTAAAGTGCATGTCCTGATCAAAAAGCGAGAAAAGCATCCGGGGCGGATAACTAAACAAGTGAGAAATCATCTTTAGTTCACCGACCGAATATTCCCTTAAGAACGCTTAGCTTTCGGCTTCACCCGGTCGAGGTACACATTCGGTGACCGGGCAAGAATAATCGCAGAGGTGCTCCCTTTACCGCCTAGCCGAACAATCGAGAACGTAGGGGTAAGCACAGGAGCCAGGCAACCCATCTTGGCCAAAACTTAAGTCATATCGATGCATATAATGGTGAATAAAAGGTACATGCGGAAGTGTGACACATGTGTTGGGCATGAAGCCCGTATAAATAAGCTTCTGTTAAAGAAGCCCCCAGGTATAATGAGCGGATAGCGCGTCGGTTAATAATGCGAACAAAGGCGCGAACAGGCCCTTAAGGCTGTAAGGGAAAGGGAGGGAGAAGGAGAGAAATAAAAGACAACTAATGTGTAAAAAATAGACAGAGGAAGGAGACGAACACAGAGTCCGGCGCTAGGCGTAGAATCTTCGGAGACGGGCTGCGTTCCATGGGTTCGGCTCGAGTCGGTTATCCGATGCATCTCGCAGACGGTATGCTCCACCAGTCAGGACTTGGTCAATAATAAAGGGACCTTCCCATTTGGGCTTGAGTTTGTCCTTTTTCTTGTCCGGCAGGCATAGAACTAACTCGCCAACATTGTAAGTTTTGGCCGTGCATTTCTACCTTTGATATCTTCGAGCCTACCGTTGATAGAATGCGGAACATGCTTTTGCCACGTCACGCTCCTCCTCCAAGGCGTCCAAACTGTCCTGCCGATCGAGTTCAGCTTCTCTTTCTTCGTACATGCGCACGCGAGGTGAGTCATGAATTATGTTGCAGGGAAGAACCGCCTCAAGGCCAGATACCATAAAGAATGGTGTGAATCCGTTGGTGCGATTCGCGTGGTCCGCAGCCCCGTAGTACGGAGTCGAAGCTCCTCTACCCAAAGGTCGTGTTAGATTCCTTGAGGGACCGCACTAATCTGGGTTTGATGCCGCTCATGATTAGACCATTTGCTCGCTCGACTTGACCGTTAGTTTGAGGATGATAGATTGAAGCATAGTCGAGCTTGATGCCCATGTTTTTGCACCAGAGTTTGACCTTGTCGGCCGTAAAGTTTGTGCCGTTATCAGTGATGATCTTTGTGGGGACGCCAGTAACGGTGTACGACCCACGATATGAAGTCTATCACCGGTCCGGATTCGGCCGTCTTAACCGGCTTGGCCTCTATCCATTTGGTGAATTTATCCACCATGACCAGTAGGTATTTTTGCTTGTGGGTTCCTCCTTTAAGGGGTCCAACCATGTCAAGCCCCCAGACCGCGAAGGGCCAGGTGATGTGTATGGTTTGGAGGGCGGTAGGTGGCATATGGCTTTGGTTAGCAAAGAGCTAGCAACCGACGCATCGTTGGACTAAGTCCTGAGCATCTGCCCGGGCCGTCGGCCAATAAAATCCTGTACGGAAGGCCTTGCTTACAAGGGTCCGAGCTGCGGCGTGGTGCCCGCCGAGTCCGGCATGAATTTCAGCCATAAGATTCCGCCCTTCCTCTTCGGAGATGCATCTTTGAAGGACTCCGGTGGTGCTTTTCTTATAAAGCTCTCCCTCATGGACTTTATAGGCTTTAGATCGCCGCACTATGCAACGTGCCTCGTTTTGGTCCTCGGGAAGTTCACACCTGGTTAGGTAGGCTAGGAATGGTTCTGTCCATGGAGCAATGATCGCCATTATTACGTGAAATTTGAAGGTGTTACTGCTGGCGAGCCTCCCATTGTGTCGTAATGTTCGATTGTCGGGCGGTGTGGTTGGGTCCGGCTGTTATTTCGGACTCCCCTTCCCATAATACGGATGGCTTGAACAACCTCTCCAAGAAGATATTGGGGACGGCATCGCGCTTTTGGCGCCAATGCGTCTTAGAGTTTCTTTGCTGATTGTTTTCCCGAGCTATATGGTGAAATTCGAGCCCTTCGAACCGAGCTGACATTTTTAGGACGGCGTTGCAATAAGCTGCCATTTTCGGATCCTTGGCATCAAAGTCTCCATTTATTTGGGATATCGCGAGGTTCGAATCCCCGCGCACCTCTAGGCGTTGAATGCCCATGGAGACTGCCATCCGGAGACCATGTAGAAGGGCCTCATATTCGCTGCGTTGTTGGAGTCCGTATACATTACCCGGAGTACGTATTGAATCAGTATCTCCTATTGGGGACGCCGTAACGACGCCAAATTTCTGCATCAGCCAACATTTTGGAGCCGTCGAAGTGCATGATCCAGTTGGAATATGTGCCGTACTCTTTAGGGAGTTCGGCTTCAGCCCATTCGGCGACAAAGTCGGCCAAAACTTGCGACTTAATAGCTCGCCGTGGCTTATAGGTTATGTCGAACGGGAGGAGCTCAATAGCCCATTTGGCAAACCGGCCCGTCGCGTCGCGGTTGTTTATAATATCGTCAAGAGGTACTTTGGAGGCTATTGTTATCGAACACTCTTGAAAGTAGTGTCGCAGCTTACGGGACGCCATAAATACCGCGTACGCTATCTTTTGATAATGCGGGTACCACGACTTGCATGGAGTGAGGACAGTGGACACGTAGTAAACTGGCTTTTGGAGGGGGGATTTGTGTCCGTCCGTTTCTCGTTCGACGACGAGTATTGCGCTTACAACTTGATGAGTTGCCGCGATGTATAATAGCATTGGTTCGCCCATGTTAGGCACGGCCAGGACCGGGTTTGTTGCCAATATGGCTTTTATTTCTTCGAGTCCGGCCGTGGCGGCATCAAATCCACTCGAAGTGTTCGGTCTTGGCGGAGGAGGCGATAAAGGGTAATGCCTTTTCTCCCAAGCGGGAGATAAAGCGGCTTAGAGCCACCACGCATCCAAATAATTTTTGTATTTGTTTGAGGTCCTTGAGGATATCCAATTGTGACAGAGCTTCGGATCTTGGCTGGGTTTGCTTCAATTCCTCTACCGGATACAATGAAGCCCAAGAGCTTTCCTACCGGTACCAAAACGCATTTTTCCGGGTTAAGCTTGATGTCGTATGTTCGGAGGTTATCGAATGTGATCCTCAAGTCGTCTACTAGAGTTTTGACATGCTTGGTTTTGACGACCATGTCATCTACGTATGCCTCCACTATTTTGCCGATCCGCTTGCCGAACATGTATCAATCATGCTACCGATATGTTGCGCCAGTGTTTTTTAGCCCGAAGGGCATTGTGTTGAAGCAGAATGGGACGTATGGGGTGATGAATTTCGTTGCGGCTTGGTCTGGCTCTGCCATCTTAATTTGATGGTAGCCGGAGTATGCGTCGAGGAAACACAGTGAATCGTGTCACGCGGTAGCGTCGATAATTTGATCGAAGAGGGGGAGGGGGAAAGGATCCATTGGGCAAGACTTTTTTAGGTCCTTGAAATCGACGCATAGGCGCCAGGATTTGTCCTTCTTTGGTACCATCACCAGGTTTGCTAGCTACCCGGATGTTTTATATCTCCGATGAATCCGGCCTCCGATGGTTTGGCTAGCTCCTCTCCCATGGCTTGTCTCTTAGGTTCGGAGAAACGCCAAGAGCGTGTTTGATCGGCTTGAATCCTTTTAGGATGTTTAGGCTGTGCTCGGCCACGGCGTGGGATTCTGGCATGTCTGAAGGGTGCCAGCAAAATGTCCCAATTTTCGCGTAGGAATTCTCGTAGTGCAGCGTCTACATCAGGTTTAATCGCTACCCGATGGAGGCCGTTTTGTAGGGTCCGTTGGATGGACTTGGAATTTGACTATTTCGTCGCCGGTTTAAAGGAGGTGGACTTGGATCTTTTATCGAGTATCACATCGTCCTGTTCACCGTGGAGCGCTAGCGATCAGGTTCCTCGGCCGCTAGGGCTTGGATAGTGCCTCAAGGGCCGCGGTCTTGGTGTTATTTTCGGTAGCGGAGTGCTATGTCCCGTCACTAGCAAGAGTGATGATTTCGTTGGGCCCGGGCATTTTGAGCTTCATGTACCCGTAATGGGGTATAGCTTGAAAAATTGTGAATGCCTCTCGCCCTAATAGAGCGTGGTATCCGGCTTTGAACGGGGCCACTTGGAACGTGACCTCCTCGGACTGTAATTATCCGGCATGCGAACACCACATCCAAGGTGTGATTTTTCTGCAGCAAAGACGCTTCACGACCGGGTATTATTCCTCTAAAGGTTGTGCTCCTTCGCTCAATGCGGCTCCAGTCTATTTCCATTTTTCGAAGGGTTTCCTCATAAATGCGGTTCAATCCGTTGCCACCGTCCATGAGTACCTTGGTAAGGCGAAAGCCGTCCACTATTGGACTGAGGACCAATGTGGCTGGTGCTCGGGCTGTTCGGAATTTAGGTTCATCGTTGGCATTAAAGGTAATAGCCGTGTCACTCCATGGGTTTATTGTTGCTACTCGGTAGACTTCGGTAAGGTCATGAGTGTTCGCTTCCGCATATTATTTGATGCGAAAGTCTCAAGACTATTAATACCATACCGGTATCCACAGGCTGGTGCTCTGTGGATTCTGGAGTTAGAAGCTCTTCGCCACTTCCGGCCACCTGCCGGAGTATCCAACATGCTCTAAGGCTATGAGTTGGCGTGGCGCCCTCTGTACTATGAATTTTACAGGGTCCGTTGAGCCATCCCTCCAGTATGGTTCCCTATAGAGGGTTTTTGCTTTTTGGTGTTTAACCCAGGTGCCTGGCGATAATGCACCCTTTTATTTCGGACTGGGGTTGTATTCAGGGTCGGATTGTCCCAAAATTTTATTTCGGTTTTCCAGGCGCTTTCCATCGCACAATACTTTTGTACTATGGTCGCCAAGTTAGCGAAGTGTGTAATTTCACGGCGACTTATGGCGTTGAGGATTCCGTTGTCCGTGCAATTATTGCAGAAGAATGAAATTGCGTCCTCCTCGCGGCAGTCCTTTATCCTGTTCATGACCAGGAGGAATCTGGCCCAGTAATGGTGTACTGTTTCTGCGGGCTCTTGCCGAATTTGGGATAGATCGCTTATATTTGGGTGGGCGGGTGAAATTAAATCCGGAACCTCGCCCAATTTAAGACTCAGGGGCCAAGGAGTTTCTGAACTCGGAAGCTTGGGTTCTTGGATGTTGTCCAATGAATCTAGCCCGCTGCCCGACTTTAGGTTCAGGGCTTGAGTGACGTCCTCCCCTCCGCAGGTATCCGGCTTGGAGGGATCGGGAATCCGGACATAACTAGTCCTTAAGATAGATGAAGGCTTGCCGCATTGTTCCTCCACCACTGCAACGTGATGGGTGACCTGGAGAGAGTTAATCTCCCTTGGATCGGGTTTAGGCCCAATCGATGCGTAGTCTGTAGCGACTCCTGTGATGGCGATGCGATCCAAGAGCTCGTTTAAGGAAGAGAGCTACATCGGATCTAACTGCTCGGCGAAGTTCCGGAAGTTGACGTGAAGATTGCTTTCGATGACCCGAGAAGTCATCGTCGCTGGCGGGCCGAACAGGCGGTCATAAGAAAACCGCCTAACCGGAGAGTTTGGCCGATAGCCAAAGCTCATTTAGCAACAGTGCCGTCTTTAAAGACGGGATGAGGCATCCTTCCTGATGGCGACGGCACAACGGAACTCTCAATGAAAGCATCCTTCCTGACACCGACATTGGTGCTTTCATAGCTCAGTTGGTTAGAGCACCCGTTTGGTAAGCGGGAGGTCTTGAGTTCAACTCTCAATGAAAGCACCAATGTCGGTGTCAAAACTGGCGGATCTTGGGTAGGGGGTCCCGAACTGTGCGTCTAGGCGGATGGTAACAGGAGACAAGGGACACGATGTTTTTACCTGTGTTCGTGCCCTCTCGATGGAGGTAAAACCCCACTCCTGCTTGATTAATATTGATGATATGGGTAGTACAAGAGTAGATCTACCACGAGATCAGAGAGGCTAAACCCTAGAAGCTAGCCTATGGTATGATTGTTGTTCGTCCTACGGACTAAAACCCTCCGGTTTATATAGACACTGGAGAGGACTAGGGTTACACAGAGTAGGTTACAATGGGAGGAGATCTACATATCCGTATCGCCAAGCTTGCCTTCCACGCCAAGGAAAGTCCCATCCGGACACGGGACGAAGTCTTCAATCTTGTATCTTCATAGTCCAGGAGTCCGGCCAAAGGTCATAGTCCGGCAATCCGGACACCCCCTAATCCAGGACTCCCTCAGCCGCACACAAGCAAAGTTCCTCCTTATTACGCGGGAAAAAAGGTTCCTCCCCCTGACAGCTGGGACCCACCAGCTACATCTTCGCACGCAAGGAATTGCCTCCTTATTACATGAAAAAATATGATTCCTCCCATAATAGTTGGGGCCCACCAGCTATATCTTCGCATGCAAGGATGTGTGCCCTTATCCCCCAGATAGTTGCGACCCACCAGGTCGAAAGCATACGTACAGTTATCTGTCTGGTCGCAAACGTGTACGTACATACTGGTTGATCGGTCTCTTTGTAATGATGAATTGTGGATGAGTAAGTAGCAGCACGTGTCGTATTAGAGCCCCCGACATAGCAGTTTAGGCAATCCCTCTAAATCGTGTACACGTACGTACAACCACAGGGCAAAAAATATAGCCACGTACGTACATACGAACGGGATCTCGAATGCGTACTCGCGCGTACGTACGGCCAGGGCTCATGTACATGGAGAGGAAACAGACGACAACAATGGCCTCCTATTCATCGGCAGCCAACCGGCTGGACCGGAACGGAGAAACAGTATCATGTTCATCGGGAGACAACCGACTAGGTTGAAATGCGTCGCATTCATTGGGAGCCAAGCAGACTGGGTCGAAACATCTCCTGTTCATCGGGAGCCAACCGGCTTGGAAGGAACAGGCGAAACGGGGTCCGACGTACTGCAAAACAGAGGAAACAGCCTTCTGTTCGACCGCCTACGGTCGAAACGGGATCATGCTCATCGGGAGGGGTTCGACGCACCGCAAAACGATGGAAACGGACTTCACTCCGACCATCTACGGTCAAGTCGTGGTCCTGTTCACCGGGAGGTGTTTGACGTACAACAAAACAGAGGAAACAAACTTCTCTTCAACTGTCCACGGTCGAAACGGGGTCCTATTCATCAGGAGGGTTGTGGCGTACCACAAAACGGGACTCCACGGCTCAGCTTCATCCACCATCTACTGCCTCGATCCACCTCCATGGGCTACTATTCATCAACCGTCAACTTCCTCCAGCCTCCACCGGCTACTGTTCATCCAGCCTCCACGAGGTCCTGTTCATCCACCCCAACCGGCTGGGGATGTGGCAGCCTCCTCGAGGTCCTGTTCATCCAACGACAAACCGCCTACTACCACGGGGTCCTGTTCATCCAACCCCCACCGGAACTGTTCATCCACAGTCAACCAACTAGCTCAACTCACCAAGTCGCGACTCGTTCTATGTATCGCGCACGCGGCAACAACAATCACTGTTCATCGAAAGACAACCCAACACCGGCTGGTTATGTCTCACACGGGGGCTCAATTGGCTTCAGTAAGCAGCAGCAGTGATCGATCGCTCGGGTTCAGTTAGCAGCGAAGGAATCACTCAGGTTCAGTTAGTACCGAAGGGATCGATCGATCGGCTTCAGTAGGTAGTGGGATCGATCGCTCATGTTCAACACGTAGCTAGCTAGTGCGATTGCTCGGGTTCAGTAATCGAACGTCTCGCTCGGGTTCAGTTAGCGAATGCTTCGGACACACGGGCGTACGAGGGGAATGCGCAAACCACACTGCATCGGCCCCGACCACCCACTGTAAGCGGTAAGTCTCCGAAATTTTTCTCGCCCTCACTTGTACCACGATTTTTTATGTTATGGACGGTCCAAAGAATGTCATGCAGGTGCGTCTCCGACCCACCCAAAACGAAAAACACATTTTCTATCATAGAAGTAGGAGCCCACTACATCTAGGATGATACGTGTTTTTGTCACAATTATCGTCATAAGGTGTAATAACCATGACAGAAAAAGTTTTCATTTGGGCCATAATATCATGGATGTGTCTTTTTTAAATGTACATAGATCTCATTTTATCTACTTAGTTAACATAGCTTCCATTTTGCCCCTAGATGTCATCCCCGTCAAGTCTTGGCGAGCACACACACAAAAAAAAAACCTTAGGTGATAAGAGTTGAAGGGAAAATATGGCTACGCGCAGACTTTTAGTAAGTAGATCGTCATTTGTCACCTACATGACCAACTAAACAATGGAATGTATAATAGTTAGGTGCAAACAAATAATAAAAGGGTCGATAAGCTTACTGAGTGCGCCTTCGGGTACGACCAGTCTAGTTTCTTTTATACATATGCGGTACAAATCTACGCATAAAGTCTTCTACAACCATTGTTCTAAAACTTGCTTCATTAGAAACAAAAATAACAAATTAGCTTATCTGTCGCCCACTGTAGTGACTTAGCTAAAGTTTCTGATTTCTTAAAAGGAAAATGAGATGAAAAACCAGTAGGTTGCTCTTTATTTAAGTTTCAACAATGTACTTTCACTAGAAAAGGATTGTCCGATCTAGTATATAGAAGAAACTACTTCGTACACTGATTTCAAAGACTGTAGCCTTCGAAGTTGCACAACATCAACACCAGATAGCTTCAATTTTAAAATTTCAGCAAGAGAAATACTATTATTTTGCGTTGAAATTTAAAATTTAAAAGAAATAGCGAAAGAACACTACTCTATGGTGCATCCACATCAAATAAACATTTAAAATATTCGTTGATGCAGATGATTAAGCAAGTACAATGATTTGCCACCAAGCACACAATATGTAAATAGTGGGAACCTTTTCTCGCTACCTGTTCATTCATGGAGCAAAGATAATTCTATCAATCCAAGAATAACTAGATGATGCCCCGCACGTTGCTGCGGGACTTTATAAGCACATGATGTAAAACTATAAAGTTAAATCATAGATGTGATCATATATTAGAAACAAATAGAACTGTAGGCACACTAATGGAGTTTAGTTATGCTAATGAACAACGAGTAAATTGCAAGAAACCACCACTTTGAAGGCTAGGTTTGCAGAAAACACTACTATACTTTTTTTGGCAGAAAACACCATGTCTAGCGTAATCTTTTTGCAAATAACACTGATTGGCGGATTAGAGCGCTTTAAGTATGTTATGGCAGGTGGATCCAGATTTTGCCGGCGTGGCGTAACGGTTTGGCCAAGACGGCGTTAGATGATGTATTTATCTAGATTTACAAACGAGTCCATGTAATTTGAAGGAACACCCTTAGATGAAAACCAAAAAAAGCAATCAGCTCCCTGAGCCTATCCAAGCACGCGAGCAGAACATCAACACGACGATGGCTCTCGTCGATGGCGAGGGGGCGCTTCATCCGAGTATGGGAGGCGGCAGCGGCGGTCGTCCGGGTCTGGGAGGCGGCGGGGGCGGTTGTCCGGGTCTGGGAGGCGGCGGCGGCGGTCGTCAGGGTCTGGGACCGTCGCCGAGCTCATGCTGCCCCATGGCGCCCCAAGCTCCAGATCAAGATGGCCTCGATCCCGAGCAGCCAGCCACATCTAGCCTCCAGCCGCCCAAGGCCGCATCAGCTACTCAAGGCCCGCGCGCCCCTGCTCCTCCCCAAGCATGCTCCCACAGCCGGCAGCTGCCTTCGTCGCTGACCACATGAGCTGCCAGCGCTGCCCGCCCGGCCTCGGCTCAGGCGCCTCTGCCCGACCACGCCTCGTCCCTCGCTGCCCGCTCACCGCAGCTCAGCGCCACGCCACCTTTGCCGCAGAAGCGGGACACCGCGGCCCCTTCCCTTCTCTCTGCTCTGCGGATCTCGCCGGATCCGGTGTCGGGTGGGGGCAAGTGAGGTAGGTTGTTATTTTGAGGTGTTTTTGGCAAAAAGAACCCCTCTAACGCCATCTCCAATGATGTTATGCCACGTCAGCAAAATACGGGACCCACATGTCATAAACGCGCTCAATCGGCCCTAATCCACCGATTAGTGTTATTTGCAAAAAGATTACGCTAGACATGGTGTTTTCTGCCAAAAAAATGTATAGTAGCGTTTTCTGCAAACCTAGCCTTCAAAGTGGTGGTTTCTTGCAATTTACTCAATGGACAACACTATGACAGCTAGTTATAAAGCTTATTACACCCATATACTGAAGTATCAGAAAACTATCTATGAGATAATGTAGATGTATGTTTCTGAAACGACTAACAAAACAATATAAAATTTATGGGTGTTATTTCTCTGGTGTGCCAAGTGCTTGGAGTAGCTTAGTTGTTTCCTTGCCGACAGAGAACATAGTAGATAAAAATGCTACAAAGAAATTGCAATTTCTAATGCAATGATGCATACAATTCTTGTTGTCCGTTGGTTTGCATCTCTGTATGTTAATATCTTAATGAAATATTGCAAATACAAATTGCTATGCCGTGAGTGTCTGGTTATGAGAGCTAATCTCATCGGATTTGATGTTATTTTTTATGGTTCTTGGACCTAGGAAAAAAAGTTAAATTTGACCAAGAGAAAATAAAAGCTCAGTTGATTTGGTTGTCGACAATGAGCACTACTATTATTGACATGGAATAACATTAGTGATAGCACATGAGTTGAAACTTCAGAACACAACATCCAAGTTGCGAAGAAAATGGTAGACATCACAACAAACTGTTCCTGCAAAGCCAACAAAAGTACGATAAAGATTATAGATACAATTTGATTGAAAACTACATCAACATATACGGACATATAAATCACAAATCAACACACAAATTGTTCCTATTTGCCCTGTAAATACTTGCAGCTTCATAAGAGAAGCGAGGCAGACAATAGACCATATTTTAATAGACGTCTATTCGTTCTATATGCTCCACAAGATACTATCAGGGCAAACTGTATCTTGCTATGAATTTATGATGCATTCCATGGATCATTTGCTAGGAGCCTGTAAAATATCTTGTCGACAATGAGACTGTGTAACACATGTGTGACCTGTAACTAAAGTAAGAGGAGGTGGTCAGTGATCAAATAGAAAAATATCCTTTTGACGTAGATTAAAAATTTCTGCAAAAACATACAGACTTGCAACTTGCTTGGGTTGTGATCGAATACCTTGTCGACATAGACTAAAAAAATGTTGAAACTAATGCGAAAGACATGGGACTAAATTCTATATCGGGGCATGTAAAATTTAGGAGCAAAATCTAAAAACAATCAGATGGTATGAAGCTCCTACATCTCAGATACAATTCTGTAATTGAGCTTTGGATCGGCCAAGACATGAATTTTCCACGACAGCTAACTCATGCGAACCTGTAAAAACTGGATGGGCGAGGTATTAATCAACATACACTGCCAATAAGAGGATGCGGGGGGGACCTAGGACATAGAAGAGGGCATGCGACGTTGACGGCTGCAGATGTGTGCAGATATGTTCCGTCCTCCCGGGCTCCCAGCTAACACGCGCAATACCAACACGCGATGGATGTAAATAACAGATTCATCCGATTTGTGCCATCATCAAGGTCTTGATTATTGGAAGGCGAAAACTGGCGACTCACCAGCAAATTTGAAGATGGTACAGGAGAAGGGCGATGGAGCTAGGTTGCAGAGGGTGCTGGGCGCAGCTCCTCGCCATCGAATCCATCGATGGCAGGGTTGTCGCAGCTGCTCGCTGTTGAATCCGGTGGCGGCAGGGGTCTGCAAGCTTGGATGATGCAGCACCACTGCGCCAACCATCGGGTCAGCGAAGAGTTGAATTTGTATGCGCGGATTCGTAGAAGGCCAAGGGATGGTCTGAAGTGGGAAAGATGCAAACATGACATGGGAGATAAATTATTGGAAAGAGTAACGAAATCACGGGAGAAGATTAGCAGGATGGTCTCAGGACTCTCGGCTTCTCTCAAGATACTATCGTTGGTTTCAGTTTTCGAATATGAAGAGGGACCAACAGCTACAGAGATCGGCTCTCCTATTAATATACTATCGTTGGTTTCAGTTTCGCAATACGAAGAGGGACCAACAGCTACAGAGATTAAAATCACACGATGCATTAAGTTGAAAAAGGAAAAAAATGTTGAGGTGGCAGATTTGCTTAGGTGGAAGTGATGTAGGGCGGAACCCTAATCGGAGATCTTTCACGTTTGGAGGGGATCCTACGAGGGAAACACGACGAACAAGCGGAAGAACACAAGAAAAAACACACACACAAGAGGAACACTAAACCGACAAGTATCGATCACACAAGGGCTAGATCATCAAACACATAAGGTAGCACAAGATTCAAAATCAACAAAGGAAAGATACACGAGTAGCCGTTCTTCTCCGAGAGGAGGTCTTGATGGGGTCCACCCTAGAAGGGGGTCTTGAATCCGCTTGGGGATCTTCTCCATAGAGGTCCCGAGCTCAGGAGAAGTAACCAAGTGGATGAGCAAGGCTCTCACACAAACATGAGCTAAACCAATGCTAACCCTAGAAAGGTGGGGAAGAAAGAGTATATATAGTCTAGGGGGCGAAGGGGTACAAGGGCTGCGGCCCCAAACGAAGTCAACACACAGGCGTCGGACGTCCGGAGGCTCGACAGGGTCCGGACGTCCGAGGCTCTTTGACGTCCGTAGAATCAGCTCTGTCGTGGTAGCGTCGGACGTCTGGAGAATCGGTCGTCCGGAGCCAGTGTGGTCCGGACGTCCGGAAGTCGTCGGTCGTCCGTAGATTTGGTTCGGGCGTGCATCGGTCGGACGTCCGGAGGTGTCGGTTGTCCGTAGTTTCGGTTCGGGTGCCCAGCTGCCGGACGTCCGGAGGGCGTCGGTCGTCCGTGGCTCGAGGTCGCTTGACGTCCGGGCTTGGTCGGACGTCCGATGCCTGCACCTTCAAAGACATCTCTTCTTCTTCTTCAATATGCTTGGGGTCCTCGCCGTCTTGTCTCTTGCAAGTAGTTGATCCTTGGCTCACCTCCATGTACCTGATTACACATAGGGTCTCCAAATGAGGTAGTAGCCATGTCTCGTGAGTAGGAAGAGAGAGTTCGGAGAGGAGCGAGTTCACCTTATCTTCGATAGCCTTAGCTCGGGCTCTTGTCATGGGTCCGAGTGGCGTTGAGGGAGATGTAGGCACGTCCATGGGGATGAGCGAGGGATGCTCCGCATCATCTCCCCCCCCCCTTGAGAGAGATCCAACCTCGGATCAAAAGCTTCATCTCCATGGTATGGTGCGAGGTCCTTGACGTTGAAGATGTCGCTCACATTGAACTTGTCTCGAGGTAGGTCGATCTTGTAGGCGTTGTCGTTGTAGCGTGCTAGCACCTTGAAAGGTCCATCGGCTCTAGGAAGAAGCTTGGACTTGCGTTCTTTGGGGAAGCGGTCCTTGCGAAGGTGTAGCCACACTAGATCGCCAATGTTGAAGACCATGGGTTGCTTGTTGATGTTGAGCTTGGTCGCTAGTCGTTGTACTTGGCGCTCGATGGTTTGTCTTGTATCCTCATGCATCTTCTTGATGTAGCTTGCCCGTGCACTCGCATCCATGTTGGTGCGCTCTTGTAGAGGAAGAGGTAGAATGTCCAATGGGGACAATGGGTTGAAGCCATAGACGATCTCGAAGGGGACTTGCTTGGGTAGTCGAATGTCTTGCACGGTTGTAGGCGTACTCGGCGATGGGTAGACATGCCTCCCACTCCTTGATGTTCTTCTTGATCAAGACACGAAGTAGAGTGGATAGTGTACGGTTCGTCACCTCCGTTTGGCCGTCGGTTTGAGGATGGTATGCGGATGAGAACAAGAGCTTAATTCCGAGCTTGGCGCATGGAGTCTTCCAAAAGTAACTCAAGAACTTGACGTCACGATCGGAGACGATTGTCTTTGGTACGCCATGGAGTCGCAAGATTTCCCTACAAAAGAGATTTGCAATATGTGAAGCATCGTCTATCTTGTTGCAAGGAATGAAATGTGCCATCTTAGAAAATCTATCCACAACAACAAACACGGAATCCTTTCCATTTTGAGTTCTAGGCAAACCAAGTACAGAATCCATGTTAATGTCTTCCCAAGGTTGATAAGGAATAGGAAGGGGCATGTAAAGACCATGGGATTGAGCTTTAGACTTAGCTTTGCGATAGGTAGAGCAACGGTTGGTGAAGCGTGAGACGTCACGGAACATCTTGGGCCAAAAGTAGTTCTTGGAGAGCGTGGCGAAAGTCTTGTCGCGTCCAAAGTGTCCCATAAGTCCGCCTCCATGAGCCTCTTGCAGAAGTAACAAACGAAGAGAAGACTCGGGAATGCAAAGTTTGTTAGCTCTCATAAGATAATCATCCTTTATGTAGTATCGTTCCCAAGATGTGTGTGTCAAACACTTAGCATGAGGAGTAGCAAAAGAAGGATCATTAGCATACAAGTCTTTTATATGCTCAAAACCAATAACATTCAACTCAAGTTGAGTGACAAGCATGCATATGCGTGAAAGTGCATCGGCAACTACATTTTCTTTACCCTTAATGTACTTGATGACATATGGGAAAGATTCAATAAATTCACTCCATTTGGCATGACGCTTGTTCAACTTAGTTTGGCCTATTAAGTACTTAAGCATTTCATGATCAGTATGGATGACAAAGTCATGCGGTCTAAGGTAATGTTCCCAAACATGTAGGACACGCACTAAGGTATACAATTCTTTGTCATAGATGGGATAGTTAAGTTGTGCACCGGAGAGTTTTTCACTAAAATAAGCAATGCCTCGTTTTTCTTGCATCAAAACTCCACCAATTCCGGTACCACTTGCATCACAATGAACCTCAAAAGTTTTGTCAAAATTGGGCAAAGCAAGAATCGGAGCATGAGTAAGCAAAGACTTGAGCTCATCAAAAGCGTTTGATTGCAAAGTTCCCCAAACAAGGGGAGTATTCTTCTTACTCAAGGCATGCAAAGGAGCGGCAATTGTGCTAAAATCTTTCACAAAGCGACGATAAAAACCCGCAAGACCAAGAAAGCTACGCACTTGTTGCAAATTGGTGGGTTGGGACCAAGTTTTAATTGCTTCAATTTTAGATTCATCAACATGGACACCCTTTGAGGATACTACAAAACCCAAGAAAACCACTTTGTCAACACCAAATGTGCATTTTTCAAGTTTGCATAAAGACTTTCCTTGCGAAGGGTTTGCAAAACAGCCCTAACATGATTAAGATGTTCTTTCATGGTTTTGCTAAACACAAGAATATCGTCGAAGTAAACCACAACAAAGACTCCAAAGTAAGGGCGAAGCACATGATGCATAAGACGCACGAAAGTACCGGGAGCCTCTGATAGACCCATAGGCATCACTAACCACTCATATAAACCAAATTTGGTTTTGAAAGCAATTTTCCATTCATCACCCTCTTGTATGCGGATTTGATAATAGCCACTTTTAAGATCAATTTTTGAGAAAAAGTTGGCTCCACTAAGTTCATCAAGCATATCATCTAAGCGAGGAATGGGATGCCTATAATGACGGTAATAGCATTTATAGGTCTACAATCGGAACACAAGCGGAAACTTCCATCGGGCTTAGGCACAAGTATAACGGGAACGGAACAAGGGCTTAGGCTTTCACGTACATGACCATTGTCGATGAGTTGTTGTACTTGCCGTTGAATCACCTTGGTTTCTTCGGGATTGACTCGGTATGGAGCTTTGTTTGGTAGAGGCGCTCCGGGGATGAGGTCGATTCGATGCTCAATGCCTCGAAGAGGAGGTAGACCCGGAGGTAGCTCATCGGGGAGTGGAATTCCTGCAAAAGAGATTTAAACACTAAAGGTAGCTCATGAGAGGTGTTAGTTGTTGGGTCTCCATCCTTGCACACAAGGACAAGTGCATCACACTAGATGGGTTCTCACACACTTCTCTCATCTCACTTTTGGTGGCAAATAGGATGAGGTTTTTCTCTCTAGGAGAAGAGGCGCTCAAGTTTGGCTTGTGGCTCTCACTCATTTTTGGTGGATCACTTTCTCACTCTTGTCTCTATGATGGGTGGCTTGCTTGTCGGCTATCACTTGACTAGGAGACATAGGTCGTAGCACATATTCCTTCCCTTTCATCTTGAAGCTATAGTGATTGGTGCGCCCGTTGTGGAAGACACCACGGTCGAATTGCCATGGTCGACCAAGAAGGAGGTGGAAAACCGTCATTGGGACCACATCACATTCCGAAGTGTCCTCGTATGCACCAATTTTGAAGGAGACTTGGACCGTATGCTCAACTCGTATAGTCTTGAGTCACTTAGCCATTGAACCTTGTAGGGATTCGGGTGCTTCCTCTTGACCAATTGAAGCTTGGAGCATAGTTCTTCACTTGCCAAGTTGTGACAACTTCCTCCATCAATGATGACCTTGACGAACCTTCCGTTTGATGCCGGCCTTTGTGTGGAAGATGTGGCATCTTTGGTCGTCTTCTTGTTGATGTTGAAGAGTCAAGACCTTGGAGACAACGAGAGCGGGGCTCAAATCCTCATCGCAAAAGACTTGATCATATTCATATTCGTTCACTCGCCGGTGCATGGCCACTTGCTCAAGGGCTTCCATCTCCTCATCACTCATTGAGTCATAGGTGTCGTAAATGCGTTGAGGATCATGGTGCGCTTGTTGGTGCATTCAGAGGACTTGTGGCCTCGGCCGCGCAAGTGAAACACTTGAAGGAGCTTGTTTTGATGGTCTCATCGGTCGGAGTAGATGATGAAGCACGTGGCTTGAAGTTGCTTGTAGTAGGAGGAGGACTGACTTGAACTTGTCGAATTTCTCTTGTAACTCGACTTGTAAATGCGTTGATTGTAGAAGGTTTGGTTGATGTAGATGTTTGAGGAGGTGTTGAAGCTTGGTTGTTGGAGAAGCCGTAGGTCTTGGACGAGTACTTGGCGTATTTGAAGTCATCTTGCACTTGACGTTCCGCCTTTGTAGCTTGATGCACGAGCTCAATGAGGGTGGAGTATGGTTGGAAGTCGGCGATCTTCTTGATGGGATGATTGAGTCCATTCAAGAAAGCGTGCCATAGTTTGCTCATCATCTTCCTTCACATTGGCGCGAATCATGGCTATCTCCATTTCCTTGTAGTATTCTTCAACACTCTTTGTTCCTTGCTCGAGGAGTTGGAGTTTCTTGAAGAGGTCGCGGTTGTAGTAGGTTGGCACAAAACGTGCTCGCGTGACATCCTTCATTTGAGCCCAAGTGGTGATTGGAGGTTCACCTCTTGCTTGTAAATCGCTCAATGATTTGTTCCCACCATATGAGCACATAGTCTTGGAACTCAAGTGATGCCATAGCGATTTTCTTCTCTTCATCGTAGTTGTGCAAACGAAAGATTTTGTCAACCTTCAATGCCCATGAGAGGTACTCTTCGGGGTCATTGCTTCCATTTATCTTGGGCATGGTGAATTTAAGCTTTCCATATCATTGCTCTTCATTGTGTTGTTGGCGATGGTGATGATGACGCCCTTGACGTGGATTGCAATCATCTTCATGTTGCTCTTGGCGTGGAGGAAGACCATGATCAACTTGCTCTTGTTGAACTTGAGGTTGAGGTGGAGCTTGACGAGCTTGTGGAGGAGCTTGAGGAACTTGACATTGTCCATGAGGTTGGTAGTTCCTCTCTTGGATTTCTTCTCGAAGGGCTTCCTCTTGATTCTTGGGATTCGCGATTGCGGTTGGCGAAGGCTCGACTTGATTCTTGAAGGGCACGTTGCGCCTCAAGAGCTTGCGCTTCTCGTTGTTGTTATTGAAGACGTTGAGCCTTGGCGTCTTGTTCGTCTTGGTGTAGACTCGCTCGTTCTTCCTCTTGGAGCCGTAGTCGTTGTCGTTCTTGAGCTTGGGCAAAAGCGGCTTGGTTTGATTGAGGACGAGGGACTTGCTCATCAACTTGCTCTTGTGAATGCTTGTCATGTAGCGGGTTGCGAGATGCATGACGGTCTTGACGTCTTGACACGACGAAGAGTGTTCAAGTAGGTGTACTTGAGTCGTAGAAGGTGTCGTCGATTATTGTCGGCTCGAGCGGCTCCATCTTGAGGATGAAGAAGTGGAATGGTGCGGTTCCTCATTAAGGCGCGGATCTCGTCCATTCTTGCATCATTCTCTTGCTTGTGGCGTCGAACTTGTTGTCGAAGTAGTCTCTTGTATGCGTTGCTCGGAGAGTCGCAATTGGCGGCGAGGTTGTCGATGCGGTCGCTCATTGCTTGTTGCTCTTGGTGCAACGCTCGTTGTGCACCAAAGAGGTGGCTCTTGGTGACGATGATGACATGTCGTCGTCTTGCTCGAGGAAGAGTGGGTTGGTAGAAGTACTTGGCCTATCCATCATTCCAAGCAAAATGTGAGTGGTAGAAGGAGAAGAACTTATACCAATGTACCTTTGACGAAGTTGATGATGAATCAAGTTCACTCAAATGCGGACAATGAAATAGCACTATTGGTACCAATCCTTGTCGGTTCTCACACCTACACAAATAAAAGCTTATGGTGGAGCTTGGTGAGGATGGTGGCACAAAATTTGATGCAATTGTAAGTGAGTGTCAATAATGTTGGAAAAGGTACACAAATTTGCAAATGCAACAAGTAGACCAAGCAAATAGTGGTACACGGGAACACACACGCAAATAGATAAGTGGGATTGTGCAAACCAAAAGTGAGCCAAAATGTGGGATCCACGAAAATGCTCTTGTTGCACAACACTAGAGAGACGCTAGCACGATTGCACAATAGGCGGATACGGAACTTGTGCACAACCTACTAGGCAAAAATGCAACTATCTCTATCCTACGTATGCTATATGTATGGTATTTCGGTGCTATGATCCAAGATGATCCAATATGAGAATCTTAATGTAGTATGATGCTATGGTTCTTGCTCATAAGCTCTTTGCTTATCTTTCCTCTTTGCTTAAAAGCTTGGGTGGCTCTTTCACTTTTGAGCTTTTTTCTCATGCAAAACTTCACAAACCAAGATAGCAATTGTGTATGCTATGACAACTTCGTGACACACAAATGGATCCCAAGATATGCACCACGGTGGTATGGTATGTATGCTATGGAGTATGATCACTAATGTGCACAAGTCACGTTGCTGCAATACTCAACGGCTAGTCTCGATGGGTAAGCTACGCAAAAGTAGGGACAATGTGGGTATCAATGCAAATGCAATGTTTGACAAAGATGTTGTCGAAGTTACCGTCCTTGGCGATGATGAGACCCTTGCGAAGTTGAGCCGTGGTGATGATGAAATCGAACCGTACCTAGATAGACGAAACACAAAAAGATACGGGAGCCACGACTCAAAATCTCAAAGACCAAATTGTGTCAAAATCGTCATAGGAGGTATCGGGGAAGATGGTGGTGTATGTGGGTTTGGAAGAGGTGGTGGAATTTGGGGTTGTGGTGGTGGCGGTGACAAAGTTCGGTTTAAATCGAGGGTTTCTGAGACGTCCAGGGCTTTTTACGGTCGTCCAGTCGTTGTCAGACGTCCGACCTTTTCCGATCGTCCGAACTGGCGAAAAATTGGGCTCGGGAAGAACTGCGAGATTTCGGGGAAGAAGGAAATGGTGAAGTCGAAATCGAGTGATTTGATGGATGGAAAAGGGTGGGGAGGGAGGGAAAAGCTAGATCCACACATAGCAACTCAAATCCATGGACCAAATCCAACAAAATCTCAAATCACCAACAAATTACAAACAAATTTGGGGCTATTTTTGGTGGGGAATTTTCGGAATTAGGACGAAAACAACAAAATCAAGCTAGAAAAAGAGGGGTAGGGGCTCAAAAAACGTGATCAACGTGGCTCATGATACCATGATGATGTAGGCGGAACCCTAATCGGAGATCTTTCACGTTTGGAGGGATCCTACGAGGGAAACACGACGAACAAGCGGAAGAACACGGGGAAACACACACACAGGAGGAACACTAAACCGACAAGTATCGATCACACAAGGGCTAGATCATCAAACACATAAGGTAGCACAAGATTCAAAATCAACAAAGGAAAGATACACGAGTAGTCGTTCTTCTCCGAGAGGGGGTCTTGATGGGGTCCACCCTAGAAGGGGGTCGTCTTGAATCCGCTTGGGGGATCTTCTCCGTAGAGGTCCTGAGCTCCGAGGAGAAGTAACCAAGTGGATGAGCAAGGCTCTCACACAAACATGAGCTAAACCAATGCTAACCCTAGAAAGGTGGGGAAGAAAGAGTATATATAGTCTAGGGGGCGAAGGGGTACAAGGGCTGCGGCCCCAAACGAAGTCAACACACAGGCGTCGGACGTCCAGAAGGTGTCGGACGTCCGGAGGCCTTCGGACGTCCGTAGAATCAGCTCTATCGTGGGCGCGTCGGACGTCCGGAGGGGGTCGGTCGTCCGGAGCTTCGTGACGGTCCGGACGTCCGGAAGTCGTCGGTCGTCCGTAGATTTGGTTCGGGCGTGCATCGGTCGGACGTCCGGAGGTGTCGGTTGTCCGTAGTTTGATTCGGGTGCCAGTGCCGGACGTCCGGAGGGCGTCGGTCGTCCGTGGCCTGGGAGTCGTCGGACGTCCGGGCTTGGTCAGACGTCCGATGCCTGTACCTTCAGCAGCATCTCTTCTTCTTCTTCTTCAATATGCTTGGGGTCCTCGCCGTCTTGGCTCTTGCAAGTAGTTGATCCTTGGCTCACCTCCATGTACCTGATTACACATAGGGTCTCCGAATGAGGTAGTAGCCATGTCTCGTGAGTAGGAAGAGGGAGTTCGGAGAGGAGCGAGTTCACCTTATCTTCGATAGCCTTAGCTCGGGCTCTTGTCATGGGTCCGAGTGGCGTTGAGGGAGATGTAGGCACGTCCATGGGGATGAGCGAGGGATGCTCCGCATCAGGAAGGCTACTTGTTGATTGTAGATATAGTAGATGACGTGGCACATCGCTGATATGGACAGTGTGCATAATGAGAGAATAGGAATTAGTGGGGAGCAACTTCTTAAGAATGGTAGATTGGATAAAACTCATGGAACTGAAGAATCATCCCCTCAGACTGTTACCACAACTACATTAGATCAGAGGCAATAGAGTATTGTGTAATTAAAAAGGTGCTAACAAATACAACTGATACACTCATATGGCTGCCAGAATAATCAGTGTTTTCCCCCTTATGAGTGGTTACTGACATGTATTCTAGGGCATAGCTCTGCCATGTGTAGTCTACCATGTCTGACGAATCATCGACAACAGTACACAAATGAAACGAGTTTCTCTTTCACAGCAAAATCTTAGTGTTTGGTAGTTGGAGAAGTTACATGATTCAGAGCTTTTATTCTAGCGGGCTAACTGATCCTCTTACACATGAAATTTAATCACATAACAACATTCATTCCATACAAAATTTGATAGGTTTTATTAAGAATTTTTGAAATATATTTTTTAGACATAAGGATTAGAAACTACACCTGAAATGCATAATTGTTAAGTGACGCATCAACTACCAAATCATAGCCAAGCCAATACAGGAAGGTGAACATAACATAGTAGATTGCATCATCACCAACAAAAAGGAGCAAATAGAGAAAGACGTGCACACTAAATGTTAAAATTACATGAAGATGAACCGTGAGCATTACAGAGTAGAGTGCAATATCACCAACAAAATGGAGCAAACAAAGGATTCTAGTATCATAAAACTACAACCAAAACATCAGAACTTTAACCATGTTAATGATCTCGTTCTACTGCAGGAGCTGTAGTGATACTCTACGTCTTCAATAATAATACCTCTTAAACATAATCTTCTGCATAGCTACTCACCAAACAACTAAAATTCAGCAACGTTTAGCAATATTCAATACCTGGGTACTGAATAGTGCCTCGATGTTTTCAGTAATATTTAGCTAAACCAGAAACTTCTGCAGAGGTCACCCTTGTACACGTGGCAGATCTTGAGGAGGTCGCCTTTGAGGTAGAGGTCGAACCGATGTCGTCTACGAGCTTATCGGGGCTCGGTCATGGGGTCCCACATGTTACGGTTGTCGTCCTCGTCCATGAAGGGTCCCTGCTGCTTGAATCAAACAAAAGAGCCAATAAGGAGATCAGAGAGGGAAGGAGAGGAGAGTATTGAAAGATGGAAGAGCCCACCTTGGTGGTCGTTGGATTTGGAGGAGGGAGGCAACGCAGATCCATGGAGGTCATTGGGGGAAGGTGCGACACCGTCACCATTGCGGCTAGGGTTCTCTGTCTAGCCACCGCAACCACCATCGTTGTCGATCTCGAGGTAGATGGGCCACCGTCGTCATTGTGAGGCGGGGGAGAGAGCGAGGGCTTGCATCAAGGAGAAGGAAGAAGAGGGCGGGCGACATGTGGGGCGAACAACGGCGGAGAATGGGGCAGGCGGCGGGGAGGTGAGAGCGGCAGGCACGTTGCGGATGACGCGGTGAGTGGGCAGGCGACGGGTAGGGGATCGCAGCGCGCGAGCCGGGAAAGGGAGGACAGGAGAGGTGGGTGTCGTGGGTGCACGTTTATTAGTGCGCCATGAGGAGGTTGCTAAACACACGTTTATATCAAACACGTTTTAGCGACATATCTGGACCATACAGAGATCATGGTTAAGATGATATTTTGAATCTCCGCACTTTGTGCTTTTATAGGCTTAGGAGATAGATAAATAGTAGTAGTAGATACATAATGTTAAAAAGGGTTTTACAATATGAGATGAAAGGAGTAGACTAGTAGATAGAAAAAATCAGGTCACTCCCCCATGGCGGTCGTCCAAAAAGTCAGGCGGAAAGCAAACCAAAGCAAACCTCCCCCGATTCCTAAAACCTTAAACCCTAGCTCCGGTCACTCCCCCATGGCGGCCGTCCGGGTCATCCTCCCTCATCCCCACCTCCCCATCCCCTCGTGGAGACCCCAGCTCAAGCCCTCCTCATCCTATCCCGCCGCGCGGTCGCCGCCCCAGCTTCGCTGTCTCCGTCGCCCCTCACGGCTTCCCTGCAACTCGGAGATGTGATCGAGGCGCAGCAGTTCGATCGGCAGGTGCTTAATGAGATCTTTGAGGTGGCGCGGGAGATGGAGGCCGTGGAGCGCGGCTCCCACGTGTTCCGGAGCCGCGTCCTTGAGGGGTACCTCATGGCCACGCTCTTCTACGAGCCCTCCACTCGCACGCGCCTCTCCTTCGAGGCCGCCATGCGCCGTCTTGGCGGAGAGGTGCTCACCACCGAGAACGCTCGCGAGTTCTCGTCCGCTGCCAAGGGCGAGACCCTAGAAGGTGAGTTGCCTAAAAGTATCTTGTCAAGCCTTGCCTTGAGCATTTGTGCTAATTGCTGCCTGGTGACCTTCACGTGGAATGGACAAGCTGAAATCTTAATTCTAATTGTAGTTATTTTGAGAGTGAATCAGGATGGGTAGTGGTTGGGCAATGCCGGTAGGCGAGGAAATGCAAATTTTGTGGGTTATGGAGGAACATCGGTTTTGATTTTCAAATGAGATCTTAACTAGGCACTAGTTGTGCAATAACTGCGAGTTGTAGCAAATTATGAAACTTTGAGGACCTGGGATTTCCTTAGAACCATTGTGAAGATTATTTGAGGAGGTCATCATCACTTCCTTGGATCTGTAAAGTAGAAAATTTTGGGTAGTCTGTATACGACTTACAGTGAAACAAACATGAGTTATCTGCCATCGTTTGGTGAGGCCATCAAAGAAAAGTCAGCTACTGGAACTAGTTGGCTCTCAACCTTAATTATTTAACAGTTGAGAAAATTCTTACATGCTGGTGTGGAGTGAACTATACAGATGGGGGTGGGGTAGGGGTTGGGGTGGGGGGTGGATGCTTATATAAATTATTATGAACTACAATTGGGAACATCCTACTTTAATTATAGATTGGCTACCATGTTCATATAATTGCGTCCATCCAATTCCATTGTTAAAAGATAGGGCCACCCTTACTAGTTTACTTCAATCATTGTGAATTTATTTTTCTTGGATGATATGAATGTGCAGTTCCTGCTGGTTTTGATGTAGGGACCACACGGTTGATTAATCCTACTTTAGTGATCTACGCTCTTATATTTCTTTACAGAGGGAGTATTATTTAATTTTTAAATAACGTTTCCCAGATTATACCTGGATATTTTTTTTGGATTCTTAGAGCATCTCCAGCAGCTTCCCTTTCGCCAAAAAATTCATCGTATAGAGGAAGTTTGCACAAAAAACACGCTCCAACAGATTCCCTATTCCCACCAAAAAAGCCCCCATCTCTACATAGAGTGGAAGTTGCCAATACCTTTTCCAACACATGCCATGTCAGCGGGCTGCTGCCAATCACCGCCGAACACTGCGCTGCTGCCGCACGTCGCTGCCGGACTGCCAAACTGCGCCGCCCACCACCGTGCCGCACCACCATGTTAAGAGTAATCCTTGGAGCAGTCAGTCAGTCTTTCCTTAGGTACTATGCCAGCGAGTCAAGACTCTGTCTTAGGCTACAAGTCAGTGGTTCAAGGTGTCTTAGGCTGTAAGAAAGCCATGGAGGTGGTTCTGTACTAGTTGCTTTCAACTATATATATGGGGTGAAGCCTAGCCAGCTGCATTCATCTCAGCCCAGAAACCGAGTTCCCAATCAGAATTACCTGTGCTCTTGCTAGTTGCTGCTAACAATCAGCATCAGAGCTGGTTAAGGTGAGGATCCTAAGAGATGTTAGTTTTAGGTCAGGGCATTGCCCGTAGTCCAACTCCCTAGCCACGGCGACATTCCCCCTCACCACCACCAAGATGACCGCGCCACCGTGATGTTGGAAGGCGCGAGGTTGTCGTTAAGAACTTTGGCGGTGGCAAGTACCCGACGCTGACACGGACAAACAACGCCGAGTAGAGCCTTCGCATGAAAGTCATGCCGCAGGCTCGGGGCCTCCCGGAGGCTATCGAGCTTGGCGCCACGACTTGTAGGAAGGTCGAATGGTATTTGGACCGCCAGAGATGATGGCCAGCCCGGCCGCTGCTTGAGCGCGCAGGAGGCTTGGGAGGCAGTCCGAGCCATGCGTGTCGGCATGGATCGCGTGTGGAAGGGCAAGGCGCAACAGTCGAGGAAGGAATTTGAGACGATCTCAGTCCATGACGGGGAGTCCGTCTCCGACAATGCGCTGCGCCTCACCAACCTCGTCAGAAGCCTCGCCACTCTCGTAGAACCGATAGATAAATCTGAAGTCATCGAGAAATTCTTGTGACTTGTGTCGCTCAAGTTCTCCTAGCTTGCTCTTTTGATCGAGATCCTCCTCGACATCTTTGAGTTGTCGTTTGAAGAGGTCACTGGTTGGTTAAAGGCGGCATAGAACCGTCTTTGAGTCGCAGGAGCCTCCACATGGGCATGACAAAGCTTCTTCTCACCAAGCAGCAGTGGCTGAAGAAGATGAAAGTTCGCCAAGGGAGCAGCTACTCCAGGCCTGCGTGCGGTAGTGTACAACGACGATGGTGACCGCAACGGAAGAAGGGTGGAGAAGGTGGTCATGATCACGTGGCACCCAGGGATGGCGCACACGATGACACATGCCACAATTGTAGGCGTCATGGCTGGGCCAAGGAGTGCAAGCAGCCTAGGAGAAACAGGGCTCTCCTGGCCCAAGCAGAGGAAGATGATGAGCCTGCTCTCGTCATGGCTCAGGTCCGTGCCGCTCCAGCCCTAGCAACAGAGGTGCGGGACAACGTCACTTCAGCCCCAGCCATGGAGGTACATGACAACATCACTCCACCCCAACCATGGTGATGCATGACAACATTGTTCTAGCCTCAGCCATAGTGGTGTAGGATAGTACCACTCTAGCTCCAGAATCGATGAGCCGAAGGCGAAAGCCTACCTCAGCATAAACAACGACGATGAGCGAATCGAGGGCGGGTACCTCGACAACGGCGCCACAAACCATGTGACAGGCCATGGCGATGCCTTTGCTGAAATTGACCTAACGGTCACTGGCATTGTCAAATTTGGCGATGGTAAAATCGTCGAAATCAGGGGCATCGGCACCATCATCTTCACTGCAAGAACAACGGAACACAAGGCCCTCGGTGGCGTTTACTTCATCCCATGGTCAAGAACTCGATCAACAACATTGGTCAGCTCGATGAGAGCGATGCATGTGTGCTGACCAGAAGAGATGTGCTTTGAATTTGGGATCAACAAGGTCGACTCCTTGTTTGGGTTAGGTATGGCCAGAATCGCCTTTACCTCCTACATCTTCAGGTGGCCTGCCCAATATGCTTCTCTGCCCGCCACGACGACATCACTTGGCGGTGGGATGAGAGATATTGGCACCTCAATTTTGACGCATTGGAGAAGATGGGACACCTCACTATGACACGCGGGCTGCCATGGCTGCATCACGGGGAGCAGCTCTGCGACATGGGTGTCATCACTAAGCATCGCTGCGGCACATTTCCTCAGCAAGCAAGGTACCACACGTAGGAGCTTCTTGAGCTCGTCCATGGCGACCTTTTGCAGTCCTGTTTCGCCGACACCTAGAGGATGGCGCTACTTCTTGCTGCTGGTGGACGGCACCACTCGCTACATGTGGGTGATGCTCTTGGCTGCCAAGAATAATGCACCTGATGCCATAAAATAATTCGAGCAGAAGCAGAAGCTCAGAGTGGATGTAAATTGCGCATGTTCCGCATGGACAATGACGATGATTTTACCACAACGGAGTTTGCTATCTATTGTGTTGTCTATTGTGCTGATGAAGGCATCCAACGCTACTTCTCCGCACCTTGCACCTTACACGCCGTAGCAGAATGGTGTCGTCGAGTGGCAGAACTAGAAGGTGGTGGCAATGGCATGTGCTGAGCATGCCAGCTGAATTTTGGGGGGAGGCTGTGAGCATTGCTGTCTTGCTTCTCAACTGTGCTCCCACCAAATTCCTTGCTCGAAGACGCCTTACGAGGCGTGGCACGGCCGCAAGCCGGCTGTCCGCTACCTTCGCACCTTTGGGTGCTTAGCATATGTTAAGGAACTGGGGACCTGCGTAAGCTCAATGACCGGAGCTCTCCTACTGTGTTCATTGGCTTTGAGGAAGGTGTGAAAGACCGGCTGCTGGACCCTAATCGGCGTCAGTGTGCGCGATGAGCTTGAAGGAGGCAAATGCACGGAGATGAAGGCCGAAGCCTGGTGTGCCGCGGATGTACCGAAGTATCTGTTTGATGAGCGCCCAGTGCACGTCATGAGGTGCATGCATGTGCTGCCAAACCTGCTGCACGGTGTAGCAGATGTCAGAGTGAGATATTATCACACACCGACAATGCTGCGACATTGTCAGCGGGCTTGCCGTCGGCGGCAGACAGCTTGGGCTTGGCCTCGGCCGGCGTGGAGGCCAGTCTGCAGCCGTCATGCCCACATGATCAAGTCATGCCCACGTGATCAAGCAGGTCGATGGCGTACTCCTCCTGATGGAGGAAGAAGTCGGGGGCGTTGCGTTGGCGGACATTCATGTCGAGGACGAAATGCAGCGCGCCGAGGTCCTTGAACTGGAATTCGGCACTCAGCTAGGCGATGACATCATGAAGAAGAGCAGCGTGCGATGCGATGATGACAATATCATCGACGTACAGGAGGAGGTAGGCCACATGATCTCCGTGATGAAGCATGAACAACAATGTGTTTGACGTTGTTGCGCGGAAGCCAAGTATGCCGAGGAACACAACAATGTGATGGCACCAAGCGCGCGACGCCTACTTGAGTCCGTAGAGGGAACGAGATAGCACACAAACGTCGTCGGGGTGAGCGGTGTCAGCGAAACCAACCGGTCGGCTGTTGACACATAATACACTCTTGTAGGACCGCGTGAATGGAGGAAGCGAGTGGAGGCCGACTTGACAACGGGGGAGAAAGTCTCCGAGAAGTCCGCGCTGGCGGGCTGAGCAAACCCGCGCACGATCCACCTTGCTTTGTACCTGTTTAGGGAACCATGTCCAGGGAACCATCGGGGTGAAACTTCTGACATAATACCCACTTTATGGTGACGAGGTTGGCGCCATGGGACTGAGGGGCAAGCGTCCAAGTCTTGTTGGCGTGCAGGGCGTCGAACTCCACCTGCATGGCCGCAGTCCAATGAGGATCACGCAGGGCAAAACGAGCCGAGCGCGGAACTGACGAGATCACGTCGGAAGCAAAGGTTGGCGTAGCGACGGTTCGGCAGGAAGATCCGACGTTGGTCGTGCGTCACCATGTTGTGCTTCGGGAGAACCGGATGGTGAGGAGCGTAGCGTTGAGGGTAACATACACCATCGCTAACAGTCTAACCAACTGAACCTATTCTAGTTGAGAGGATATACATTACCAGAGAATTGGGAGGAGGAAATCAGAAATGCGTGTGAGCAGGTGGTGGAGCAACAACAGTGAAGTGCATCCTTCACTATGTCGCTAGCACCAGCCACCATGGTTTATGCTATAGGTGGAAGACTGGAGAGGCACGACTGATTGGTTAAAGCGACATTGACCTCGCCGGTGAGCACGAGTGGCACGGTGTTCTTGGTAGTAATTTGGTGAGCTGGCAGTCACTCAAGTAACGAGTGGTGGCTCTGACCTCCTGTGAGGCAGAGTATGTGGTTGCCACATCTGCTGCAACACAATGACTTGGCTGCTTGGTGAACTCCATGGGAGAGAAGTCGAGGCAGTCGGGCTAATGGGGGACAAGTCCGCCTTGGTGCTGGCCAAGAACCCGGTCTATCATAATGCAGCAAACATATCGACTTACGGTACCATTTCATCGGGGACTGCTTGGTGAATGGGAGTGTCAACGCCAGCTACATCAACACCACAGACCAAATCGTTGACATTCTAATGAAAACACTAGGGCGGGTGAAATTCCATGAGCTGTGTGCTAGGATTGGGATGGTCCAAATCAATTCAAGTCTGATTTGCAAGGATAGGGGGGAATTGTTAAGAGCAATCCTTGCAGCAGTCAGTCAATGAGTCGAGTCTTTTCCCTAGGTAGTAAGCTAGTGAGTCAAGCCTGTGTTTTAGGCTACAAGTAAGTGGGTCAAGTCTCTTAGGCTGTAAGAAAGCCACTGAGGTGGTTCTGTACTAGTTGCTTTCCCCTATAAATAAGGGGTGAAGCCTAGCTAGCTGCATCCATCGCAGACCAGAAACTGATTCCCAAATCAGAGTCCCTGTGCTCTTGCTAGTTGGTAATAACACACCATGCCACTGCCGCCGCCTGGCGCAGTGCCGCCGCCGCACCATCGCCACCTTGTCGCCCGCACGCCGCGGCCCGCCCGCTCTGCCTGCACTGGTCCCCTGCCCCACCGTGCCACCTGTCGCCGGAGCTCTGCTGGTATCTTCCATGCACATGAGAGGGAGAGGGGGAGGGAGGGAGGGGGAGGGAGAGGGAGGGAGGGAGGGAGGGAGGGAGAGGATCTGCTATATAGCAGCACACCTATGAAACCCAATAAATTTAGTGGGAGAGCCCTAATAACCGCTTTTTGGGGAAAGAATTTTTGGGTGATCTGCTGGAGATGCTCTTACTTGTACTCCATTCAAAATAATGTGTTTTTTTTAAACAAACATTATGTCAAACCATGTATAACCAATGCAGATACCATAAGAACCGTTGAAGGTTATTCTGATATTATCGTTCTGAGACATTTTGAAAGTGGAGCTGCCAGAAGAGCAGCGGCTACTGCAGAAATTCCGGTTATTAATGCAGGTGATGGGCCAGGGCAACATCCTACTCAGGTAATTATTATGTTGCTAACTCTTCCTGCTCCTTTTATTGGGAAGCACCTAAGCAATGTCCACATTCTTAGAATAAGACGGTTCTTCTAACAAGGAATTTGCAACTTTTATTTGAGGGTAGGTGCTATAGTGAATGGTCAGTGAATCATGTGATGGCATTCCCTTTTTTGGTAGTATTAGGTGTTGATCAGATATTGTCAATTCATACTATAGGCTGATTTTGGATCCAGTTTCTGTTTTGCCATGCTTTCTTTGTAGAATTGAGTTGATGAATGATGCTTCATGGTAGGGTGATGATGGCAATTTTGTTGACAGTTCTGCAGCCTTTCTTTAATCGTTAGTATAAATGAGCGATACACTTCTGTGTCTGCCTCTAGCACTTGGTTGAGGCTATCCTAGTATTTCCCAATTGGCCATATTATTTGGAAGAATAAAATTATCTATAGTAATGTTGACAAGTCATGGATTATAAACCTTTCTGGATTATGCACTGTGCTGTCCTGTACTTTTGAAGGTTTCTGTGTAAATTGAGCAGAATTTCGTTCTGTTGGCGTCACCGTACAAATTTCTGCTGTGACAACCCCATCCCCGTTTGTTTCTTTTTATACTGTATTTTTACCAGGATCATTGTTTATAAGGTGGTAAAGAGACCTAAGGCGAGCATCACCTGCTCTGACGCCTAAGCGGCGCCTAAATTGGGCATATTTCTAAGGTGCTGCCAGAGCGCCTTATCACTTAAGCAACGCCTAAGCGTCTAAAGCAGGACGCTTTACAGACAAGGACCAGGATTATGTATTAAAGAGGCTATTCGGCTGCGATAAAATAGAAGTTAATGACCACAATACCCATTTATTCATGTGTTATGATCACGAGAGAGAATAGTTGCTCGTAAATATTGATTTGAGGGGAAAGATAAATTGTGAAAGAAAGAGAGAACATACATTAAACTCGCTTGCACGCCTTATGTACTGAAAGTGTATCTGTACGCCTTCTATATTGAATGGAAGTCAACGGGTTTTCAGCTAATTGTTTGTGCCCATTACCCATTAGTTCGTCCACCACCTCTTTGTCTAATTCATCATGTTGGTAAATATAGTTTGTTTGTGCTCATTGGAATCTACTTTCTGTTGTTACATCATGCTGAAGTACCACTTTTGCATTCTTTGTAGTTGATATGTTCATTCTTTCATTCAGGCTCTGTTGGATGTATATACAATAAAGAGAGAAATTGGTAGGCTAGATGGAATCAAACTTGGTTTGGTTGGAGACCTTGCCAATGGGAGAACTGTTCGTTCTCTGGCCTATTTGATCGCTAAGTACCAGAACATTAAGATATACTTCGTATCTCCAGATGTTGTAAAAATGAAGGTACTTTTATCCCCAATAATTAATATTGTCTGGCTTCTTTTCTTTTGAATTCTATTGTAGTCCGATGGAATAAATGGATTGTTGTTTGTATTTCTTCTTGTTCAAAGGATGATATTAAGGAGTACTTAACTTCACAAGGTGTTGAATGGGAAGAAAGTTCAGATTTATTGGATGTGGCATCCAGGTGTGATGTAATTTATCAAACACGCATTCAAAAAGAAAGATTCGGAGAGAGGATCGATCACTATGAGGCTGCTCGTGGGAAATATATTGTGGATAAGAAGGTTTTAGGTGTGCTGCCAAAGCATGCTGTTATCATGCATCCCCTTCCAAGGCTGGATGAGGTTAGCAGTTATCCTTTCACATACATCACAGAAATGATTGTTTATTATTATGAGTGTCACCTTATGTTGCATCTCAATCTCGTTGTGTCACCGGGGAGTTTTTGATTGTCAAAGGCTTAATCCAATATTTAACGAGTCTTTGAATTGGGGTGCTGAAGTAATCTGTTATGTCTAATTAGTACTCTCTCTGTTCACAAATATGAGATGTTTTGGATATTTCAATATGGACTACATAGGGACTGAAATGACTGAACAAACACACTAAAATATATCTATAAACATCCAATTCAGAAAAAAGTTAGAATATTTTATATTTGTGAACGAAGGTAGTTACCATGCCAAATGATATGGCTTGGTGTAGTATACTGGTCAATGTAGTTATGACCAATCCATTCGGAGCTCGGGAATTGGTTAGCCAAAAGCAGTAAGTAGCAACTTGTATTCCCATGTGACCATAGGTAATTAGAGCATCTCCAACAGCATAGCCAAGAAGCGCTTAAAAGTCACGATACTGGTTAGCTTGACTTTTCTTGTGGCGGTCTTGGCTCCAAATGACGCCCAAATTAAAGCTACCATACGCCGCTCCAAAGAAAGCGCTATATTTCAGTTTTTTCTACTCTACGGTTCGATACATATTTGGTTTCGTAGATAGTTCTACTACTACTACTACTACCAGCTGTCCGACTCGGACTCTGTCTCAGTGTCCTCCTCCCACGCGTCGGGCGTGGCGTCGAACCGCCGTCACGCGGAGTTCCAGGAGGACGCATCTCCTAGCGCTTGGTTGTATTTAGCGATCGCCTTCCGCGTTTGCTTGTCCTCGCGATGTCGGCTCGCTCCTCCCTCCTCTTCGCCCTCCTCGCCCTCCTCTGGGCTTCCTTGTTGGTGTCTTCCGGAAAGCGATGGCTCCACAGCGCCATGGCTTGCTCGTCCATCTCGGCCAGCCTGAGACGATGCTCCCGCCTACGGTGCTTGCGACGATCCTCGTCAGTGAGAAGCCGCGGGAAAGGCGCCAACTCTGGCGCTGGCTCCCGCCGCCACGCCGGGCGGCTCATGTCCTGACGGGATTGCAGGAGGCGCCACGCCGCAGCGTCGTACGCGCGGGCGCCCTCCTGGGCGGTGTCGAAGGTTTCGAGACGGAGCCGCATGCCGCCGCCCGACCGAATCTCGGCGGAGTAGGGCGACGGACGGACGATGCGGACGCCATGTAGTCCGCATTCTCCCGGGCGGCGGCGGCATGGTGGCGCGGTGGTGGCGTGTCGGCGAGCGCGGCAGAGGCGATGGAGAGATGGAGAGCGGCGAGGGCTGCAATTTATAGGTGCTCGGACGCGCGCCAAATGTAGCGCGAGCGCCGCTTTTCCTCAGCGCAATCGTTTCAGCGGCGCGCAATTCGCCACCGGAAGCGCGAAACGTCCGCCGCTTAAAAAGCCAATTTACCACGCGCGCGCGTCTTTTGGCGCGGCTGTTGGAGATGCTCTTATACACGTATGGGTGAGGGAAATATTCAGAAAGCCGCTTATACTATGCCAAATGATATGGCTTGGTGTACAACAACAACAACAACAACAACAACAACAAAGCCTTTAGTCCCAAACAAGTTGGGGTAGGCTAGAGGTGGAACCCATAAGATCTCACGACCAACCCATGGCTCTGGCACATGTATAGCAAGCTTCCACGCACCCCTGTCCATAGCTAGTTCTTTGGTGATACTCCAATCCTTCAGGTCTCTCTTAACGGATTCCTCCCATGTCAAATTCGGTCTACCCCGACCTCTCTTGACATTCTCCGCACGCTATAGCCGTCCGCTATGCAATCGGAGCTTCGAGGCTCACGCTGAATATGCCCAAACCATCTCGCATCGTTGGACAAGCTTCTCTTCAATTGGTGCTACCCCAACTCTATCTCGTATATTATCATTCCGAACTCTATCCTTCCTCGTGTGGCCACACATCCATCTCAATATACGCATCTCCGCCACACCTAACTGTTGAACATCCTTTTAGTCGGCCAACACTCAGCACCGTACAACATTGCGGGTCGAATAGTCGTCCTGTAGAACTTGCCTTTTAGCTTTTGTGGCACTCTCTTGTCACAGAGAATGCCAGAAGCTTGGCGCCACTTCATCCATCGGCTTTGATTCGATGGTTCACATCTTCATCAATACCCCCATCCTCCTGCAGCATTGACCCCAAATATCGAAAGGTGTCCTTCTGAGGCACCACCTGCCCTTTCATCAATACCCCCATCCTCCTGCAGCATTGACCCCAAATATCGAAAGGTGTCCTTCTGAGGCACCACCTGCCCATCAAGGCTAACCTCCTCCTCCTCACACGTAGTAGTACTGAAATGGCACATCATGTACTCGGTTTTAGTTCTACTAAAGCCTAAACCCTTTTGATTCCAAGGTTTGTCTCCATAACTCAACTTCCTATTTACCCCCGTCCGACTATCGTCAACTAGAACCACATCATCCGCAAAGAGCATACACCATGGGATATCTCCTTGTATATCCTTTGTGACCTCATCCATCACCAAGGCAAAAAGATAAGGGCTCAAAGCTGACCCCTGATGCAATCCTATCTTAATCGGGAAGTCATCAGTGTTAACATCACTTGTTCGAACACTTGACACAACATTATCGTACATGTCCTTGATGAGGGTAATGTACTTTGCTGGGACTTTGTGTTTCTCCAAGGCCCACCACATGACATTCCACGGTATCTTATCATAGGCCTTCTCCAAGTCAATGAACACCATATGCAAGTCCTTTTGCTCCCTGTATCTCTCCATAAGTTGTCGTACCAAGAAAATGGCTTCCATGGTCGACCTCCCATGTATGAAACCAAACTGATTTTTGGTCACGCTTGTCATTCTTCTTAAGCAGTGCTCAATGACTCTCTCCCATAGCTTCATTGTATGGCTCATCAGCTTAATTCCACGGTAATTAGTACAACTCTGAACGTCCCCCTTGTTCTTGAAGATTGGTACTCCTTCCCCTGGACACTCCAAACTCCTCTGAGGCCACCTTACGAATGCAAGTCGCCATCTTCATCCACACATTGTCCGCATCCCCTCCTTCCTCCCAAGGGCCCTCCTTAATGACCCTCTCCTTGAACGCCTGAGCTACCTCTCCCTTGAGCTTCCACCACTTCGTTCTAGCGACTTTGGCATGCTTGTCCCGCTGGATACGAATCCGAAAGCGGAAGTCAGCAACCACCAGCTTATGCTGAGGTACAACACTCTCTGCAGGTATATCCTTACAGTCTAGGCACGCACGCCTATCTTCTCTTCTCTAGAGTATGAAATCAATCTGGCTAGAGTATTGGCCACTACTAAAAGTCACCAGATGTGATTCTCTCTTTCTAAAGAGGGTGTTAGCTACAATCATGTCGTAGGCTAGAGCACTTAAGACATCTTCTCCTTCTTGATTCCTGATGCCATAGCCAAAGCCCCCATGTGCCCTTTCAAAACCTGTGTTAGATGTACCCACGTGGCCATTGAGGTCTCCTCCTATGAAGAGCTTCTCGCCAATCGGTACACTCCTAACCATGTCTTCCAGGCCTTCCTAGAACTCCCTCTTGGTGTTCTCATTGTGATCTACTTGCGGGGCATAAGCGCTGATAAGAGAACTAAGTCCCCAACTACCAGCTTGACCAGGATAATCCGGTCCCCACGTCTCTTGACGTCTACCACTCCATACTTGAGGTTCTTGTTGATCAAGATGCTTACGCCATTTTTGTTTGCAGCCGTCCCCGTGTACCGCAGCTTGAAGCCGGTATCCTTCACCTCCTTCGCCTTCTGTCCCCTTCATTTGGTTTCTTGGACGCAAAGGATATCAACACCTCTCCTCACCGCTGCATCAACTAGCTCTCGAAGCTTCCCTGTCAGAGACCCTACGTTCCAGCTACCTAAGCGAATCCTCCTAGGCTCGGCTAGCTTCCTTACCCTTCGCACTCGTCGAGTCAAATGCGAAGACCCTTGCTCATTTTCCACTATATCCGAGCGCCGATGTAGCGCGCCACTAAGGATGCGACGACCCGATCCTCGCTAACTTGCCACCGTATCCGGACCAAGATACGGCGCGCCACCAGGGGGGTGACGGCCCGGCCCTTGCCCATTTGCCACCACACCGGGGTTCCGATGTGGCGCGTCGCTGAGAGGGTTACGCCCCAACAAAAATCTTTTGGGTTTCATCTCCATAAGAGTGGCTGAGTTTTTACGTTGGCTCACCAAGCCTATCACAACCCTCCTCCTTTACCGGGCTTGGGACCGGCTATGTTGAGACAACATAGGTGTAGTTGGCAGATAAATATTATAATGAGTTCTCCTTCAGTATGGAGTATACTGGTCCATTTTTCTGTGACGAATCCATTCTGAGCTAGGGAATTGGTTAGCCAAAAGCAGTTCTTGGTGTTAAGGAAGTAGCAACTTGTATTCCCATGGGCCCATAGGTATATTATACACGTATGGTTGAGGGAAATATGCACAAAGCCTTTTATACTATGGGGAAAATACAGATGCTGTACATGGCTATAAATATAAACACCCCTGTCAACCTCATGGTGGATCAACAGCATCGAGTTCCAAGAGATAGAAGCCGTACTGTACCAATTTAGGGAGGGGGGGGGGGGGGGGGTTGTCTTGGAAAGTTGTTGAGCTGTGATGTTTCCACATCCGAGCAGCAACATGTACTAATTACCTAACAATGTGAAAATTATCTTTTCATGAGAATCACCTATGATTTCCTTCATTTCTATGAAGAAATCAACGTTAAATGGCAGTTGGCATGTTATTTCTTGGTTGCTTGGGTATTGTATCATAGTGATACATGGGTTTAATTGGTTCCTAGCTCGTGTCAAATTGGAATGTGCGGGATTCAATGTTTGTCGTTTTGCAGATCACAGTGGATGTTGATAGTGATCCAAGGGCTGCATATTTTAGGCAGGCTAAGAATGGCCTCTACATAAGGATGGCACTGCTCAAACTTCTGCTTGTTGGCCATTGACATTCTTTTTCCTGGTGCGTGAGCTTTGCGATGTCAAAGGATCAGAAATGTAGTCTTATCGTTGGCTCCAAGTTCAACTGTTCTGTGCTGTGCAAGGTATAAGAAAGTTGGATCCTTGCAAGAATAAAGCAATGATTGTATGATAAATGCTCCATAGGAATATTTTCTGTTATTATGTGGAACATCCTTTTCCCCAGGATGGAATGCAATGTTGGAAAAGAAAATTCAATTTTACCTACGAAATTCACTTGCTGATTATGGTCCAGTACAAAAAGGCAGCCATGTTTGCTTCCTCATTTGCTGATGGACACTGCTGTTTTGGCTCGCTGAAGCTGGACAGCTTTTACCTCAAGTTGCTTTTGCTTCTGGCTGCATGGTTCAAGTCTACTTCTCACAAACAAGTTTGCGACAACTATTTGAGTTACTCTCGGTTAGAAATATATCACTCACCTTTCAGAATTCACATGTTCGTTTGCAAACTTACAAAATGTTGAACTTCCATAATTTGGGAACCTGAGAACCGTCCTGGGTCTTTTTTGTACCCCATACCAATTAGGAGGATTGTAACTGAACTTCTACCTTTTCAATGAAAAGAAGCGCAAAAGACGCCGTCCTTTGCGTTTTCTCGAAAAAGGAACCATCCCGGGGCTTACCAGTAGACAGCACAGAGGTTACTATTGCCAGCCCGGGTTTGAGTTCCCCTATGCAGTTTCTCCTACGAGAGTTTCTGCACCCGAGCTCACTGAGCTTGGGTGAACAGTAAAATCAAAACAAAATTGAAAACAATTCATAGAATTCCAAAAAAAATTGGGTGAAACATTGACAAAAGTTTTAAGTGCTTGCAATATTTCGATGAAATCACATTCCTAGAAGGCGTAGCAAAAAGAAAAAAAAAACAACAGAATCGGTACTCTGAAAATGCTACTTCCTAAAGCATTTTGGTGTACTGAATTTGTTTATTTTGCCACGCCTTAGAGGAATGTGATTCCATCACGATTTTTTGCAAGCATTTAGAACTTTTGTCAATGTTTTTTTTTTTGGATATTTTTGAACTTTTTTGGTTTGTTTTTGATTTTATTGTTCACTGAGCTCATTTGAGCTTAGGAGCAGAAATGTAATTTCAAGCGTAACTTGTAATTTCTCTGCTGTCATTCTTTTTATAATTTTGGGAATAACATGGGAATCTTTCCCCGTGGAAAAAGCTAAAACTAAACTAGGTAAAGGGGATATGAGAGTTGGTGAAGCACCCATGTGGGCCTCTCCAGCCCAACCTGAGCCCGGACGTGCCTGCTGGCCCCAACGGTATATTTTTTGTAGATCATATGTCGTGAGTTATATGGATGGTCAAAGTTTGATCCAAAATAGCAGGGGCATAATCCCAGATGGAGCTAATAAGAGTTAAGAACATCTCCAACAACTGCCCTAATATACGGCAATGAAAAACAATTTTAAGGCATGAAGTGAGTTTTAGGGCTCCCTTTCTCTAGCCGTTTCCTTTAGAGCTCTCCCAACATTTTCGGGAAGCGCGTGCTCGGATCTAGGAGTGAAAGGCACCAGGCGCTCACGAAGGCGCCCATTAAGCTTGGGCGATGCTCCAAATGCATTATCCTGACTTGGACGTTGGCCAGATCGCCAGGGCTGGCCCCAAAGGTGTCGACGACAACTTTGTTCGGATTATCGAGAAGAGCTGCTGATGAGGACACCAATACCATTGTTACACCCATAGCCCCTACTATTACATATAATGGACCAATTACTAGAGCTCGCGCACGCCAATTAAATTATCAGGTACTTTCGTTTCTTGGTAATGATTCTAATGTTCATGAGAATATGATGCTGCCTAAATTGGATACATTTGTTTTGCTTACAAATGAAGGGCCTAGCTTAGAGAAGGATGAACATTGGAGCAAGAACAAGCATGGAGTTGATGGCATGCGCAAGGGGAACAAGAACGGAGTTACAAGTGATGATTTCAGGACTTTGAAGCCATCATAAGGAGTAAATGAAGCCTTGGACGAAATATAAAAGATGCCACTTCATAAATTTCGTCCAGAGGCTATTCTAGGTGCTGCGTCACCTTATTATGTATTTTGAAATACATAAGTATAGGCTGTTTTTAGAGTCCGTATGTGTGGGGAAACAAGAGATAGGGTTGGTTTCGGACCCCTTCCCCAAGGGCCACGAAATTCCCCCCCTCTTCCTCCATATATACAGCCCTTAGGGCACCGTTTAGACTTTGAGTTTTGTTTAGATCAAAAGTTCGCCATAGCTGCAACTTCAGTGCATTTCGTTTGTGTTCAACGACCGGACCAAGGCGTCCACAGAACCCCACCTTTATTAATAAAGCTTTCCTCTTATATTCGCAATATCCAGATTGCAATCTTAGTTTCTTGCTTGTTCTTCATTTGCTCGCAGGAAAGCAGGCCCTCGTGGTCGAGTTGATCGTGCTCCGGCGTGGTCAATAACCCTCGGAAGTTGGTTTAGCGATTGCTAAGGCGCGACGTCTCGCCACGTTCGTGGTCGGATCGTCAAGGTTGACTCCCACGAAGCGATAGCCACCATCTCATCGAAACATCGGGACACCTTTGTCTCTATCAAGTGGTATCAGATTTCCGTGTTGCTCGGTGAGATTTTACAGTTTTCATAGTTTAGATCGAGTCTGTTCTTCATACCTATAGTCCACGAAAAAGCCAAAAATTAGGGTTAGTTCATCCCATCCGAACCAATCGAGCCTTTGCATAATCTTTTCTCAGTATTTGCTTTGTTGAATTTGCGGTTGCATCGTCGTGTCAAGTTGCCGGTCTTAGCGTCTAGTCCTTTAGAGTTTCGAGTTACATTCACGTGTTGTCACGCGTCGCCCGCTGCCATATATCACCATCGCATCATCATCGTCATTTCTTTGCCATATACCACCACCGCACCAACTTCGTCACCGCTGCCATATACCACCACCATATATTCACGCCAATCCGAGTCCATATACGCCAACATATATCCGCCACCAGTCCAAGTTCCACCAAATTCATCTCCGCCACCAGTCCGAGTTCCACCAGTTTCATCTCCGCCACCAGTCCTATTCCGAGTCCAGTATTTTGTTACTCTGTTTTGGATTTCCGGATCACGCCATACTCCGAGTCGTGACAGAGAAGGGCTCCACAACTTCCGTGCTACCCGCAGTAGAAAAATAGTTCCAGTTTCAAAAAAAAAACCAAGTCTGGAAAATTCTGGCTAGGCAGGTTTTAGGCTATTTGTAGACTTTTTTGAAAAAAAATTTGTTGCGGAGCAAAAAAAAAGAGGAAAAAAAAGTGCAAAAAAAAGTGAAAAAAAAGAAAAAAATTCAGAGTGTGCTCCTCCCTTGTTTACGTGCAGCGCCGTGATTTTGTTGGTGTTCTAGGCTCGCGTCTCTAGTCTAGCCTAGGACCAGCACAGTATCGTCGTTGAGTGTTTATTCAACTTTGCATCTCTAAATTGATTATTGCTGACCCTTTTTGCTACCATATTATAAGCCTTCCCAGCTCCACATACATCTACGTCGTGCGTTTGACTCTCCCTAGTAATCGCTCTATCCAAGCTTTGAGAGTTTTGACTACAACGGTTGCCGATCACCGCCTGCTGCTGGGTAAGAACTAGTAAGAATTTGAGATTTGCTTGACGGTTTTGTGACACCCACCACCACCTCTTGTTAGTAGTTTGTAGGATCATATTCTTGTGTGTTTCTGTTGTTGCTAACCATGCCAGGATCACAAGCCGGAGGTAGACCGGGAGAACATGACGAATAAGGAGTTGCATGATAAATTTCAGCAAATGATGAGTGGACAGGTGCAAGATGTGCTAAACAGATTTGAAGAGGCCATGGAGAAGATAGATGGCATGGAGAAGACGTTGAAACAAAGCTCGATAACAAGTTTAATGAATTGCTCATGGCGTCTTCCACCACCACCACCGGCTGCACCTAACGCACCTCTACAACAACAACAACTACTACTACCTCCATCGTCATGAAACAGCCCTCCGCCGAAGCGAGCCGTGTCCCTCTTGCGCTTGGCCAAACTGTTGGTGCTTCTTTGTTGATACTTCGTGGCTCCTGCTGGCGATGCGGAGGAGGATGATTATGTGGGAGATTACGATGATGAAGTTGGTCAAAATCAGAACTACGTGCAACCACCAAAGACCATAACCACCAGTCGTCCACATGCAAATAATGGCAATGTTAGGGCTCCCCTCAGTGCGAGATCATGACCATCTCCCTAAACTGAAATTGAATATTCCATCATTTGAGGGTAGATATGTTCCTGATATATATCTTACTTGGGAGTTAGAAAGCTGAACAACGATTTACATGTTTACAATATCACGAGGAGAGCGTGTTCTCGCCATTGTTTGTGCTTTCACTAGCTATGCGTGTGTTTGGTGCTTTGAACATTGTAGATTATATCCTGTTCCATTACTTGGGCTGCTTTGAAAACTGCTATGCGTACTCGTTGGGTTCCACCATATTATCAACGTGAATTACTTCAAAAATTGCAGCGCTTAAGACAAGGAAAAAATTCGGTAGAAGAATATTATCGAGGAATTACAAACTGGCTTGATTAGATGTGGTATTGTTGAGGAGAATGAATCTATGTTTGCACGCTTTACGGGTGGATTAAATAGAGAGATTCGACCATTCTAGACTATAAGGATTATAATAATATCACTCGTTTATTCCATCTTGCTTGTAAAGCTGAGCGTGAAGTGCAGGATCTCTGAGGCATTGGCGCCGAACTAACTTTTCTGCAGGTCGACCTTCATCATGGACACCACGTGCATCATCTACTTCCTTTGCACCATCACCTCCTTCAGTGCCACCTCCAACCGTGATACAAGAAAGCGGAACCACCACCACTATCTGCCAAGAGCACACCTGCTGGCTCAAGCAGAGCTCTTCTTCTTCCATGGCGTCAACAGGGCACACAAGTGATATTATTTGTCGTCGTTGTAAGGGAAGAGGACATTTTATGAGAGAATGCAAATCTCAGCGTGTGATGATTGCTCGAGGATGGTGGGTATGAGTCCGCTAGTGACTATGATGAGGAGACTTTGGCTCTTATTACACATGAAGAACACGGTGGAGATGATTACGATCATGAGACGCAATACATGACTACTGAAGATCTTGTGGTATGAATGTTTAATTGCTCAACGTGTTTTGAGTGTGCAGGTTACACAAGCTGAGCAAAATCGAGGCATAATTTGTTCCATACAAAGGGAGTTGTGAAGGAACGTTCTATTCAAGCGTCATCATAGATGGAGGAGCTGCAACAACTTGGCTAGCATGGAGATGGTGGAGAAGCTATCTCTCACCACAAGACCACATCCACATCCTTACTACATCCAATGGTTCAACAACAGCGGCAAGGTTAAGGTAACACGTCTTGTTAGTGTGCACTTTAGTATCTCTACATATGCTGATTATGTTGATTGTGATGTGGTACCTATGCAAGCATGTTCCTTATTACTTGGTAGACCATGGCAATTTGATAAAAAATCTGTATACCATGGTAGAAACAATCAGTATACTCTTGTTCATAAGGATAAAAATATTACTTTGCTTCCTATGACTCCTGATTCCATTTTGAAAGATGATATTAATAGAGCTAATAAAGCAAAACAGGAGAAAACAAGAGTGAAAATCAGATTGTGGCAAAAGAATTTGAGCAACAAATGAAGCCTAAAAATAAACCATCTACTGTTGCTTCTGAAATTAAATTGAAAAGTGCATGTTTACTTGCCACCAAATCTGATATTGATGAGCTAGATTTTAGCAAATCTGCTTGCTATGCTTTTGTGTGCAAAGAGGCATTATTTTCGTTCGAGGACGTGCCTTCCTCTTTGCCCCTTGCTGTCACTAACATTTTGCAGAGTTCGTTGGCGTCTTCCCACAAGGCGTGCCACCGGATTACCACCTATTCGAGGGATTGAGCATCAAATTGACTTGATTCCCGGTGCATCGCTACCCAACCGTGCACCATACCGTACCAATCCGGAGGAGGCGAAGGAGATTATGCGTCAAGTACAAGAGCTTCTCGACAAAGGTTTTATCTGCGGATCCCTTAGTCCTTGTGCTGTTCCTATTATTCTAGTGCCAAAAAGGATGGTACATCGGCGTATGTGTGTTGATTGTAGAGGCATTAATAATATTACTATTCGTTATCGTCATCCTATTCCTAGGCTAGATGATATGCTTGATGAATTGAGTGGCTCTACAATTTTCTCCAAAGTTGATTTGCGTAGTGGATACCATCAAATTCGTATGAAATTGGGGGATGAATGGAAAACAACATTTAAAACTAAGTTTGGATTATATGAGTGGTTAGTCATGCCTTTTGGGTTAACTAATGCACCTAGTACTTTCATGAGATTAATGAGCGAAGTTTCATTGATTTCATTGGACGATTTGTGGTAGTTTACTTTGATGACATATTGATTTATAGCGGATCTTTGGAGGAACATTTGGAACATTTACGTGCTGTTTTTATTGCTCTCGTGATGCACGTTTGTTTGGTAACCTTGGGAAGTGCACCTTTTGCACCGACCGAGTGTCTTTTCTTGGCTATGTTGTTACTCCACGGGGAATTGAAGTTGATAAAGCCAAGATTGAAGCTATTGAGAGTTGGTCGCAGCCCAAAACGGTCACACAAGTGAGGAGTTTTCTTGGCCTTGCTTTGGATTCTATAGGCGTTTTGAGAGAGATTTCAGCACCATAGCTGCACCTCTCAAAGATCTTAAAAAGAAGGATGTGCCTTTTGTTTGGGGTACCGCATACGGAAGAAGCCTTCACGGTATTGAAAGATAAGTTGACACATGCTCCTTTACTCCAACTTCCCGATTTTAATAAGACTTTTGAGCTTGAATGTGATGCTAGTGGAATTGGATTAGGAGGTGTGTTATTACAAGATGGCAAACCTGTTGCATACTTTTACGAAAAATTGAGTGGGCCTAGTCTGAATTATTCTACTTATGATAAAGAATTATATGCTCTTGTTCGGACTTTAGAGACATGGCAACATTATTTATGGCCCAAAGAATTTGTTATACATTACGATCATGAATCTTTGAAACATATTAAAAGTCAAGCTAAACTGAATCGTAGACATGCTAAATGGGTTGAATTCATTGAGACTTTCCCTTATGTTATTAAACACAAGAAGGGTAAATAAAATGTTATTGCTGATGCATTATCTCGTCGCTATACTATGCTTTCACAACTTGACTTCAAAATATTTGGTTTGGAGACCATCAAAGATCAATATGTGCATGATGCTGATTTTAATGGTGTATTGCAGAATTGTAAAGAAGGGAGAACATGGAACAAGTTAAATGCGTTAATGATGGATTTGTGTTTCGTGCTAACAAGCTATGCATTGCAGCTAGCTCTATTAAATCTTTTGTTGTTGCAGGAGGCGCATGGAGGATTAATGGGACACTTTCGGCGTGAAGAAGGCGGAGGACGTGCTTGCTACACATTTATTTTGGCGAAAGATGAGGCGGCATGTTGAGCGTTTTATTGCTCATTTGCACTACATGTCAAAAAGCTAAGTCACGACTCAATCCTCATGGTTTATATATGCCTTTGCACTGTACCTAGTGTTCCTTGGGAGGATATATCTATGGACTTTGTTTTAGGTTTACCTCGAACAAAGAAGGGGAGGGATAGCATATTTGTTGTCGTGGATAGGTTCTCAAAAATGGCACACTTTATACCATGTCATAAAAGCGATGATGCCGTTAATGTTGCTGATTTGTTCTTTCGTGAAATTATTAAACTTGCATGGTGTGCCCAATATTGTTGTTTCAGATCGTGATACTCAATTTCTTAGCCACTTTTGGAGATGTTTATGGGCTAAGTTGGGGACTAAACTGCTTTTAGTACTACTTGTCACCCCCAAAGCGATGGACAAACTGAAGTAGTCAATAGAACATTGTCTACTATGCTTAGGGCTGTTTTGAAGAATAATAAGAAAATGTGGGAAGAATGCTTGCCTCATATTGAATTTGCTTATAATCGTTCATTGCATTCTACTACTAAGATGTGCCCTTTTGAAATTGTGTCAGTTTCCTCCCTCGTGCACCTATTGATTTGTTGCCTCTTCCATCTTCGGAGAAGGTTAATTTTGATGGTAAAGAACGTGCTGAATTGATTTTAAAAATGCATGAGTTAACTAAGGAAAACATTGAGCGTATGAATGCTAAATATAAATTTGCTGGAGATAAGGGTAGAAAACATGTTGTGTTTGCACCGAGATCTTGTTTGGTTACATTTGCGTAAGGATAGGTTTCCTAATTTGCGCAAATCAAAGCTAATGCCACGCTACCGATGGTCCATTTAAGGTGTTAGAGAAAATAAATGATAATGCATATAAACTTGAGCTGCTGCAGATTTTGGGGTTAGTCCCACTTTTAACATTGCAGATTTGAAGCCTTATTTGGGTGAGGAAGATGAGCTTCCGTCGAGGGCGACTTCATTTCAAGAAGGGGAGGATGATGAGGACATCAATACCATTGTTACACCCATAGCCCCTACTACTACATATACTGGACCAATTACTAGAGCTCACATGCGCCAATTAAATTACCGTGTACTTTCATTTCTTGGTAATGATTCTAATGTTCATGAGAATATGATGCTTTGCCTAAATTGGATACATTTGTTTTGCTTACAAATGAAGGGCCTAGCTTGGAGAAGGATGAACATTGGAGCAAGAACAAGCATGGAGTTGATGGCATGCGCAAGGGGAACAAGAACGGAGTTACAAGTGATGATTTCAGGACTTTGAAGCCACCATAAGGAGTGAATGAAGCCTTGGACGAAATATACAAGATGCCACTTCATAAATTTCGCCCAGAGGCTATTCTAGGTGCTGCGTCACCTTATTATTGGGCCAGACCCATGTAATTTCGGAATACATAAGTATAGGCTGTTTTTAGAGTCCGTATGTGTGGGGAAACAAGAGATAGGGTTGGTTTCGAACCCCATCCCCAAGGGCCACGAAATTCCCCCTCTTCCTCCATATATACAGCCCTTAGGGCACCGTTTAGACTTTGGGTTTTGTTTAGATTAAAAGTTCGCCATAGCTGCAACTTGGCGTGCCGTTTGTGTTCAACGACCAAACCAAGGCGTCACAGAACGCCACCTTTATTAATAAAGCTTTCCTCTTATATTCGCAATATCCAGATTGCAATCTTAGTTTCTTGCTTGTTCTTCGTTTGCTCGCAGGAAACATGCCCTCGTGGTCAGGTTGATCGTGCTCCGGCGTGGTCAATAACCCTCGGAAGTTGGTTTAGCGATTGCTAAGGCGCGACGTCTCGCACGTTCGTAGTCGGATCGTCAAGGTCGACTCCCACAGAAAACGATAGCCACCATCTCATCGAAACATCGGGACACCTTTGCCTCTATCAGCTGCCACCTCTAGAGGATCATAAATTAGTCGTACGCACTTGATATGCCGAGGAGTACTTTTGTATAAACCTTTAGGAGTTTGACCAACTACCTTTTGTATATATGTGGGCAAAGCAAAATTTGGCCTTTTAAGGGGTAGGAATGCGTAAAGCGGAACGGACCTGGCGATGGTATTTGCACATTATGTGTGGTACCAGAGATTGGGACTCATATCATCTTCTCATGTACTGCGGCGAGGGTACTCTAACATATGTCTGCGAGGTGTTGGGGCCTGAATGGGAGGCCCTAAATCTCGCTGAGTTCCTCCAGCATAGAGCTTTACCGCCGTCACGACATCGTTGCCTATTTTGGCTCATTTTCGCGGCGCTGCCGTGGACTCTTTGGACGACTAGGAATAAGATGGTGATTGAGAAGGTGTTTTCGAGGAAGGCGCCTGACTCCTTTTTCAAATTCCTTGCTTTCCTGCAGCACTGGCACCCGCTCTCGAGGTAGCGTGATCGAGACCGTCTCGGCTTGATGATGGATGCGCTTCTGGCGTCGGCGCGTTGACTTTCACCCTCGTAGTGCCGCTTTACGGTCGCCACTAGGTGGCGTTTTTTTCTATTTCTTTTATGCTTTCTTGGGCTTGACTGTGCTGTGGTCCCAGCCGTTGTTTGTCGAGTGTGGTTGAACTTGGATTGTATGGATCGTTGCTTTATTTATAAAGCGGGGCGAAAGACTATTTCGAGAGATTCATTTAAGTGCTTCGATCATGATGTTAAATGCTTGGTTAGCTAGTCATTGGCTTCTGCCTCTAAGATAATTTCGTGAGTGTTTTCGAGGTTAGCTTCTTAGCTGAGATGTGTGCGCCCGGATTGGCTTGACCGAAAAACCAGGCAATCGGACTTGTAGGACCTAAACATAAGTTGTCAGAGAGCTTCATCAGTCGGGCATGCAACCTCAGGTAGGGTTCTTATAATCCAAGGACCTCCCTTTCTTACGGTCTTTAGTGGCTAGCCGTTTTTTTGTCTATGGTGTCGAGTGTGACGAGCACCTACGTGACATTAGTTTTGACGACTTATCGGAAGGCCAACGTCGTATTTTTGTCAAATCTATGTTTACCCATTTCTTCTTCCGACCTGCTGATTGATTTTTGTGCGTTTGTGACAATCAGTTTTCGGCTGCTCCCACCTGAGGTACTTTACTGGGTCGAAACAATCATAGTGGTGCTTGAAAGTGCTAGTTATCGACTAGAGGGGGGGTGAATAGACGATTTTTATGGAAGTCTTCAAGACATGAAATGTCTTCGAAGACTAGCAAGCAAACAACACCTACACAATATGCAGCTGAAGATGAACTACACTAGACAGGCTATAGTCAACAAAACATTTCAAGGTAAGCACGAGGACAATTAGCTGCTAGGTGGAGTATATAAGAATAGGAAGACAGTGTGAGCCAAATATGCAATCAGAGAGAATATCTTCACAGAGTAAGTCAAATAGAGCAAGCAAGCAATGACTTCACGAAGCTAAACAGAAAGTAAAGGGTGAAGTGATAGAACCAATAGATTGACGAAGACAAGGATTTGGTTGACCAGTTCTAGTTGCTATGACAACTGTACATCTGGTTAGGGAGCCCGTGATTGAACTCAGAAGACCGCGTCTTCACCTTATTCCCCTTGAGCCAAGGACACTTAGTCCTCGCCCAATCACTCTGATAAGTCTTCAAGGTAGACTTCCAAACCTTCACAGACTTCGTTCACCAGTGATCCACAATGACTCTTGGATCCTCAGAATGCAACGCCTAACCGACTGGAAGATACACAGTCTTCAAGTGTAATAAGTCTTTAGATCACGCGGACAGAAATACTTCAGTGATGCCAAACACTCTTTGGGCTCTGGGTGTTTTGGGCTTTGTCCTCGCAAGGATTCTCTCTCAAAGGCTTCCGAGGTGGGTTGCTCTCAAACAACAAAAGTCATGCACTTACTCTGAGAAACCACTGATTTATGGTGTAGGGGGTGGGCTATTTATAGCTAGGAGGCAACCTGACATGATATGTCCGAAATGATCCTGGGTCACTAAGGAACCGATACGTGTCCAATGGTCGGATTTCAAACACACTCGACAGCTTGACTTGGGTTACAAGCAAAGCCGACTCATACAACTCCGGATAAGATTTTCTCTCATTGTCTTCACCCGAAGACATAGGATCTAGGTTGAGCATCACATCGGTTTTCTGACTTTGTTCGCTGGGACCCCACTTGACAGTTCGGTGGTTCCTATGACTCAAGAAAGAAGAAAATGAAACTACAAAAAAAATATATCTTCGCACTACATTGTCTTGAAGTGAATGTCTTCACACGTCATTATCTTCGACGTGAATGTCTTCACGAACCATCATTGTCTTCATACATTTTTAGGGGTCATCTCTGATAGGTAAACCGAATCAATTAGGGACTTCTACCTGTGTTATCATGTGAATCTCACAAACATATTAGTCCCTCAACCACGTTTGTCATAAATACTTCAAAACCAACTAGGGGTGGCACTAGATGCACTTACAATCTCCCCCTTTTTGGTGATTGATGACAAACTGGTTGAAGTTTTCAACGGGGATATAAACATGTGAAAGATAAAGTACGTGGTCATTGGCTTCATGAAATTGAAAGGGCTCCCCCTAAAGATGTGCATATAAGTAATTTGCCTTTGAATGCAAATGCACATGGTAGGTTTTGCTTTGTGGAGATCTCTTTCAATTCATGAAGACAATTCATCATGCATACAAAAATGTTTTGAAGATAATGACATGCACAATGAAAATTGGGCATGTGCAGAATGACTTCATGCGCATAAGATAGAAATTTAACCATGAAATCAAGGATAGCAGCAAATGTAGTAGACGTCCCATCTGGACTTAAGTGTTACAACTCAAAACCAACATTTCTAGAACGAGAGTTGCAAAACTTAACAAAAATAAGCACCCGACCCATATAGACCCGCTCGAAGACTATCAACCCATATGTTTCTCCCCCTTTTGTCAGGAATGACCAAAAAGGAGTGAAGACATAGAGTGTCTAAGCGTTCCCCGGAGGAGTTGGTGAAGTTGTTGGGGCAGCCGGGTCGATGGTGGAGTTTGGTGGTGCAGTTGTGTAACGCCCCGGTCACACTCGCCGGTGGTCATTACTCCTGGCGGGATCTAGACTGGCCCCACAGATCAATACTAGTCTTTTCTGCGCACTTTGTCCTCACTCGTGCGCATCCGGGAGCAACTTCCCGGTCGGTCACCGATCCTGAAATTACTCCAAGCTGAGCACGCTTAACTTTGGAGTTCTTTTCGAATGGGCTCCCAGAAAAGAAGGAATTCCTTATTGATATAAGTAGTCCATCATCCCTATTAAACGAGACTATCACATACATCCCCACTCAGAGGAACCGACGTCCTCGTCGGGCCACAAGAACGTTCCCTCTTGGTACATACGTCTGTGCATCCAGTTCAGTACATGTGCCATGCCGTGTGCCACGACGGGTCACAAACGTCATGAACAACATGACTCACACCTGTCCGTAAACATCCATGTAACCGCGAGGGTCAGCTCTGATACCAACTTGTCACGCCCTGGACACACCCGTCGGTGGTCGTTACTCCTGGCGGGATCTAGACTGGCCCCACAAATCAATACTAGTCTTTTCTGCGCACTTTGTCCTCAGTCGTGCGCACCCGGGAGCAACTTCTCGGTCGGTCACCCATCCTGAAATTACTCCAAGCTGAGCACGCTTATCTTTGGAGTTCTTTTCGAATGGGCTCCCGACAAAAGAAGGAATTCCACTGATATGAGTAGTCTATCATCCCTATTAAGCCAGGCTATCACAAGTTGGGCCTAATGCAACATCTTGATGCAGTGAAGCCATAGCTGGTGAAGTGGTGTCATCCTCCTCATCAATGACTCGAGCAACAACAGTTGGAGCTGAAGATGAGTAGTCAGAATCTTCAATAGATGGTGTGGGACGCCAACTTGCTGATTGTGGAGGCTTGGAGTCAAACTTGAATCTTTTAGTGAAGCCATCTGCAGTGAGTTCATCTTCAGAATAGAGCAGAGTGAGGCTCTTCTAGGCACGCCGACATGCTTCATGAGCAACAGAAAAATTCTTGGTGGAGAGGTTACGAATGTGATTGACATCCACTAGAAGACTTTGCATCTGATGCTTCATCCAGTCATGATGCCTATCCTACTTTTGATGAAGAGAAACAAGAAGTTCTCTGTCATTTAGAACACGAGCATGCTTCAGAGGCCTTTGAGGTACTGTGCTGGCTGTTCAATCTGTGTTGGCATGATGCAGCAGCCTTAGCTGACCGACGAGGGGACCAACAACAATAGTATTGGAATTTGGCACATGAATGCCTTCAATGGGTGCTGAAAAGCTTTGGAAGGCATCATAGTCTTCGCGAATGGGTTCCTTGGCAGGTTGTGGATAGATGGCTTCATGAGACATATCAACTTCATGGAAGAAGACAACGTGATTGGGCGCTGAAGCTTGATAGTTGGTTGAAGAGCGAAACTTAATCATCCGCATGATCCATGGTGCATAGAACTTCTGGCCAAATAGATCAATGCATGAAGCCGCCAACTGCGTGATGAAAAAGTCATGAGTGTTGAAGCGGATGCCATTGAGAATGTAGAAGACCAATGTCTTCATTGTGCCTTCGATCTTTGCATGAGGAGAGTGCCCTTTAATTGCCCACAGAGTATGCCGCACAATTTGGTAGATGGTGCGAGGCAAATACTCGAGGTCATTGATGAATAAGTGTGTTGGTTACTCAGCATCTCCAGGCAATGGCTTCATCATGCTTAGCATTAGGCTCATGTTGGGCTCTGGCTTCTGGAAGACGCTCTTAATTTCCTTCTCATACAGCAGACAACCTGGCTCATAAAGATCACCAGGAGTGGGCAGGGAAGTAAGCTCGATGAAATCCTGAGCTTTGGCTTCATGATGAATGTCTCCTGTCATCCTCTCAAGGACCCATGTCTTTGGATCCCTCTTGTAGGCTGATATGTGCAGAGTGGCATAAAATCGGTGCAGAAGCTCTTCATTCCAGTGCTCCTTGTCAACGACAAATGGGAGCAAGCCAACATCTCCGAAGCAGTCAAGGGCTTCTTCTAGGCGTGGTCGTCCAGCCATAGCATCACAATAGAGGCGCTTGTGCGGGAAAATCCGGTCTTGGTTGATAAAGGTGGGGCGTCCTGATCTTTCGATGAGATGATAACTATCGATTTGGTGGAGCTGACTTTGACGATCCGACTACAAACGTGCATGGCGTTGCACCTTAGGAATCGCTAAACCAACTCCGAGAGGTTATTGACCATGCCGGAGCACGATCAACCTGACCACGAAGGTCTATTCCTGCAAGCAATCGAAGAACAAGCAAGAATATGATAAAGCAATCTGAATATTGCGAATATATATGAAGTATTAATAAAGGTGGGGATCCGGAAGCGGTCTTGGTCTGGTCGTTGGACAAAAGGATGAATAAATCTAACTTCTTTGTGGCTTTTTCTTGGACAATAGGTAAGAAAATAAATCTAATCTAGGGGAAACTGGAAATTTTCACCGAGCAACCTGAAAACTGATACCACTTGGTACTACTTGATAGAGGCGAGGGTGTCCCGATCTTTCGATGAGATGATAACTATCGATTTGGTGGAGTCGACTTTGACGATCTGACTACAAACGTGCATGACGTTGCGCCTTAGCAATCGCTAAACCAATCTCCGGGAGGTTACCGACGATGCCGGAAGCATGATCAGCCTGACCATGAAGGTCTATTCCTGCATGCAATCGAAGAAAAAGCAAGAATATGATAAAGTAATCTGAATATTGCGAATATATATGAAGTATTGATAATGGTGGGGATCCGTAAGCGGTCTTAGTGCAGTCGTTGGACACAAAGCGAAGTACGAAGTTGCAATGGCTAACTTTTAACTAAACAAATCCCAAGGCAAAAGCTACTAGATGGATCTACTTATATATGAGCAACGGGTGGCGACCAAGGAGGTGGGAGGACGTCCCAAGGCAGTCTAAAACCAACCCTAGGTCGTACAAGGCTCATGGGCCCAAGTGGAGGTGATGCAACACCTTTGGACTTGTTGTTTGACTCGGATTCTGCTGCAGCGTCAGATTGTTTCATCCAGATCTCAATGCTCCGGACGAATTTAAAGGTTAATCCAATTGGGTTGGAAAGAGGAAGAAATCTACTTTCCAACAAAAAGAGATTCACCCAATTCGGAGTCCGTATGAAAAAGTTGTTGGCGTTTTGAGTCAGGTATGTCTGTGCAGTCCGAATCTGAATCCAGAACGTGAGAGACTTGGACTCTATCTTCTCTTGGCCCATGACGTGAGAGGACTTTTTGAACAGAACCTAAACTTCTCCTTTTCCCCTATCTTCATATGTGGATTATACAAATGTCCCATACACGTGCAAATAGACAAAACACATAAGTGTCTGAAGTATTTTTGTTCTGGATAACATAAATAGATTGTTGAATAGTTTGCACTAGAAATAACCTGACAAATATGCATGTATGCAATATTTTTGGTCGTATCCAAGGTAGTCATGTCCTCATCAGCTCCGGCGAGAGCTCAGACCTGTCTCCGCCGACGTACACCACCATGGCGTTTTGGAGCCTCCCCTCTAGCTCAGCTATGGCCCTTGACCTTCTGACGACGCAAAGCTCGGCCGGCGCCATCTCTAGATCGGCCGCGACCACCAACCGCGGATCCGCCAGACGGGGCCAGATAGGCGCCAGGACACCCGGCGAAGACAGGGGGCGGCAGAGTGCGTGGTGCCGACTGGCTCGGCCTTGACGGGCCCAAGCACGTCTCCACACGCGCACCCGAAGCTCCTCTGGCCACCTTGGAAGTGGCGTCGCGCCGGAGCTCCTCCACTGGCGATGGGCTGCGCGGCCTCTTGCCCATGCTGGCGACATGCCCAGGCAGACCGCAGCGGAGGCACACTAGCTTGTTCGTGCAGTCCTTCAGGAAGTGCCCTTTCTCTAGGCAGTTGAAGCATCTGTCCCGCATCTCTGACGAGACCTCCTCGCGGCCAGGCGAAGGGCGTCGCGGAACCTCCACCGTGTTGGGGAACGTAGTAATTTCAAAAAATTTCCTACGCACACGCAAGATCATGGTGATGCATAGCAACGAGAGGGGAGAGTGTGTCCACGTACCCTCGTAGACCGAAAGCGGAAACGTTAGCACAACGCGGTTGATGTAGTCGTACGTCTTCACGATCCGACCGATCCAAGTACCGAAAGTACGGCACCTCCGAGTTCAGACACATTCAGCCCGATGGCGTCCCTCGAACTCCGATCCAGCCGAGTGTTGAGGGAGAGTTTCGTCGACCTGACGGTGTGGTGACGATGTTGATGTTCTACCGACGCAGGCTTCGCCTAAGCACCGCTTCTGATGTGCTCGAGGTGGACTATAGTGGAGGGGGGCACCGCACACGGCTAAAAGATCAACTGATCAATTGTTGTTTCTTGGGTGCCCCCTTGCCCCCGTATATAAAGGAGCAAAGGGGGGTGTGGCCAGCCTAGGAGGAGGGCGCGCCAGGAGGAGTCCTGCTCCTACCGGGAGTAGGACTCCCCCCTTTTCCATGTTGGACTAGGAGAGAGGGGGGAAAGAGGTGGAGGAGAGGAAGGAAGGGGGGCGCCCCCTCTCCTTGTCCTATTCGGACTAGGGGGGAGGGGGCGCGGCCCTTGCCCTGGCCGCCTCCTCTCTCTTCCACCAAGGCCCACTAAGGCCCAATAACCTCCCGGGGGGTTCCGGTAACCTCCCGGTACTCCGGTAAAATCCCGATTTCACCCGAAACACTTCCGATATCCAAACATAGGCTTTCAATATATCAATCTTCATGTCTCGACCATTTTGAGAACTATGTAGACATGACCGAAACACGTTTCCGGTCAATAAACAATAGCGGAACCTGGATGCTCATATTGGCTCCCACATATTCTACGAAGATCTTTATCGGTCACACCGCATAACAACATACGTTGTTCCCTTTGTCATCGGTATGTTACTTTCCCGAGATTCGATCGTCGGTATCTTAATACCTAGTTCAATCTCGTTACCGGCAGAATCTCTTGACTCGTTCCGTAAGACATCCTCCCGCAACTAACTCATTAGTTGCAATGCTTGCAAGGCTTAAGTGATGTGCATTACCGAGAGGGCCTAGAGATACCTCTCCGACAATCGAAGTGACAAATCCTAATCTCGAAATATGCCAACCCAACATGTACCTTTGGAGACACACCAGAGAGCTCCTTTATAATCACCCAGTTACGTTGTGACGTTTGGTAGCACACAAAGTGTTCCTCCGGTAAACGGGAGTTGCATCATCTCATAGTCATAGGAACATGTATTAGTCATGAAGAAAGCAATAGCAACATACTAAACGATCGGGTGCTAAGCTAACGGAATGGGTCATGTCAATCACATCATTCTCCTAATGATGTGATCCCTTAATCAAATGACAACTCATGTCTATGGTCAGGAAACATAACCATCTTTGGTTAACGATCTAGTCAAGTAGAGGCATACTAGTGACACTTTGTTTGTCTATGTATTCACACATGTATTATGTTTCCGGTTAATACAATTCTAGCATGAATAATAAACATTTATCATGATATAAGGAAATAAATAATAACTTTATTATTGCCTCTAGGGCATATTTCCTTTAGTCTCCCACTTGCACTAGAGTCAATAATCTAGATTACACAAGAATGATTCTAACACCCATGGAGCCTTGGTGCTGATCATGTTTTGCTCGTGGAAGAGGCTTAGTCAACGGGTCTGCAACATTCAGATCCGTATGTATCTTGCAAATCTCTATGTCTCCCACTTGGACTAGATCCCGGATGGAATTGAAGCGTCTCTTGATGTGCTTGGTTCTCTTGTGAAATCTGGATTCCTTCGCCAAGGCAATTGCACCAGTATTGTCACAAAAGATTTTCGTTGGACCCGATGCACTAGGTATGACACCTAGATCGGATATGAACTCCTTCATCCAGACTCCTTCGTTTGCTGCTTCCGAAGCAGCTATGTACTCCGCTTCACATGTAGATCCCACCACAACGCTTTGTTTAGAACTGCACCAACCCAGCGGCTCCACCGTTCAATGTAAACACGTATCCGGTTTGCGATTTAGAATCATCCGGATCGATGTCAAAGCTTGCATCAACGTAACCATTTACGATGAGCTCTTTGTCACCTCCATAAACGAGAAACATTTCCTTAGTCCTTTTCGTGTATTTCGGGATGTTCTTGACCGCTGTCCGATGATCCACTCTGGATTACTTTGGTACCTCCCTGCTAGACTTATAGCAAGGCACACATCAGGTTTGGTACACAACATTGCATACATGATAGAGCCTATGGCTGAAGCATAGGGAACATCTTTCAACTTCTCTCTATCTTCTGCAGTGGTCGGGTATTGAGTCTTACTCAACTTCACACCTTGTAACACAGGCAAGAACTCTTTCTTTGCTTGATCTAGTTTGAACTTCTTCAAAACTTTGTCAAGGTATGTGCTTTGTGAAAGTCCAGTTAAGCGTTCTGGTCTATCTCTATAGATCTTAATGCCCAATATGTAAGCAGCTTCACCGAGGTCTTTCATTGAAAAACTCTTATTCAAGTATCCCTTTATGCTATCCAGAAATTCTATATTATTTCCAATCAGCAATATGTCATCCACATATAATATTAGAAATGCTACAGAGCTCCCACTCACTTTCTTGTAAATACAGGCTTCTCCAAAAGTCATACAAAACCAAATGCTTTGATCACACTATCAAAGCGTTTATTCCAACTCCGAGAGGCTTGCACCAGTCCATAAATGGATCATTTGGAGCTTGCACACATTGTTAGCTCCCTTTGGATCGACAAAACCTTCCGGTTGTATCATATACAACTCTTCTTCCGTAAATCCATTCAGAATGCAGTTTTGACATCCATCGCCATATTTCATAATCATAAAATGCGGCAATCGCTAACATGATTCGGACAGACTTAAGCATCGCTACGGGTGAGAAGGTCTCATCGTAGTCAATCCCTTGAACTTGTCGAAAACCTTTCGCAACAAGTCGAGGTTTGTAGACAGTAACATTACCGTCAGCGTCAGTCTTCTTCTTGAAGATCCATTTATTCTCAATTGCTTGCCGATCATCTGGCAAGTCAACCGAAGTCCACAATTTGTTCTCATACATGGATCCCATCTCAGATTTCATGGCTTCAAGCCATTTTGCGGAATCTGGGCTCACCATCGCTTCTTCATAGTTCGTAGGTTCACCATGATCTAGTAGCATGACTTCCAGAACAGGATTACCGTACCACTCTGGTGCGGATCTCACTCTGGTTGATCTACGAGGTTTAGTAACAACTTGATCTGAAGTTTCATGATCATCATCATTAACTTCCTCACTAATTGGTGTAGGTGTCACAGGAACAGATTTCTGTGATGAGCTACTTTCCAACAAGGGAGCAGGTACAGTTACCTCATCAAGTTCTACTTTCCTCCCACTCACTTCTTTCGAGAGAAACTCCTTCTCTAGAAAGTTACCGAATTTAGCAACAAAAGTCTTGCCTTCGGATCTGTGATAGAAGGGTACCCAACAGTTTCCTTTGGGTATCCTATGAAGACACATTTCTCCGATTTGGGTTCGAGCTTATCAGGTTGAAGCTTTTTCACATAAGCATCGCAGCCCCAAACTTTAAGAAACGACAACTTTGGTTTATTGCCAAACCATAGTTCATAAGGCGTCATCTCAACGGATTTTGATGGTGGCCTATTTGAAGTGAATGCAGCCGTCTCTAAAGCATAACCCCAAAACGATAGCGGTAAATCTGTAAGAGACATCATAGATCGCACCATATCTAGTAGAGTACGATTACGATGTTCGGACACACCATTACGTTGTGGTGTTCCGGGTGGCGTGAGTTGCGAAACTATTCTGCATTGCTTCAAATGTAGACCAAACTCGTAACTCAAATATTCTCCTCCACGATCAGATCGTAGAAACTTTATTTCCTTGTTACGATGATTTTCAACTTCACTCTAAAATTCTTTCAACTTTTAAAATGTTTCAGACTTATGCTTCATTAAGTAGATATACCCATATCTGCTTAAATCATCTGTGAAGGTGAGAAAATAATGATATCCGCCACGAGCCTCAACATTCATCGGACCACATACATCTGTATGTATGATTTCCAACAAATCTGTTGCTCTCTCCATAGTACCGGAGAACGGTTTTTTAGTCATCTTGCCCATGAGGCACGGTTCGCAAGTACCAAGTGATTCATAATCAAGTGGTTCCAAAAGTCCATCAGTATGGAGTTTCTTCATGCGCTTTACACCGCTATGACCTAAACGGTGGTGCCACAAAATAAGTTGCACTATCATTATCAACTCTGCATCTTTTGGCTTCAACATTATGAATATGTGTGTCACTACTATCGAGATTCAATAAGAATAGACCACTCTTCAAGGGTGCATGACCATAAAAGATATTACTCATATAAATAGAACAACCATTGTTCTCTGATTTAAATGAATAACCGTCTCGCATTAAACAAGATCCAGATATAATGTTCATGCTCAACGCTGGCACCAAATAACAATTATTTAGGTCTAATACTAATCCCGAAGGTAGATGTAGAGGTAGCGTGCCGACCGCGATCATATCAACTTTGGAACCATTTCCTACGCGCATCGTCACCTCGTCCTTAGCCAATCTTCGCTTAATCCGTAGCCCCTGTTTCGAGTTGCAAATATTAGCAACAGAACCAGTATCAAATACCAGTGCTCTGCGAGCATTAGTAAGGTACACATCAATAACATGTATATCACATATACCTTTGTTCACCTTGCCATCCTTCTTATCCGCCAAATACTTGGGGCGGTTCCGCTTCCGATGACCAGCTTGCTTGCATTAGAAGCACTCCGGTTTGAGGCTTAGGTCCGGACTTGGGTTTCTTCTCTTGAGCAGCAACTTGCTTTCTGTTATTCTTGAAGTTCAAATTCTTCTTCCCTTTGCCCTTTTTCTTGAAACTAGTGGTCTTGTTGACCATCAACACTTGATGCTCCTTCTTGATTTCTACCTCCGCAGCCTTTAGCATTGCGAAGAGCTCGGGAATCGTCTTATCCATCCCTTGCATGTTATAGTTCATCACAAAGCTCTTGTAGCTTGGTGGAAATGATTGGAGAATTCATCAATGACGCTATCATCTGGAAGATTAACTCCAGTTGAATCAAGTGATTATTATACCCGGACATCTTGAGTAAATGCTCACCGACGTAACTATTCTCCTCCATCTTGCAGCTATAGAACTTATTGGAGACTTCATATCTCTCAATCCGGGCATTTTCTTGAAATATTAACTTCAACTCTGGAACATCTCATATGCTCCATGACGCTCAAAACGTCGTTGAAGACCCGGTTCTAAGCCGTAAAGCATGGCACCTGAATTATCGAGTAGTCATCGACTTTGCTTTCTGCCGGTAGTTCATAACATCTGGTGTTGCTCCTGCGGCGATCCCGGCACCAGCCGGTGCTTCCAGACGTAATTCTTCTCCGTGCAATGAGGATAATCCTCAAGTTACAGACCCAGTCCGTTTAATTACTACCATCATCTTTCAACTTTGCTTTCTCAAGGAACACATTAAAATTCAACGGAACAACAGCACGGGCCATCTATCTACAATCAACATCGACAAGCAAGATACTATCAGGTACTAAGTTCATGATAAATTTAAGTTCAATTAATCATATTACTTAAGAACTCACACTTAGATAGACATCCCTCTAATCCTCTAAGTGATCACGTGATCCATATCAACTAAACCATGTCCGATCATCACGTGAGATGGAGTAGTTTCTATGGTGAACATCACTATGTTGATCACATCTACTATATGATTCACGCTCGACCTTTCGGTCTCCGTGTTCGAGGCCATATCTGTTATATGCTAGGCTCGTCAAGTTTAACTCGAGTATTCCGCGTGTGCAACTGTTTTGCACCCGTTGTATTTGAACGTAGAGCCTATCACACCCGATCATCACGTGGTGTCTCAAAGACGAAGAACTTTCATAGCGGTTCATACTCGGGAGAACACTTATACTTTGATAATTTAGTGAGGGATCATCTTATAATGCTACCGTCAATCAAAGCAAGATAAGATGCATAAAAGATAAACATCACATGCAATCAATATAAGTGATATGATATGGCCATCATCATCTTATATGCACCGTCATGATCACCATCGTCACCGGCGCGACACCTTGATCTCCATCGTAGCATCGTTGTGGTCTCGCCAATCTTATGCTTCTACGACTATCACTACCGCTTAGTGATAAAGTAAAGCATTACAGGGCGATTGTATTGCATACAATAAAGCGACAACCATATGGCTCCTGCCAGTTGTCGATAACTCGGTTACAAAACATGATCATCTCATACAATAAAATTTAGCATCATGTCTTGACCATATCACATCACAACATGCCCTGCAAAAACAAGTTAGACATCCCCTACTTTGTTGTTGCAAGTTTTACGTGGCTGCTACGGGCTTAGCAAGAACCGTTCTTACCTACGCATCAAAACCACAACAATAGTTTATCAAGTTGGTGCTGTTTTAACCTTTCGCAGGGTAGGCGTAGCCACACTCAGTTCAACTAAAGTTGGAGAAAGCGACACCCTTGACCACACAATGTGCAAAGCACGTCGGTAGAACCAGTCTCGCGTAAGCGTGCGTAATGTCGGTCCAGGCCGCTTAATCCAACAATACCGCCCGAACCAAAGTATGACATGCTGGTAAGCGATATGACTTATATCGCCCACAACTCACTTGTGTTCTACTTGTGCATATGACATCTACGCATAAAACCAGGCTCGGATGCCACTGTTGGGGAACGTAGTAATTTCAAAAAATTTCCTACGCACACGCAAGATCATGGTGATGCGTAGCAACGAGAGGGGAGAGTGTGTCCATGTACCCTCGTAGACCGAAAGCGGAAGCGTTAGGACAACGCGGTTGATGTAGTCGTACGTCTTCACGATCCGACCGATCAGAAAGTACCGAGCGTCACGGCACCTCGGGGTTCGGACACGTTCAGCCCGATGGCGTCCCTCGAACTCCGATCCAGCCGAGTGTTGAGGGAGAGTTTCGTCAGCACGACGGTGTGGTGACGATGTTGATGTTCTACCGACGCAGGGCTTCGCCTAAGAACCGCTACAGTATTATCGAGGTGGACTATAGTGGAGGGGGCACCGCACACGGTTAAAAGATCAACTGATCAATTGTTGTTTCTTGGGTTACCCCCTGCCCCCGTATATAAAGGAGCAAAGGGGGGTGCGGCCGACCTAGGAGGAGGGCGCGCCAGGAGGAGTCCTACTCCTACCGGGAGTAGGACTCCCCCCCCCCTTTTCCATGTTGGACTAGGAGAGAGGGGGGAAAGAGGTGGAGGAAAGGGGGGGCGCCGCCCCCCTCTCCTTGTCCTATTCGGACAAGGGGGGAGGGGGCGCAGCCCTTGCCCTGGCCGCCTCCTCTCTCTTCCACCAAGGCCCACTAAGGCCCAATAACCTCCCGGGGGGTTTCCGATAACCTCCCGGGGGGTTTCCGATAACCTCCCGGTACTCCGGTAAAATCCCGATTTCACCCGAAACACTTCCTATATCCAAACATAGGCTTTCAATATATCAATCTTCATGTATCGACCATTTTGAGACTCCTCGTCATGTCCGTGATCACATCCGGGACTCCGAACAACCTTCGGTACATCAAAACATATAAACTCATAATAAAACTGTCATCGTAACGTTAAGCGTGCGGACCCTACGGGTTTGAGAACTATGTAGACATGACCGAAACACGTTTCCTGTCAATAACCAATAGCGGAACCTGGATGCTCATATTGGCTCCCACATATTCTACAAAGATCTTTATCGGTCAGACCGCATAACAACATATGTTGTTCCCTTTGTCATCGGTATGTTAATTGCCCGAGATTCGATCTTCGGTATCTTAATACCTAGTTCAATCTCGTTACCAGCAAGACTCTTTACTCGTTCCGTAATACATCATCCCACAACTAACTCATTAGTTGCAATGCTTGCAAGGCTTAAGTCATGTGCATTACCGAGAGGGCCGTAGATACCTCTCCGACAATTGGAGTGACAAATCCTAATCTCGAAATCGCCAACCCAACATGTACCTTTGGAGACACCAGAGCTCCTTTATAATCACCCAGCTAAGTTGTGACGTTTGGTAGCACACAAAGTGTTCCTCCGGTAAACGGGAGTTGCATAATCGCATAGTCATAGGAACATGTATAAGTCATGAAGAAAGCAATATCAACATACTAAACGATCGGGTGCTAAGCTAACGGAATTGGTCATGTCAATCACATCATTCTCCTAATGATGTGATCCCGTTAATCAAATGACAACTCATGTCTATGGTCAGGAAACATAACCATCTTTGATTAACGAGCTAGTCAAGGAAGGCATACTAGTGACACTTTGTTTGTCTATGTATTCACACATGTATTATGTTTCCGGTTAATACAATTCCCGCATGAACAATAAACATTTATCATGATATAAGGAAATAAATAATAACTTTATTATTGCCTCTAGGGCATATTTCCTTCACACCGGCGGCTGCTCCTCGAGGTGACGCTTCCAGAGAGACCTCTTCGAGGCGGGTGCTTCCTGCCACGGCGAGATCCGCCATGACGGGCCACCCGCGAGACCCTCTTCAGGCCCCACCGCGGGGACTCCGCCCCCGTCCGAGATCTCCAACGCCGACGAGAGGCCCAGGCCAGAGACGGCCGACCGCTCTCCATGGAAGGACAAGGTGACGGAACGCGGGATAGAAGCCATGGCGCGCGCCGAAGAGAAGGATCTGTGAGGGGTCAGGCGCACCGCATGCGGAGGAGGAGGGAGGGTGGCCGCCGGAGCCGGGGCCGCTGGTGGTAGAAGGGTGGACGCTGGCGTCAGAGTGACGCACGGCAAGGCGGCTCTCGCTCTCGCGCTCTCTCGCTCGCGCTCCTGGCGGATCTCCTATGAATTTACCATGTTCCAGTGAATTTAAACAATTCTGTTTCTGGAAGCAAAAGTTTATGTTTTTGCACAGATTCAAGTTAACTATCATCCACACTATCCCAAAGGCTTTACTTGGCACTTTATTGAAACAAAAGCAATAAAACATGATTACTACAATAGCTTAATCATGTGAACACACAAAAACATTAGGTGAAACTGTTGGGTTGTCTTCCAACACACACTTTTCTTTAATGCCTTTTTAGCTAGGCATGATGATTTCAATGATGCTCGCAAAAATGATAAGAATTGAAATACAAAGAGAGCATCATGAAGCATATGACTAGCACATTTAAGTCTAACCCACTTCCTATGCATAGGGATTTTGTGAGCAAACAATTTATGGGAACAAGAATCAACTAGCATAGGAAGGCAAAACAAGCAAGACTTCAAGATTTTCAACACAGAGAGGAAACTTGATATTATTGCAATTCCTACAAGCATAAGTTCCTCCCTCATAATAATTTTCAGTAGCATCACGAAGAAATTCAATAATATAACCATCACACAAAGCATTCTTTTTATGACACAAAAGCATAGAAAACTTATAACTCTCCACATAAGCAAATTTCTTCTCATGAATAGTAGTGGGAGCAAACTCAATAAAATAACTATCGTGAGAGTGAAAATTAAAATCATGATGACAAGTTTCATGGTTATCATTATTCTTTATAGCATAAATTTTATCACCATAATCATCATAGATAGCAACTTTGTTATCATAGTTAATTAAAGCCTCATCCAAGATGGTGGATTCATCACTATGACCTCTCCAAATCCACTTTCATCATTATAATCATCATAAATAGGAGGCATGCAATCATTATAACAAATTTGCACATCAAATCTTGGGGGACTAAAAGTATCATCTTCATCAAACATAACATCCCCAAGCTTATGGCTTTGCATATCATTAGCATCATGGATATTCAAAGAATTCATACTAACAACATTGCAATCATGCTCATCATTTATACCAAACATTCTATTGAATTCTTCTTCTATCAATTGAGCACAATTTTCCTTTCCATCATTTTCACAAAATACATTATAAAGATGAATAAAATGATGCAACCTCAATTCCAATTTTTTGTACTTTTCTTTTATAAACCAAAGTAGTGATAAAACAAGAAACTAAAAAATTCAATTGCAAGATCTAAAGATATACGTTCAAGCACTCACCACCCCGGCAACGACGCCAGAAAAGAGCTTCGTTGACGGGGTGTGAGTGCCGCTTACCTAACCTCCCCGACAACGACGCCAGAAAAGAACTTGATGTCTACTACGCAACTTTATTCTTGTAGACGCGTGTTGGGCCTCCAAGCGTAGAGTTTTGTAGGACAGTAGCAATTTTCCCTCAAGTGAATGACCTAAGGTTTATCAATCCGTGGGAGGTGTTGGATGAAGATAGTCTCTCTCAAACAACCCTGCAACCAAATAATAAAAAGTCACTTGTGTTCCCAACACACCAAATATAATGGTAATTTGTATAGGTGCACTAGTTCGGCGAAGAGATGGTGATACAAGTGTAATATGGATAGTAGATATTGGTTTTTGTAGTAGGAACAATAAAAGCAACATGGTATCAATTGATAAAACGAAGCACAAACGGTATTGAAATGCTTTAAAATGAGGCCTAGGGTCCGTACTTTCACTAGTGCAACCTCCCAACAATGCTAATATAATTGGATCATATAACCATTCCTCAACATGTGATGAAGAATCACTCCAAAGTTCCTATCTAGCGGAGAACATAAGAAGAAAACGTTTGTAGGGTATGAAACCACCTCGAAGCTATTCTTTCCGATCGATCTATCCAAGAGTTCATACTAAAATAACACCAAATAATTTCAGATTTATAATACTCAATCCAACACAAAGAACCTCAAAGAGTGCCCCAGGATTTCTACCAGAGAAACAAAGACAAGAACGTGCATCAACCCCTATGCGTAGATTACCCCAATGTCACCTCGGGGATCCGCGAGTTGAGTGCCAAGACATATATCAAGTGAATCAAAATAATACCCCATTGTCACCACAGGTATTCATATGCAAGACATATATCAAGTGCTCTCAAATCCATAAAAGTACTCAATCCTATAAAATGAGATCTCAAAGGGAAAACTCAATTCATCACAACAAGATAGAGAGGGGAAAACACCATATGATCTCACTATACTAACAAAGCCCGCGATACATCAAGATTGTGACATCTCAAGAACACGAGAGAGGGAGAGAGATTAAACACATAGCTATTGGTGCAAACCCTCAACCCCGAGGGTGGACTACTCCCTCCTCATCATGGTGGCCGTCGGGATGATGAAGATGGCCACCGGTGATGATTCCCCCCCCTCAACAGTCTTGGAGCAGGGGTCTAGATTGGTTTCTTGTGGCTACAGAGCCTTGCGGCGGCAGAACTTCTGATCTAGGGTTAACCCAAGGGTTTTTGGAATATTTGGGAATTTATAGGGCAAAGAGGGGGTGTGGGAGGCCACCGAGGTGGGCACGACCCACATGGGCGCGCCTGGGCCCCCTGGCATGCCCTGGTGGGTTGTGCCCCCCTCGGGGCACCCCCTAGGTGCTTCCCTGGCCCACTGGATGTCTTCTAGTCCATAACAAATCCAAAAAAAGTTTCGCGGTGTTTGGACTCCGTTTGATATTCATTTCATGTGACGTAAAAAACAAGCAAAAAACAGCAACTGGCACTGGGCAATAGGTTAGTCCCATTAAATGATATAAAGTTGCTATAAAATGATTGTAAAACATCGAAGATGGTTTCTTATAATAGACAAAGCATTCTTGAGGGTACACGGGAATTTCATCTAGCCACTTTCATCATGTTGGTTCGATTTGTGTTCGGTACTTCGATAATTTGATATGTGGGTGGATCGGTGCCTAGGCGATGTTCTTAATTGAACAAACCTCCTACTTATTATTAAACCCCTCGCAAGCATCCACAACTACAAGAAAAGTATTAAGACAAAATCTAACCATAGCATTAAACTTTTGGATTCAAATCGGCCCCTTACGAAGTAGCGCATAAAGTAGGGTTTAAGCTTCTGTCACTCTAGCAACCCATCTAATAACTACTCCATAATGCATCCCCTTAGGCCCGAATATGGTGAAGTGTCATCTAGTCGATGTTCACATGACACCATTAAGGGAATCACAACATACATATCATCAAAATATCGAACACATATCAAGTTCACATGATTACTTGCAACAAGATTTTTCCCGTGACCTCAAGAACAAAAATAACTACTCACAAATGATAATCATGCTCAAGATCACAGGGGTATTAAATAGCATAATGGATCTGAAATAGAATCTTCCACCAAATAAACCATATAGTAATCAACTACAAGATGTAACCAACACTACTAGTTACCCACAGGTACCAATCCGAGGTTCCGGTACAAAGATTGAACACAAGAGATGAACTAGGGTTTGAGAGGAGACGGTGCTGTTGAACATGTTGATGAAGATTTCCCTTCCCAAGATGAGAGGATTGTTGGTGATGACAATGATGATGATTTCCTCCTCCGGGAGGGAAGTCCCCCCGGCGGAATCGCTCCGCCAGAGGTCAAAAGTGCTCCTGCCCAAGTTCCGCCTCGAGACGGCGGCACTTCATCCCGAAAGTCCTCCCCTTATTTTTTTCTAGGTCAAAATGACTTATATACCACCGAGGTGGGTTCTGCCCACCTGGTGGGCCTCCTCCAGTAGTTATTTGCTCCAGTATTTTTCTTTCATTCCAAAATAATTCTACGTAAAGTTTCAGCTCATTTGGAGATGTCTTGAGAATAGAGTAACTTCGGCGTAGCTTTTCGAGTCCGTAATTTCAGTTGTCGGTATTCTCCCTCTTTGTGTAAACCTTGCATATTATGAGAGAAAATGCATTAGAATTACTCCAAAAAGCATTATTATGCATAAAAACATAGTAAATAACAGTAGGTAAACATGATGCAAAATGGACGTATCACCCATATGCTTACCATAGACCATTTGTTGAGCTCTTGATGCATGCTTGCTATGACCATGAGGTAGATGCTTATTCTCTTGACACACGTATTTGCATCACTACCTCACATTTACATGCTTGCTTCCATGATGACCTTGAGTGTGCTCAATTTATGTGCATACATGTCATGTCACAATCCTTTGTCACACCATATGCTATGCTGGATGACCACACTTGTTGGGTGAATCACCTCTTGAATGATTGGTTTTGCACTAACGCTAACCAAATTTTTTTATTCAAGTGTTTGTTGTCCTTACTCTTTTTGAAGGAGTCACTAGATGGTGCGACATTGGAGTGTGCCCATTTCGAGCTTGAAGATGACGAGTACTTGGTGATCGTCCACTTCTACACGGCGAAGCCATCTCTTTCACATGCTGATTTCGTTTTTGATCCGAGGTCGGATCTTTCTCAAGGGGGGAGATGATGCGGAGCATCCTACAGACATGACCATGTCAAGAGCCTATTTGACAAGTGACACGTGCAACATCTATTTCAGATACATAAAGGTGAATCATCTCCTTTACACGTGCTCACTTGAACCCTTCGAGGATGGTATACTACTTGACATTCCTCTCATGTGCATGCATAGGTATTGCCGGGACTTCACGGACGACGACAAGGATTGCAAGCGCCAAGGAACACCTACCCCATCCGCGAGGAAATCGTGGAAGCGGAGACGAAAGAAATGGAGCTGCTAAAAGCTACAACCACCGGACGACTGAACGCCATCGAATATCCGGTATTTGACGCAAACCAGATGGTGACAAGAAATATAGCCAACTAGTACAACGGCCAGACGACCGACGACCACCAGACGTTCGACAAGTACCAGCGACTGGATGATCGATGCCGAATGGATATCTGGTGCTACATGTCCAGAAGCCAATTGCCAGAAGTCTGATGCCCTTCGGACGTTCGGACCACCGCGAGCGACCAGACGTCCGGTAACCACCGGACGTCCAACCCTGCCTGTGTGTAGCTAGGCCTTTGGCCTTGTATCCCTCTCCCACTTACCCCTTTGTGGCTTAGACTATAAATAGACCACCCACTCCTCATTTATAGGGTTAGCATTATGATAGGTCATCTTAGTTGAGCTTTGCTCCTACCTCTACTTCTCTTGAGAGAGAGACCACTCACATGAAGATCAAGACCTCCAGGTGAGCACGTGAGAAGATACCGAGGGATTCAAGACCCTGGGAAGGATCTATCTAGATCATCATCAACACCTCATATCCTATTGGATTTGGGAAGAAATCTACCTTATGTCATCCCTTTGTTGTTCATGTACCTTGTGGATCTTGTGTGTTTGATTGTCTAGTGGATGTGTGATTGGACTTGTTCTTGAGTGTTTCTCTTGTGATTTCTCCCTGTTCTTCCTCGTGTTGATCGTGTTCTTCGGGGAATCCCCCTCAAATTCGTGCAAGATCGGCCATTAGGGTTCCACCCTACATCACTCCGTGTATTGATCAAGAAGAACATCAAGGAGTGGGAGTAATGTTTTCCCATCGCCGAGTACGCCTACAATCGAGCAAGACATTCAACTAGCCGCAAGTCCCCCTTAGGAGTCCTCTACGGATTCAATCCATTGTTCCCAATGGACATTCTACCACTACCTCTACAACAGCGCATCAACATGGCCACGAGTGCATGAGCGAGCTATCGCAAGAAGGTCCATGAAGATATAAGACAAGCAATCGAGTGCCACGTACACCGCCTCGCGACCAAGCTCAACATCAACAAAGCAACCCATGATATTCAACATTGAAGATCTTGTGTGGCTACACGATGTGGACATAGACACCATAGATACAACTACAAATATTACACGATATATTTTTCAGGAGGTCTCAATTAAAGATTACACAATATATTATTTTATTGTCCATGACAAAATTATGACACCGTGTTTTATTTTTTATAGAATTAATAGAGAAATATTGTTCATGGCAAGAAAGAAAGTCAAGAAAAAGCATAGATATTTGAAGAAAGCTAAATGGTTATCATGCATGCAACATGAAGCAGCACGTCCATCAAAGAATTGGAGTCCAGCCATGCACATACATGCATGTGGGCGTGTATGCATGCTTTCGCTCGGATTGTGTATGCCATCTACAACAAGGCCTTGCCCGGTCAATCATCTAGTGGGACCTACTACATGCATGGGCTCGACAAGGAGTTGTGTCGTGTCCAACCCATCAAGCACGACCATTCCGATGATGTCACCGGGTCATCTATTCACGCCTCATTATAGTCTTCGTTAATAAATAGCAGTCTATCTATTAGGTTTAGACTCGGGTTTTGTTTAGAGAAGTTTAGCTATTGCAACTTTTATTTGTCTCGGCTCGTAGCGGCTAGTGCAATCGTAAAGACATCCTATCGGAACCCCATCTTGTGAGATTTATTCATCTAGCACATTCGCAATTTAGTTTGCTTGGCTATTATTTTCTTGTATGTTCTTCGATTTTCTTGCAGGAAACCCCCTTCGTGGATAGGTTGATTGCACCGCTGGCTCGGTTGATAATAATGTGGAGTTGGTTCAGCGATTGTCGTGGATATTGGTCATGTATGGTTCTTCCTGTATGGTTGGTAGCCGGATCGTGAGGGTCAAGTCCCAAAAAAATCGTAGTTATATCTCTCTCTCTCTCGTCAAAAGATCGGGCTCCAGTTCACATCAAGTGGTATCAGTTTTCAGGTTCATCAGTGAGAGATTTACAGATTAGATCGTTTTTCTGTCCTATGACCCACAAAAAAGCCAAAAATAGAGTAGTTCCTCTATTGCACCTATCTTTTTAGCCTTTAGCAATTTTTGCATCTAGTATTTGCTTTGTTCAATTTTTGGTTGCATTCATCCTAGTATTAGTGCTGGTATAGATTATTTTGGAAGAAAAAAATGTCTACTAGATCAATCTTGTTTTTTCCACCTAATAATTTCCGCTGCATGAGCGTCGCTCGGGTTGCTTGGTGTCTTCCCACGTGTGTTTTCATAGCAGGCCGATCTTGTGCACTTTGCATGCTTCACGTGATTCCGGATAAATAGGCACATCTTATGCGCCTTGGCGCCACTTCATCACACGCAGGATGCCAGACATCCAACCATCTATGTCTGCCTCCTCTCATGTCGTGAGCAAACTTCTCCACCAGCCGATCTTACTAGTACAATACGTACTTCCTAATCACAACAATCGACGCCTTTTCATCTAGATATAGCTTTCCTTACCTTGCTTCCCGTCTAGCTTGTATAACACTTGGTCAATACAGTTTTTTTAGCCCTAGCTTGCATACATGACTTTTTTCTAGTAGCTAGCTTGAAAGAAAAGAGAAAAATAAAAGAAAAAGGAAAGAGAGAGGAAAAAAGAAAAAACAGAGAAAGAAAAAAAAGGAAAAAGAAACAGAAAACAGTGAAAAATATCAAGCCGCCGAACATCACTTTTGGGTTGATATTGTTCTGGACATCTTTTCGCTATCATCTATATTTCAAGCCATGTTATATACACATACATCTTAATTATATCTGGCTAATTAGACCTCTCGCATCTTTTCATTCACTTTGATTTAGTATCTGCGCTTAGATTGTTTTCTCTCTTACTAGACAACTACCAGCACTAGTTAGGAGTTTGAGCAATTATTCAACTTGCATTGCTTTTTGCTAAATTGTGTTACTAATATTGTGAGTTGAGAAGCCTTTGCCAAGCTACTCCCTCCTTCCATTTTTACAGGGCCTAACTTTTGAATCTCCCATACCAAGGCTGGTGCGCAAAAGGAGGAGCAGATTTTGGGCCTCGTGTAAATCTTGCATGCAACCACCTTTAAATGCCTAGCCTGCTCACCTCCCTCTCTATTAATCTCTCGCATGCCACTTCCTTTTCTGCATGCATCCAATTCAATGCGGCATCTAGCGCGATTTCACAAAGAGGGCTCATGACTTGCGAGGGGGAATTAAAAGAGAGTCACATTAGGTATCTAATCTGGCCTTGTATAGATGGAAAAATGAAATTTGGGGTTAGGCCTTATATAGATGGATGGAGGGAGTACACTTTTTACTACCAATAAGTACAGGTCCCGGCTCTACTGATTCCTGGTTATCGCTCCGATAGTTTCAAGCCAACACCAACGCGTCAATCACCACTATTGCATTGGTAAGAACAAGTAAGAATTTGATACTAAGCTTGAGTGTGAGCGATGTTTCTTCAACACATCCTACTAGTTGATAGGGATTATACATTGTGTGTTTTTTCTCTTTCGTTAACAATGGACGAGGATCAACCCACAGTTGAGGGCCTCACCGCGGATGTGAAAGTCACCAGTGAGTGTCTTACCCAACTTGAGGGTGCTCATATTGTGGCCGAAGAGAGGCTCAAGGCCATCGAGGATACACAGGGTGTTGCCAACACACATCTACATGACATCTTGTCACGTCTGGACAGGTTGCAGACTGCACCCCGCGGCCACAACAATGTTGATCCTCGCAAATCTATGAGTGTTGCCTCTATTTTGCGAGCTCAACGTGTGCCTGTGGGTCATCCTCATGTAGGGTGGAACCCTATGAGGTTGATCTTTTCACACTTGGAGGGGGAAAAGAGAGCAAATCAAAGAGAAACACAAGAACTCTCAAATAGACTTGATCCAATCACACATGTGCTAGATCCACATACACAAGAGGTAACAAGGGTCCAAATCCAACAAAGGGGGATACAAAAGGGGCACTAGTTCATCTCAATCCTATGAGGAAGGAGGTCTTGAATCCATGAAGGATCTTCCCACAAGGGGGTCTTGAATCCACTTGGGGGATCTTCTCCTAGGAGGCCTTGGTCTCCAATGGAGTAGGTACAAGTGGATGAGCAAAGCTCTATCTCCAAAATGAGCTATCATAGTGCTAACCCTAGCTAGGAGGGGGTGGGGGTGTATATATAGTGGTAGTAAAAGTTGGGGCGAATGGATGGGTACATGGGTCGGTGGCCCATTACACTGCGTGCAGGGGGGCGGACATCCGGGGCTTCATAACGGGCCAGATGTCCAGGCTAAGGAGGCTGGCTTCTGTTGCTCTCTGGATAGGCAGGGCCGGATTTCTGGGCTGGCACCAGATGTCCGAGGCTGTGGGGCCAGATGTCCGAGCCCTGTAGCACTTCGGCTGCTGGGCTGCTGCTGTTGTGGATATCTTCTGGGGTCGGATGTCCGAGGCCTAGGAGATTTCTTTGGTTCTTTTCGTCGTGCTCCTTCGTCCGTGCACTTGGGGACTTGTCCATCTTCATGAGCATCTCCGAGAGGGTCTTCTCCATACCTTATCACACATAGCATTCCGGCTTTAGGTAGTAGCCATGTCTCACGTGGGTCATACAGAATATCACAAAGGAGAGATGTCACCTCGATTTCGAGAGCTCTTGCATGGGCTCGTGTCATTGGTCCACTAGGAACTTGGGGAGACGTACGTAGGTCCATGGGGATAACCGTAGGATGCTCCGCATCAGCACCCCCCCCCCCCATTGGAAAAAATCCGACCTCGGATCAAAAACCTCATCACCATAGCAGGGAGAGAGATCCTTGACGTTGAAGATATCGTTCACGTTGTACTTGTCACCTTGTATGTCGATCTTGTATGCATTGTTGTTGTGGCATGCGATCACCTTGAAGAGTCCATCGGCTCGAGTTAGTAGCTTGGACTTGCGTTCATTGGGGAAGCGTTCCTTGCAAAGGTTTAGCCACATAAGATCTACAATGTTGCATATCATGGGTTGCTTATTGATGTTCAGCATGGTAGCGAGGCGGTGTACTTGGCGCTTGATTGCTTGTCTTGTCCTTCTTGACATAGTTTCCTCGTGCGCTCGCGTCCATTTTGATGCGCTCTTGTAGAGGTAGCAGTAGAATTTCCGATGGTGACAACAGATTGAAACCGTAGAGGACCTCGAAGGGGGACTTGCCGGTAGTCAAATGTCTTGCATGATTGTAGGCGTACTCGGCGATGGGTAAGAATTCCTCCCACTCCTTGATGTTCTTCTTGATCAACACACGGAGGAGAGTCGATAGTGTCTGGTTCGCGACCTCTGTTTGGTGTCGGTTTGCAGATGGTATGCAGATGAGAAGAGTAGCTTGATTCTGAGCTTGGGTCATGGTGTCTTCCAAAAGTAGCTAAGGAACTTGACGTCGCGGTCCGACACTATAGTCTTGGGCACTTCATGTAGGCGCAAGATTTCTGTAAAGAAGAGATTTGCAACATGTGAAGCATCATCTATCTTGTTACGTGGAATAAAGTGTTCCATCTTAGAGAAACGGTCCACAACAAATTCCGAATATTTTCCATTTCTAGTTCGAGGAAAACCGTGCACAAAATCCATGCTAATATCTTCCCATGGGTGATACGGAATAGGAAGTGGCATATAGAGACCATGGGATTGAGCTTTAGAATTAGTTTTATGACATGTAGAGCACCCGGTCGATTGTAGCGTGTGTTGGAAATATGCCCTAGAGGCAATAATAAAGTGGTTATTATTATATTTCCTTGTTCATGATAATCATTTATTATCCATGCTACAATTGTATTGATTGGAAACTCAAATACATTTGTGGATGCATAGACAACACCATGTCCCTAGTGAGCCTCTGCCGGGCTAGCTCATTGACCAAAGATGGCTATGGTTTCCTAGTCATAGACATGAGTTGTCATTTGATAATGGGATCACATCATTAGGAGAATGATGTGATGGACAAGACCCAAACTATAAACGTAGCATATGACCATATCAAGTTTATTGCTATCGTTTTCCGCATGTCAAGTATCTATTCCTATGACCTTGATATCATGCAACTCGTTGACACCGGAGGAGCACTTTGTGTGTATCAAACGTTGCAATGTAACTGGGTGACTTTAAAGATGCTCTATGGGTATCTCCAAGGGTGTCTGTTGAGTTGGCATGGATCAAGACTGGGATCTGTCACTCCATGTGATGGAAAGGTATCTCAGGGCCCACTCAGGTATCACAATGAGCTTGAAAGCAATGTGACTAAAGAGTTAGCCACGGGATCTTGTATTACGGAATGAGTAAAGAGACTTGCCGGTAATGAGATTGAACTAGGTATGAAGATACCGACGATCGAATCTCGGGCATGTAACATACCGATGGACAAAGGGAACTGCATACGGGTTTAGTTGAATCCTTGGCATTGAGGTTCGACCGATAAATATCTTCATAGAATATGTAGGAACCAACATAGACATCCAGGTCCAACTATTGGTTATTGACCGTAGAGGTGTCTCAGTCATGTCTACACGATTCTTGAACCAGTAGGGTCGCACGCTTAACGTCCGGTAGCGCTAGGCTAGTATTGAGATATTAATAGTGGAAAGTCTGAAGGTTATTCGGAGTCCTGGATGGGATCCGGGACATCATGAGGAGCTCTGGAATAGTACGTAGGTAAAGATTTGTCGGATTGCGGGTTCCGGCAAAACCCTCGAGGTTTGAACACTGGGGTGCACACGAAGATCTCTCCCCCCTCTAGCTCACACACTCACCGCGATCTCAAAGCTCAGCACGTCGAACTCGCATGACAAGGGATACAGTGTTTATACTAGTTTGGGCCACCGATGTGGTGTAATACCCTACTCCAGTGTGGTGTGGTGGATTGCCTCTTGGGCTGAGGATGAACAAGTACAAGGGAAGAACAGCCTCCTGAGGAGAGGTGTCCTTGAGCTCGGTAAGCTTGGGTGGTTGAGGATGATCTGAATGGCCCCAGATCAGTTGCCTCCTACTGTGGTGGCTAGTCCTATTTATAGAGGCCCTGGTCCTCTTCCCAAATGTAGGCAGGAAGGGATCCAACAACGGCCAAATTTGAAGGGAGACAACTAGTACAAGCTATCCTGAGTAAAGGTGGTCTTCGCCTGCCAAAGGCTCTGGTGGTGACGCCGTCCTGGGCTCCACGGCGACCTCGGTACTGCCATCTTGCTGGTCTTGGTCTTGTCACACCGATATGGAAACCTTTTCCTGATGACTCGGGACTCCTCGCATGCGCTTGCCTCTTCAGCACGAAAGAGGAAACGAGTACGCTGCACGCTCTGGTGCCTGCCTGGCGCCCGCCTGGCGTTGGTCGTCATGGCTTGCGTCACAGGAACGTCGCGAAGTGCCCCTCGCCTTGATCTCTCCGCCGCTCACGAGCCAACCTAGTGAGGCCGCCCCCGAGGAGGTCTTGCATCGTCCGCCTCGCGAGGCTTGGCCCATCGCGAGGGTCTTGAGTGCTCGCTGATGAAGATGGGATGTACAGGGCCGCTGGCGGAGCCACGTTGTGGGCCGCAGGCAGGCAAGTCTGGGGATCCCCGTTCCCAGGACGCCGATAGTAGCCCCCGGGCCCAAGGCGCGCTCGGACTTGGCTTCGGGGCGAAGCCAAGGGGCAAGTGCGGAGCGCCACGGGCCCCAATAGCCTGCGACCTCGATTGACGCGTGGCGGTTGATGGGACGTGGGTGTCTCTACTTCCCCACGCCGCTTCGAGAACTGCCCATCTGACATAAGGCTGGCGCGGGCTATGTTCGCCTTCATTGCTTTCCTCCGTCTTGCTCCAAATCCCCTTTCTCGCTCCTTGGTTGGGGACGACCATGGGTACCTGCCGGACTCCTTCGTTCCCCTGTTCCACCGTCCAGATGTGGTGGAGGCTACCGCCGCCATGCCCATCTTCGACGGGCGTGGGCTTGTGCCGCCTGCGCCTTCGACTGCCCTGGCAACGTCGACTCAAGTGGATGTGTCTTCCGGCGAGTCTCGCGAGGAGGAAGAGGAGGAAGGGGAGGGGGAAGAGCGCGACTCGGAGGCGACCCACGAAGGGGCGGGGGAGACCTCCCCTTTGCGCAAGACCGACATCCTCCGCACCCTGCCTGACGACGATGACGAGGCCGATGTCCCCCTGGGCAGGGGGGAGCCGCCCGCGGCTAGGGGCTCCAAGAGGTCCAAGGTCAGCCCTCGGAGGAGGTCACCGGCCGTGGTTCCGACGAGGGGAAGGTCGATGCTGATCTCCCGAGACGACGCCCCCGCTCTGACGTTGCCCGGAGCCGCTTCCGGCCCATTTGCAGCCACCTCTTCTGCACCTGGAGCCTGCGGGCCGGCGCCTCAGGCTGCGAGGCTCTTAGGTTTCAAGCTCGGGAAGCAGAGAGACTACGCCGCGGTGGACCAGTAAGTATTCTCGTCTCGCCTTATTCTTGCTTCTACTGGTGATTCTTGATGCTTCTTCGCTGCATGATCAGGCGACGCCCGCGGCCAAGAAACGGAAGGAGGAAGCGGTGGTACTGCCCGGGACCGAATCACCTGCGGTGGCTGCACCCCCTCGGTGGGGAAGGGCAGTGATGACGCTCGCGCTTCCCGGGCCCGATCGTCCTCGCGAGACTTCAGGGAGCGTCTTCCGGAGGAGGCAGCCCCTGTAGCCGCGCTTGCTCCGGAGGTGCCGATGTCCGGCTCGGTTACTGGGGTCCCCAAAGCTCAGGAGCCCTCAACCTCCCAGGCCATGGTGACGACGTTGAATCCTCTTCCTTCCGCTGCTTTGCTGACCTCGAATCCTCCCACCTCCCCAGACGTCCTGGAGCGCGCCCTTTCTGCGCTGACCCTGCTGCGGGAGGATCTTCAAGGCCCCGACCATCGCCCGGTGGCCGGGTGCCTGGAGCTGATCTCTGGCTGGCTTCACTCCGATGTGTCCGTCCGGGCGGCGCTCAGTCAGGCTGCGGCGGCCTCCGAGGAGGACAAGCAGGCCGTCGCCCAAGCCGCGGCTTCCCGCGAGGTGGTGCTGAAGGATGCCGAGGCCGCCCAAGATCGCTGTCAGTCGCTGGAGGCTGAGCTGGAGACCATGCACCGCGAGCGTGCGGACGAAGCTCGAGGCCGCAAGGCGGAGGAGGAGAAGATGAAGGCCCGAGAGGACGCCGTCAGAGGTCGCGATGCCGAGCTGGATTAGTTGGCAAAGGCGCAAGCTATGGAGCGCAGCCGGCTGGAGGAGCTGGAGCAGAAGATGGAGGCAGAGAGGGCTGAGCTTGAAGCCAAGGCGAAGGTCCTGGCTGAGGACCGCGTGGCCTTCAAATCTCTTGAGGAGAGGTCCCGCGTGGCGCTGCGGGCACTCTACGAGAAGGGCTTGGAGGAGCCGCTGGCTACGGACAACGAGGGCCTCACCCAGCTGCTTCCCCATCTGGTCGCGATGCTTGAGGAGGTCGTGGGCGGAATCGGCCCCTTGGTGGAGGGAGAAGCCCGCACACTTTCCTCGGCCGCGCCGACGCGCGCCTTCAGCCACCTCCATCTTCGCGCCCCTCCGCCAACCTTGATGAGCTGCTGGAGCGTGTGGATGACAAGCGCTGCGCAGCTGCCGCCAAAGCCGTGAAGGGCCAGGTGGAGGCTTTGCTGAAGAAGTTCCGCGCCTTCGACCATGCGCTCTTAGCAGGTGGCACTGCTGAACCTACAACTCCGGCGGGTGGCACAGGTGAGGGCAACATCACCATCGAAAGGGCACCTCTTGCAAGCAGCGACGGTGTCCAGGGATGACTTGCTGGCGACTCCTTTCCCTGCTTGGCTCCTGCAACACATACCATGCCTCGTGGAGGCGTTAAACTCGTGTTTGATATTTGAAGAACAATGTGTCTTGTAATATTTGCTTAAGATTTTGTGATTTCCTTCCTGTTTGCTTGATGTTCTATGTCGGCAGAGCCCGACCCCGTGCATACCTCAGCCGCCATTGGGTCGTTCGGATCACCAGGACGAGACCAAGGGGTGAGGGGCTACGTGGCCAGTTAGGCTCCTGAGTCACGATGCTCAGGAGTCCCCCTTGACGCGCAAACATCTTACAGAAAGGAGATGCGGGAGTAGGCCTAGTGTTATGCGTCGGCAGGGCCCGACCCCGCGCATACCTCGCTGCCGTTGGGTCGTCCAGATCACCAGGACGAGAGCAAGGGGTGAAGGTCTATGTGGCCAGTTAGGCTCCTGAGTCGCGATGCTCAGGAGTCCCCCTTGATGCTCAAACGACTTTCATACCTTTTCCCTCGCCGAGGCTCCCCTCGGGAGGGGCGCGTGATGACCAAGTACGAGGGACCTGGCAGGGCGGCGTACGCTTGGGCGTGACCCGAGTGCAGCCCCCGTGCCCAGCCCGCTCGCGCGACTCTCCCGAGGGGAGGTGTTGCGATGAGGCCAGACACTGAGCTCGGTGGCTCCCTGAGGTTGATACGACCATGGGGCCGCCCTCAGTTGTTTATCACTAGCGCGGAGCATAGCGCTTCCGCTCTTGCACGGGCATAGCCGCTCCTCGACCGTGTCGACTGCCAGCACGGAGCATGGTGCTTCCGCTGGTGCGTGGGTGAGGGCTCCCTCTGAGTGGAGCCACCGGGGCGTGTACAGCCCCGCCTTAGCACGTGGCTTGCACGGCAGGTCTTGACGAGGTGTGTCTGGGCACTCGTGAGCCAGCACGGGACTCACGAGGCCCTACCTCAAGGCGGGTTGCGCCTGGTCTTGGTTCTTGATGACTGTGGTGGTCCCGTGAGATGTTTAGGCAACCTGCACCGAGCGAATTTCCTGAGGCTATCGCATGAGAAGGCCAAACACCAAGGACTCCAGGAGGTGACGTGAATGGGGCCGGACCACCAGACAGAGCTCAGTCGTTGGGTTTATCGACGCTGCAGGGAAGGACCCGAGCACAGGCGCCATTCCTAGTCTTCTCATGCGAAGATCCCGAAAAGATTTGGCGGTAGCCTCCTCCGCGGCGGGTGACAACCAAGAAGGTAATAACCATGGATAACTCATGAGAGGGAGCGAACTAGTTCAGATAAATGCAAGAATGATACATGCCACTGGGACGGACCCGAGCGACCTGGGGATGATGCAGCCCGAGGGGCGCCCCCAATAGAGTAAACTAAGAGCATCTCCAGCCGTTGCCCCCCCCCCCAGGACGCATAAAAATCGTGCCCTGGGGGCGGTTTTGCGCCAAGTCGTCACCCCCAGGCGCCAAAATTGGCCCACTTTTCATCCCCATTTCGGCGAATAAAGGGCCCATATGGGCAAGAATACGCCCATATTCGGCATGGTTCGCCGTGTCTCGGCGTTCAATTATCAACACAATAGTACAACAACAAATAGTTCAATACAAATTATATAGTTCAACAAATAAAAACTCATATTTCATCACACGGAGTCCCCCTTGAGCCTCCATAGGTGCTCAATCAGATCTTTCTGCAGTTGATGATGCACCTGTGGGTCTCGGATCTCCTTGCATATTGAGATAGGTAGTCCAGGTTGCCGGTAGCTGGTGATCAACTTCGGCTAGAGGACCCTGCCTGTAGTATGGTTCAGTGTCAAACACTGGGTCTTCTTGCTCGCTCTCGATGATCATGTTGTGCAAGATGACACAGCAAGTCATAATCTCCCACATTTGATCTTTGGACCAGGTCTGAAAGGGTACCGGACAACAGCAAATCGAGATTGGAGCACACCAAATGCCCGCTCGACATCCTTCCTGCAAGCGTCCTGAATCTTCGCAAACCAGGCGTTCTTGCCTCCTGCCATAGGGTTTGAGATTGTCTTCACAAATGTCGACCATCTTGGATAGATGCCGTCAGCTAGATAGTACCCCTTGTTGTAGTGCCGCCCATTGATCTGAAGTTCACCGGAGGAGAATGACCTTCAATAAGCTTGGCAAAGACAGGAGAGCACTGCAGCACGTTGATGTCATTGTGAGTTCCTGGCATACCAAAGAAGGAGTGGCAAATCCAGAGGTCCTGTGTGGCCACCGCCTCAAGTACCACACTGCAACCGCCTTTGGCGCCTTTGTACATCCCCTGCCAAGCAAATAGGCAATTCTTCCATTTCCAATGCATGCAGTCAATGCTTCCAAGCATCACAGGAAATCCTCTTGCTGCATTCTGTGCTAGGATCCGAGCAGTGTCTTCCACATTGGGCGTTCTCAAGTATTGTGGTCCAAACACTGCCACCACTGCCCGACAGAACTTGTAGAAACACTATGCCGGTGGACTCGTCCATGCGCCCATAGTCGTCGAGTGAATCACCGGGAGCTCCGTATGCAAGCATCCTCATCGCTGTCGTGCACTTCTGGATGGAGGTGAATCCAAGGGCGCCGATGCAATCCATCTTGCACTTGAAGTAGTTGTCGAACTCCCGGATGGAATTCACAATCCTGAGGAAGAGCTTTCGGCTCATCCGATAACGGCGCCGAAATGTTTTCTCGCTATGAAGTGGAGCATCGGCGAAGTAGTCGGAGTAGAGCATGCAGTAGCCTTCGAGACGATGCCGGTTCTTTGCTTTCACCCGCCCCGGCGCCGAGCCACCTCGCCGCGGCTTTTCATTGCTCGCCAGCAGCTGGGTGAGGGCGGCGAGCACCATGAGATGCTCTTCTTCCTGGACGTCGGCCTTGGCTTCCTCCTCCAGCAGCGCGGCGAGCGCTTCCTCGTCATCCGAGTCCATCGCCGAGGCATGCAAATCGCCGAACACCTTGCGCCCAGTGGGCGTGTACCCGCCGCTTAACTGCTCCACCACGGCCGGAAACGGCGGTCGGAAATGCCCAAATTGCTGTTGGAGGGCTGCCGCTAAGCTCGCTATTTTTTTCAAGGGAATGGCTATCTAGCGGTGAAGGGCGGCGGGCGGCGCCGGGATATAGCTAGTGGCGGCCGAGGCCGCGCGGGGTGGGAGGCGAGTCGGGGAAGAAAACCTTGTGCCGGAGCCCCCAATTGCCCCCAGTGCGCCGAGTTCGGCCTGTGACCACCAGGCGGAAAAAAGGGCTGAACAGGCGATTTTCGGTGTCCTGGGGGCGCGATTGGGGTGTTTTTTTGGTGCCGGCGCCGAAAAAGTGGCCTGGGGGGGCCTGTTGGGGGCGTGGCTGGAGATGCTCTAAAGATGCAAAAGGATACATGCCACGGGGACAGGCCCATGCGACCTGGGAATGATGCATCCCGAGGGGCGCTCCCAGCTAAATAAACTTGGAAAATGTCACCTGGTTCCGTTGTCGAAGGAATGCTGAAGTAGCAGAAGGCGTGCGCTGAAGAAGCCGCTCCTCATGAGCCGTCAAGACCCAGAGCCTCTGGAGGCTCTGGGGGCTCAGGTGGTTCCTTGAGGGACGTCTCCATCTCCACCAGGACCGCGTGATGCTCGCTTCTCGAGCCTCGTGATGCTCCGTAGGTTGCGCTGGAAGGCGGCTGCCACGCTCGGCAGGCCAAACGACATGCGTACATATCTGTGAGGTGGACCCTCGCACCGCCCAACGTGCGAAGGCCAGAAGCGCTCCTGAGATGCGGCCCTGTTGAGCCCTGGGATGTCGATGCAGACGCGCAACCCGCCATCCTCGCCTAGATGGAGTGCTGCACCAGGTGGGTGGCGGTCGCCGCGCATGGCTCTTGCATCCTGTAGTTCATGAGTGGTCTTGGCGATGAACTCCTGAGCACCGGGCGCTCCTCCCCCGGTGTCCTCCTGTGGGAAACGTGCCGCAAAGCACGCCTCCACGTGGTGCCCGAGCGCCTCCCTCGTGGTGTTGGCTTGGTCTGAGGCCCTCCAGAGGAGAGCCCCCGAGCCCTGACCGAGGAGGGCGCTGGGCGCACCTTCCTATGCGAGGGAGGGAGGCGCCCCAGCTGCGGGCGCTGGTCCTGAGGCAGTGCCGCTAGGGACACCGCCCCCCTGAGGCCCTGTGCGGAGTAGCTTCTTCTTCTTCTTGGGGATGACCTCAGGAGGGTACTGCGTGTCCTCGTTGCCAGGGTCTTCGATTGCTGTGGCTTGGAAGGCACGCTCGAGGTAGCACACTGCATCTTCTTCGCAGGGGACTGTGATGATCCCGCCGCTCCCTGGCATCTTGAGGACGTTGTAGCCGTGGTGGGTCACCGCCATAAACTTGGTTAATGCTGGATACCCGAGGATGGCATTGTATGCAGACAGATGTGGGCGACGTCAAAGTCGATAAGCTCGGTGCGGTAGTTATCACGCTGGCCAAAGGTAACTGGTAGGCGGACCTGCCCTATCGAGGTGGTGGAGCCGTCGGTCACTCCTGAGAAGGGCTTAGTAGGCTATAGCTGATCGTATGGCACTTGGAGGCTGTCGAATGTCTCGATGGATAGGACATTGAGCCCTACGCCGCCGTCGAAGAGGGTCTTGGTGACTTGGATGTTGCTGATGACGGGTGAGTACAACATTGGGAGGGCGCCTGCGGTCACCGCACACTTGAGCTGATGCGTCGAACTAAAGGTGATGGCGCACTGGGACCACCTGAGTGGGTGCGTGGCCTCGAGCCTGGGAAGGTCTGCATTCACTTCGCGAGAGAACTGCTTGAAGACGCGCTGGGATGCTGGGGCCTGAGCTCCGCCCAGGATGCAAGCGATAGCGCGCGGCTCCTGGAAGCCCCCAGCCCCCTCGTACTGATGGTGGTTGCCGTTCCTTCTTGGTGGTGGCTGCAGCGGAGGGAGACCATCATTTCCCTAAGGGCGATCCTCGCGAGGTTGATCCCTCCATGCGCCCTCACGAGGCTGGTCCTGCTAGCGGTCCTCGCGAGGCCGGTCACGCCACTCCTAGCGGGGCCCGGGATCGTCCCACATCCTCCACCTCGTCCTCCTCCTCGGCCGTAGCCCCGGTCGTTGCGCTCGGGGCGTCGACCGAAGCATCCGTCTCGAATGGCTCTAAGCTCTTGACAGTCATTGGTGTTGGGGCTGGGCACGTTGTGGAAGGCGCAGAACGGACGGCTGCTCTTGGATGACTCGGGATGATCCCGGCCGCGCTTCGTGTCTAGCTCTGCTGCTAGCACAGCCACCCCCATGCGCTTCACGTCCTTGGCCTTGGCTTTCTTCTCCTCCGGGTCAGTAGCAGGGAGCTCGAGAAGGGAAAGGCGCCCTTCCTCAGCTCTTGTGCACTTGGTCGCCATGTTGAACAGCTCTAGGGCCGTGCACAGCTCCTCGTGGATGGCGAGCTCCTCCTTCATCTTGGCGTCGCGGACGCCATCGGAAAACGCTGAAATGATGGCCTCGTCCGTCACCTTGGGGATCTTGACACGAATGCTGTTGAAGCGCTGGATGTACTTCCGCAGGGTCTCTCCTAGCTGCTGCTTGGTGCGGCGTAGGTCACCCGCGGCCGGCGGGCGGTCGTGAGTGCCCTGGAAGTTGGCGACGAAGCGGTTGCGCATCTCATTCCAGGAGGAGATCAAGCCCGGGGGCAGGTTCAGGAGCCACGAGCGAGCACCTTCCTTGAGAGCCATGGGGAACCAGTTTGCCATGACTTTCTCGTCGCTGCTGGCCGCCTCGATGCTCAGCTCATAGAGTTGCAAGAACTCCGCAGGGTCGGGTGTGCCGTCATAGCGAGGAGGCAGGTCTGGCTTGAACTTGCCCAGCCAGACGACGCTATGCAGCTCTGGGGTGAAGGCGCGGCAGCCTGCCGTGGCCATCGGGGCCCTTTGCAGATGGGAGCCTGCCCTTGATGTCCGCGCGCCACCATCGCAGGCGGCACGCGGTCTTGTCGTGGTGGCGCCGGGAGCGCATGAGCATTTTCCTGCGGCCGGGGAAGCTCCTGGCAGCTTCCTTCTTCTCACGCGGGCGCCCGACGCGGTGGGTCGCGCGCCTTGGCGCCAAGGCTCCGTCTTGGTGCGGAGGTGGTGGAGGTGCTTCGTGAGCCACGTCGCCCATAGCTGGCGGAGGGCAAGGCAGCGAGAGGGATGGTGCGGGAGAGCCCCCAACGGCGTTAACGAGCTCGGCGATGCGGAACCAGTCCTCATGGAGGTCGTCGACCGGGCGGTAGCGCAGGAGCTCGCGCGCCATGAGCAGCGCGGCCTACGCGTCCGTGGGCGCGCAACGAGCGTGAGACGATGAGCCGGCCGGGGTTAGCGATGCGATGGCGGTGGGCCGCCCCGCCAAGATAGAGTGGTGCAGCAAGGACGCTTGCTGCTCGTTTCCCGCCGGGCCGGTGGCGGCGTTGGCGGCGGGCGACGGGGAACAACGGGGAGGCCCGCCGGCAGGGGCCGTTTGAGCGACACGGGCCGCGAGGGTGGCCCGGCGCTCAGCGCGGGCTCGACGCGCGTCCGCCATGGATGCGGTGGAGCGGTGGAACGTGGATCGACGGAAGGAAAGCTTCAGCGCACCTCTACCTGGCGCGCCAAATGTCGGATTGCGGTTTCCGGCAAAACCCTCAAGGTTCGAACACTCGGGTGCGCACGGAGATCTCTCCCCCGTCTAGCTCACTCACCGCAATCTCAAAGCTCAGCACGACGAACTCGCAGGACAAGGGACACATGGTTTATACTGGTTCGAGCCACCGATGTGGTGTAATACCCTATGATGTCTACTACACAACCTTCTTCTTGTAGACGTTGTTGGGCCTCCAAGTACAGAGGTTTGTAGGACAGTAGCAAATTTCCCTCAAGTGGATGACCTAAGGTTTATCAATCCGTGGGAGGCGTAGGATGAAGATGGTCTCTCTCAAGCAACCCTGCAACCAATTAACAAAGAGTCTCTTGTGTCCCCAAGACACCCAATACAATGGTAAATTGTATAGGTAAATTAGTTCGGCGAAGAGATGGTGATACAAGTGCAATATGGATGGTAGATATAGGTTTTTGTAATCTGAAAATATAAAACAACAAGGTAACTAATGATAAAAGTGAGCACAAACGGTATTGCAATGCTAGGAAACAAGGCCTAGGGTTCATACTTTCACTAGTGCAAGTTCTCTCAACAATAATAACATAATTGGATCATATAACATCCCTCAACATGCAACAAAGAGTCACTCCAAAGTCACTAATAGCGGAGAACAAATGAAGAGATTATTGTAGGGTATGAAACCGCCTCAAACTTATCCTTTCTGATCGATCTATTCAAGAGTCCGTAGTAAAATAACACGAAGCTATTCTTTCCGTTCGATCTATCCTAGAGTTCGTACTAGAATAACACCTTAAGACACAAATCAACAAAACCCTAATGTCACCTAGATACTCCAATGTCACCACAAGTATCTGTGGGTATGGTTATACGATATGCATCACACGATCTCAGATTCATCTATTCAACCAACACAAAGAACTTCAAAGAGTGCCCAAAAGTTTCTACCGGAGAGTCAAGACGAAAACGTGTGCCAAACCCTATGCATAAGTTCACGAGGTTACGTAATCTGCAAGTTGATCACCAAAACATACATCAAGTGGATTACATGAATATCACATTGTCACCACAGATAAGCACATGCATGACTTACATCAAGTGTTCTCAAATCATTATAGACTCAATCCTATAAGATAACTTCAAATGGAAAACTCAATCCATTACAAGAGAGTAGAGGGGGAGAAACATCATAAGATCCAACTATAATAGCAAAGCTCGCGATACATCAAGATCATGCCAAATCAAGAACACGAGAGAGAGAGAGAGAGAGAGAGAGAGATCAAACACATAGCTACTGGTACATACCCTCAGCCCCGAGGGTGAACTACTACCTCCTCGTCATGGAGAGCACCGGGATGATGAAGATGGCCACCGGTGAGGGGTCCCTCCTTCGGCAGGGTGCCATAACATGGTCCCGATTGGTTTTTGGTGGCTACAGAGGCTTGTGGTGGCGGAATTCCCCATCTAGGTTATGTTCTGGGGGTTTCTGTATATAGAAGAAGTTTTGGCGTCGGGAACAAGTCCGGGGGGGTCTCCAAGGCGGCCACGAGGTAGGGGGCGCGCCCAGGGGGGTAGGGCGCGCCCCCACCCTCGTGGGTGCCTCGGGAACCTTCTGGCCCATCTCCGATACTCTGTGGGCTTCTTCTGGTCCAAAAATTAATCTCCGTCAAGTTTTAGGTCAATTGGACTCCGTTTGGTTTTCCTTTTCTGCGAAACTCAAAAACAAGGAAAAAACAGAAACTGGCATTGGGCTCTAGGTTAATAGGTTAGTCCCAAGAATCATATAAAAGAGCATATAAATGCATATAAAACATCCTAGATGGATAATATAATAGCATGGAACAATCAAAAATTATAGATACGTTGGAGACGTATCAACATCTTCAAGCTTAATTCCTGCTCGTCCTCGAGTAAGTAAATGATAAAAACAGAATTTTTGGTGTGGAATGCTACCTAACATATTTATCAATGTAATCTTCTTTATTGTGGCAAGAATATTCAGATCCATAAGATTCAAAACAAAATTTTAATATTGACATGAAAACAATAATACTTCAAGCATACTAACAAAGCAATCATGTCTTCTCAAAATAACATGGCCAAAGCAAGCTATCCCTACAAAATCATATAGTCCGCTATGATCTATCTTCATCACACACAATATTTAAATCATGCACAACCCCGATGACAAGCCAATCAATTGTTTCATACTTTTGATGTTCTCAAACCTTTTCAACTTTCACGCAATACATGAGCGTGAGCCATGGGCATAGCACTATAGGTGGAATAGAATGGTGGTTGTGGTGAAGACAAAAAGGAGAAGATAGTCTCACATCAACTAGGCGTATCAACGGCTATGGAGATGCCCATCAATAGATATCAATGTGAGTGAGTAGAGATTGCCATGCAACGGATGCACTAGAGCTATAAGTGTATGAAAGCTCAACAAAAGAAACTAAGTGGGTGTGCATCCAACTCGCTTGCTCACGAAGACCTAGGGAAATTTGAGGAATCCCATCATTGGAATATACAAGCGAAGTTCTATAATGAAATATTCTCACTAGTATATGAAAGTGACAACATAGGAGACTCTCTATCATGAAGATCGTGGTGCTACTTTGAAGCACAAGTGTGGTAAAAGGATAGTAACATTGCCCCTTCTCTCTTTTTCTCTCTTTTTTGGGCCTTCTCCTTTTTTTATGGCCTCTTTTTTCTTTTTTTATTTGGGCTTCTTTGGCCTCTTTTATTTATTTATTTTTCGTCTGGAGTCTCATCCCGACTTGTGGGGGAATCATAGGCTCGATCATCCTTTCCTCACTTGGGACAATGCTCTAATAACGATGATCATCACACTTTTATTTACTTACAACTCAATACTTAGAACAAAATATGACTCTATGTGAATGCCTCCAGCGGTGTACCGGGATGTGCAATGAATCAAGAGTGACATGTATGAAAATCATGAACGGTGGCTTTGCCGCAAATACGATGTTAACTACATGATCATGCAAAGCAATATGACAATGATGAAGCGTGTCATAATAAACGAAACGGTGGAAAGTTGCATGGCAATATATCTTGGAATGGCTATGGAAATGCCATAATAGGTAGGTATGGTGGTTGTTTTGAGGAAGGTATATGGTGGGTGTATGATACCGGCGAAAGGTGCGCGATATTAGAGAAGCTAGCAATGGTGGAAGGGTGAGAGTGCGTGTAATCCATGGACTCAACATAAGTCATAAAGAACTCACATACTTATTGCAAAAATCTATTAGTTATCGAAACAAAGTACTACACGCATGCTCCTAGGGGGATAGATTGGTAGGAAAAGACTATCGCTCGTCCCCGACCGCCACTCATAAGGAAGACAATAAATAAATAAATCATGCTTCGACTTCATTACATAACGGTTCACCATACGTGCATGCTACGGGAATCACAAACTTTAGAACAAGTATTTCTCAAATTCACAACTACTCAACTAGCATGACTTTAATATCACCATCTTCATATCTCAAAACAATCATAAAGAATCAAACTTCTCATAGTATTCAATGCACTTTATATGAAAGTTTTTATTATAGCCATCTTGAATGCCCATCATATTAGGACTAATTTTATAACCAAAGCAAATTACCATGCTGTTCTAGAAGACTCTCAAAGTAATATAAGTGAAGCACTAGAGCAAACGACAAACTACTCCAAAAGATATAAGTGAAGATAAATGAGTAGTCGAATAATTATGTAACTATGTGAAGACTCTCTAACATTTAAGAATTTCAGATCCTGGAATTTTATTCAAACAGCAAGCTAAACAAAATAAAATAAAATGACGCTCCAAGCAAAACACATATCATGTGGTGAATGAAAATATAGCTCCAAGTAAAGTTACCGATGAACGAAGACAAAAGAGGGGATGCCATCCTGGGCATCCCCAAGCTTAGGCTCTTGTTTGTCCTTCAATATTACCTTGGGGTGCCTTGGGCATCCCCAAGCTTAGGCTCTTGCCACTCCTCCATCGAATCTTTACCCAAAACTTGAAAACTTCACAACACAAAAACTTAATGTAGAAAACTCAGAAGCTCTGCTAGTATAAGAAAAATAAATAACCACTTAGGTACTTTTGTGAACTCATTCTAAATTCATATTGGTGTAATATATACTGTATTCGAACTTCTCTATGGTTCATACCCTCCGATACTACTCATAGATTCATCAAAATAAGCAAACAACACATAGAAAACAGAATCATCAAAAGCAAGAACAATCAGAGTAATCAGACATTCGAATACTTATGTAACTCCAAAAATTATGAAATAAATTGGTGGACCTGAGTAATTTGTCTATTAAAATGCAAAAAGAATAAACCTAAAATCACTCTCCAGTAAAATGGGCAGCTAATCTCGTGAGCGCTAAAGTTTCATTTTTTACAAAGAAGATCATAAAGACTTCACCCAAGTCTTCCCAAAGGTTCTACTTGGCACAAACACTAATTTTAACATAAAACCACATCTAACCACAGTATATATGAATTATTTATTACTAAACAGGAGCAAAAATCAAAGAACAAGAATAAAATTTGGTTGCCTCCCAACGAGCGCTAACGTTTAACTCCCTAGCTAGGCATGATGATTTCAATGATGCTCACATAAAAGATAAGAATTGAAACATAAAGAGAGCATCATGAAGAATATGACTAGAACATTTAAGTATAACCCAATTCCTATGCATAGGGATTTTGTGAACAAACAACTTATGGGAACAATAATCAACTAGCATAGGAAGGCAAAACAAGCATAACTTCAAAACTTTAAGCACATAGAGAGGAAACTTGATATTATTGCAATTCCTACAAGCATATGTTCCTCCCTCGTAATAATTTTCAGTAGCATCATGAATGAATTCAACAATATAACCATCACATAAAGCATTATTTCCATGATCTACAAGCATAGAAAATTTACTACTCTCCACATAAGCTAAATTCTTCTCATTCGAATAGTAGTGGGAGCATACTCAACAAAATAACTACCATGTGAGGCATAATCCAGTTGAAAGTTAAAATCAATGTATGACAAGTTTCATGGTTATGTTTATTCTTTATAGCATACATGTCATCACAATAATCATCATAGATAGCAACTTTTTTCTCATAATCAATTGGAACCTCTTCCGAAATAATGGATTCATCACTAAATAAAGTCATGACCTCTACAAATCCACTTTCATAATTATCACAATAAGATTCAACATCCTCCAAAATAGTGGGATCATTACTTCCTAAAGTTGACACTCTTCTATACTCACTTTCATCAATATAATCATCATAAATAGGAGGCATGCTATCATCATAATAAATTTTCTCATCAGAACTTGGGGGACAAAACATATCATCTTCATCAAACATAGCATCCCCAAGCTTGTGGCTTTGCATATCATTAGCATCATGGGTATTCAAAGAATTCATACTAACAACATTGCAATCATTCTCATCATTCACATATTTTATGCCAAGCATTCTATGTAATTCTTCTTCTAGTACTTGAGCACAATTTTCCTTCCCATCGTTTTCACAACAGACATTAAGAAGATGAAGCATATGAGGCACCCTTAATTCCATTTTTTTGTAGTTTTATTTTATAAATTAAACTAGTGATAAAACAAGAAACTAAAATATTCGATTGCAAGATCTAAATATATACCTTCAAGCACTAACCTCCCCGGCAACGGTGCCAGAAACTGCTTGATGTATACTACACAACCTTCTTCTTGTAGACGTTATTGGGCCTCCAAGTCTAGAGGTTTGTAGGACAGTAGCAAATTTCCCTCAAGTGGATGACCTAAGGTTTATCATTCCGTGTGAGGCGTAGGATGAAGATGGTCTCTCTCAAGCAACCCTGCAACCAAATAACAAAGAGTCTCTTGTGTCCCCAACACACCCAATACAATGGTAAACTGTATAGGTGCACTAGTTCGGCGAAGAGATGGTGGTACAAGTGCAATATGGATGGTAGATATAGGTTTTTGTAATCTGAAAATATCAAAACAGCAAGGTAACTAGTGATAAAAGTGAGCACAAACGGTATTGCAATGCTAGGAAACAAGGCCTAGGGTTCATACTTTCACTAGTGCAAATTCTCTCAACAATAATAACATAATTGGATCATATAACTATCCCTCAACATGCAACAAAGAGTCACTCCAAAGCCACTAATAGCAGAGAACAAATGAAGAGATTATTGTAGGGTACGAAACCACCTCAAATTTATCCTTTCTGATCCATCTATTCAAGAGTCCGTAGTAAAATAAGACGAAGCGATTCTTTCCGTTCGATCTATCCTAGAGTTCGTACTAGAATAACACCTTAAGATACAAATCAACCAAAACCCTAATGTCACCTAGATACTCCAATGTCACCACAAGTATCCGTGGGTATGGTTATACGATATGCATCACACAATCACAGATTCATCTATTCAACCAACACAAAGAACTTCAAAGAGTGCCCCAAAGTTTCTACCGGAGAGTCAAGACGAAAACGTGTGCCAACCCCTATGCATAAGTTCACGAGGTTACGGAACTCGCAAGTTCATCACGAAAACATACATCAAGTGGATCACGTGAATATCCCATTGTCACCATAGATAAGCACATGAAAGACATACATCAAGTGTTCTCAAATCCTTAAAGACTCAATCCGATAAGATAACTTCGAAGGGAAAACTCAATCCATTACTAGAGAGTAGAGGGGGAGAAACATCATAAGATCCAACTATAATAGCAAAGTTCATGATACATCAAGATCGTGCCAAATAAAAACACAAGAGAGAGAGAGAGAGAGAGAGAGAGAGAGATCAAACACATAGCTACTGGTACATACCCTCAGCCCCGAGGGTGAACTACTCCCTCCTCGTCATGGAGAACGCCGGGATGATGAAGATGGCCACCAGTGAGGGATCCGCCCTCCGGCAGGGTGCTAGAACAGGGTCCCGATTGGTTTTTGGTGGCTACAGAGGTTTGCGGCGGCGGAACTCCCCATCTAGGTTATGTTCTGGGGGTTTCTGTATATACAAGAGGTTTTGGCATCGGGAACAAGTCAGGGGGGTCTCCGAGGCCGCCACGAGGTAGGGGGCACGCCCAGGGGGGTAGGGCGCGCCCCCACCCTCGTGGATGCCTCGGTAACCTTCTGGCCCATCTCCGATACTCTGTGGGCTTCTTCTGGTCCAAAAATAATCTCCGTCAAGTTTCAGGTCAATTGGACTCCGTTTGGTTTTCCTTTTGTGCGAAACTCAAAAACAAGGATAAAACAGAAACTGGCAATGGGCTCTAGGTTAATAGGTTAGTCCCAAAAATCATATAAAATAGCATATAAATGCATATGAAACATCCTAGATGGATAATATAATAGCATGGAACAATAAAAAATTATAGATACGTTGGAGACGTATCACCCTACACCAGTGTGGTGTGGTGGATTGCCTCTTGGGCTGAGGATGAACAAGTACAAGGGAAGAACAGCCTCCTGAGGAGTGGTGTCCTTGATCTCGGTAAGCTTGGGTGGTTGAGGATGATCTGAATGGCCCCTGCATCAGTTGCCTCCTACTATGGTGGCTAGTCCTATTTATAGAGGCCCCGGTCCTCTTCCCAAATGTAGGCGGAAGGGATCCAACAATGGCCAAATTTGAAGGGAGACAACTAGTACAAGCTATCCCGACTAAAGGTGGTCTTCAAGTGCCAAAGGCTCCGTGGTGATGCTGTAATGGGCTACACGGTGACCTCCATCCCGCCGCCTTGCTGGTCTTGGTCTTGTTGCACCGATATGGAAACATTTGCCCGATTCTCGGCACTCTTCGCTGGCTTGCCTCTTTAGCACCAAAGAGGAAACGAGTACGGTGCCTGCTCTGGCGCCTGCCTGGCGCCCGCCTGGCCTTGGTCGTCATGGCTTGTGTCACAGGGACCTCGCGAGGTGCCCCTCGCCTTGATATCTCCGCCCCTCGCGAGTCAACCTAGTGAGGCCACCCTCGAGGAGGTCTTGCATCGTCCGCCTCGTGATGCTTGGCCCCTCGCGAGGGTCTTGAGTGCTCGCTGATGAAGATGGGCGGTATAGGGCCGCTCGCAGAGCCACGCCATGGGCCGCAGGCAGGCAAGTCTGGGGACCCCGTTCCCCGTGACACCGACAAGATTCATGTATGGAAAGTTGTTATCGTGGTTCCCGAAAAAGTTCGAGGTTTTTTGGTATTGTACCGGGAAGGTTCTTGATGCGGAGAATCCCTCAAGCATCGCCACGGATATCCCGTCACCACCACAAGCACGCAGAGGACCAATGACAAGAGCATGTGCCCGTGCCATGGAAACCGAGGTTAACTCTTTCCTCTTCGAGCTTCGTTTGTATTCACTTGAGAATTGGGTTCTACCTCAAACGAAAATGTTGTGCATTCTTAGGTACTAAGGACATGACCGTGTGAAGGCTACGACGAAGATCCTAGAGAACATGGAGAGGGAGGAGAAGGAAATACAAGGAGTGCATGAAGACAAAGACCCTCTGGAAACCCCGGGTGGCCGGGTTGGAGGGCCCCGGGTGACCGGACGCGCACACACGGGGAGGGCAAAACCCTCTGGACACCCCGGGTGCCCGGCCATTTCGACCCATGGTGCACTGGTCGCCCACTGGCCTCGCCCACCCACCCCTGCACTCCGGCCACCGCCTGGCCTTGCCCTAGCCTGGCTCCGAGAGCCCGCCTTCGCCCCGGTGCCTCGCTCCGCTTGGGACGCGCCAAGAACCACCTTGGGTGCCCGGGCCATCAACCCCCTGGTGCCCGGCCCCCCTTAGCGCCCAAGGCCGCGACCCCCCTGACCGGTTCGGGTGCCCGTGCCATCAGCCCCTGGGTGCCCGACCACCCCTAGCCGCATCCCCTCCGGGTGCCCGGACCCCTCTGTTATGCTTGCGTGCATTTAGGGTAAAAAAGACCCTTGTACCCCCTTTTCCTCTTATTTCGTCCCTAGCCTATAAAATCTCTTCCCCTAGCTCATTCTTAGGGTTAGCAAAGTATTTGAGAGACATTCGAGAGCTTTGCTCCTTGTATCCCTCCTCTTGGAGAACAAGACCCTCTTTGGGATGAATCCTTGTGGATTATCAAGACTCCTCTTGGAGAATGTCGTTGTTCGGGAACCAGGTACCCAGACGTGCTCGCCATGGCCCATGGCGTGGCTCCATCAATGGCCTGGTACGACCCATCTTCAGCATCGACAAAGCAAGACCCTCGCGGGGGGCCAAGCCTCGCGAGGGGGACGACGCCAAGACCTCAGAGGGAACGTCGTCCCTAGATCAGCTTCTGAGGAGCGGAGATTCCTATACAGGTGCTCACCTCGTGAGCTTAAGGTGACGCAAGCCATGATGACGAAGGCCGAGCGGGCGCCAGCGGGTGCAGTACAACAGGTTTCCTCTTTGGTGCTATGGAGGCAAGCGCAGACGCGGAGTCCCGAGGAATCAGCCAAAGGTTTCCATTTCCATGCTACAAGACAAAGACTGCTAGGACGGTAGGACGGAGGTCATCGCCGAGCCCACCACGACATCACGACCAGAAGCTTTGCAGGCGAAGACCACAATTTCGTCAGGCTAAGATGTACTATTTGTCTCCCTCCAAACTTGGCCATTGTGCGATCCCTTCCCACCTTCATTTTGGGCGAACAAGACCAAGGCCACTATAAATATAGCTTAGCCACCACCATAGAAGGTGATCGGACCATCCGGACCCTCTCCAGCTTACTCCAACACAAGAACATACCTCTTGAGGTTGTTCTTCCTCTGTACTAGTTCATCCTCAGCCCATCGCGAGGCGAATCCACCACAAAGAAGGAGTAGGGTCTTACACCGCAAGGTGGCCCGAACATGGGTAAACTGCGGTGTCTCTTTCCTTTCCCGTTCATCGAGCTAGGCTATGAGAGCGACGAGTTGGTAGGCTAGGGAGATCGAGTTCTTCATACATGCCCCAGAGTTCGAACCTTCCTTGGGTCTGCGGAGCCCTGAATCCGACATTTGGCACACCAGGTAGGGGCGCGTCGGAGCCTCTCTCCTGCCGGTCGATTCGCCACCGCTCCGCCGTTCTCATGGCCGACGCTTGTCGATTTCGTGCCGAGCGCCGGGCTGCCCTCTCCGCCCGCGTTGCCCAGACAGCACCTATGTGCGACGACGCCCCTCGTCGTTCCCCATCGCCTGCTGCAAACGCCTCCACCGGCCACGCGGCCCATGAGCAGAAGGCTTCGTCGCTGCAGCCTTCTGTGCGGCATGTTGGATGCACCGCCACTCCATCGCTGACTCCAGCGGCTCCTTCGTCTTCCCATGTTCATCGTGGGCCGGCGAACACGCAGGCTGCGTTGCTCATGGAACGCGAGCTTCTACGCTATCGCCCAACCGATGACCTCTACGAGGACTGGCTGGACTGCATCGCCGAGCTTGTCGGCACCACTGGAGAGCCCCTGCACCATCTCGCTCACTGCCTCCCCCACCGCCTCTTGTGGGCGACGTGGCCCGCGGTGCGCCTCCTCCACCTCCCAGGCAAGATGCCTTCCTCGAGCTAAGGCGTGAGTCCCCTCGGCGCGACCCGCCATACAGGGCGCTGGCGCGCGACGAAGAAAGCTGCCAAGTGGTGCAGCCGCCCCAAGGAGAGGCGCGTGCGCTGCCAGCACCGCCACGTCAAGACCGCGTGCTGCCCGAGGCAGCGGTGCGCAAGCGCCAAGACCACCCCCCCCTCTACGGCGGGTTCCCGTGAGCACGACGGGCTGCCGTGCGTTCACCCTGGAGTTTTTTGGCGTCGCCTGGCCTGGGAAGTTCAAGCCAGACCTGCCTCCACGCTATGACGGCACCCCGACCCTGCCGAGTTCCTCTAGCTCTACGAGCTGAGCATCGAGGCGGCTTACGACGACGAGAAGGTCATGGTGAACTGGTTTCCCATGGCCGTCAAGGATGGCGCACACTCATGGCTTCTGAACCTCCCAGCGGGATCGATCTCTTCTCCGGATGAAATGCGAGAGCGCTTCATCACCAACTTCCAGGGCACTCACGACCACGCCCCTACTGTAGGTGACCTGCGGCGCATCAAGCACCAGCCAGGGGAGACCTTGCACAAATACATCCAGCGCTTCACCAACGTTTGCCTCAAGATTCCCAAGGTGTCAGATGAGGCTATCATTTCGGTGTCCACTGATGGCATCCGAGATGTCAAGATGAAGGATGAGCTCGCCATACACGAGGACCTGTGCTTGGCTCTAGATATGTTCAACATGGCAACCAGATGCGCGAGGGCCGAGGAAGGTCGCCTCTCCCTCCTTGAGCTCTCGGAGGCCGATCCAGAAGGTAAGAAGGCCAAGGCCAAGGACGTGAAGCTCAAGGGCCCAGTTGTGCTCACGGCCGAACCTGAGATGAAGCGCGACTGTGACCACCCAGAGTCTTCCAAGGGCAACCGTCCGTTCTGCGTCTTCCACAATGTGCACAGCCACAACACCGACGACTGCCATGAGCTCAGGGCCATCCGACAGGCGCTTTACGCCAAGGCCGAAGCGGAACGACCACGGCTATGGCCATGGAGGAGGCTGAGGTGGGGGACGCCGGGACAACCGTGACTGCCGCCAGGACTGGTGCAATCAGCCTCGTGAGGACCGCTGGCAGGGCCAGCCTCGCGAGGGCCCCTGGAGGGACTAGCCTCGTGAGGACTGATGTCTACTACGCAACTTTATTCATGTAGACTCATGTTGGGCCCCCAAGTATAGAGTTTTGTAGGACAGTAGCAATTTTCCCTCAGGTGGATGACCTAAGGTTTATCAATCAGTGGGAGGCGTAGGATGAAGATGGTCTCTCTCAAACAACCCTGCAACCAAATACAAGAAATCTCTTGTGTCCCCAACAAACCCAATACAATGGCAAATTGTATAGGTGCACTAGTTCGGTGAAGAGATGGTGATTAAATTGTAATATGGATGGTGGAAATATATTTTTATAATCTGAATAAATAAAAACAGCAAGGTCGCGAACGTTAAAAGTGAGCACAAACGATATGGCAATGCTTGAAAATGAGGCCTAGGGTCCGTACTTTCGCTAGTGCAATCTCCCAACAATGGTAATATAATTGGATCATATAACCATCCCTCAACGTGCGATGAAGAATAACTCTAGAGTTCCTATCTAGCGGAGAACATAAGAAGAAATCGTTTGTAGGGTACGAAACCACCTCGAAGCTATTCTTTCCGATCGATCTATCCAAGAGTTCGTACTAAAATAACACCAAATAATTTCAGATTCATAATACTCAATCCAACACAAAGAACCTCAAAGAGTGCCCCAAGATTTCTACCGGAGAAACAAAGACAAGAACGTGCATCAACCCCTATGCGTAGGTTACCCCAATGTCACCTCGGGAATCCGCGAGTTGAGTGCCAAAACATATATCAAGTGAATCAAAATAATACCCCATTGTCACCACGGGTATTCATATGCAAGACATACATCAAGTGTTCTCAAATCTATAAAAGTACTCAATCTGATAAAAAGAAATCTCAAAGGAAAACTCAATTCACAACAAGATAGAGAGGGAAAACCCAAGTGGCTGAGCTCTGTCTCACGGGCCAGCTCCAGTGCACGTCACCTCCCATGGTCCTTGGTGCTTTGTTCTCGCATGAGCTAATCAAGAGCGGATAAGTTAGGGTGCACGACCCGGCGCCGCCTGGTCCACGAGGAGTCGTCTTGTGGTTGTCTTTCTTCAGGATCTTCGCATGAGAAGTCTGGGCACGACGTTTGTGCTCGGGTCCGTCCTTGCAGCGTTGACAAACCCAACGGCTGAGCTCTGTCGGGCGGGCCGGCCCTGTTCACGTCACCTCCTGGGGTCGTTGGTGTTTGGCCTCTTCATGCGATATCCTCCGAAGATTCACTCGGTGCAGGCTACTTAACCATCTCGCAGGACGCTTGCAAATGTTCCGAACCAAAATTCAGGCTCAACCCGCCTTGAGGTAGGTCCTCGTGACTCCCGCGCTGGCTCACGAGTGCCCATACACACCTCCTCCAGTCCTTCCGTGCAAGCCACGTGCCAGGACGGGGCTCTACACGCCCCGGAGTCTCCCCTTAGAGGGAGCTCCCACCCACGTACAGGTGGAAGCCCCATGCTCTGCGCTGGCGGACAACACAGTCGAGGAGCGGCTATGCCCGTGCAACAGCGGAAGCACCATGCTCCGTGCTGGTGAATAAACAACTGAGGGCACCCTAGCGGTTGCAGTAACCTTAGGAGAGCCGCCAGGCTCGCTGCTTGGCCTCACCGCACTGCTTCCCTCGGAAGGGTCACGCGAGGGGGGCTGGGAACTAGGGCTATGCTTAGGTCATGCCTGGCTTATACCGCCTCACTAGGTCCCTCGGACCTGGTCTTCTTGCGTCCCTCCCGAGCGAAAGCCCGACAAGGAAAGGTATGGAGAGTTTTTCGCACGTCAAGGGGGACCCCTGAGCATTGTGACTCACGGACCTCACTGGTCACGTAGCCCCTCACACCTTGGTCTCGTCCTGGTGATCCGGACCCCCAAGACGATCGAGGTATGCATCGGGCGGGCCTCGGCTGATGCGTAACGCTAAAAATGACGCCAGATTTCCTTCCCGAGGGTTGTTCAAATGCGTTAAGGGGGACTCCTGAGCATTGCGACTTAGGGGCCTCACTTGGTCACGTGATCCCTCACCCCTTGGTCTCGTCCCCAGTTATCCCGACGCCCCAACGGCAGCCGAGGTATGCTGTGAGGCCGCCTCGCCGACGCAGAACACTAAAGAAAATGGAAAGGAAATCGTGAAATCCTAGAAAATTATTACAAAACATATTGTCTCTGAAAACTCAAAGCAAAAGTTCTCACACCTCCACGAGGCACAGTAAATGTTGTAGGGTAAAAACGGGAGGAAGCGCCGCCTTCGAACCTCTTCTTCAGCCTGGGACGCCGCTGTCGCTCGCCTGGGGGGGGCCCGTTGTCGACAACGTCGCCGCCATCCTCGCCATCGCCCCTGGTCAGGTTGATGCAGAGGAACTTCTGCAACAGGGCCTCCACCTGCTTCCCCACGGCCTTGGCGCCAGCATCATGGAACTCAGGGGCCACATGTTCGAGTAGCGCGCCAAGGTCGAAGCTTTGGTCCCGAAGGTGGAGGTGGCTGAAGATGTGCGTCGCGGCCGAGGTAAAAAGCGCACGAGTCTCCCCCTCCACCATGGTGCCCACTCCGGCGATGATGCCCTCGAGCGATGCGACGTGCTTGGGGAGTAGCCCGGCGGGGCCATCCTCCAGGGTCGCCAACGGTTCCTCGTACCCTTCCACATAAAGGGTCTGCAGTGCCGCGCGGGACCTCAGCTCGAGGGAGATGAAGGCGTCGCGCCCCGCGATGGCCGCCTTCTCAGCTGCGGCGAGGGACTTCTCCCTGGCCTCCTGCCGGGCTTTCTCCTTCGAGACAAGCTTGGTGTGGGATGCTTGGGCCTTCTCTATCTCTTCCTTCAGCTTCCCCAGGCGGCTCTGCTCCGCGGCCTGTTCCAGCTCGTCGTTGCGGTCAGCGAGCACTGTCTCCCGAGCCTTGAGTTCCTCCTCCTACTCCTCAAGCAGACGGGTGCGGGCGGCCTGCTCATCGCGGAGCGCCTTCAGCTCGGCCTCCATCGTGCGACAGCGCTCCTTGGCAAACGTTGCATAGGTCAGCGCTGCGTCGTGAGTCGATGTTGCCACGCCAGCCTCCTTCCTGCTCTCCGCGATGATGACAGCCTCGCCCACCTGTGCCACCATGACGCACGAGTCCGCTTGGAGCCACCCCGAGATCAGCCCAGACGCCCGTCACCATGCGCCCGGGCGCCTCAAGATCAGTCCGAGCCGGGTCCAAGCGCGATGAAAACCTCCTCCAAAGCATCGTGCATGCAGAGGAGCCATGGTCCGCCAGCGTGAGGACTTGGGAAGGATGTGGCACCGGTGCCGCTACAGCAGCAAGTGGGGCAGGGGGCTCCGGAGCCCTCGAGCCCCATGCGGGTGCTTCGGGGACGGCCGCCCCCGGATTCTACTTGGCCACGGAGGCGGTCTCCTCCTGAGGCTTGGCCACCGAGCTTCGAGGGGCTTGCTCCATCGTAGGTGAACGCGAGGCGGCCTCTTCCGCCCCCGCCGGGGCCGCTGCGGCCACGGTAGGTCACGTGGCCTCAGAGGCCTTGGCCTCCTCCTTCTTCCTCTTCACCACCTACTTCAGCCTGGCCACCAGGAGGAGAATATCGTGAGCACGGCATCAAGGATGGAGAGAAAAAACAAGGTAAAATACTTACTCGTATTCAGCAACGTACGCCCTCTTCTTGGCTAGGAGCGCGGCGCCCCCGGGCTTCTTGAGCACGGGCTTCGTCGCGCCCTCAGGATCGGCCGGGCGCATGATGACTGGCTCTGGAATGGCGGCAACAGGCGACAAGACAGGGGCGTCGCCCCGGGTAAGCGACACCGCCTTGCCCTTCTTCGGGGTCCCTCGCTTCAGCCTCTGCACAGGGGTGCCCCCAGACCTACTAACAACCCCAGTAGAGCGTGGGGACCCCTCGACCAAGTACTCGTCGGCGTCATCGTCGTCCGAGAGATCGCGGAGGAGCTCGCTCTGCAATGGAGGAGAAGTCTCCCCCACCTCCTCCATGGTCGCCTTCGAGTCCTCCTCCCCCTCTCCTCGGAGCTATCACCGGAGGACACCGGCACCGGGGAGTTGGGGAGCTTGGGCAGCACAAGCCCCAGCTCGTTGAAAGCGAGGCATGGCGGCGGCCACCTCCGCCCGTTGTCGTGGGCGATACAATGGGAGGTAGGCCTCCGGAAGGCCGCCCGGGTCCTTCTCAAGCAAGGTGCGCACGACCTTGCTCAGCTCCTCGTCTGTCAAGCTTTTCAGGCGCAGCCGGAGGTCGTCTTTCGTGCCCTTGAGATTCCACAAGTGGTGCGAGTGCGCCTGGAGCGGAGCCAGGCGCTGTGTCAGGAACTCTTTGATGAGCATGGCCCCCGTCAGCTTCTCCGCCTCCAGATCCGCTGTCATCTTCTTCAGGACCGGCGCCGCCCGGGGGACGGTGAGATTCTCGTGAGGCCACCGGTCTAGCTTCATCGACATCGCGGTCGGCGGCTCCAGCCGAGCATGCAGGTGCTCGGTGTCCATGAAGATCCACTTGCGCCCGAAGTCCTCCACCTTCTTCCTGGCCCTCGAGAGCGCGTTGCTGTCGTGGGACGCAACGAGGCAGACGCACCCAGAGCACTGGGTTGAGCTGCGCATCCGGAGGTAGAAGAAGTGGCAGAGCAGCGCGACGGAGGGCGCCACCCCCACGAACGCCTTGCAGTAAAAGGCAAAGATCGATAGGAGGAGGATGGAGTTGGGATGGAGATGAAGGGCGTGGATCTAGTAATGGTCGAGGACGGCGAAGAAGAAACTAGAGAAAGGAGGGATGAGCTCTGCGAAGATGTTTTGAAGGAAGAAGGGGTAGAAGGTCCTCGTCAAGGTGTCCTGCTTGGTGTAGCCGACCCTAAGTGTTGTCTCCCTCCCCTCATTGTCATTACTCGCCGTCAGAGGGAGCACGGCGGCGAGGTTCTTCACCTCGGTGATGGTGGACACGCTAAGGGCCGGATCGGGCGAGGAGGCTGAACGCGCGGAAGGAGCGGCGGGCTTTGCCTTCTCGGTTGCCATCGGTGGAGAGCTCGGGGGATAGGTTCGACAGATCTGGAGGCGCTCTCAGCAGGGAGAAAATGGGATCTGGAGCAAGACGAAGGGAAAGCAATGAAGGCTTAGAGGCAAGCGCTAACATTTTTGTCAGCTCGGGATGGTTGCCGAGGTAGCATGGGGAAGCGGAGACGCCCACATCCCATCAAGCACCACACGTCGGCTCGGTCTGCAGGCGATTGGGGACCGCAGCGCTTTGCCCTTGCCCTTTGGCTTCGCCTCGAAGCCAAGTTCGAGCGCGCCTTGGGCCCAGGGGCTACTGTCGGCATTCTGGGAACCAGGGCACCCAAACTTGCCTGCCTGCGGCCCACGGCGTGGCTCCATCAATGGCCTGGTACGGCCCATCTTCAGCATCGACAAAGCAAGACCCTCGCAGGGGGGGGGGGGGGTGGGGGGAGCCTCGCGAGGGGGACGGCGCCAAGACCTCTAGAGGGAACGACCTCCCTAGGCCGGCTCCTGAGGAGCAGAGATTCCTATGCAGGCGCTCACCTCATGAGCTTAAGGTGACGCAAGCCATGACGACCAAGGCCAAGCGGGCGTAGTCCAGTAGGTTTCCTCTTTGGTGCTAAGGAGGCAAGTGCAGACACGGAATCCCGAGGAATCAGCCAAAGGTTTCCATTTCCGTGCTACAAGACCAAGACCGCCAGGAGGGCAGGACGGAGGTCATCGCTGAGCCCACCACGGCGTCATGACCAGAAGCTTTGCAGGCGAAGACCACCTTTTCGTCAGGATAAGATGTACTATTTGTATCCCTCCAAACTTGGCCGTTGTGGGATCCCTTCCCGCCTTCATTTTGGGGGAAGAGGACCAAGGCCACTATAAATATAGCTTTGCCACCACCATAGAAGGGGATCGGACCATCCGAACCCTCTCCAGCTTACACCAACACAAGAACATACCACCTGAGGTTGTTCTTCCTCTGTACAAGTTCATCCTCAACCCACTGTGAGGCCAATCCACCACAAAGCAAGAGTAGGGTCTTACACCGCAAGGTGGCCCGAACCTGGGTAAACTACGGCGTCTCTTTCCTTTCCCGTTCATCGAGCTAGGCTGTGAGAGCGACGAGTTGGTAGACTGGGGAGATCGAGTTCTTCATACACGCCCCAGAGTTCGAACCTTTCTTGGGTCCATGAGCCCGGATCCGATAGAGAAGTTCAACATCAAGACCTCATCTCCTTGGAGTGGGAAGAACTCGACCCTAGTGCTATTTTCCTTGAATTGTTCTTATATACTTGTGGATCTCATGTATGGTACTCTAGTGGATGTGTGATTTGGATTTGTTTGAGTGATTCTCTTCTTGTGTTCTTGTGTGTTCATCACTTTTCCCCCTCCAAGCGTGAAAAGATCTCATCTAGGGTTTCACCCTACAACATCTTGGTATCATGAGCAAGGTTCATTCACATCTTGGAGTCCCTACCCCCCATTTGCTAGCTTGATTTTTTTTGTTTTTCGTCCTAATTCAAAAATCCCCACAAAAATAGCCCCCAAAAATTTTCTTGCAATATGTTGGATCTTGTGAGATTTGGTTGTTTGGTCCATGGATTTGTTGTTTGGCAAGTGGATCTAGCCCCTTCACCTTTATCCCCACCCTCCCCACCTCGAAATCCACCGAATTTGGCCATTACCCAAAAAATTCTGCCCAAATCAGAGAGACCCGGGCACCTACACCTTGAACCCCCGGGTGCCCGCACCCTTGGGCTGTTTGTCCCGGAACACCCGGGCACCCGCACCTGCCACCCCCGGGTGCTCGCACCCCCCGAATCAGCCCCAACAACAACACCATTTTGGCCATAACTTTCACCTCACAAGTCTGTTTTTCGTGTTCTTTAGCTCGTTTGGTAGCTCTTGACATACCCCATCCACGTATATCATTACCACCACCATTTGCCTCCATAAAAAATTTCACCATAAAAACACCCACCTTCCGCATTTGACCGATTTTTGAGTTGCGGTTTTCGTTTCCTAAGGTGTTTCGGCTACTTAGGAACGGTTTGGCATCAACGACACCGCTCTCCATCATCACATCCACCTCGACATCGACAATGATCACTTCATCCTCATACCAACCGTAAGAAAGGACTGTAACCTCGACGACACTTAGTACATTTCCTTGCCATTGCTTTGATAACCCAGCCAATTTACGTCACTTACCTATCGAGACTAGCGAGTTGAGAATTGTCGGGCCATGCTCTTTGTGCACCTTAGTGATACGCCTACTCCGCATAGCTTCATTTAGCGTGCAAATCATCTTGCTATCATCTTTGTGCCATAAGTCTCTCCCGTGCATATCTTACATACTTGTCTCATATCATACTTGGCTCGAGCATCAAGCATAGTGAAAAAAAGCTTTTAAGAAAAAGAGGAGAAACAATGCATCACTACATCATCTTGGTCACTACATACTTAGCATATTTGGGACTGAAGACTTACACGCTTTCTCTCATAGGTTGGTGCACAAGCGTATCTGGCCCATTTGAGCAATCGAGCTAGCGTTTCTCTTGCATTCGTACAACAAGAGCATTTCCCGTGGTCACACATCTTGAGCTCACTCCTTGGTTGTGCGGACCCCATCTATCTTTCATGTGTGTGTTCCTAGTGATATTCTTGGGTTTGATCTATTTGCTTTACTTGCAATTTTGTGAACCTTCTCAACCTTATCGATATCTTGACTAACATTTGCTTGAAATTTTTGCCACTCATCCTAACCAAGCTCCTCCATAAGCTTTACTTGTGTAGGTGTGACAAACAAACCCAGTACCAATTCTACTATTGTAGTATTACATTGAGTGACACTCGATACATCCAAAATCTTTGGAAAAGGTAAAATGGTATTGTTCTCCCATTTTTCTACCCACCTCCACTTGGTTATGATGGATAGGCCAACTACTTTGGCGAACCCACTCTTCAAGGGTCAAGATGATGAACGGGACTACGTCACCAAGAACCACTTCTTCGTCGCCCAACGAGCTCTCCATCAAGAAAGTGAAGCTTTGGGTGATCGCATTGAACAACTCGCCACCGACCTTCGTCAATCAGAAGCAAGAAACCGTGACTACCTAGACAATAAGCTCGCCAAACAAATGGAAGAATTGCACAACATGAACGTGAGCCGCGCGTATTCCTCAACTTCTTCACCAAGACGACGTAGCCACTCAAGTTGCCACTCGTCGGCATACTCTCTTCCGATGCGGGTCCTCCTCGAGCTCCATTTCCTCATCGCGACTACACTCAAGATCGCCAACCTCAAGAAAATCCATTCCATGGCAATGGTTTGGAAGATCAATTCCGAGCACGCGAAAGGGCGAGACGTGAAGCACAAGATGCCGAGGACCAAGAGCAACCTTCGCAAGTGCACCATCAAGCACATCAAGATGGTGATGCAATCCGACAAGCACAAGAGCGTCATGAAGCTCAAGCACTCAAAGCTCGACGCGCACTCTGTGAGGCCACTAGAGCCATCAACGAGCGCAATCACCAAGTGCGTGAACAAGAAGAAGCAATTTGTCAAGCACGACAAGAAGAAGCCGCCCGATGTGAAGAGCAACAAGAAAGGCGAAACCAAGCACATATGCGTAGTCCTCCTCTACGACAAGAGCGACACCAAGTGGAACAAGTGCTTAAAGACCCCCACGCCAAGAGCGACATCAAAAGGAACGAGCATTTGAGGACCTCCCTCCACACCAAGAGAGACATGAAAACCGCCACTATGATGAAGAAATCCGCTACGGCAAGCTCAAGTTCACCATGCCCAAGTTCTCCGGAAGCAATGATCCCGAAGAATATCTCTCATGGGCATTGAAGGTGGATAAGGTATTCCATCTTTACAACTACGACGATGAAAATAAGATCGCCATGGCCTCCCTCAAGTTTCAAGATTACGTCCTCATTTGGTGGGAACAAGTGATCGAACAACAACAAGCGAGAGGTGAACCACCCATCACAATTTAGACGCAAATGAAGGATGTCATGAGAGCTTGCTTTGTGCCTACACACTACACCAATGATCTGTTCAAGAAGTTACAACTCCTCAAGCAAGGCACGAAGACGGTGGAAGAATACTACCAAGAAATGGAGATTGCCATGATAAGAGCCAATGTCAAAGAATATGATGAGCAAACTATGGCACACTTCTTGAACGACCTCAACCACCCAATCAAGCGGATTGCCGACTTCCGACCCTAATTCAACCTCCTCAAGTTAGTTCACCAAGCAACCAAGGCCGAGCGGCAAGTACACGATGACTTCAAATACGCCAAGTACTCGTCCAAGACCTATGGCTCCTACACTCAAAATCCCATGACTTCGGCACCTCCTACCTCTACTAGAGCATCACCAAGTACCGGCAACAATTCATGTTCCAAGAAAGTTATGCCTTCTTTGACTCATCCTCCGGCAAGCAGCTACAAATCCAAGATTCCCTCATCATTGGCGTCACCGGATGATCCAAGTGCTTCACATGTGGTGGCCGAGGACACAAGTCCTTCCAATGCACCAACAAGCGAACCATGATTTTCAATGATGATGGCACATACAACTCCATGAGTGAAGAAGAAATGGAAGCCCTTGAGCATGTGGCCATGCATCGGCGTGTGAATGAAGATGAAGATGATCAAGTCTTTTGTGACAACGACTGAAGTCCCTCTCTCGTGGTCTCCAAGGTCTTGACTTCAACACCACCAAGAAGAAGACCAACGTTGCCACATCTTCCACACCAAGGCCTGCATCAACGGGCGTTCCGTGAAGGTCATCATCGACGAAGGAAGTTGCCACAATTTGGCAAGTGAAGAGCTATGTTCCAAGCTACAATTAGTCAAGAAGAAGCATCCTCGTCCCTACAAGGTCAAATGGCTTAGCGACTCCGGCACCATTCAAGTGGAGCACACCGTACAAGTTTCCTTCAAGATCGGCGCTGCACAAGGACACCTTTGTAGTGTGATGTGGTTCCTATGTCCATGTGTCATCTCCTCTTAGGGAGACCTTGGCAATTCGACCGCGGCGTCATGCACAAAGGAAGAATGAATCACTATAGCTTCAAGATGAAGGGCAAGGAGTACATGCTACGACCTATGTCACCAAGCCAAGTGATCATCGACAAGCAAACATCCAGCCATCATGGAGAGAGTAGTAAGAGAGTGTACCACCATAAAGAAAGTGAGCGTCACAAGCCCAAAATGAGTGACTCTTCGTCAAGAGAGAAAAACTTAGTCCTCCTAGCCACCAAAAGTGAGATGAGAGAAGTGTGTGAGAACCCATCGAGTGTCCTACACTACATCGTAGTGTGCAAAGATGAGGTGGCAAGGACTAACCCTTCTAACCCTCTTCCTCTAGTGTTCTCTAACTTGTTGCAGGAATTCGCGAATGTCTTCCCCGATGAGCTACCTCTGGTCTTCCTCTTATACGTGGCATCAAACACCAGATCGACCTAATCCCCAACGCACCTCTTTCGAACAAGGCTCCATACCGCGTCAACCCCGAGGAAAGTAAGGAGATCCAATGGCAAGTACAACAACTCATCGACAACGTATGTGAAAGCTTAAGCCCTTGTGTCATTCCGGTTATTCTTTTGCCTAAGAAAGATAGTAGTTTTTGCATGTGTTCCGATTGTAGAACCATCAATGCTATCAACGTTCGCTATAGGCATCCCATACCACGCCTCGATGATATGCTTGATGAGCTTAGCGGAGGCACCATTTTCTCAAAAATTGTTCTCAAAAGTGGCTATTATGAAATCTGCATACAAGAAGGGGATGAATGGAAAACCGCTTTCAAAATCAAATTTGGCTTGTACGAGTGGTTCGTTATGCCTATGGGTTTATCGGAAGCTCCCGGTACTTTCATGCGTGTTGTGCATTTTGTGCTTCGCCCATACATTGAAGTGTTTGTTGTGGTCTACTTTGACGACGTACTTGTGTTTAGCAAATCCCTCAAAGATCATGTAAATCATCTTAGGGCCGTTTTGCAAACTCTTCGAAAAGAACATCTTTATGCCAATATGGGAAAATGCACTATTGCTGTTGACAAGCTTGTTTTCTTGGGTTTCGTTGTTTCTTCAAAGGGTGTTCATGTTGATGAGTCTAAAACTGAAGCAATTAAAACTTGGCCACAACCCACTAATTTGCAACAAGTGCGTAGTTTCCATGGTCTTGCGGGTTTTTATCGCCGCTTTGTGAAAGACTTTAGCACTATTGTCGCGCCGTTGCATGCCTTGAGTAAGAAAAGTGCACCCTTTGTTTGGGGACCTTCACAATCCACCGCATTTGATGAGCTCAAATATTTGCTTACACATGCTCCGATTCTTGCTTTGCCTAATTTTGACAAAACTTACGAGGTTCATTGCGATGCTAGTGGCAATGGTATTGGTGGAGTTTTGATGCAAGAAAAGCGACCCATTGCATACTTTAGTGAAAAACTTTCCGGTGCTCAACTTAACTATCCCATCTATGATAAAGAATTGTATGCTTTAGTGCTTGGCGTATTGCATGTTTGGGAGCATTATCTTCGCCCACATGAATTTGTCATACATCTAGATCATGAGACACTTAAGTACCTTAAAGGTCAAACCAAGTTGAATAAAAGGCATGCTAAATGGAGTGAATTTATTGAATCTTTCCCTTATGTGATCAAGTACATTAAGGGCAAAGAAAATGTTGTGGCGGATCCTCTTTCCCGCAAGTGCATGTTAGTTACTCAAGTTGAATTGAATGTTGTTGGATTCGAGCATATCAAAGACTTGTATGAGCACGATGTTACTTTTGCTACTCCTTATGCTAAGTGTTTGACACATACATCTTGGAGCAATATTACATAAAAATGGTTATCTAATGAGAGCTAACAAACTATGTATCCCCGATTCTCTTTTCATTTGTTACTTTTGCATGAGGCTCATAGAGGAGGACTTATGGGACATTTTGGACGAGACAATACCTTTGCCACGCTCTCCAAGAACTACTTTTGGCCCAAGATGTTCCGCGATGTCTCACGCTTCACTAACCGGTGCTCTACATGTCGCAAAGCTAAGTCACAATCTCAATCCCATGGTTTGCATATGCCACCTCCTATTCCACATCAACCATGGGAAGATATTAGCATGGATTACCTAGGACTCAAAATGGCAAGGATTCTGTATTTGTAATTATGGACTGATTCTCTAAAATGGCACATTTCATCCCATGCAATAAGATAGACGATGATTCACATGTTGCAAATCTTTTTTGTAGGGAAATCTTGAGGTTACATGGCGTGCCAAAGACAATTGTGCCGGACCACGACGTCAAGTTCCTAAGCTACTTTTGGAAGACACTGTGCGCCAAGCTCGACATCAAGCTACTATTCTGGCGGCCTATCATCCTCAAACAGATGGCCAAACGGAAGACAGCAACCAGACACTATCTACTCTCCTACGTGTGTTGATCAAGAAGAACATCAAGGAGTGGGAGGAGTGCTTACCTATCGCTGAGTATGCCTACAACCAAGCAAGACACTCTACTATCGGCAAGTCCCCCTTCAAGGTTGTCTATGGCTTCAACCCTTTGTCGCCTTTGGACATCCTTCCTCTACCGCTCCAAGAACGTGCGAACATGGATGCTAGTGCAAGAGCAAGTTATCTTAAGAAGATGCATGAAGAAACAAGGTCCACGATCAATCGTCAAGTACTCTGCCTCGCCACCAAGCTCAACATCAACAAGTCACCAATGGTGTTCCAACCAGGTGATCTCATATGGTTACATCTACGCAAGGACCGCTTCCCCAAGGAGCAGAAGTCCAAGCTACTTCCGAGAGCCGATGGACCCTTCAAGGTGCTCGCACGCTACAATGACAATACCTACAAGATCGACATGCCACGCGACAAGTACAATGTAAGTGACATCTTCAACATCAAGGACTTGGCCAAATACCATGGTGATGAAGAAAATGATCCGCGGACGGGTCTCTCCCAAGGGGGTGGGAGATGATGCAGAGCATCCCTCGAGCATCCCCATGGATATCCCGTCACCACCACAAGCACGAAGAGGACCAATTGCAAGAGCATGTGCCCGTGCCTTCAAAACCGAGGTTAACTCTTTCCTCTTCGATTTTCGTTCAGATTCACTTGAGAATTGGGTTCTACCTCAAACGAAAATGTTGTGCATTATTAGGTACCAAGGAGATGACCGTATGAAGGCTACGACGAAGATCCTAGCAACCATGGAGAGGGAGGAGAAGGAAAGACAAGGAGAGTGTGAAGAACGAACCCTCTGGACACCTCGGGTGCCCGGGGCGAGAGGGCCTCTGGTGCGGACTCAGAATCACGGGAGGGCAAAACCCTTTGTACCCACCGGGTGCCTGGCCATTTCGGCCCTAGGTGCCCGGCCGCCGCCTGGGCCTCACCCCAGCCCACCCCGGGTTCCCGGCCACCGCCTGGGCCGCGCCAGCAGCCACCCCGGGTGCCCGGCCTTCTACAACCAGGTGCCCGGCCTCCCGCCTGGGCCACACTAGCAGCCACCCTAGGTGCCCGGTCCATCAACCCCCGGGTGCCCGCCCCCCTCAGCGCCCAAGGTTGCGGCCCCCCTGACACCTCCGGGTGCCCGCCCACCTCCTGCCACATCCCCTCCGGGTGCCAGGGTCCCTTCACCCTGGGTGCCCTGACCCTCCGTTATGCCTGCGTGCATTTACAGTAAAAAAAGACCCTTGTACCCATTTTTCCTCTCATTTCATCCCTAGCCTATAAAAACGCTTCCCCTAGCTCATTCTTAGGGTTAGCAAAGTATTTGAGAGACATTAGAGAGCTTTGCTCCTTGTATCCCCTCCTCTTGGAGATAAAGACCCCTCTTTGGGAAGAATCCTTGTGGATTATCAAGGCCTCCTCTTGGAGAAGTTCAACATCAAGACCTCATCTCCTTGGAGTGGGAAGAACTCTACCCTAGTGCTATTTTCCTTGAATTGTTCTTGTATACTTGTGGATCTCATGTATGCTACTCTAGTGAATTTGTGATTTGGGTTTGTTTGAGTGATTCTCTTCTTGTGTTCTTGTGTGTTCATCACTTTTCTCCCCCTCCAAGTGTGAAAGTATCTCATCTATGGTTTCACCCTACAACATCTTGGTATCATGAGAATGGTTCATTCAAATCTTGGAGTCCCTACCCCCCATTTGCTAGCTTGATTTTGTTGTTTTTCGTCCTAATTCAAAAGTCCCCACAAAAATAGCCCCAAAAAAATTTCTTGCAATTTGTTGGATCTTGTGAGATTTGGTTGTTTTGGTCCATGGTTGTTTGGCAAGTGGATCTAGCCCCTATACCTTCATCCCCACCCTTCCCACCACGAAATCCACCGAATTTGGCCATTTCCCAAAAAAAATCGCTTCAAACCGGTAGACCCCCGGGCACCAAGACTTTTTGAACCCCGGGGCTGTTTGTCCTGACTCACCCCTGCACCCGCACCTCCCACCCTCGGGTGCTCGCACCCCCCTGAATCAGCCCAACAACAACACCATTTTGGTATTCTTCATTTTGGTATCCTTCCTTGGTTTTATTTTGAACCCCCGGGCTGTAGATGACATGACAAGTAGAACACAAAGGAGTTTGTGGGCATTGATATTCAGATTGCTTCCTTCCTGATGCGGAGCATCCCACGTTCATCCCCATGTACACTCCGACTACTCTCCAAACCCCAAGAGGACTTATGAAGAGACCTCAACTATACGCCATTGGACACAAGGTGAACTCGCTCCTTTCCGAACCTTCACTTTCTACATGTGAGACATGGCTACTACCTCCAACGCGTGTGTTCTATGCATGATCGTGTACTTGGAGGAAAGCCAAAGCCACCACATCCAATCGGAAGAGTCGGGCGAGGACGCCAAGTACAAGGACCAAGAGAAGAAGCTGCTCGAAGTTACAAATCGGACGACCGCCCGGCCGAGACGTCCGGCCCTGGAGACCTCGAGCCAAATCTAGGAAGACCGAGCCAGCGGACGACCGGCATCGGACGACCGAAATCCATCGGACGTCCGGTGCCCCGACCCGAGCCAAATCAACGGAAGTCCGAAGAACCCGGATGACCGGACCCCCATGAAGCTTCCGGACGGCCGTATGCTGTTCGGACGTCCGACGCCATAGGTCGTCATTTCGTGTGTTGGGGTAGAAGCCACTTACCCTTTCATTCACTTAGACTATAAATAGACCTCTCCCACCTCCGAGCTAGGGTTAGCAATGGTTTAGCTCATATTTAGTGTGAGAGCCTTGCTCATCCACTTGGTTACTTCTCCTCGGAGCTCAGGACCTCTTCGGAGAATATCCCCCAAGGGGATTCAAGACCCCTTCAAGGGAAGACAATCAAGACCTCCTCACGGAGAAGAACCCGGTTACCTCTTGTATCGTCCTTTGTTGACCGTGGATCATGTATATCTCTTTGTGTTCATCGATCTAGCGCATGTGTAATCGAATCTTGTTGGTTTGAGTCATTCTCTTGTGTTTTCCCCCGTGATTTCCCTTGTGCTCTTCCGCTCGTTCTTCGTGTTCCTCGTAGGGATCCTCTTAAAACGTGAAAGATCGTCCACATAGGGTTCTGCCCTAGATCATCTTGGTATCATGAGCCATGTTGATCACGTATTTGGAGTCCCTCCCACCGTTTTCTAGCCTTCTTTTGCTTGATTTCGTCCTAAATTTTGAAAATCCCTACCAAAAATAGCCCCAATTTTTTTTGTGATTTGTTGGTTTGATGACGTTTTGTTGATTTTGATCCGTGGATTTGCTTGGTTTCGAGTGGATCTAGCCTTTCCCCAAGTTTCCCCATCTTTCATCCACAAAATCTCTTCAATTTTGACCCCGAAATCTCCATTTTCCGCCCAAAATCGCGCCGAACTCGCATCTCAAGCGTTGACCCGACCCAATCGGACGACCAGCGTTTTTACTTGACGTCCGGAGCTCTGTGAGCGACGGACGTCCGACCTTTCCCGGACGACCGGAACCCCTAATACGAACCGAATTTACGGATTTCGGACCTTCCCGGACGTCCGGCGACCGGACATCCGTCCATTTACGGACGTCCGGCGACCGGACATCCGTCCATTTACGGACGTCCGTAACCTGTAGTTCCCACTTCGGATGATTTTTGTTTTGTCCATAACTAATTCATCCGAACTCCGATTTTGACGTTCTTTAGCTCGTTTTGAAGCTATTGACATCCCCCATCCCATAAAAATAATACCAAAACCATTTGACTCCATCAAAGTTTTGGTACTTTGGCATCTTTGCCTAGGGCTTCCACCACATCCTCCGCTACTCCACCACCACTTCCGCAACATAACCAATTTTGTTCCTCATGGTTGTTTGAGTTGTGATTCGAGTCTCCTAAGGTATTTCGGCTACTTAGGGACGGTTGCTTCTTCATCAACCACCACCGCCACTTCCGCATAGGCTTACCCACGATACACTTCCACCAACCCAATGTAACCAAATTTTGTTTGTGTTGTGAGTTGTGTCTCCTAAGGTGTTTAGGCTACTTAGGGACCGTGCTTCCAACTCCGACACCGTGTATAGTTCACCACCTTACCCTCCACTTCCGCATTGCGTACTCCAAAACCACCATTGCATTTCTGCAATCCCATTGAGCTTCCGCAACCACCACCGCTTTTCGCTACCACCATTTGACATTTGTCATTTGAGATTTTGAGTTTGCGGTTTTTCTGTTTCCTAAGGTGTTTCGGCTACTTAGGGATGAGTCTCCATCTTGGTTTCTACATCAAGAACACCGCCACTCATCATCGCCAAGGACGGTAACCTCGACGACACCTTTGTATATTCCCCTTGCAAATTGCATTGATAACCCCTAGCCAATTTTGCGTCACTTGCCTATCGAGACTAGCCATTTGAGTATTACCGGGCCACGTTACTTGTGGACATTAGTGATCTACACCTCCCGTTGCATACATACTATATCATCGTGGTGCATATATTGGTATCATATCTTGTGTCACAAGTTTGTTCCCGCATATACACAATTGCTATCATGGGTTGTGCATTGTGCAAAGTGGCCATACATAGAAAAAAAAAGAAATAAAGCTTTTAAGCAAAAGAGAAAGAGCAAAGAAGCTTGTAAGCAAGTACCATAGCATCATACCACATTGCATATAAGATTGTCGCATCCGATCATCTTGGATCATCTTGTGAGAAACACCAAAAACCATACATACATAGCATACTTGGGATACAAAGTTTATCCATTTTGCATCTTATAGGTTGTGCACAAGTGTCGTATCCGCCTATTGAGCAATCGTGCTAGCGTCTCTCTTGAGTTGTGCAACACGAAGCGTTTTGGTGGATTCCACATTTTGAGCTCATTCCTTGGTTGCGACCCCATTTATCTATCCGTGTGTGTGTTTCCGTGTGCCATTCTTTGCTATTGGTCTACTTGTTTCTCTTGCGAATTTGTGAATCTCTTTCAACATTATTGACTCTTGCTAACATTTTGCATTAAATTTTTGTGCCACTATTCTCACCGAGCTCCACCATAAGCTTTACTTGTGTAGGTGTGAGAAACCGACAAGAGTTGGTACCAATTGTGCTATTTCCTTGTTACATCATTGTGTGATCATTGATCCATTTTCAACATCGGTCAAGGTACATTTGGTATAAGTTCTTCTCTTTCTCCCACTCATATTTTCTCGAGTCTTGTGATGGATAGGCAAGGCATTTCATCTCCGGTCTTCGACAACGGCTTGGCGTGAACAACTACATCACCAAAGCGTCAATCTTCGATCTACAACGACAAATGCAAGGCGCACAATCAAAGATTGCGTAGAGCGCATCGAGAACATCTCCATCGACATTCGTCACTCCGAAGCAAGGAAAAGGGACACATCGACAAGAAGCTTTCCACACATAAAGAGGAGCAAGATGCAAGGATGGAGGAGATTAGAGCCTTGATCAAGTCTTCTTCCCTTACGTCATCTTCAAAGGCGGCTGACGTTCAAGCCACAAGTCTTGAGCGCCCAAGCGATGCAAATCGCAAGTCGTCACGTCCACATCTCCATGGCGACCACCATCACGTTCGTGATTCACATCGTCATGAAGGGCAAGTCACCTCCAAGCATCATGTGCACGACGACGACGAACGACATCTACTACGAGCTCAAGTGCGACATCAACACCATCAACATGAAGATGCTCCACAAGCGCAAATGCACAAGTCCCAACAAGCCCTACTTCACGCCAAGTCCAAGCTTCATGAACAAAAGAGAAGACCGCGAGACGACCACCACCAAGACGGTGCTACGACTACACCAACCACTTCGGCATCTTCGCCAAGTGCTATCAAGGCATCTTCGCCTTTGGACGTACGACATCTTCGCCTACTTCCCACGAGTAAGCCTACTACGACTTCATCAAGTCCAAGGCGACTACCTACGAGCGAGGGCGACACTTCCATCTTCGAAAGCCCCTCAAGGAAGATGGCCGAGCATGGGACATTCCCTTCGGTCAAGGAGACGAGCTACAAGGTGCCACATCATATGGGCCTCCAACAACAAGACGGTGACAAGAAGGGTGAGCATGGGACTATCCCTTCAACCAAGGCGACGATAGGAGTTGAGCATGGAGAAATTTGCACCTACATCTCTCCGACACCCACATATGTCGAGATGCCCCAAGTGCCATGTGAGGAGAACCACCACCACATGAGTGACATGAGTGACTCCACCATACGTGACATTGAGAGCATTTCCTATGAGAGGATGAGTGTGACCACCACTAGTCCCACACTTGAGAGCATGCCACACATCCTATGTGAGGTTGAGAGCCATTTGGTGACTCCACCAACCATACGAGTGAGAGCATCATATTGGGAGTGAGTGAGCCACAACACTTAGTGAGTGAGGTAGTTGACACGGCATATGAGGCCACCATGATTTCTAACGACTTCACCTCTACTCCTATTGTGTTTTCTTCTTTGGTGCTAGGTCTCCTACATGACGACATGCCTTTCCTCGACGAGTCCATCCCTCCAAAGGGAAAACTGATGGCCATGGTGGACAATGATGCACCCCCCACATGGTTCCATCAAGATGAAGATGACAATGAGACGATCTTCAACACCTACCTACAACACATGAGCGACGCTCCAACGGTAACATAGGTGATGGTGCTTCTCTTGTCCCACTAGTGGACTCTCTTGACATCGATTGCTCCCATGATGTTGACCCACCTATTACCATGCTTCATGCTAGTGAAACTTCTTCATGCCTGACTTACCTATATATGATGAATATGATGATGAGCATGTTGAGTTGCCTAGTTGTGATGCTATGCTCCATAGGACATCTTGTGAAAATTCTTTTGGTCACATCATGTTTGACAATCCATTGAACTTGTCATATGCTATGAGTGAGATCTCCCATATTGCATCATTTCAATCTCAACATAGTAACTATGCATGCCCCATTAAAACAAATCCCATTTGCACTTATGGCATAGATGACGAGATGATGGTCATTGGCTTTTGTTTTTCATGTGATGATATTGCCATGCTTCCTTTACATGATTTATGCTAATTCATCTACTATACCATGCCATGATCACATTGTTCCAAATATGCATTGTTTTGGATGTTGTCAATATTCTCCATGTGATGTTTCCATTAATGCTCATGAGGAGACCCCATAGTTTCCTCATACATATTAGGAGATCTTGATGCATTTCATACTTTGCATGATTCCCATGATAGTGTACACCATATGCATTCCATGAACAACAATGCTCTAGATATTTCCAATGATGCATTACACAATTTGAGTCTCCATTATGCCATGCATAACAACAAACCTATCATGATGGATGCCATGTTTCTATATCACGCATCTCATTTATTTGAGCATTGGCTATTTTGTGCTAACTGACACATGCATGTGCGTATCATGATGGATGATGTGTACATATATCATGCACACACAATTTTTCCTTTGTCTTTGTTTTGTGTAGGTACTCACGTATACTCGTCAACCTCTAAATCCCAAGAGTTGACGAAACGAGCTCCTGAGAGCAACGATGACTTGGGATCCCGTGGACTTTTATTCCCACCATTCCTTTTGCGCAAGGACTACGCGCATCTCTTTTACTTGCCTCTCACACGGCTTTGGGCTATATGTCACTTGTTGCTTCATGCTCATTTTACCGTGTTCACTTTGCATGCTATGCTTGCTTCTATACCTTTGCCATGCAATTGTGATCCTTGTTTGCATCTACCCATGATTCACCATTATGATACTCCTATGTGTATTTGTATGCTTGGTGGAGATCCTTGTTGCTATTGCCATGTTTATCATGTGCCCCATGCTATTGATGCTATTTTGCTCATATCTTACCTTTATGCTTGTGAAATGTCATGTGCATTTTGTATGCCCACTATTTGCACACATGACATGCTTGCCATGATTCCTCCTAGTAGTTGCATCTTCACACTACTAGCTTGCTTGACTTGATCTCTATGATTGCTTTCTTTGTCACATCACCCATGTTCCATTACTCGCTTTCTTGGGTTGATGACATATATGTTCATGCCACTCACTTGATTTGTCTTGAACATTGTCTCTTGTCTCCATTAGTTGCATCTCTCATATCACCTTGTGTTGAGTGCCAACTTGCTATGCTTATTGATCATGGAGACTTGGACATATTACTTGTGATGCATGCTTGCTTACTTGAGCCTATTGTCTTTGGTTGTAGTTGCATCATATGCTTTCATACCATACCACACCTTGTTCTTTCTTATGATAAGAATGATGAAAACACTTGTTGGGTATCTTACCACTCGAATGATAGGTCTTGCATTTGCACTAACCTCATTTGTTTTTCCAAGTGTTTGTCATGTTCTTTTATTTTGAAGGATTCACAAGGCGGTACCATAAAAAGACATTTTGGTTATGTGAAGGTGTACATGATGTGCAACACCAACATTTGCGAGAATCTCCTAAAGGTGAACTCCTTCCCTTTGAGCCATCTTCAAATATGCATATTGCATGGGCCATACTTTCATTGTTGTTTCCTTCTTGTCTACATGATACATATATTGGATGGAGGATCGACATTGGAGATGGACCCTATGGACCTTCAAGTTGAGGAGTGCCACGACATCGAGCTATGGTACAACACCACCCATGACAAATTTGCACCCTATGCATGGATTGACACACATTATGATTGTCTTGTTGCACCTATTCCCATGTCATCCATGATATATGAGCTTGTGCATTTTCTTAGCAAATTTTTTGTGATCTTTCTTGATGGCATATTCATACATCGTGATCATATTGCATACCATCAATTGCATGATAACATAATCATATTGAGCATCCATTGCCATATTCATTCTATTGATAAACCGTCTCACTATGACATCATTTTGTACCGTGGTTGCATTGATCATATTTACAACACATTTGTGTGCACAATGATTACATTTCCTCCCATGAATGCTTTGCATCTCATTCTAGATCATCTTGATAAGCTTCATGTGTTTTGTCACGACCAATCTTGCCGCACGGACTCATTCTTACATGATGAACACTTTGTGCGCTAACCATTGTATTTCCAGTGTTGCTTGTGTTTGCTCTTTTGCATGTCTATCACTCCAGTGACACCTTGGACTACTTGGATTGCGCCAAGTCTTCAACTTCGTCCAACTACAAGTCCGTCTACGACAACCGTTTCCATGGTGATGAGGATACACGATCCGAGGTCGGATCTTTTCCAAGGGGGGGGGGGGAGATGATGCGGAGCATTCCATGTTCATCCCCATGTACACTTCGACTATTCTCCAAACCCCAAGAGGACTTATGACGAGACCTCAACTATACGCCATTGGACACAAGGTGAACTCGCTCCTTTCCGAACCTTCACTTTCTACATGTGAGACATGGCTACTACCTCCAACGTGTGTTCTATGCATGATCAGGTACTTGGAGGAAAGCCACGAAGCCACCACATCCAACGGAAGAGCTGGCGAGGACGCCAAGTACAAGGACCAAGAGAAGAAGCTGCCCGAAGCTACAGCCACCGGACGACCGGCCCCTGGAGACCCGAGCCAAATCTGCGGAAGACCTGAGCCAACGGACGATCGGCGACCGGACGACCGGAATCCATCGGACATCCGGTGCCCCTGGACCCGAGCCAAATCAACGGAAGTCCGAAGAACCCCGGATGACCGGACCCCCACGAGCTTCCGGACGGCCGGCGCTGTCGGACGTCCAAGCGCTGTAAGCGTCCGCCCGTGTGTTGGGCCGAAGCCACTTACCCTTTCATTCACTTAGACTATAAATAGACCTCTCCCACCTCCTAGCTAGGGTTAGCAATGGTTTAGCTCATATTTTGTGTGAGAGCCTTGCTCATCCACTTGGTTACTTCTCCTCGGAGCTCAGGACCTCTTCGAAGAAGATCCCCCAAGCGGATTCAAGACCCCTTCAAGGGAAGACAATCAAGACCTCCTCACGGAGAAGAACCCGGTTACCTCTTGTATCGTCCTTTGTTGATCGTGGATCATGTATCTCTCTTTGTTTTCATCGATCTAGCGCATGTGTAATCGAACCTTGTTGGTTTGAGTGATTCTCTTGTGTTTTCCCCCGTGATTTCCCTCGTGCTCTTTCGCTCGTTCTTCGTGTTCCTCGTAGGGATCCTCTCGAAACGTGAAAGATCGCCCACATAGGGTTCCGCCCTACATCACTTCCTTGGTTTTATTGTGATTCAGTGGTATTGTGGGATGAAGCGGCCCAGACCAACTTTACATGTCCACGTACATGAGACCGGTTCCATCGATTGACATGCAACTTGCTGCATAAAGATGGCTGGCGGGTGTCTATCTCTCCCACCTTAGTTGAATCGGGTTCGACAAAGGCGGTCCTTGTAGAAGGTTAAACAACAACTTCCATATCACCGTTGTGGCTTTGCTAGGTAAGAACCGTTCTTACTAGTTACCCATAGCAGCCACGTAAAACATGCAACAACAAATTAGAGGACGGCTAACTTGTTTTTGCAGGGTATGTTGTGATATGATATGGCCAAAGACATGATGAGATATATTTGATGTATGTGTTGGAAATATGCCCTAGAGGAAATAATAAAATGGTTATTATTATATTTCCTTGTTCATGATAATTGTCTATTGTTCATGCTATAATTGTGTTATCCGGAAATCGTAATACATGTGTGAATACATCCACCACAACATGTCCCTAGAGAGCCTCTAGTTGACTAGCTCGTTGATCACAGATAGTCATGGTTTCCTGACTATGGACATTGGATGTCATTGATAACGGGATCACATCATTAGGAGAATGATGTGATGGACAAGACCCAATCCTAAGCATAGCACAAGATCGTGTAGTTCGTTTGCTAAAGCTTTTCCAATGTCAAGTATCATTTCCTTAGACCATGAGATCGTGTAACTCTCGGATACCGTAGGAGTGCTTTGGGTGTTCCAAAAGTCACAACGTAACTGGGTGACTATAAAGGTATACTACAGGTATCCCCGAAAGTATCAGTTGGGTTGACACGGATCGAGACTGGGATTTGTCACTCCGTATGACGGAGAGGTATCTCTGGGCCCACTCGGTAATGCATCATCATAATGAGTTCAAAGTGACTAAGTGGTTGGTCACGAGATCATGCATTACTGATGCGAGTAAAGTGACTTGCCGATAGCGAGATTGAGCGAGGTATTGGGATACCTACGATCGAATCTCGGGCAAGTAACGATACCCGATTGACAAAGGGAATTGTATACGGGATTACTTGAATCCTCGACATCGTGGTTCATCCGATGAGATCATCGAGGAGCATGTAGGAGCCAACATGGGTATCCGGATCCCGCTGTTGGTTATTGACCGGAGAGTCGTCTTGGTCATGTAATGCGTGTCTCCCGAACCCGTAGGGTCTACACACTTAAGGTTCGGTGGCCTTTAGGGTTGTAGAGATATTAGTATGCACGGTAACCCGAAATTTGTTCGAGTCCCGAATGAGATCCCGGACGTCACGAGGAGTTCCGTAATGGTCCGGAGGTGAAGATTTATATATAGGAAGTCCGGTTTGACCACGGGAAAGTTTGGGTCACCGGTATTATCTGGGACCACCGGAAGGGTCCTGAGGTCCACCGGTGGGGCCACCTATCCGAGGGCCACATAGGCTGAAGTGGGAGGGAACCAGCCTCGGTGGTCTCGGGTGCACCCCTTCTGACCTCCCTCGCCTAGGGTTGGAAACCCTAGGGGGGCGCCCACTTGACTTGGGGGGCAAGTCCCCCCCTTGGCCGCCGCCCCCCTTGAGATTAGATCTCTAGGGGGCCGGCGCCCCCCAGGGCCCCTATATAAAGAGGGGGGAGGGAGGGCAGCCGCACCCTAGTCCCTGGCGCCTCCCTCTCCCCCCGTACCACCTCTCCCTCTCGCTGAGCTTGGCGAAGCCCTGCCGAGATCGCCGCTACTTCCACCACCACTGCCAGTTGTCTTTCTTTGGATCTCCATCAACCTATCCTTCCCTTGTTGGATCAAGAAGGAGGAGACGTCTTCCCCAACCGTCGTGTGTGTTGAACGCGGAGCTGCCGTCCGTTCGGCACTAGGATCTTCGGTGATTTGGATCACGACGAGTACGACTCCCTCAACCCCGTTCTCTTGAACGCTTCCGCTCGCGATCTACAAGGGTATGTAGATGCACTCCTCTCTCTCGTTGCTAGATGACTCCATAGATTGGTTTTGGTGAAGCGTTGAATTTTTTTTATTTTCTGCAACGTTCCCCAATAGTGGCATCATGAGCTAGGTCTATGCGTAGTTTCTATGCACGAGTAGAACAAAGTTGTTGTGGGCGTCGATTTTGTCAATTTACTTGCCGTTACTAGTCTTATCTTGATTCGGCGGCATCGTGGGATGAAGCGGCCCGGACCGACCTTACACGTGCGCTTCGTGAGAGACAGGTTCCACCGACCGACATGCACTAGTTGCATATGGTGGCTAAGCGGAGTATGTCTCTCCCACTTTAGTCGGATCGGATTCGATGAAAAGGGTCCTTATGAAGGGTAAATAGAAATTGGCATATCACGTTGTGGTTTTGGCGTAGGTAAGAAACGTTCTTGCTAGAACCCTATTGCAGCCACGTAAAATATGCAACAACAATTAGAGGACGTCTAACTTGTTTTTGCAGCATATGCCTCGTGATGTGATATGGCCAAAAGGATGTGATGAATGATATATATGTGATGTATGAGATTGATCATGTTCTTGTAATAGGAATCACGGCTTGCATGTCGATGAGTATGACAACCGGCAGGAGCCATAGGAGTTGTCTTAATTATTGTATGACCTGCGTGTCATTGAGTAACACCATGTAATTACTTTACTTTATTGCTAAACCGTTAGCCATAGTAGTAGAAGTAATCGTTGGCATGACAACTTCATGAAGACACGACGATGGAGATCATGATGATGGAGATCATGGTGTCATGCCGGTGAAGATGATGATCATGGCGCCCCGAAGATGGAGATCAAAAGGAGCAAAATGATATTGGCCATATCATGTCACTATTTGATTGCATGTGATGTTTATCATGTTTTTGCACCTTATTTGCTTAGAACGACGGTAGTAAATAATATGATCCCTCATAATAATTTCAAGAAAGTGTTCCCCCTAACTGTGCACCGTTGAGAAAGTTCGTTGTTTCGAAGCACCACGTGATGATCGGGTGTGATAGATTCTAACATTCACATACAACGGGTGTAAGCCAGATTTACACATGCAAAACACTTAGGTTGACTTGATTTAGCCTAGCATGTACGTACATGGCCTCGGAACACAAGAGACCGAAAGGTCGAACATGAGTCATATAGAAGATACGATCAACATGAAGATGTTCACCGATGATGACTAGTCCGTCTCACGTGATGATCGGACACGACCTAGTTGACTCGGATCATGTATCACTTAGATGACTAGGGGGATGTCTATCTGAGTGGGAGTTCATTAAGTAATTTGATTAGATGAACTTAATTATCATGAACTTAGTCTAAAAACTTTTGCAAAATGTCTTGTAGATCAAATGGCCAACGCTCATGTCAACCTCAACTTCAACGTTCCTAGAGAAAACCAAGCTGAAAGATGATGGCAGCAACTATACGGACTGGGTCCGGAACACGAGGATCATCCTCATAGCTGCCAAGAAAGCATATGTCCTAGAAGCACCTCTAGGTGAAGCACCAATCGAGAGAACCAAGGCGTTATGAATGCTTGGCGATCGGCGTCTTGATGATTACTCCCTCGTTTAGTGCGGCATGCTTTACACCTTAGAACCGGGGCTCCAAAAGCGTTTTGAGCAACACGAAGCATATGAGATGTTCGAAGAGCTGAAAATGGTTTTCCAAGCTCATGCCCGGGTCGAGAGATATGAAGTCTCCGACAAGTTCTACAGTTGTAAGATGGAGGAAAATAGTTCTGTCAGTGAGCACATACTCAAAATGTCCGGGTAGCACAACCGCTTGTCCCGGTGGACATTAACCTCCAGACGAGGCAGCCATTGACAGAATCCTTGATCGCTCCCACCTAGCTACAAGAGCTTTGTGATGAACTACAATATGCGGGGATGGTGAAAACTATTCTGAAGTATTTTCAATCTTTGAAATCAGCGGAGGTGGAAATCAAAAGGAACATCAAGTGTTGATGGTGAATAAAACCACTAAGTTCAAGAAAGGCAAGGGTAAGAAGAACTTCAAGAAGGACGGCAAAGGAGTTGCGGCGCCCGGTAAGCCGATTCTTGGGAAGAAGCCAAAGAATGGACCCAAACACGAGGCCCGAGTGCTTTTATTGCAAGGGAAGCGGACCTTTGGAAGCGGAACTGCCCCAAATACTTAGCGGACAAAAAGGCCGGCAACACTAAAGGTATATGTGATATACATGTAATTGATATGTACCTTACCGATTACTCGTAGTAGCTCACAGGTATTTGATACGGTGCGGTTGCTCATATTTGTAACTCAAAAGCAGGAGGCTGCGGAATAAGCGGAGGCTGGCGAAGGGCGAGGTGACGATGCGCCGCCGGGAATGGTTCCAAGGTCGATGTGATAAATCGTCGTCGGCGCTACCTCTACATTTACCTCTGAGATTAGTTTTAAACCTCAATAATTGTTATTTAGTGCCAGCTTTGAGCATGAACATTCTATCTGGATCTCGTTTGATACGAGATGGCTACTCATTTAAATCCGAGAATAATGGTTGTTCTATTTATATGAGAGATATGTTTTATGTCATGCCCCGCTGGTCAATGGTTTATTCTTAATGAATCTCCAACGTGATGTTACACATATTCATAGTGTGAATACCAAAAGATGTAAGATTGATAATGATAGTCCCACATATTTGTGTACTTTGCCGCCTTGGTCACATTGGTGTCAAACGCATGAAGAAGCTCCATACGGATGGACTTTTGGAGTCTCTTGATTTGAATCATTTGCCACGCGTAACCATGCCTCATGGGTAAAATGACCAATACTCCGTTCTCGGAACAATGGAGCGAGCAACCAACTTATTGGAAATTATACATACCGATGTGTGCGGTCCAATGAGCGTTGAGGCTCAAGGGTGGCTATCGTTATGTTCTCACTCTCATTGATGACTTAAGTAGATATGGGTATGTCTACTTGATGAAACACAAGTCTGAGACCTTTGAAAAGTTCAAGGAATTTCAGAATGAGGTAGAGAATCAACGTGACCGAAAAATAAAGTTCTTACGATCAGATCGTGGAGGAGAATATTGAAGTCACGAATTTGGTACGCACTTAAGGAAATGTGGAATCGTTTCACAACTCACGCCGCCTGGAACACCTCAGCGTAACGGTGTGTCCGAACGTCGTAATCACACTCTATTGGATATGGTGCGATCTATGATGTCACTCACCGATTTACCGCTATCATTTTGGGGATACGCTCTAGAGACAGCTACATTCACTTTAAATAGGGCACCGCCTAAATCCGTTGAGACGACACGTATGAATTATGGTTTGGGAAGAAACCTAAGCTGTTGTTTCCAAAAGTTTGGGGATGCGATGCTTATGTCAAGAAACTTCAACTGAAAAGCTCGAACCCAAGTCGGAAAAATGCGTCTTCATAGGATACCTAAGGAAACCATTGGGTATACCTTCTACCTCGAGATCCGGAAGGCAAGATCTTTGTTGCCAAGAACGGGTCCTTTCACGGAGAAAGAGTTTCTCTCGAAAGAAGTAAGTGGGAGGAAAGTGGAACTTGATGAAGTACTACCTCTTGAACCGGTAAGTAGCGCAGCTCGGGAAGATGTTCCTGTGGTGCCTGCACCGACTAGAGAGGAAATTAATGATGATGATCAAGGTACTTTGGATCAAGTTAGTACTGAACTTCGTAGGTCCACAAGGACACGTTCCACTCCAGAGTGGTATGGCAACCCTGTCCTGGAAATCATGTTGTTAGACAACGGTGAACCTTTGAACTATGAAGAAGCAATGGCGGGCCCAGATTCCAACAAATGGCTTGAAGCCATGCAATCCGAGATAGGATCCATTTATGAAAACAAAGTGTGGACTTTGACAGACTTGCCCGATGATCGGCGAGCGATAGAAAACAAATGGATCTTTAAGAAGAAGACGGACGCGGATGGTAATATTACCATTTATAAAGCTCGACTTGTCGCTAAGGGTTATTGACAAGTTCAAGGGGTTGACTACGATGAGACTTTCTCTCCCGTAGCGAAGCTGAAGTCCGTCCGAATCATGTTAGCAATTGCCGCATACTATGATTATGAGATATGGCAAATGGACGTCAAAACGGCATTCCTTAACGGCTATCTTAAGGAAGAACTGTATATGATGCAGCCGGAAGGTTTTATCGATCTTGAGAATGCTAACTAGGTATGCAAACTCCAGCGATCCATCTATGGGCTGGTGCAAGCATCTCGGAGTTGGAACATTCGCTTTGATGAGATGATCAAAGCGTTTGGGTTTATGCAGACTTATGGAGAAGCCTGCGTTTACAAGAAAGTGAGTGGGAGCTCTATAGCATTTCTCATATTATATGTAGATGACATACTTTTGATGGGAAATGATATAGAACTTTTGGACAACATTAAGGCCTACTTGAATGAGTGTTTTTCAATGAAGGACCTTGGAGAAGTGCTTACATATTAGGCATCAAGATCTATAGGGATAGATCGAGACGCCTCATAGGTCTTTCACAAAGCACATACCTTGATAAGATATTGAAGAAGTTCAATATGGATCAGTCCAAGAAGGGGTTCTTGCCTGTGTTGCAACGTGTGAAATTGAGCTCGGCTCAATGTCCGACCACGGCAGAAGATAGAGAAAAGACGAGTGTCGTCCCCTATGCCTCGGCCATAGGGTCTATCATGTATGCCATGCTGTGTACCAGATCTGATGTAAACCTTGCCATAAGTTTGGTAGGAAGGTACCAAAGTAATCCCGGCATGGAACACTGGACATCGGTCAAGAATATCCTGAAGTACCTGAAAAGGACTAAGGATATGTTTCTCGTTTATGGAGGTGACGAAGAGCTCGTCGTAAAGGGTTACGTCGATGCTAGCTTCGACACAGATCTGGATGACTCTAAGTCACAAACCGGATACGTGTATATTTTGAATGGTGGGGTAGTAAGCTGGTGCGATTTGCAAGCAAAGCGTCGTGGCGGGATCTACATGTGAAGCGGAATACATGGCAGCCTCGCAGGCAGCACATGAAGCAATCTGGATGAAGGAGTTCATTACAAACCTAGGAGTTATTCCCAATGCGTCGGGGCGACATTACTCTCTTCGCGACAACCACGGAGCCATTGCCCTTGCCAAGGAGCCTGTGTTTCACAAGAAGACCGAGCACATCAAGCGCCGCTTCAACTCCATTCGTGAAAATGTTCAAGATGGAGACATAGATATTTGCAAAGTGCATACGGATCTGAATGTCGCGGATCCGTTGACTAAACTTTCTCTTCCACGAGCAAAAACATGATCAACACCGTAACTCTATGGGTGTTCGATTCATCACAATGTAACTAGATTATTGACTCTAGTGCAAGTGGGAGACTGTTGGAAATATGCCCTAGAGGCAATAATAAAATGGTTATTATTATATTTCCTTGTTCATGCTATAATTGTGTTATCTGGAAATCGTAATACATGTGTGAATACATAGAACACAACATGTCCCTAGTGAGCCTCTAGTTGACTAGCTCGTTGATCAACAGATAGTCATGGTTTCCTGACTATGGACATTGGATGTCATTGATAACGGGATCACATCATTAGGAGAATGATGTGATGGACAAGACCCAATCCTAAGCCTAGCACAAGATCGTGTAGTTCGTTTGCTAAAGCTTTTCCAATTTTAAGTATCATTTCCTTAGACCATGAGATCGTGTAACTCCCGGATACCGTAGGAGTGCTTTGGGTGTACCAAACGTCACAACGTAACTGGGTGACTTTAAAGGTATACTACAGGTATTCCCGGAAGTATCTGTTGGGTTGACACGGATCAAGACTGGGATTTGTCACTCCGTATGACGGAGAGGTATCTCTGGGCCCACTCGGTAATGCATCATCATAATGAGCTCAAAGTGACTAAGTGGTTGGTCACGGGATCATGCATTACGATACAAGTAAAGTGACTTGCCGGTAACGAGATTGAACGAGGTATTGGGATACCGATGATCGAATCTCGGGCAAGTAACGTACCGATTAACAAAGGGAATTGTATACGGGATTACTTGAATCCTCGACATCGTGGTTCATCCGATGAGATCATCGAGGAGCATGTGGGAGTCAAGATGGGTATCCACATCCCGCTGTTGGTTATTTACCGGAGAGTCGTCTCGGTCATGTCCGCGTGTCTCCCGAACCCGTAGGGTCTACACACTTAAGGTTCGGTGACGCTAGGGTTGTAGAGATATTAGTATGCGGTAACCGAAAGTTGTTCTGAGTCCCGGATGAGATCCCGGACGTCATGAGGAGTTCGAAATGGTCCGAGGTGAAGATTTATATAGGAAGTCCGATTTACCACCGGAAAGTTTGGGGGGTCACCGGTATTGTACCGGGACCACCAGAAGGGACCCGGGGGTCCACCGGGTGGAGCCACCTATCCCGGAGGGCCACATAGGCTGAAATGGGAGGGGAACCAGCCCCTAGTGGGCTGTGTGCCCCCCTTGGGCCTCCCCTGCGCCTAGGGTTGGAAACCCTAGGGGTGGGGGGGGGGCCCACTTGACTTGGGGGGCAAGTCCCCCCTGGCCGCCGCCCCCTTTAGATTAGATCTCTAGGGGGCCGGCGCCTGTGGCCCCTATATAAAGAGGGGAGGGAGGGCAGCCGCACCCTGTCCCTGGCGCCTCTCCCCTGCACCACCTCTCCCTCTCATTGAGCTTGGCAAAGCCACCCGAGATCGCCACTATTTCCACCACCACGCCACAGTCGCTTTGGATCTCCATCAACCTCTCCTTCCCTTGCTAGATCAAGAAGGAGGAGACGTCTTCCCCAACCGTACGTGTATTGAACGCGGAGGTGCCGTCCGTTCGGCACTAGGATCTTCGGTGATTTGGATCACGACGAGTACGACTCCCTCAACCCCGTTGTCTTGAACGCTTCCGCTCGCGATCTACAAGGGTATGTAGATGCACTCCTCTCTCTCGTTGCTAGATGACTCCATAGATTGGTTTTGGTGAAGCGTAGAATTTTTTTATTTTCTGCAACGTTCCCCAACAGTATGCGATGATCATGTTTTGTATAGTTTATCACGACTTTCATGTCGATGAATACGGCAACCGGCATGAGCCATAGGTTGTCTTTAATTATTGTATGACCTGTGTGTCAATCATTAAGCGCTATGTAATGCTTTACTTTATCGCTAAACGGTGGCAATAGTAGTAGAAGCATGGTTGGCGTGACAACCCCGATGGCGACATGATGATGGAGATCACGGTGTCATGCCGGTGACGATGGAGATTATGCCGGTGCTTTGAAGATGGAGATCAAAAGCACAAGATGATGGCCATATCAAGTCACTTATGATTTGCATGTGATGGTAATTCTTTTATGCATCTTATTTTGCTTAGGATGACGGTAGCATTATAAGGTGATTCCTCACTAAATTTTCAAGATAAAATTGTGTTCTCCCCAAGTATGCACCATTGTGAAAGCTCGTTGTTTTGAAGCACCACGTGATGATCGGGTGTGATAAACTCTCGTTCAAGATACAACGGTGCAAACCAGTTTTGCACATGCCGAACACTTGGGTTAAACCTGACGAGCCTAGCATGTACAGACATGGCCTCGGAACACAAGAGACCGAAAGGTCGAACATGAGTGATATAGTAGATATGATCAACATGGAGATGTTCACCATTGAACCACCTCATCTCACCTGATGATCGGACTTGGGTTGGTGAATTTGGATCATGTTACACTCGGACGACCGGAGGGATGTCGATTTGAGTGGGAGTTCTTAAGTAATATGATAAATTGAGCTCATTATCTTGAACAATAGTCTAAGTTACGTTTGCAAGTTATGTTGTAGATCAACGGCTCATGCGGTAGCTTCCCTGAATTTCAATGCATTCCTAGAGAAGGCTAAGCTGAAAGATGATGGAAGCAACTTTGTGGACTGGGCCCGTAATCTGTGGTTTATCCTCACGGCTGCCCAAAAGTCTTATGTCCTCTATGCACCGCTTGGTGCGCCACCCCCTCCAGCGAATGTGGACGTTGTGAACATGATGCGGAGCATCCTATGGACATCACCATGTCAAGAGTCCGTTCGGTGAGTGACACGTGCGACATCTACTTCACATACACAAAGGTGAATCATCTCCTTTACACGTGCTCATTTGACCCCTTTGAGGATGGTATACTACTTAACACTTCTCTTGTGCATGCATAGATATTGTCGGAGCTTCACAGATGTTGAGGAGGAGTGCAAGCAGCAAGGAACAACTACACCATCCACGAGGGAAGCCTAGAAGCGACGACGGAAGAAACGGAGCTGCTGGAAGCTACAACGGCCGGACATCCGGTGCCTGTGCAGCCTCCAGGGAGCTGCGCCAATAGACGGCCGAAGCATCAGCGGCCGGACATCCGACCCGTGTGCCCGGATATCCAGCGCCTCAGCAATGCCCGGACATCCGGCATTCCTCCCGGAAATCCGGCATCCCCTATCCAGAGAAGGACTCGAACTGCCAATTCAGCCCGGAAATCCAGCCAGTGCCCCGGACATCCGGCCTCTCGCGAACCGACGGACATCCGCCTCACGGATATCGAGCGCCGTCAGCACGTAGTCGGGCCAGAGGCCCATGTATCCCTCTTTCTCTCTTACCCCTTCATGGCTTAGACTATACTAGCACATATGCCCGTGCGTTACAACGGGAGAGAAAATCGCATGCTCCTAGCACAATAAGCACGACTCAGGACCCCTTCGCAAGTCCAAGTTATCTATTTGAACCCCTTAACAGGTCCTAATTATCTATTTGAACATCTCATTCATGTTGTGGTTTAGCCTCCTTACCGTCTTCATTGACCATGGTCACTGTGTCCACCTGATTACAGTGTGTCCGAATGTGGTCAATTTCAAGGTGATGATCTAGGCCACCGCACACCAGTCACTGAACTACGCCATCACAAGTGAATGTCTAATAGTTTTCAAAATTAATCTCGTCAAACTGGGTGTGACAGTTGTCCTTCCCGAGCTATTGCGTACTCCTAGTCCATACACCACCCCTCTTATGCCAACTCACTTTAGAATTGTATATTTGTTTTTCAAAATTCACCAGCATTCTTTTTAAAACATGAACACACTTTTTAAATCACAAGAACCTTTTTAAAGAGCATGCATATTTAAAAAATGAATATATTTATTAAGCACGTGAACACTTTTTAGAATTACATGATTGTTTGAAAAGGGTGAATATATTTCGAATGATATAAGCATTATTTTAATACATGAACACTTTTCTTAATACTACACAAATATTTTAAGATGCATGAATGATTTCAAAAAAAATACATAACATTTTTCAAAAGGTAGAAGACTTTTTAAGTGACACAAAAAATAAACTTTTACTGAGGATGCCCAACTTTTTTACGAATACTAATTGGATTTGTATTGCAAGTGATCAGGAGGTATGCACGCCTAAGCTTCATATACATATATATTTTTTAGGGGACTCGCCAAGATATATTTAACAACTCGTTGTATACTCAATTCTTTGTTTAATTCAGTTCTCTTAATTCCTTTCCTTCCTGAGTCAAGGCGAAATTTATTCCTTACCTTAATTTCTTTCCTTTTACAATTATTTTATTCCTTCTTTTAATTTTTTCCTTATTCCTTTTCTTTCCTTCCGAAGGCAAGGAGGCGAGGTGGCACTATTTAATAAAAGAAAGAATCCTTACTTTTACATCAAACCATGTTGTAGCTTGGTGGGTTGTAGTCTTTGCGAAGCCTGCAGGTGTTGGGTTCGATCCCCACTGCAGTGCCTTTTCTTCTCCCCAGAAAAAGATTTCCCACGAGCCCGTCTAGAATAAAAGACGTTTTCCTCTGTTTTCTAACAAAGTCGGGTAGCTAGGTGAGCTGGTTCCTGCGAGCGCACTTAAAGTATATGGGCAGGGTTCGAGTCCTAAGGAACACATTTTATTTTTAATTTGTGGCACGCAATTTTTTTCCTATACAACACAAAAAGGACGGACGAAAAAAAAGACACACGTACGGAAAAAAAGACGCACGTACAGAAAAAAAGACGCACGTAAGAAAACACCTGTTGGACGAAAAAAGTGGAGAAACGGTCCGTCCTTTAATATTAGGTAAAGATATACACCCCCTCCTCCTCCTAGTTAGGGTTAGAAAAAGAACACATTTTATTTATACTTTGTGGCACGCAAATTTTTTCATATACAACACAAAAAGAAGGACGGATTTAAAAAGACGCACGTCACGGAAAAAAAAGACGCATCGTCTGAAAAAATTAGCACCTAAGAAAACACCTGTTGGACGAAAAAAGTGGAGAAACGGTCCGTCCTTTAATATTAGGTAAAGATATACACCCCCTCCTCCTCCTAGTTAGGGTTAGAAAAGGATTAGCTCATTTAGAGATAGAGCTTTGTTCATCCATACGGATCTACTCCACGAGAGAAACCACGGCCTCTACGGAGAAGATCCACCTTGAATTCAAGACCCCTCACGGGAAGATCCCCTCGTGGATTCAAGACCTCCTCACGGAGAAGAACCGGTTACCCTATGTATCGTCCTTTGTTGGATTTGGATCGTGTATCTTTTTGTGTTTTGAGGATCTAGCACAAGTGTGATCGCTTCTTGTCTTGAGTGTTTCCTCTCGTTTCCCCTCGTGATTTCCCTCGCGTTTCCCCTCGTGTTCTTCGTAGGATCTCCTCCAATCGTGAAAGATCGGGCGTATAGGGTTCTACCCTACATCATCTTGGATCAGAGCCAGCTTGCTCTTGATCATCTTGGATCAGAGCAAGGTTGATCACGAATTTGGAGCCCCTACCCCCTTTGTTTTCTAGCCTAATTTTGTTGATTTCGTCCTAAATTCAAAAATCCCCACCAAAAATAGCCCCCATTTTTTTTGCGATTTGTTGGTTTGATGATGTTTTGTTGATTAATCCATGGATTTGCTTGGTTTCGAGTGGATCTAGCATTTCCCTAAGTTTCCCCACTTTCCATCCACGAAATCCATCAAATTTTCCCCCTGAAATCATCAATTTCCGCCCCCAATTTGAAAATTTCCGCCCCAAATCGAGTTTCGAAGTCCAAATCCCAATCTGGAATCGTCGGGCCGGACATCTAGGCCCCAAGCCAGACATCCGGCTCCTGGAGCACAAAATCTGCATGGTTCTAGACACTAACCCCCGGATATCTGGCCCCCACCCCCGGATTTCCGACCCCTGGCATTTCAGCCTCCCGTGTTTCACCGGTTTGCCCATAACTTTCACATCCGTAGTCCGATTTTCGCGTTCTTTAGCTCGTTGAGTAGCTATTGACATTCTCTATCTATCTAGATAGGTTTCAACACCATTTGACTCCATCAAAATTTTGGCATTTTGGCATCTTTGCCTAGGGCATCCACCACATCATTCGCATAACCACCACCGACTTCCGCAACCTAACCCGTTTTTGCTCCTTATAGCATTTGAGGTTGTTTGAGTTGTCATTCGAGTCTCCTAAGGTGTTTCGGCTACTTAGGGATGATTGCTTCTTCATCAACCACCACCATAACTTCCGTATAGGCTTGCTCACCATACACTTCCACCACCCCAACTTAACCCAATTTTGTTTGTGTTGTGAGTTGTGTCTCCTAAGGTGTTTCGGCTACTTAGGGACGTGCTTTCAACTTCGACTCCGTGTATAGCCCACCATACACTTCCACCACCATAACCCATTTTGACTGGGTTTCCAACAATACTTACGCAACCACCACCGCTCTCCCGCTACCACCATTTGACATTTGACGTTTGAGATTTTGAGTTCGCGGTTTTTTCCGTTTCCTAAGGTTTTTTGGCTAATTAGGGACAGTTCGACATCGAGAACACCGCCACTCATCATTGCCAAGGACGGTAACCTCGACGACACCATTGTATATTCCCCTTGCAATTGCATTGATAACCCCTAGCCCATTTTGCGTCACTTGCCTATCGAGACTAGCCTTTTGAGTATTGCCGGCAACGTTACTTGTGCACATTAGTGATCTACACCATCCATTGCATAAATACCATATCATCTTGGTATCATATCATCCCTTGTGTCACAAGATTGTTTCCGCATATACACAATTGCTATCTTGGTTTGTGCATTTCGCATAGTGGCTATCCAAAAAAAGAAAGAATAAGCTTTTAAGCAAAAGAGTGAACAAAGAGCTTGTAAGCAAGTGCCATAGCATCATACCACATTGCATAAGATTGTCATATCTGATCATCTTGGATCATCTTGAGAGAAACACCGGGAACCATACATACATAGCATACTTGGGTTAGAAAGTTTATCCATTTTGCATCTTATAGGTTGTGCGCAAGTGTCGTATCCGCCTATTGAGCAATCATTTTCCGTGGACTCCACATTTTGTGCTCATTCCTTGGTTGCACGACCCCATTTATCTATCTGCTTCCGTGTGCCACATATTGCTATTGGTCTACTTGTTGCACTTATAATTTGTGAATCTCTTTCAATATTATTGACTCTTGCTAACATTTTGCACCAAATTTTTGTGACACTATCCTCACCAAGCCACTCCATAAGCTTTACTTGTGTAGGTGTGAGAATTGACAAGATCCGGTACCAATTGTGCTATTTCCTTGTTACATTATTGAGTGATCATTGATCCATCTTCAACATTGGTTAAGGTACATTTGGTCTAGTTCTTCTCTTTCTCCCAGTCACATTTGCTCGAGTCTTGTGATGGATCGGCAAGGCATTTCACGTTCGGTCTAAACCAACAACGACGAGTTCGATGCCACGAAAAAATCCGCCGATGCCAAGATGCAAGCTCAAATGGAGGAGATCAAAGCCCTCATCAAGTCCTACAAGTGATCTTCCTCATCTCCGAGAAGACGCTCAAGAGCACATGCCTCCGAGCTACCATCTCCGGCAAGATCACATCGGCATCGACACCATCACCACCACGAACGTGAAGGTCAAGAGCTCAACACCAACAACCGCTCAACGAATTCAACATCTCCCTTGGCATCTTCGCCAAGCGACTTCAAGGCATCTTCGCCTACGGACATACGACATCTTCGCCAACAAGCACCTCAAGACTACGCTCAAGAGAAGCTCCCCAAGCTCAAGTCCGTGACTTCCACGAGCTACTACGACCTCGACACCGACCACGAGATTCCTTTCTATGGGACTCAAGAACACAAGGAGTATCTCGAGTGGGAGCACCTAATGGACGACTACCTCAAGCTACATCAAGTTCCTCCCGAAGATCAAGTGAAGTGCGCCACAACGAACTTCCACGACTACACATCGGCATGGTGGCTTCACACACCTTTGGAGAGCTACGACATGAGTTGGCCCAAGATGAAGCGAGCTTTGTGGCGAGAGTTCGTGCCTCCAACCTACACAGAACAACTTCTACGCCAATTGGCGAACACCATCGAAGGATCCAAGTTAATCGACGAATACTTCAAGGAGATAAAGCATGCCTTGCGACGAGCCGGCGTGGACGACCCCATTTCAATGAAGTTCCACTTCATGATGGGATTACACAACGACATCTCCAAGACAATCTTCCTCGAGAACTACAAGTCCCTCGATGACTACTACATTGGTGCTCTGTAACATCCCAAAATTCTAAATTTTGGAATGTTATAAACAAATAGATAGTTTTGATTGATTGTTTGATTGATTGACTGAAAGTGAGTGAATTTGAAACTTTTGAAAGTTAAATGAGAGGGAATAAAAGGACTTTCCCAAACTTTCATTTTTCTTTTATGATCTTCGGGAATTCAAATTCTTTCATCACAAAAACCCTGGAGAGAAGATGACATGACTTCTTCCATTTATTTAAATGACAAGGGGTGCTGAAAATATTTGAATTTCATTTGGAAAATATTTCCAATTCTGAAACTTTATGCAACTCAATGATTTTCACGAGCGAAGATAAAATGACTTCTTCAAAATATAGGAAATATGAGTTGGGAGTTTCAAAGAATTAAAATTCAAAGTTCTTTCGAATTTATTTTCAATTTGGAGTTATTCGAGTTTTATTCAAATTATTTTCCTCCAAAAATAAACTACATGGAAAATAGGGTAACATGATTCCCTACAATAGAAAATTGGAGAAAAATAAATTTGAAGTCATTTTGGTATTTTTAAAATGATTTTATTGGATTTTATTAGAGCTGAAACACTCTTTGCTTTATTTGAATCTGTGTATTTTATTTGACTCTAGAATAAAGCTCATCTTGTAGGAAATATTTTTCTGAAAATTTTGATATATTATATGCCTATATAATATATTTATTTATTTGGTTTTACTATTTTTCTTTAAATGCGGAAAAAAAATAGGAAGCCTTGACATATGGGCCAAAGGCCCAAGCCGCCATAGCCACCGGCCGGCGAAGGCCAAGCCAACGCACGATCGCATACGCACCTAGGGGAGCCAGAGCCCCAAGTTTCCTATTCTTTTCTGAATCCTAGTAGGATTTGATCCCGTTTTGTTATTCCGCTTTTCCTAGGATTCCTAATCCTAATCTATTTCTTGTCCCCTACCCCAAGCAAAACCCTCCCTCTCAATTATAAATACCCAAGCACCCCCTCCAACACATCAAATCAACTCTCTCTCCTCTCCTCCTTGTGTGTGCAGCGATGCCGCCGCCGCCATAAGCGCCGCCCGCCCTCGCCGCCGCCGCCCCTCACCAGCGCCGCCGCCGCCCGCCACTTGCCGCCCGCCGCCCGCCCTCGCCCGCCAGCGGAGCCCCTCGCCTCTTGAGGTACTAGCCCCGCGCCGCGTCACCTTTTCTTTGCCGTTCCGATTTCCGTTCCGGTTTTCTAGATCGGTTTTTCGTTTCGGTTTTCTTTCCGAAACCCTAGATCGGCGCCGGTTTTTCTTTCCGGTTTTATTTAGCGAGCGTTCCCTCGATAGATTTCTCTTTTTATTTTTAATTTCCTTCAGGGACCTATCCGTAGTGTTATTTTTTTCAGATTAGTTCCTAATCTTCAGACGATCATAACTTTTTACTCGTAAGTCGGAATCCAACGAAACCAACGCCCACTTCTTCGTTATGATCTCCTCTATCCAGTAATCCAACTCAAACATGTTTTTGAAATTTTAAAATTTGAATTAGATCAGATTTGAATTTGAACTTCGTTTGATCATAACTTGAGTTTCGTAACTCCGTTTTAGTTGATTCTTTTTGCAAATCGAAGCTCTTGACCTAAACTTTCTGATAAGGCCAAATACACATGGTTTTGGTACTGTTAGAAATTGTTTTATGTTGCAAGAGTTATTTGCTTGGTTTTGATGTTTTCGAATCGTCTTCTTCGATCTTTCCAATCTTTTGGAGTGATTGCTTATGTGTGGTTACTATTGCTTGCTTACGATAGATTGACCGGAGTGTGACGAGTAGATCTATCAAGAGTTTTGAGTGCGAATCATCTTCATCAACATTGCAGGCAAGTAACACTTTGATCATACTTTTTCTCATACCCAGTTTTTATGCATTAGATCAATCCTCAAACACTTGCATGATTAGGATCTAATTAAATTGTGGGATGGGAAGTAGATTGAGGTAGTACCTATTACCTGTATTACTTATGAAACCTTGGGAGTTACTTCTACGTTTGCTTATTATGCCATGCTATGCTAGTAGACGTGGATTGGGTGAGTGAATTCCATTACAGATGTGAGATTGTTAATTAATGGTTTATTTAAGGTGGCAACCTAAACACACATCTGGGTGGATTGAGGCACCTGGTTTCTATCAGGACTTGCCTGTATTTCTTCGGACCGCCACCCAGGCTCCAAGGGATCATAAGATTATTCAAACTAGAAACTTCCGTGTGCAGCCACAAGCCACTATGGGCTCTGGCATAGTTGAGTAAGTTGTGCGAACTCTTACGGGTAGGCTAGCTGATGTAGGGGATGTAGGTTGGCACGGTCTACCCACATGTAAGGTGCTAGCGCTTACGAAAGATTGTGTCTCGGTCATCCGCCTCTCAAACACCATGTAGTGCGAGAAACCAAACGGAGGCGATCGAAGTCTTGTGGGGAAAAGTGCGCAAACCTCTGCAGAGTGTATAAACTAATCATGATTAGCCGTGTCCCGGTTATGGACATTTTGATTATCTAGTACCGGATATCCTGTTGATCTCATCACGTTACTTAATATAATTTGTTTGGGTTTAATGAGTACTTTTAATTGGGATTGAGGATGCTGTCAACCATTCTCAATGTTTCACAACCACCATGATAGTTAAATAAATTTATTCCTTTGAAGTAGGGAATTGGCTTTTCGCAAAACTGTAACCATAGAGCTTTCCACCAGCCAAATATGCATGTAGTGTAGCCTATTCTTTCATTACTCTCTATGTGTTACATTGCCAGCATATTCCATGTCTTGACCGTTTCGGGCTGCAACTTTTCATGTTGCGCACTTTTCGAATTACTTTAGTAAGTGATACGTTAGGGTTACGATTTCCTATACTCAACTTTGCCGTTGGTGTTGATGGGAATCCACAACCTTGTTGCTTCCGCTTATATTTTGGATTGAGGTAATAGTATCTACGTTACTTTATACATGTGATTTACCTCTGTTATAAATCCTTCGAAATCTTGTGTGTCAAAGATACCGATCCGTGGATGACACGAAAGCGTAGACTTGATCCATTCGGTCGGGTCGCTACAAGATGGTATCGAGCTTGTATTTTACGGACCGATGAGTCAATTGGAGACAGACCGATGGATTCGTAACATGAAGGATCATATGAAGAATAACCCTACAGCCGAGAAAGGATATGACCCAAAGATACTCTTCAAAGGCTTTGAAAGAGGTGCTGCTATTTGGTGGAGGATGTACCAAACCATCAATGGATTGCAAAGAGTAACCACTTGGGAAGAATTTAAGTTGACTTTGCTAAAGTCTCGGTTTGTGACCCGTGGTTGAAGCCTTATGGAAAGGATATGAAGAAACCTTGTGCGTGCAAGCCTTGTGGAGAAATAGGATATAACCATAAATAAAACAAGGACGAATACCCTCATAATCGGAGGATTACCAAAGGAGTTAGCCGAGGATCTCAAGGAACTTCAGTTGGAGATTGTTCCCAAAGGTTTCGTTGCGATAATGGAAGTTCGGTTTACATTGTTGGAAAAGATCCGTGAAGCTCGTAAGGATGACAAAGAGATTGCTGAGGTAAAGGAGAGGATGAGCAAAGGAAAGCCAAAGGTTTTCGTAAGGATGAGCACGACACCTTATGGTTGAGGATAGTGTATATATGTACCCAATAATGCAAAGATCAGGAAGTTAAAACTTCAGGAGGCTCATGACTCACCATACTCGATTTGCCCTGGAAACACCAAGATGTATCTGGATTTGAAGGAGTGTTTCTGGTGGACTGGTATGAAGAAGGATATTGCGGAGTATGTAGTCGTAAGTGATGTATGCCAGAGAAAGTAAAAGCAGAGCATCAGAAGCCAGCAGGATTACTACAGCCTATGCCGCTAACCGAATGGAAGTGGGATAAGCTTGGATTTCATTACCGGATTTCCCAGAACCCGATCGGGATATGATTCTATCTGGGTAGTAGTTGATTCGCTTGACCAAAGTGGCTCACTTTATCCCAGTGAAACAACCTATACAAGTGCGAAGTTGGCCAAGATATATTGGACAAGGATCATATGTCTGCATGGAGTTCCGAGGACCATCGTAGAGGAACACAGTTTACCTCAAAGTTTTGGAATCAGATGCACCAGACTTTGGGTACTAGGCTAGAGTTCAGTACAGCCTTTCATCCGCATACAGATGGATAGACCGAGAGAGTCAATCAGATACCGGAGGACATGTTGAGAGCGTGTGCTCTAGATTATGGATCTAGTAGTGATGATAATCTACCCTACGGGAGTTCTCATACAACAACAGCTACTAAGTCAGTTTGAAGATGGCCCTTTTGAAGCTTTGTATGGAAGAAGGAGCCGGACACCGTTGATGTGGGATGAAGTTTGAGACCGTCGATTGTTTAGACTAAATGTGATCAAGGAGTCAAGAGAATGTTAAGTTGATTCGAGATAGACCGAAGGTAGCTCACCCAGTAGAAGAGTTATGCAGACTCAAAAACACAAGGAGGTAGTCTATGAAATTGGAGACAGAGCATGTATTCGTGTGCCACCTCTGTGAGGAGTTAAGCGATTTAGAGTTAAAGGAAAGTTAGCCCCGAGATTTGTAGGACCATACCGAGTTTGGAACGTATGGGAGAATTGGCTAAACAAGTTGGAGTCACCCGAAGGACTGTCAGAAGTTCATGATGTGTTTCACGTTTCCGAGTTGAAGAAGTGCCATGCGTAGATGGCCAATATTCCTCGTAAGGACGCTTGACCTGGAAAGGATAATGATGTTCCACGAAGTGAGTATGGACTTCATAAGTATAAGTTTTATCTCGGTATATGGAATATCCCACGAGGATGAAGAGATGAATTACTATTGGACATAAAGTAGGTATGATGTTGGAAATATGGATCAATGGAAATTCCATGATGAGTCTGAGTAATCATGTCTGAGTTTAGGTACCAATAGAAGGAAGGAAGACAGTACAATTGAATGGATTTAAGAATACTGGAAGTTGAAGGTTGGAATAAAGATCAGTTGCCCTGATGAGGTGTTCAAGGATTACAAGTGAGGAGATGGGCCATAACCCACAGGCCCCTGTGACCTGCCAAGTAGCAAGCACACTCTTCTTTGAAGGAAAAACCTGGCAGAAGTTACGATTGTATCGAATTTACCATTTTATAGGAGTTACGCAAAACCTGAGAGTGGTGAAGGAACGATAGATGTTTGTTTGGCTTGCAGAATCAATGGAATTATCCGAACTTAGTTCGTCGACAAGAGAAATTCTGCAATGCTTGTGAGGAATGACCAAGTGTTAGTATGCGAGATTCGCTAAACTATGTACATGGTAATGATTTGGGTGCGGGATGGATTGATCACCATACCGACTTACTCTTATTATTCGCCTTGCTATATGGGATAGTAAATCTGAGTGACTTGCCTATAGTAGAGAGACGACGATATTAAACCTTGTTAAACCTTAGAAAGGTATAGGTATTTTTTTCCCTTGTACACGGCAGTTGTTGCCAACCGTAGGTTATACGGTGAGGTTCAACCCAGACCCGTTTTCTGCAGGAGAAACCATAAATCGTTGACCACCATGAGATACCGATATTTGTTTAGAATTGGCGCCAGACCATCGGTATGAAGACCCGGTTCGGGATAACCTTACCAAGATGAAAGGACAAAAGAATTGAGGAAAAGGTTATGCCACCACCGGAAGAGCCCGAGAAGGAATTATCCTTACGATCTGAGAAGACCGACATCACAACGGCGATGGATGGAGTATATGAGTTTTGATGGACCGTAACCATGCTTCTAAGGGTGGTAGCACCCGAGAACCCTTGTGATGATCGAAGGATTTTGAGAAGACCCCCAAACCCTAATCTATTTCTTTCTAGCCTCTCCGAATCTCGAGGACGAGATTCATTTTAAGGGTGGTAGGTTTGTAACATCCCAAAATTCTAAATTTTGGAATGTTATAAACAAATAGATAGTTTTGATTGATTGTTTGATTGATTGACTGAAAGTGAGTGAATTTGAAACTTTTGAAATTTAAATGAGAGGGACTAAAAGGACTTTCCCAAACTTTCATTTTTCTTTTATGATCTTCGGAGTTCAAATTCTTTTCATCACAAAACCCTGGAGAGAAGATGACATGACTTCTTCCATTTATTTAAATGACAAGGGGTGCTGAAAATATTTGAATTTCATTTGGAAAATATTTCCAATTCTGAAACTTTATGCAACTCAATGATTTTCACGAGCGAAGATAAAATGACTTCTTCAAAATATAGGAAATATGAGTTGGGAGTTTCAAAGAATTAAAATTCAAAGTTCTTTCGAATTTATTTTCAATTTGGAGTTATTCGAGTTTTATTCAAATTATTTTCCTCCAAAAATAAACTACATGGAAAATAGGGTAACATGATTCCCTACAATAGAAAATTGGAGAAAAATAAATTTGAAGTCATTTTGGTATTTTTAAAATGATTTTTATTGGATTTTATTAGAGCTGAAACACTCTTTGCTTTATTTGAATCTGTGTGTATTTTATTTGACTCTAGAATAAAGCTCATCTTGTAGGAAATATTTTTCTGAAAATTTTGATATATTATATGCCTATATAATATATTTATTTATTTGGTTTTACTATTTTTCTTTCGTCTGAAAAAAAAAGGAGCGCAGCGCCTTGGGCCAAAGGCCCAAGCCGCCATATAGCCACCGGCCGTCAAGGCCAAGCCAACGCATCGCATCGACGCACCTAGGGGAGCCAGGAGCCCCAAGTTTCCTATTCTTTTACGAATCCTAGTAGGATTTGATCCCGTTTTTGTTATTCCGTTTTTTTCCTAGGATTCCTAATCCTAATCTATTTCTTGTCCCCTACCCCAAGCAAAACCCCTCCCCTCTCAATTATAAATACCCAAGCACCCCTCCAACACATCAAATCAACTCTCCTCTCCTCTCCTCCATGAAGAAGAAGAAGTGCCGCCAGCCATAAGCCGCGCCGCCTACGCCCGCCGCGCCACCAGCGCCGCCGCCACTTGCCGCCCCACGCCCACGGAGCCCTCGCCTCTTGAGGTACTAGCCCGCCAAGGTCACCTTTTCTTTGCTGTTCGATTTCCGTTCCGGTTTTCTAGATCGGTTTTTCGTTTGATTTTCTTTCCGAAACCCTAGATCGGCCGGTTTTTCTTCCGGTTTTATTTAGCGAGCGTTCCTCGATAGATTTCTCTTTATTTTTAATTTCCTTGAGGACCTATCCGTAGTTATTTTTTTTTCAGATTAGTTCCTAATCTTCGCATCGATCATAACTTTTTACTCGTAAGTCGGAATCCAACGTAAACCAACGCCCACTTCTTCGTTATGATCTCCTCTATCCAGTAATCCAACTCAAACATGTTTTGAAATTTTAAAATTTGAATTAGATCAGATTTGAATTTGAACTTCGCTTGATCATAACTTGAGTTTCAGAACTCCGTTTTAGTTGATTCTTTTGCAAATCAAGCTCTTGACCTAAACTTTCTGATAAGGCCAAATACACATGGTTTTGGTACTGTTAGAAATTGTTTTATGTTGCAAGAGTTATTTGCTTGGTTTTGATGTTTTCAGAATCGTCTTCTTCGATCTTTCCGATCTTTTGGAGTGATTGCTTATGTGTGGTTACTATTGCTTGCTTACGATAGATTGACCGGAGTGTGACGAGTAGATCTATCAAGAGTTTTGAGTGCGAATCATCTTCATCAACATTGCAGGCAAGTAACACTTTGATCATACTTTTTCTCATACCCAGCTTTTTATGCATGAGATCAATCCTCAAACACTTGCATGATTAGGATCTAATTAAATTGTGGGATGGGAAGTAGATTGAGGTAGTACCTATTACCTGTATTACTTATGAAACCTTGGGAGTTACTTCTACGTTTGCTTATTATGCCATGCTATGCTAGTAGACGTGGATTGGGTGAGTGAATTCCATTACAGATGTGAGATTGTTAATTAATGGTTTATTTAAGGTGGCAACCTAAACACACATCCTGGGTGGATTGAGGCACTGGTTTCTATCAGACTTGCCTCAGTATTTCTTCTGACCGCCACCCAGGCTCCAAGGGATCATAAGATTATTCAAACTAGAAACTTCCGTGTGCAGCCACAAGCCACTATGGGCTCTGGCATAGTTGAGTAAGTTGTGCGAACTCTTACGGGTAGGCTAGCTGATGTAGGGGATGTAGGTTGGTACGGTCTACCCACATGTAAGGTGCTAGCGCTCGAAAGATTGTGTCTCGGTCATCCGCCTCTCAAACACCATGTAGTCACGAGAAACCAAACGGAGGCGATCGAGTCTTGTTGGGAAAAGTGCGCAAACCTCTGCAGAGTGTATAAACTAATCATGATTAGCCGTGTCCCCGGTTATGGACATTTTGATTATCTAGTACCTGGATATCCTGTTGATCTCATCACGTTACTTAATATAATTTGTTTGGGTTTAATGAGTACTTTTAATTGGGATTGAGGATCTTTGTCACAACCATTCTCAATGTTTCACAACCACCATGATAGTTAAATAAATTTATTCCTTTGAAGTAGGGAATTGGCTTTTACTGCAAAACCGTAACCATAGAGCTTTCCACCACCAAATATGCATGTAGTGTAGCCTATTCTTTCATTACTCTCTATGTGTTACATTGCCAGATATTCCATGTGTCAATTGTTTTCGCTGCAACTTTTCATGTTGCGTACTTTTCGCATTTACGAGTAAGTGATACGTTAGGGTTACGATTTCCTATACTCAACTTTGCCGTTGGTGTTGATGGGAATCCACAACCTTGTTGCTTCCGCTTATATTTTGGATTGAGGTAATAGTATCTACGTTACTTTATACATGTGATTTACCTCTGTTATAAATCCTTCGAGTACTGTGTGTGTCAGCATACCGATCCAGGGATGACACGAAAGCACAGAGACTTGATCCATTCGGGTCGGGTCGCTACAAGATGGTATCAGAGCTTGTATTTTCTGGACCGATGAGTCAATTGGAGACAGACCGATGGATTCAGAACATGAAGGATCATATGAAGAATAACCCTACAGCCAGAAAGGATATGACCCAAAGATACTCTTCAAAGGCTTTGAAAGAGGTGTCGCTATTTGGTGGAGGATGTACCAAACCATCAATGGATTGCAAAGAGTAACCACTTGGGAAGAATTTAAGTTGACTTTGCTAAAGTCTCGGTTTGTGACCCAGAAGTTGAAGCCTTATGGAAAGGATATGAAGAAACCTTGTGCGTGCAAGCCTTGTGGAGAAATAGGATATAACCATAAATAAAACAAGGACGAATACCCTCATAATCGGAGGATTACCAAAGGAAATAGCCGAGGAACTCAGGGAACTTCGATTGGAGATTGTTCCCAAAGGTTTCGCATGCAGAATGGAAGTTCAGTTTACATTGTTGGAAAAGATCCGTGAAGCTCAGAAGGATGACAAAGAGATTGCTGAGGTAAAGGAGAGGATGAGCAAAGGAAAGCCAAAGGTTTTCGTAAGGATGAGCACGACACCTTATGGTTGAGGATAGTGTATATATGTACCCAATAATGCAAAGATCAGGAAGTTAAAACTTCAGGAGGCTCATGACTCACCATACTCGATTCGCCCTGGAAACACCAAGATGTATCTGGATTTGAAGGAGTGTTTCTGGTGGACTGGTATGAAGAAGGATATTGCGGAGTATGTAGTCGTAAGTGATGTATGCCAGAGACAGTAAAAGCAGAGCATCGTAAGCCAGGATTACTACAGCCTATGCCGCTAACCGAATGGAAGTGGGATAAGCTTGGATTTCATTAATGGATTTCCCGAGAACCCGATCGGGGATATGATTCTATCTGGGTAGTAGTTGATTCGCTTGACCAAAGTGGCTCACTTTATCCCAGTGAAACAACCTATACAAGTGCGAAGTTGGCCAAGATATATTGGACAAGGATCATATGTCTGCATGGAGTTCCGAGGACCATCGTAGAGGAACACAGTTTACCTCAAAGTTTTGGAATCAGATGCACCAGACTTTGGGTACTAGGCTAGAGTTCAAGATGACCTTTCATCCGCATACAGATGGATAGACCGAGAGAGTCAATCAGATACCGGAGGACATGTTGAGAGCGTGTGCTCTAGATTATGGATCTAGTAGTGATGATAATCTACCCTACGGGGAGTTCTCATACAACAACAGTTACCAAGTCAGTTTGAAGATGGCCCCTTTTGAAGCTTTGTATGGGAGAAGGAGCCAGACACCGTTGATGTGGGATGAAGTTTGAGACCGTCAGTTGTTTAGACTAAATGTGATCAAGGAGTCAGAAGAGAATGTTAAGTTGATTCGAGATAGACTGAAGGTAGCTCAGTCCAGGCAGAAGAGTTATGCAGACTCAAAAACACAAGGAGGTAGTCTATGAAATTGGAGACAGAGCATGTATTCGTGTGCCACCTCTGTGAGGAGTTAAGCGATTTAGAGTTAAAGGAAAGTTAGCCCCGAGATTTGTAGGACCATACCGAGTTTGGAACGTATGGGAGAATTGGCTAAACAAGTTGGAGTCACCCGAAGGACTGTCAGAAGTTCATGATGTGTTTCACGTTTCCGAGTTGAAGAAGTGCCATGCAGAGATGGCCAATATTCCCCTGTAAGGACGCTTGACCCTGGAAAGGATAATGATGTTCCACGAAGTGGAGTATGGACTTCATAAGTATAAGTTTTATCTCGGTATATGGAATATCCCACGAGGATGAAGAGATGAATTACTATTGGACATAAAGTAGGTATGATGTTGGAAATATGGATCAATGGAAATTCCATGATGAGTCTGAGTAATCATGTCTGAGTTTAGGTACCAATAGAAGGAAGGAAGACAGTACAATTGAATGGATTTAAGAATCTTGGAAGTTGAAGGTTGGAATAAAGATCGGTTGCCACGATGAGGTGTTCAAGGATTACAAGTGAGGAGATGGGCCATAACCCACGGGCCCTGTGACTCGCCAAGTAGCAAGCACACTCTTGCTGAAGGAAAAACCCTGGCAGAAGTTACGATTGTATCGACCGACGATTTTATAGGAGTTACGCAAAACCTGAGAGTGGTGAAGGAACGATAGATGTTTGTTTGGCTTGCAGAATCAATGGAATTATCCGAACTTAGTTCGTCGACAAGAGAAATTCTGCAATGTTTGTGAGGAATGACCAAGTGTTAGTATGCGAGATTCGCTAAACTATGTACATGGTAATGATTTGGAGTGCGGGATGGATTGATCACCATACCGACTTACTCTTATTATTCGCCTTGCTATATGGGATAGTAAATCGAGTGACTTGCCTATAGTAGAGAGAGAGACGATATTAAACCTTGTTAAACCTTAGAAAGGTATAGGTATTTTTTCCCTTGTACACGGCGATTGTTGCCAACCGTAGGTTATACGGTGAGGTTCAACCTGCAGACCTGCTTTCTGCAGGAGAAACCATAAATCGTTGACCACCATGAGATACCGATATTTGTTTAGAATTGGCGCCCGGACCGTCGACTATGAAGACCCAGTTTCGGGATAACCTTACCAAGATGAAAGGACAAAAGAATTGAGGAAAAGGTTATGCCACCACCGGAAGAGCCCCGAGAAGGAATTATCCTTACGATCTGAGAAGACCGACACTGTCAACGATGGATGGAGTATATGAGTTTTGATGGACCGTAACCATGCTTCTAAGGGTGGTAGCACCCGAGAACCCTTGTGATGATCGAAGGATTTTGAGAAGACCCCCAAACCCTAACCTATTTCTTTCTAGCCTCTCCGAATCTCGAGGACGAGATTCATTTTAAAGTGGTAGGTTTGTAACATCCCAAAATTCTAAATTTTGGAATGTTATAAACAAATAGATAGTTTTGATTGATTGTTTGATTGATTGATTTGAAAGTGAGTGAATTTGAAACTTTTGAAAGTTAAATGAGAGGGAATAAAAGGACTTTCCCAAACTTTCATTTTTCTTTTATGATCTTCGAGAATTCAAATTCTTTCATCACAAAAAACCCTGGAGAGAAGATGACATGACTTCTTCCATTTATTTAAATGACAAGGGGTGCTTTGAAAATATTTGAATTTCATTTGGAAAATATTTCCAATTCTGAAACTTTATGCAACTCAATGATTTTCACGGCGAAGATAAAATGACTTCTTCAAAATATAGGAAATATGAGTTGGGAGTTTCAAAGAATTAAAATTCAAAGTTCTTTCAATTTATTTTCAATTTGGAGTTATTTGAGTTTTATTCAAATTATTTTCCTCCAAAAATAAACTACATGGAAAATAGGGTAACATGATTCCCTACAATAGAAAATTGGAGAAAAATAAATTTGAAGTCATTTTGATATTTTTAAAATGATTTTTATTGGATTTTATTAGAGCTGAAACACTCTTTGCTTTATTTGAATTTGTGTGTATTTTATTTGACTCTAGAATAAAGCTCATCTTGTAGGAAATATTTTTCTGAAAATTTTGATATATTATATGCCTATATAATATATTTATTTATTTGGTTTTACTATTTTTTTCTTTAAATGCGGAAAAAAAAAAAAATAGGGCCTAGCCTGGGCCAAAGGCCCAAGCCGCCATAGCCACCGGCCGGCCGAAGGCCAAGCCAACGCACGCATCGCACGCACCTAGGGGAGCCAGGAGCCCCAAGTTTCCTATTCTTTTACGAATCCTAGTAGGATTTGATCCCGTTTTTGTTATTCCGTTTTTTTCCTAGGATTCCTAATCCTAATCTATTTCTTGTCCCCTCCCCCAAGCAAAACCCTCCCTCCCCAATATAAATACCCAAGCACCCTCCAACACATCAAATCAACTCTCCTCTCTCTCCTCCTCCGTTGACGTGATAGTCTTGCCGCCCGCCGCCATAGCCCGCGCCGCCCTCGCCGCCCTCGCCCGCCGCCCCTCACTTGCGCCGCCGCCGCCACTTACCGCCGCGCCGCCCTGCCCTTGGGAGCCTCGCCTCTTGAGGTACTAGCTCAGCCTTGGCGTCACCTTTTCTTTGCCGTTCCGATTTCCGTTCCGGTTTTCTAGATCGGTTTTTCGTTTCGGTTTTCTTTCCGAAACCCTAGATCGGTTTTCTCGCCGGTTTTTCTTTCCGGTTTTATTTAGCGAGCGTTCGCTCGATAGATTTCTCTTTTTATTTTTAATTTCCGTCAGGGACCTATCCGTAGTGTTATTTTTTTTCAGATTAGTTCCTAATCTTCAGACGATCATAACTTTTTACTCGTAAGTCGGAATCCAACGAAACCAACGCCCACTTCTTCGTTATAATCTCCTCTATCCAGTAATCCAACTCAAACATGTTTTTGAAATTTTAAAATTTGAATTAGATCAGATTTTAATTTGAACTTCGTTTGATCATAACTTGAGTTTCGTAACTCCGTTTTAGTTGATTCTTTTTGCAAATCGAAGCTCTTGACCTAAACTTTCTGATAAGGCCAAATACACATGGTTTTGGTACTGTTAGAAATTGTTTTATGTTGCAAGAGTTATTTGCTTGGTTTTGATGTTTTCAGAATCGTCTTCTTCGATCTTTCCGATCTTTTGGAGTGATTTCTTATGTGTGGTTACTATTGCTTGCTTACGATAGATTGACCGGAGTGTGACGAGTAGATCTATCAAGAGTTTTGAGTCTTGAATCATCTTCATCAACATTGCGAGGCAAGTAACACTTTGATCATACTTTTTCTCATACCCAGTTTTTATGCATTAGATCAATCCTCAAACACTTGCATGATTAGGATCTAATTAAATTGTGGGATGGGAAGTAGATTGAGGTAGTACCTATTACCTGTATTACTTATGAAACCTTGGGAGTTACTTCTACGTTTGCTTATTATGCCATGCTATGCTAGTAGACGTGGATTGGGTGAGTGAATTCCATTACAGATGTGAGATTGTTAATTAATGGTTTATTTAAGGTGGCAACCTAAACACACATCTGGGTGGATTGAGGCACCTGGTTTCTATCAGGACTTGCCTGTATTTCTTCGGACCGCCACCAGGCTCCAAGGGATCATAAGATTATTCAAACTAGAAACTTCCGTGTGCAGCCACAAGCCACTATGGGCTCACAGCATAGTTGAGTAAGTTGTGCGAACTCTTACGGGTAGGCTAGCTGATGTAGGGGATGTAGGTTGGTACGGTCTACCCACATGTAAGGTGCTAACGCTTCTGAAAGATTGTGTCTCGGTCATCCGTCTCTCAAACACCATGTAGTGCGAGAAACCAAACGGAGGCGATCGAGTCTTGTGGGGAAAAGTGCGCAAACCTCTGCGAGTGTATAAACTAATCATGATTAGCCGTGTCCCCGGTTATGGACATTTTGAGTATCTAGTACACGGATATCCTGTTGATCTCATCACGTTACTTAATATAATTTGTTTGGGTTTAATGAGTACTTTTAATTGGGATTGAGGATGCTGTCAACCATTCTCAATGTTTCACAACCACCATGATAGTTAAATAAATTTATTCCTTTGAAGTAGGGGAAAATTGGCTTTTCGCAAAACTGTAACCATAGAGCTTTCCACCAGCCAAATATGCATGTAGTGTAGCCTATTCTTTCATTACTCTCTATGTGTTACATTGCCAGCATATTCCATGTGTCAATTGCTGGCTGCAACTTTTCATGTTGCGCACTTTTCGAACAATAAGTAAGTGATACGTTAGGGTTACGATTTCCTATACTCAACTTTGCCGTTGGTGTTGATGGGAATCCACAACCTTGTTGCTTCCGCTTATATTTTGGATTGAGGTAATAGTATCTACGTTACTATATACATGTGATTTACCTACGTTATAAATCCTTCGAGTCTTGTGTGTCAAAGATATCGATCCGAGGATGACACGAAAGCACAGAGACTTGATCCATTCGGGTCGAATTAGCTACATGCTCTCAAGGCGGAACAAGAACTCATGAAGGCCAAGGCTTCTAACCCCAAGCACACTTCTCAAGACCAAAATCCAAGACGACGAGCATGAGGCTAGTACCACCAAGATGTCCAAGCCCGACGAGCTCCAAGACGACGCTCCCAAGTTCGACTTCATCGCCATCCCTCTTTGTGGCATTGATGATGCCGAGTCTACTTCGACTCTTTTTCAAGATGATGCAGCGGCGACTATGACTACGGAGCCAATCAAGGAACAAGCTTTGGAGGCGAGTGACATGGTGGCGAGCAAGGATGATGCTTTCATCTTAGGAGGCGAAAGTGATGATGTGCCATCTTCGGCCTTCATCCACAACGACGATGACGAGATGGTTGAGCATGGGATTTTCCCTTTGACCACGGCGACGCATGATGACTTGAGTGACTTGTGCCACCATATTGAGAGTGAGAGTGACTTCACCACTAGCCCCATATACGATGTGTTGCCCCAGTTCGCATGTGAGGAGAGCCACAACCCCCACCACCTGAGTGAGATGAGTGACTCCACCATATGTGAGTTTGAGTGCACCTACCTTGAGGGAGTGAGTGAGCCACCACATAGAGAGAGTGAGGCCACTTCCATTTCTATCGACTTGACCTCTACCTCTATTGTGTCTTCTCATTTGGTGCTCGCCGATTCTCGACGACTTCGTCCTACCTTTGGACAAGACGATGGCCATGGTGGAATATGATGCACCCCCCACATGGTTCCATCAAGTTGAATATGATGCTCTAGTCCCACTAGTGAACATTCTTTACATTGATTGCTTGCATGATGTTGATCAACCTATTACCATGCTTCATGCTAGTGCGACTTCCCCATGCGATGATTTACCCATTTATGATGAGTTTGATCATTGTCATGTGGAGTCTATTAGTTGTGATGCCATGTTACATAGGATTTCTTGTGATAATTCTTAAGGTCACATCATGTTTGACAAACCGCTTGACTTGTCATATGCTATGCATGAGATCAATCATATGTCTTATTTGCAATCTCTTCATAGTGACTATGCATATGCCATAAAAATAAACCAATTTGCACATATGGCATAGATGACAAGCCCATGGTTATTGGCATTTGTTTCTCTTGTGATGATATTGATATGCTCCCATTGCATCATTTATCTCATATGCCATGCCATAACCACCTAGCTTCGGATATGCATTGTTTTGGATGTTGTCCATTTTCTCCATATGATGTTTACAATATTGCTCATGAGGAGACCCCCATAGTTTCCTCATACATGTTAGGAGATTTTGATCCATCCCATCAATTGCATGATCCCAATACTTGTGTGCACCATATGCTCCCCGTGAATAAACATGTTATTGATGTGCCATATACTTGTATGCTAGATTTGCATCCCCATCGTGTTATACACAACAACTATTCTTTCATGATGGATGACATGTTCTTATACCATGCATCAAATTTCTTTGAGCGATGCTTATCTTGTGCTAACTCTCACGTGCACATACACATCATGATGGATGATGTGTACATTTATCACGCACACAATTTCTTTGGTTTGTGTCTCTTTTGTGTAGGTACCCATGAATACTTGTCAACCTCACAATCCCATGAGTTGACAAAACAAGCTCTAGAGAGTAAAGATGACTTGGGATCCCATAGATTGCCTTTCCCAACGCTCTCTTCGCGCAAAGACTTCGCGCATTTATTCTACATGGCCCTCACTTGGCTATGGGTTGTTGTCCATTACATATTATATGCCCATCTTGCCATGTTCACTTTGCATGATATGCTCATTACTATGCCTTTGCCATGCATTTGTGACCCATGCTTTGCATTACACATGATGATTGATTCTAGTACTTGTATGTGTATTTGCAAACTTGGTGGAGATATAGCTTGTTATTGCCATGTTCTACCTATGACCCATGCGTATGATGATACTATGATCTTGCTTTGTGTTCGTGCTTGCGATGTGTCATGTGCATTGCCTATGCCTATTATTTTCTCACATGACATGATTGCCATTATTTCCTCTAGTATGTTGCATCTTACGCACTACTAGTTTGCGCGACTTGATTTCTATGGTTGCTTGCCTTGTTGCATCACCGATGATTCATACTTGCTCATTTCATGCGGTTGATGACAACCATTACCATGCTTTGCACATGATTGTTCTTGATTCTTGTAATATATCTCCATGTGTTGCCTCTCTCATTCTTGATGATTTGACATGTATTGAGTGCAACAATGATTTGAGTCCTTCTAATGAGATTGCCCCCATAGCATTCTCACATATATTTGGAGATTTTGACATATTTCTTGTGAAGCACGCTTGTCTTACCTCTTTGCACCATATACCTAGTGCCATGAATATAGCCATTGTTGCATCATATTATTCATGCACTTGTGCTTCTAATGGTTATGTGCAAGAGAAGAGAACCATCATGATGGATGATGTGTTTATCTACCATGTGCATACGTTCTTTCTTTTGTTGTGTGCATGTGTAGGATACTTGGACTTTGTGTCGACTTCCACTTCATGTGAGTTGACCATCCGAACTCTTGAGAGCGAACCACCTTCTTCCACGATGATTCTACATCGCTTTTGCTTGCGCTTGGGCATTGCGAAGAATGCATAAGGACGCGCCTTCAAGGTGACATCTTTCTTGAACATGGATATTATGGATCATACTATTTGTGTTGCTTGCACCATGAGACTTATTGGTCATCTTGGACTACTTGATTGCGCACATGTTAGAGATCTTGCTTCGACTTGTCATTTTCACCTTTCCATGCCTCATGACATATATGCCTTGTGTGTTGCATCCGACTTGTGGATTACTTGCTCCTATAATATGCTTGGTTGCACCAATATCATTTCTTCACATATGCCATGTCCCATTGCTTGTCACATGATTGACTTGATTACCTCACACATGATGAACAATTGCTCTTTCTATTGTGTTGAGTGCCACACGATATTCACTACACCCCATGCACGTTATGCTTGGATTGTCTTGCACTTGACCCATGTGTGTAGACATCTCATCTTATTTGGTGTTGTGAATGCTTCTTATGCCTATCATTGACCATTTGTCGAACGTTTTATGCATGATTGCTATGACCTTGAGGTAGTGCTTATTCTCTTGTTACACATGTTTGCATCACTACCTCACATTTACATGCTTGTCCCCATGATATCTTTGCTTGTGCTCAATTGATATGCTTACATGCCATGTCACAATCCTTTGTCACACCATATGCTTTGCATGATGACGACACTTGTTTGGTGACCACCTCTTGAATGCTTGGTTTTGCACTAACGCTAACCACATTTGTTTTTCCAAGTGTTTGTTGTCCTTACTCCTTTTGAAGGAATCACAAGGCGGTGCGACATTGGAGAGTGCCCATTTCGAGCTTCAAGATGACAAGTACTTGGTGAGCGTCCACTTCTACATGGCAAGCCATCTCTTTTCCCCATGGTGATTTGGTTTTCGATCCGAAGGTCGGATCTTTCCAAAGGGGAGATGATGGAAGCATCCTATGGACATCACCATGTCACGAGTCCGTTAGGCGGTGACACGTCGACATCTACTTCACATACACAAAGGTGAATCATCTCCTTTACACGTGCTCATTTGACCCCTTCGAGGATGGTATACTACTTGACACTTCCCCATGTGCATGCATAGATATTGCTCAGAGCTTCACGGATGTTGAGGAGGAGTGCAAGCGCCAAGGAACAACTACACCATCCGCGAGGGAAGCCTAGAAGCGGCAGCCGGAAGAAACAGAAGGCTTTGGAAGCTACATGGCCGGACATCCGAAGCTAAAGGCCTGGACGTCCGGTGCTCGTGGCATCCTCCAGGAGCTGCACCAACAGACGGCAATCAAGCATCGCCGGGCCGGACATCCGCCCGTGTGACCAGCTGTCGGTGCCGGAAATCTGGCGTCCCCTATCCAGAGAAGGACTCGAACTGCCACTTCAGCCCGGACATCCGGCCAGTGCCCCGGACATCTGGCCTCTCGCGAACGGCCGGACATCCGGCCGCCAGCCCGGATATCCGGCGCCTGCCGGCGCGCAGAGTCAGGCCAGAGGCCCATGTATCCCTCTTTCTCACTTACCCCTTCGTGGCTTAGACTATATATAGACCCCCTCCTCCTCCTAGTTAGGGTTAGCAAGGGATTAGCTCATTTAGAGATAGAGCTTTGCTCATCCATACGGATCTACTCCACGAGAGAGAACGCGGCCTCTACGGAGAAGATCCACCTTGGATTCAAGACCCCTCATGGGTAAATCCCCTCGTGGATTCAAGACCTCCTCATGGAGAAGAACTGGTTACGCTATGTATCGTCCTTTGTTGGATTTGGATCGTGTATCTCTTTGTGTTTTGAGGATCTAGCACATGTGTGATCGCTTCTTGTATATTTGAGTGTTTCCTCTCGTTTCCCCTCGTGATTTCCCTCGCGTTACCCCTTCTTCGTGTTCTCTGTAGGATCCTCTCCAATCATGAAAGATCGGGTGCCTAGGGTTCTACCCTACATCGAGCACTTTGGCGATCGCGTGTTAATTACTAGTCAATACTTCAGTGCGCCATGTTGTATGGGTTAGAACCGGGACTTCAAAGGCGTTTTGAACATCATGAAGCATATGAGATGTTCTAGGTGTTGAAGTTTATTTTTTTTGAGAAAAATGTCCGGATCGAGAGGTATGAGACCTCCAATAAGTTCTATGCCCGCAAGATGGAGGAGAACGGCTCTGTCAGTGAGCACATACTCAGAATGTCTGGTTATTACAACCGTCTGGCTGAGTTGGGAGTTGAGCTCCCGCCTGAGGCTATCACTCACAGAGCTCTTCAATCTCTGCCACCTAGCTACAAGAGCTTTGTGTTGAACTATAACATGCAAGGGATGAAGAAGTCAGTCTCCGAGCTATTCGCGATACTGAAAGTCACCGAGTCAGACATCCAGAAGGAGCATCAAGTGTTGATGGTCAATAAAACCACTAGTTTCAAGAAGAGCAAGGGGAAGAAGGGAAACTACAAGAGGGGTGGCAAAGCAGTTGCCCCTCCCGTGAAGAAACAAAGGCTGGACCCGAAGCCGAGAACTGATTGCTTCTATTGCAAGGGAACTGGCCACTGCAAGCGGAATTGCCCCAAGTATCTGGCCGACAAGAAGGGGGCCCACACCAACAAAGGTATATATGATATACATGTTATTGATGTGTACCTTACCAGCTCTCGTTGTAGTGCCTGGGTATTTGATACCGGTTCGGTTTCTCACATTTGCAACTCAAAACAGGAACTACGAAATAGATGGAGGCTAGTGAAGAATGAAGTGACGATGCGCGTGGGAAATGGTTCCAAGGTTGATGTGATCATCGTCGGCACGCTCGCTCTTCGATTACCAGGGGGATTAGTGACGAACCTGAATAATTGTTATTTGGTGTGTGCGTTGAGCATGAACATTATATCTGGGTCTTGTTTAATGTGAGACGGTTACTCATTTAAATCAGAGAATAATGGTTGTTCTATTTCTATGGGTAATATCTTTTATGGTCATGCACCCATTTTAAGGGGTTTATTCTTATTGAATCTCAATAGTGATGTTACACATGTTTATAACATTGATGCCAAAAGATGTAGAGTTGATAATGATAGTACCACTTTCTTGTGGCACTGCCGCTTAGGTCATATTGGTGTAAAATGCATGAAGAAACTCCCTGCCGATGGACTTTTGGAGTCACTTCATTTTGAATCACTTAACACACGCGAACCATGCCTCATGGGCAAGATGAATAAGATCCCATTTTCGGGAACAATGGAATGGGCAAGTGACTTGTTGGAAATCATACATACTGATGTGTGCGGTTCGATGAGCGTTGACGCGCGCAGTGGATATCGCTACTTTCTCACCTTCATCGATGATTTGAGTAGATAGGAGTATATTTACTTGATGGAGCATAAGTTTGAAACTTTTGAAAAGTTCAAGCAATTTCAGAGTGAAGTTGAGAATCATCGTGACAAGAAGATCAAATTCCTATGATCTAATCGAGGGGGGAGTATCTGAGTTATGAGTTTGGAAATCACTTAAGACAATGTGGAATTCTTTCACAGTTGACGCCACCTGGAACACCACAGCGTAATGGTGTGTCCGAACATCGTAATCATACCTTGTTGGATATGGTGCGTTCTACGATGTCTCTTGTCGATCTGCCACTATCATTTTGGGGTTATGCATTAGAGATAGCTGCATTCACTTTAAATAGGGCACCATCTAAGTCCTTGGAGATGACACCGTATGAACTATGGTTTGGCAAGAAACCTAAGTTGCTGTTTCTTAAGGTTTGGGGCTGCAATGCTTATGTCAAAAGGCTTCAGCCAGAAAAGCTCAAACCCAAAGCGGACAAATGTGTCTTCGTAGGATACCCAAAAGAGATGGTTGGGTATACCTTCTATCTCAGATCCGAAGGCAACTTGCTTGTTGCTAAGAATGGGTCCTTTCTCAAGAAAGAGATTCTCTCAAAAGAATTGAGTGGGAGGAAGATATAACTTGATGAGGTTGCTGAACCTTTACTTCGACCAGAGATTAGCGCAACACAGAAAGATGTTTTATGGCACCTACGTCAGTTGAAGAGGAAGCTAATGATGTTGATCATGAAGCTTCAGATCAAGTTATTATCAAACCTCGTAGGTCGACAAGGATACGTACTGCTCCTGAGTGGTACGGTAACCCTATCTTAGAGGTCATTTGTTGGGAAACGATGAACCTACAAGCTATGGAGGAGCAATAGCGGGCCCGGATTCCAACAAATTGTTAGAGGCCATGAAATCCGAGATGGGATCTATGTATGAAAACAAAGTATGTACTTTGGAAGTATTACCTGAAGGGCAAAAGGCCATTCAGAATAAATGGATCTTCAAGAAGAAGACGGGCGCGGACGGTAATGTCACTGTCTATAAAGCTCGACTTGTGGCAAAGGGGTTTTCACAAGTTCAAGGAGTTGACTATGATGAGACTTTCTCGCCCATAGCGATGCTTAAGTCTGTCAGAATCATGTTAGCAATAGCTGCATTTTCAATTATGAAATCTGGCTGATGGATGTCAAAACAGCATTCCTTAGCGGTTTCCTTAAGGAAGAGTTGTATATGATGCAACCGGAAGGTTTTGTTGATCCTGAGAATGCTGACAAAGTGTGCAAACTCCAGCGATCCATTTATGGACTGGTGCAAGCATCTCGGAGTTGGAATCTTCCCTTTGATGAGGTGATCAAAGCATTTGGGTTTATACAAGTTTTTGGAGAATCTTGTATTTAGAAGAAAGTGAGTGGGAGCTCTATAGCGTTTCTAATATTATATGTGGATGACATATTGCTGATTGGAAACAATATAGAACTTTTGGAAAACGTGAAGGAATATTTGAACTAGCCTTTTTCAATGAAGGACCTAGGAGAAGCTACTTCCATATTAGGCATCAGGATCTATAGAGATAGATCGAGACGCTTAATAGGACTTTCACAAAGCACATACCTTGATAATGTTTTGAAGAAGTTCAAAATGGATCAGTCCAAGAAGGGGTTCTTGCCTATTTTGCAAGGTGTGAAGTTGAGTAAGACTCAATGCCCAGCGACTACAAAGATTAGAGAAAAGATGAATGTCATTGTCGGGGTACACAAATAAGGGCGTAGTTTCCCCTGACTTGTGCACGGACAGCAAGCCACCAACCCAGCAAGATTACAACATCCAAAACCAGACCAAGCTTAAGAGATCAACTCTTTGAAGAATCAGAGTGCAGATCAAGAAGACCAAGTCAAGACAGAGAAGCAAGATACCACTAAGGGGAAACCTCCCTTGCCAGGCAGGCGAGCCTGGCAAGGCCAAGGTTGCCCCGGAAGCAAGCCTCAAGACCGTCCTGGCAGGCCTGCCGGGGCTTACGAGGGCGCACTACCCCACCAAGGCTCCACTGCACCACCTCACAACAATACAAGTGACCAATCAGTGCGGTGTCAAGCCTCCAAGTGACTAAGTGGTTGTTTTTCGCCACATGGCAGCCACTTCCTACGGAAACCACCTCCAAATGACACCTGTCCAGCAACGTGTCAAGTAGGCAGACGAGAAGGTGGCCAAACAGCCCGGCAAGGCTTGCCGGGCTGGCTTTGATGTGACACTAAGTGGTGCATTTAATGCGCTCTGTCCACCTGTAGAGTTAGGTTTGATAGCACTATTTGCTATCTAATCAGTGCACAATGACTGATTTGCCATTGTGGTGACCCCTTGATCTATAAAAGGAGGCCCGTGGCAACCATAGAAAGGATTCAGATCTTGGTACACTCATATGCGCGTAGTTGCTCTTGCCCCGCGGCAACCCTGCCGGTCTAGAGCGTTGTGTTTCCACCACAATCCACCATCAATCCACCAAAGCACGAGTAGGGGTTTACGCCTCACGGCGGCCAGAACCTGGGTAAAATCGCCCTGTGTGATCTCTGTTGTGTTGCGCGACGCTCTTCGCTCTTTGTGCAATGTGCTCATCTCCCCTACCGAACCACAAGGGTCTCATGGCCCCATAGGTGGCCGTGGTTCCCCACGAGATCTTTGGCACGGTAGATAGGGGGAAGCGCTTGCGCGAACCCGAGAGCGTACGTAGCGCGTCATCTTCGTCACCCGCTTCATCAGCAACGTCATCACTCATGACGCCCAAGAGAAAGCAGGGAATGGCGAAGGCAGAGGGGGAGCAACATTGCACCCCCACCGATTATGCCCGATCTCCATCGTTTCCCTGTGTCGCGGTCGTAGCGGCGGCAGAAACCACTAATAAGCGAGACCACCCCGAACGGGTCAGGCGGCGTGGGCGCCCTGCGAGCCTTGCCCGGGAATGGAACGATGTTTATAGATACATGTTTCCCCCCTCTGCCACTCCTGCCTGTTAACAACCGAGCTACCCCAGGTTTAGCATCATCAACATCGATAAACCCGCGCGACACTCAGTCCACCATTTACCCTATTTAGGGAAATCCTGAGTGGAGCGCTGATACGTCTCCAAGGTATCTACTTTTCCTAACGCTTTTCCTCTTATTTTGGACTCTAATTTGCATGATTTGAATGACACTAATCCCGGACCAACGTTGTTTTCAGCAGAACTACCATGGTGTTGTTTTTGTGCAGAAATAAAGGTTCTCAGAATGGAACAAAACTTTGTGAGGATTTTTTATATCAATAAAGAGAATTTCTGGAACCAAGAACCATCGGAGGGGGGCACCTGGGTGGGCACAACCCACCAGGGCGCCCCCCCTCCAGGCGCATCTAGGAGGGTTGTCCCCACCTGGTGGCCCCGCAGACCCTGAAACCTATGCTATAAAATCACATTTATTTAGAAAAAGTTCAGGGAGAAAGAATTATCGCGTTCCACAAGACGGAGCCGCCGTCACCTCCTGTTCTTCATCGGGCGGCCAGATCTGGAGTCCGTTTGGGGCTCCGGAAAGGGGGATCTTCGTTCTTCGTCATCACCAACCCTTCTCCATGGACAATTCCATGATCCTCCACACCGGGAGTGAGTAATTCCTTCGTAGGCTCGCTGGTCGGTGAGGAGTTGGATGAGATTCATCATGTAATCTAGTTAGTTTTGTTAGGGCTTGACCCCTAGTATCCACTATGTTCTGAGATTGATGTTGCTATGACTTTGCCATGCTTAATGCTTGTCACTTTGGGACCGGGTGCCATGATTACAGATCTGAACCGTTCATGTTATGACCATTGTATCTATGTTCTAGATCCGATCTTGCAAGTTATTGTCACCTACTACGTGTTATGATCCGGCAACCCCGGAGTGATGATGACCGTAGTTTGAGGAGTTCATGTATTCACCGTGTGTTAATGCTTTTTCCGGTTCTCTATTAAAAGGAGGCCTTAATATCCCTTAGTTTCCAATAGGACCCCGCTGCCACGGGAGGGTGTCGATGTCAAAACCGGTGGATCTCGGGTAGGGGGTCCCGATCTGTGCATCAAGGCTGATGGTAACAGGAAGCAAGGGACAGAGATGTTTACCTGTGTTCGGGCCCTCTCGATGGAGGTAAAACCCTACTTCCCGCTTGATTAATATTGATGATATGGGTAGTACAAGAGTAGATCTACCACGAGATCGTGAGAGTTTAAACCCCAAGAGCTAGCCTATGATGGTATGATTGTAATTGTGATCGGCCTTCTAGGACCAACCTCTTCGGTTTATATAGACACCGGAGAGGGCTAGGGTTTACATGGAGTCGGTTACAAGGAAGGAAATATAATATCCGGATCGCCAAGCTTGCCTCCCACGCCAAGGAAAGTCCCATCCGGACACGGGCCGAAGTCTTGAGTCTTGTATCTTCACGCTTCAATAGTCCGGACGTTGTACACAGTCCGGCTGTCCAGTTACACAATTTTACCCCTGCCTCTATTCTGCACATAGCGGGGTATGTTGCCCTTATGAAGCTGTTTTAGGCTACGAACCACACTTCGGATTATGGAGGAAGTCGTTCTACTCATCCCCGCACCTGTGGGGAGTCCCTATGTCAAGTGGGTGGGGTCGAAGTATGGCGCATTGCCGAGACCGGATACTTGTCCGGCACTCCCGAGAAGGCACCGTAAAACTGGCCTTCGTGAGTGGTTCTATATAGACGACGTTCCCCTTCCTGGATCTAGTCCCGGACAGGTCTCCCAAGTTCAGCAACGCCCAGCCGAGGGCACGCCTAAGCCGGCACCCCGGGCCCTCAAGAAGAGGACACAAGGGAAATACTCCTCCTGATGACCAGGATAAAGTTACTTGCCAAATCCGGACTGACGATAGTTGAGGTTATGGCGATATGCATAAGGCGAGGCGTGCAACCGCCTCAATATCGGGGGAAGCCCATGTGGCATTTGAACGGGGAAGACGACGCCACCCGCTGCGGCCGTAAGGGTCCGGACTCCGCTGCCGCTTTGGCAAGGATATTGTCTGATTTGTACAAAGGGGAAGAGGAGGAATTCCTTCGCATCAAACCGCGGGACGGATTCTCCATGTACAACCCCCCAACATGGGTAAGTTGCCATTCTTTTTCCCTGCTTTACTTATTCTAGCGTTCTTACGCTAAGATTACTTGCATCAATGCTTCTCGAAGGTGAACCGAGGAGGGTCGAGAAGGAATCTTCAGCCCCTCCCCATAGCCGTGAAGGACCCTGGAAGGGCCCTAGATCCGGGACTTAAAGTGGATCCGGATATCACTGCGGAGCTTGCCAATGGGGTATTCTATCAAGCGAGCTGGGATGGCGCCCTAGTGGCCATTACGGCCGACTACCCTGGACTGCTCCCTGCGTCGCATGTAAGCCTAACTAAAAACCCTATCCTTCGAAGAGGAATCCTCCCAGGTATTATAATTTACCCATGAGGCATCGTTTTATTTGTAGAAACGACGGCCGGAGCGAGGGGCCGAGCCCCTAGGAACTCATCAACAACGGGCGTCCGGATCGGGCAGGCTCAAGAGGAAGGCGGTGAGGGTTGACACACCGCTACAGAGGTAAAGTAGTAATCTGTCCTGTAATTATAGAATTTGAAATGTGACAACGCCCTTTGTGTCTGGCAGGAAGAGGAATAACCGGACTATCCGGAGACCCCACCAATCACGCCTCCACCAGCCGGGTTCCAGAACCGGCTTGTATGGGGCGAGACGGACATGGGCCATCACCGCATAGTTCCCCAAACGGAGGATGCGGATATGTGTTCGCCACAAACTCAAGTGGAGAGCGCCATGAATCACCGGGCGCCGGAGGGCCGTGTTCTAACAACATCTTTCCGAAGAGGCTTTTAATGCCTTCAATTCGCGGACGATACGTCCGAGCTGCTCGGGCGGACTTGCCCAAGCGACAAACCAAGATACCAAAGACATACGGGTAAGAAATTTTGATAAGTATGTATAGCAAGTAGCCCCCGAGACTTGAAACGGTTGGAACAACAGTGTTAAGGATCAATCTATGCACATGTCCTTGTAGAGAAGAACGAGCAATTGTCTCGAGCTGGAGGGATGCAAGGCCGAATCGAGGGCATGATTGCTACAAAATTAGAGGAACCCCAAAAGCCCTCATCCGGTAACAATTGTCACAATTGCACGAAGATGCACCAGTTAGTAAATGGTTGATGTGACAAGTCTAACGTAAAAATTCTGCAGACAATCCCGGGAATCCGGAGGGCGTAAGAGAGGTCGCATCGCATCTCAAAAAGCAGCTAGAGGTCTGGCGGCGCATTCTTACGCTGAAGTTAGGCGGAGAAGAACGATCTTCAAGATGCCAAAGTCCAGCTGGATATGGAGTTAAAAGATCTCCGCGCTCAGCTGGCGGACTCTGTGGAGGAGAACAAGAGGCTTCGACGCGGCATTTACGGTAAGTGCCTAGACGAACTGTAGTATAGTTCGGCGAGGAAGTATATTGAAAGAATTCTACTTGCACGAATGTTAACGGGTCGCCATGAGGAGGAGATGCCGCATCCGCAAGTGATTTACTGCAAGACCTTCCGCAACTGCACGAGCGAGCTCGGCAAGTGATGCAGGGTGTTGCTCAGGCTTTATGGCCATCAAGCTTGCCGCCAATGGCATGGCGAGCTTGTGAATATGCTTCATGAGCACGCGGGCGCTTCCGACTGAAGGTGTATGCTTGCCGGCAAGGCGCAAGAGAAGCTCGGGCTATGGTGAAGACACGCTACACCAAAAGCCGGACCCGAACTAGATGGCGAAGTAGGACCGGTGGGGCCCGATGGGCAAGAAATTCCCGTTAGTCTGGTGTATGACTAGGTAGCATTAGCCGCTAAGTATTCTCAATAGGATTGCAAGCTAGATAGCCTGTTGGACGGTATAGAGGAGGGATATAGTCAGTCCAAGTGACTGTGTAACTTAATGGGCATGATTAGCCCCTAGCCGGATTAAAATCATTTGTCATGGCGGACCTTTTCGCTTCAGCCCCCGGATCCTATAGTCCGGGGTGTGTGCGAATACCCACTCAGTTATACAAACCGGGGTATGTGTGGAAATAAGGCGTAGGGGTCATAAGTGCTTGAACAGACAAGTACCCAACTAGTTATGTTATATTACATGGATAGTAAGAAACATCTTCCAGGGAGAATAGTTCCGTTAGGGGTTCCTTTCCCTGGGTACGCATGCGGCGATGCGCATGCCCGAACTGTGAACGATGGCGCAGGATACAAGACATCTGGGGATTTACGTTGTAATAAACGAACACATCTTTTGTTCACCGACCGAATATTCTCTTAAGGAAGCTAGCTTTCGGCTTCACCCACCGAGGTACGCATCCGCTGAACCGGGCAGAATAATCGCAGAGATGCTCCCCTTATGCCCTAGCCGAATTAACGGGAACGTAGGGCATAAACACAGGAGCCAGGCAACCCAGCTGGGCAACATCTTAAGTCATATCGATGCATATAATGGTGAAGAAAAGGCACATATGGAAAAAGAATGCATATGTGATGGACAGAAAGCCATGTGAGTAATTATTTGTAGCTTCCGTATAGGAAGCCCCCAGGTACGCCTAGTGTGACCAGAGTGATCCGGCAATCCGCACTATATTGAATACTTTGTGTGAAAAAAAGGTCGAGAAAGGGAAAAGGGGTGGAGCATAAGTAAAAGAGGGGAGTAGGGAGACGAACGCTGAGTTCGGCGTTAGGCGTAGAATCTCCGGAGTCTGGCCGCGTTCCATGGGTTCGGCTCCAGTCTGTTATCCAATGCATTACATAAGCGGTACGCTCCTCCGGTGAGAACTTGGTCAATGACGAAGGGGCCTTCCCACTTGGGTTTGAGCTTGTCCTTCTTCTTCTCCGGTAGGCGTAGAACGAGCTCGCCAATATTGTAAGTTTTGGCCCGCAGTTCTCTGCTTTGATATCGTCGAGTCTGCTGCTGATGGAATGCGGAACGGGCTTTTGCGACATCGCGCTCCTCCTCCAGGGCATCCAAGTTATCCTGCCGATCTAACTCGGCTTCCTTCTCTTCGTACATGCGTACGCGCGGCGAATCATGTATTATGTCGCAGGGTAGTACTGCTTCCGCCCCGTACACCATAAAAAATGGTGTGTATCCGGTGGTGCGATTCGGTGTGGTCCGCAGCCCCCAGAGTACGGAGTCAAGCTCCTCCACCCAGTGCGTATCCGATTCTGTTAAAGACCGCACTAGTCTGGGTTTGATGCCGCTCATGATGAGACCGTTTGCCCGTTCGACCTGGCCGTTTGTTTGGGGGTGGTAGACGGAAGCATAGTCGAGCTTAATGCCCATTTTGTCAAGACCAAGTTTTCACTTCATCGGCTATGAAATTTGAGCCATTATCGGTGATGATGCTATGGGGGACATCAGATCGGTGTATACGACCCGGATAGGAAGTCGATTATCGGTTCGGATTCGCCGCTTTAACCGGGCTTGGCTTTCTATCCATTTGGTAAACTTGTCCACCATGACCAATAAGTACTTTTTCTTATGGATTCCCCCTTTAAGGGGTCCAACCATATCCAGCCCCCAGATCGCGAACGGCCAAGTTATGGGGATTGTTTGGAGAGCGGTAGGGGGCATATGACTCTGATTGGCGAAGAGCTGGCAACCGACGCAATGTTGGACAAGGTCTGTCGTCTGCTTTCGAATCATCGGCCAATAGAAGCTCAGGCGGAAGGCTTTGTCGACTAGCGCCGAGCCAGCAAGGCGTGGTGTCCGCCCAGTCCGACATGGATTTCAGCCAAGAGTTGCCGCCTCCTCTTCGGAGATGCACCTTTGGAGCACTCCAGTCGCGCTTTTCTTATAGAGTTCCCCTTCGTGGACCTTATAGGCTTTAGAACGCCGGACTATGCAGCGTGCTTCATTTTGGTCTTCAGGTAGCTCGTGCCTATTTAGGTAGGCTAAGAAAGGCTCGGTCCACGGGGCAATAACGGCCATGATTTCGTGGGCCGAGGATGTTATTTCGGTGGCAGAGCCTTCGATTGTGTCTGATGGTTCGGTATCTGGGGGTGTATTCGGGTCCGAGCTGGTATTGCCGGACTCCCCTTGCCATACTACGGATGGCTTGAATAGCCTTTCCAGGAATATGTTAGGTGGGACAGGGTCGCGTTTGGCACCGATGCGGGCGAGGACGTCCGCCACTTGATTATTTTCTCGAGCCACATGGTGGAACTCGAGCCCCTCAAACCGCGCTGACATTTTTAGGACGGCATTACATTAGGCCGCCATTTTCGGGTCCTTGGCATAGAAGTCTCCGCTTATTTGTGAGATTGCGAGGTTCAATCCCTCGCACTTCTGTGCGTTGGATGCCCATAGAGACCGCCATCCGAAGACCATGCAATGTAGCCTCATATTCGCCGCATTGTTGGAGTCTCTGTATATAATATCCGGCGATGTATCTTGGACCGTGTCTCCGGTGGGGGATGTCAGACTACACCTGCTCCCAATCCGGCCAGCATTTTAGAGCCGTCGAAGTGCATGATCCAGCTTGGAGTATGCGCCTGCATTTTAGGGAGTTCGACTTCCGTCCATTCAGTGACAAAGTCGGCCAGTACTTGCGACTTGATGGCCCGCCGTGGTTTGTACATTATGTCGAACGGAAGGAGCTCGATGGCCCATTTAGCAATCTGGCCCATAGCGTCGCGGTTGTTTATTATGTCATTGAGTGGTACTTCGGAGGCTACTGTGATCGAACACTCTTGAAAGTAGTGTCGCAGCCTTCCGGATGCCATGAAGATCGCGTATGCTATTTTTTGATAGTGTGGGTATCGGGGTTTGCACGGGGTGAGGACTGTGGATACGTAATAAACCGGCTTTTGGAGCGGGAATTTGTATCCGTCAACCTCTCGTTCGACGACGAGTACTGCACTTACAACTTGGTGTGTTGCTGCTATGTATAATAGCATAGGCTCGCCGGTGTTCGGCGCTGTTAGGACTGGATTATTGGCCAGTAGGGTCTTTATTTCATCGAGTCCGGCCGCGGCTGTATCCGTACACACGAAGTGTTCGGTGCGCCGCAGGAGGCGGTAAAGAGGCAATGCCTTTTCTCCCAGCCTAGAGATAAAGCGGCTCAAAGCGGCCACGCATCCGGCTAGTTTCTGGATGTGCTTGAGGTCTGCTGGTATAGCCAATCGACAGAGCTCGGATTTTGCCGGGTTCGCTTCAATTCCTCTATTGGAAACAATGAAGCCCAGCTTTCCCGATGGGACGCCGAAGACGCTTTTTCCGGATTCAACTTAATGTCGAGGTCCCGGAGGTGATCGAATGTGAGCCTCAAGTCATCTATCAGGGTTTCGACATGTCTAGTTTTTATGACCACGTCGTCCACATATGCTTCCACTGTTTTGCCGATTTGTTTTTCCAAGCATGTTTGAATCATGTGTTGATAGGTTGCGCCGGAATTCTTGAGCCCGAAGGGCATAGTGTTGAAGCAAAAAGGGCCATATGGCGTTATAAAAGCTGTTGCAGCTTGGTCAGACTCTGCCATCTTTATTTGATGGTATCCATAGTATGCGTCGAGAAAACATAGCGAGTCGTGTCCAGCTGTGGCATCGATGATTTGATCGATGCGAGGGAGGGGAAAGGGATCCTTGGGGCAAGCCTTGTTGAGGTCTTTGAAGTCGACACATAGGCACCAGGATTTGTCCTTCTTTGGTACCATCACCAAATTTGCCACCAATCCGGATGTTTGATATCTCGATGAATCCGACCTCGAGTAGCTTGGCTAACTCTTCCCCATTGCCTGTCAAGCTTCGCCTCGAGAATCGCCTTTAGTGTCTGCCTTGACTGTTTATATCTTTTTAGAATATTGAGGCTGTGTTCGGCCAGTCTGCGTGGGATGCCTGGCATGTCCGATGGGTGCCAGGCGAAAATGTCCCAATTCTCGCGCAAGAAATCTCGTAGTGCGGCGTCAATCGCGGGACTCAGTTGTGTCCCGATGGAAGCTATCTTCATGGGGTCCATAGGATGGACCTGGAATTTGACTATCTCGTCTGCAGGTTTGAATGAGGTGGACTTAGGTCGCTTGTCTAGTATCACGTCGTCCTCGCTCCATGGTGGCCCGCAGGTTGTTAACTCTTCGGTTGCTAGGGCTTGGATAATGCTTCCAAGGCTAGAGCTGCGGTTTTTATTTTCAGCCAAGTGCAACGTCCGGATCATCGCTAGAGTGATGATTCCATTGGGTCCGCATTTTAAGCTTCATGTACCCATAGGGGGGTACAGCTTGAAAGCTTGTAAACGCGTCCCGCCCTAGAAGGGCGTGGTATCCGCTGCTAAAAGGAGCCACCTGGAATGTGATTTCCTCGGACCTATAATTCTCCGGGGTGCCGAATACCACATCGAGTGTGATTTTTCCTGCACACCGCGCTTCCCGAGTAGGGATAATTCCCCTGAAGGTCGTGCCGCTTTGTTCAATGCGGCTTTTATCAATCTCCATCTTGCCGAAAGTGTTTCTTCATAAATCAGATTTAATCCGCTTCCGCCGTCCATGAGTACTTTAGTGAGCCGAGAGCCATCTATGATCGGACTAAGGACTAGAGCGGCTGGTGCCCGGACAGCCCGGAATCGGGGTTCATCACTGGCATTAAAAGTTTTAGCAGTGTCATTCCAAGGGTTTATTTTTGCCACATGGTAAATTTCAGCGGAGCTTCGACGAGCTCGCTTGCGCCTATGGTTCGAGGCGAAAGTCTCGAAGACTATTAGAACCGTATTGTGTTCGCTGGCGGGATGTTGTTCCGCTTTATGGCCCACAAGAAGATCCTCGCCACTTTTTGCCACCTGCCGGAGTATCCAACATGCCTTAAGGCTATGAGTAGGCGTTGTATCCGGAGTACTGTGGAGCTTACATGGCCCTTCGAGCCATTCTTCCAATATGGACCCCCGCCCTGGGGTGGGCTTTGGTTTCTTGGGGGTTGGGTCGGATGACTTATGAGAGTTCGTCCGTTTAGTTCGGACAAAGGTTTTGGTGAGAGCGGTACTATCCCAAAATTCTGTTTGGGTCTTCCAAGTGCTCTCCATCGCACAGTACTTCCGTACTATGGTTGCCAAGTCCGCGAAGCGTACTATGTCACGGCGGATTATAGCATTGAGGAGTCCCTCGCCCGTGCAGTTTTTGCAGAAAAGTGAGACCACGTTCTCTTCACAGCAGTCCCTGACCTTGTTAAGTGCAAGGAGGAATCAGCCCGATGGCGATGTACGGTTCCTGGGGCTCTTGCCTGATGCGGGAGAGATAGTTTAGGTCCAGTTTAGAGTCCGGATTTTTATCTGATCTAACGCCCGAGGGCGCGGGCGGTCCCGAGCTCAATGGCTCAGAATCTGGAGTGCCCAATTTCTTCGGCCCGATGCCCGATTCTAAGTCCGGGACCTGGGTCAGGTCTTCCTTTGAGCAGGTCTTTGGCTCAAGGAGTTCGGTGATCCGAACATAACTTGTCCTCAGAGTTGAGGAGCAATCCGCGTGTGGTTCCTCCACTATCGCTATCTCATGGGTGCCCGGCGGGGACCTGATGTCCCTTTGGTCGAGTTTAAGCCCAACCCGGTCGTAGATGCATGGCGACTCCCGGTAGATATGGCGCGATCCAATAGTTCATTAAGGGAGGAGAGATCCATTGGATCCATCTGTTCGGCAAGTTCTGAACTGACGTGAAGGTTATGATTGATGACCCGAGAAGTCATCGTCGGCGCCATCGCCGATGGGGCGGCCATGATGAAGCCGCCGAGCCAGAGCATCTGGCCTATAGCCAAAGCCCCCTCTAAGGTAATGTCGTCTTTGACAATGAGACGAGCCATCGAGCCTTGTGGCGACGCCACAGAGGAACTCTCAATGAAAGCACCAATGTCGGTGTCAAAACCGGTGGATCTCGGGTAGGGGGTCCCGATCTGTGCGTCAAGGCTGATGGTAACAGGAAGCAAGGGACACAGATGTTTACCCAGGTTCGGGCCCTCTCGATGGAGGTAAAACCCTACTTCCTGCTTGATTAATATTGCTGATATGAGTAGTACAAGAGTAGAGCTACCACGAGATCGTAGAGGCTAAACCCTAAGAGCTAGCCTATGATGGTATGATTGTAATTGTGATCGGCCTTCTAAGGACCAACCTCTCCGGTTTATATAGACACCGGAGAGGTCTAGGGTTTACATGGAGTCGGTTACAAGGAAGGAAATATAATATCCGGATCGCCAAGCTTGCCTTCCACGCCAAGGAAAGTCCCATCCGGACACGGGCCGAAGTCTTGAGTCTTGTATCTTCACGCTTGAATAGTCCGGGCGTTTTATACTGTCCGGCTGTCCGGATACCCCCTAATCCAGGACTCCCTCAGAGGGTAGGAGAAAAGATGTCATGCAAGTTCTTTCCATAAGCACGTATGACTATTTATGGAATATATACCTACATTATATTTATGAACTGGAGTCAGTGCTGTATCGCCCTTGGTTATGACTGTCACATGATGAATATCATCCAACAAATTACCGATCCAATGCCTACAAATTTATCCTATATTGTTTCTGTTAAGTTACTACTGTTATCGTTACTATTGCTGCTGCTACTATTATCAAAACTATCATACTACTTTGCTGAAGATAATTAATCTCCAGGTGTTGTTGAATTGACAACTCAGCTGCAAATATTTACAAATATTCTTTGGCTCCCCTTGTGTCCAATATATAAATTTGGGTTGAATACTCTACCCTTGAAAATTGTTGCGATCCCCTATACTTGTGGGTTATCAAGACCTTTTTCCGTGCCGCTGTCGGGAGCATAGCTATATTTGTTGAGTCACTTGGGATTATTATCAATTATTCACTATGAAGAATCTGAAGGATGCTAAGACTAGTATTTTTTCCTCTAAGACGAGGGGAGGTAAGGAACTGCCATCTAGCTCTGCTTTAGATCCACCTTCTGCTATAAGTAAACTTGCAACACCACCACATGCTATCAATCCTGATATGTCGTAGTTATTGATGATGCTACCTCCTGATATGAATGATGCTTATGATGATGCTAGTACCTTGCTTGATGATAATGTGCCACTAGGTGAATTTCTTGATGAACAAATTGCTAGAGTAAGACAACATGATATTGTTGAATCTGACGATAAGCTTGAAACTGGAAATCTTGAAACACCTGCTAGGACTAGCCTTCCTATATATGACTTGCCTAAGGTACTGGAAGGTTATGTTATTAATGAGGAGACAACTAGAGATATTCTTGCTTGTAAGGATAGAGATGATCTAGAGAAATTAGTTTGCAAGTATAAAGAAAAATCTGTGAATGCTAGAATGCAGTATGATCCTAAGTTTGCTACTTCACCTATCTTTGTTAATGATAAGGATTATGAATTCTCTGTCGACCTAGAGTTAATTACTTTGGCTGAATCTGATCCTTTCCATGGTTATGAAACTGAAACTGTTGTGGCACATTTAATAAGTTGAATGACATAGCCACCCTTTTTACTCATGATGAGAAAACTCGCTATTACTATATTCTAAAATTATTTCCGTTCTCATTAAAGGGTGATGCTAAAGCTTGGTACAATACTCTTGCTCCTGGTTGTGTGCGTAGTCCCCAGGATATGATTTATTACTTCTCTGGAAAATATTTCCTTGCTCATAAGAAACAAGCTGCCTTAGAAGAAATATTTAACTTTGTGCAAATTGAAGAAGAGAGTCTCCCACAAGCTTGGGGGAGGCTTCTCCAATTTCTTAATGATTTGCCTGATCATCCTCTTAAGAAAAATGAAATACTTGATATCTTCTATAATGGACTAATTGATGCTTCTAAGGACTTCCTAGATAGTTGTGTTGGTTGTGTTTTCAGGGAACGAACTATTGGGCAAGCTGAAGAATTATTGAATAACATATTGAAAATTTATGATGATTGGACTCTTCCCAAACCACCGCCTAAGCCCACTCCGAAGAAGAGGGGTATATTATATCTCAGTCCTGAAGATATGCAAGAGGCAAAGAAATCTATGAAGAAAAAGGGTATTAAAGCTGAGGATGTCAAAAATTTACCTCCTATTGAAGAAATACCTGGTCTTGATACACCATCACTTCCTAAGGTGCTAGAGGTAAAGTCTCTAATTAAATTCAATGATAATGATAATCCTCATAATATGCACCCTAGACAATGCCTTTATGAGTTTGAGAATTATATTAGAAAGCAAGATCACTTCAATACAAATGTTATGAAACAATTGAAATATAATTCTGATATGATTGCTCGCTTGAGTGACTTGCTATTTAGAATCTCAAATGATGTTAGGAGCGTGGGAAAGCATGCTTCTATGGTACAAGCCCAGTTAGAATAAGTTGCTAAATCTCAAAGAGAATTTCTTGATGAAATGAATAACAACATCCATGACTTTGTTGTTAGAGTTGCAACTAGAGGAGGTAAAATGACCCAGGAACCACTTTATCCTGACTTTGCTGTTAGAGTTGCAACTAGAGGAGGTAAAATGACTCAGGAACCACTTTATCCTGAGGGACACCCAAAAAGAATTGAACAAGATTCACAAAGGAACAACACCACTACACCTAGTCCTTCTAAAAAGAAGAAGAAAAATAAAAATGATAGGACTTTGCATGCTTCTAGTGAACCAGAAGTAGAAAAACCTCCTGATAATGATAATGATGTTTCTATTTCGATGTGAAACTCAATCTGCAATGAACATTCACCTAGTGATAATGAAAAACATAATGCTGATGTTCATGAAGATACTCAACCAAACAATGAAAAAGAACCAGATAATGATGTTGAAATAGAGCCTGTTGTTGATCTTGCTAACCCCCAACCAAAGAATACACGATATGATAAAGAGATTTTATTGCTAGAAAACATGGTAAAGAAAGAGAACTGTGGGTTCAAAAACCTATCTCTTTTCCACCTAAGTCAACTAAAAAGAAAGATGTTGAAGAATTTTAACGCTTTGCTGAAATGTTGAGGCCAGTCTTTTTGCGTAATCGCTTGACTGATATATTGAAAATGCCTCCTTATGCAAAGTACATGAAAGACATCATCACTAATAAGAGAAAAATACCGGAAGCTGAAATCTCCACCATGCTTGCTAGTTATACTTTTAAAGATGGGATACCTAAAAAACTTGGAGATCCGGGAATACCGACTATACCTTGCTCCATTAAAAGAAATTATGTGAAAACTGCTTTATGTGATTTAGGAGCTGGTGTTAGTGTTATGCGTTTCTCTTTATATAAAAGACTTGATTTGAATAAAATCACACCTACTGAAATATCTTTGCAAATGGATGACAAATCAACTGCCATACCTATCGGTATTTTTGAGGATGTGCCCGTTGTTGTTGCTCATGTTACTATTTTGACTAACTTTGTTATACTTGAGATGTCCGAGGACGATAACATGTCGATTATCCTTCCTAGACCCTTCTTGAATTCTGCGGGGGCTGTTATTGATTGCAATAAAAGCAAGGTCACCTTTCATATCAATGGTAATGAGCATACGGTGCACTTCCTGAAGATACAATTCCAAGTGAATGGTATTAATGTAATTGAAAAATCTCCGACAATCACTATTGGAAGCTTTCAACTACTCTACCTACTGTTAAAAAGAAATATGAAATGCTTACTGTTGGGGACATTCATATCCCTGTTGAGGTAAGTTAGTGATTTACGAAAGTTCTTCAGTTTCATGCTAATCGAAAGTGGTTGTTAATAAGAGTTGATTAACCTTATTAATGGATCACTTTTGAGAGACTACCTTTTGTCCCTAGCTCTTATTTTCTGTTCCTACTAGTTAAATAAAATAAATTGTCATGTTTTGTCTGTTTTCTGAATTTCCTGTGCAATAAAAGAAGGCCCAAAAATAAAAGTTCTAAGAATGCTCTGAAAATTTAATACGATTTTTTTCCTGAATATTTAAGAATTTCTGGTGCAAATAATATCAGAGGGAGGTGCACGAGGTGGGCACAACCCACCTGGGCACGCCAGGACCCCCAGGCGCGCCCTAATGGGTTGTGGTCCCCACGTGGACTCCCTCACTTATCTCTTCATCCCACATCATCACCTACCTCCAGAAAAAAAATCACAATTGCTCTCTCTCTCTCTCTCTCTCTCTCTCTCTCTCTCTCGTGTTCTTGCTCTCAAACCCGCGGATCTCGATCTCTTTGCTCGAAGCTCCGTTTTTGAAACTGTTTCGGGCGATTGTTGCTTGGAAAACCATGAGTATCTTTAGGAAGTTTGCTTCCAAGAAGAACTCCAAGAGAGTGATTGGGGAGTCATCTAATAGTGACCTCCACACCCGAAGATTGGCGCAGCTACGGCCATGCGAATGGCCGCATAACCCGTTCATGGAAGAGGCTGGAATTGTTCAAGAGTTTGCACAATGCTGCTAATGCTGGCCTCACCGACTTCATTGCAGCCGAGTGCGAACAATTTCATCTCCTCACGTACACCTTTGTGCAAAGTTTTAATTTTCTGCCTAGGAATAATCCCCTGAGGTGCAATTTAATTTATATGTTGAACCCCATCAGATACCGCTTACTAAATTTTGTGAAATATGCTTACTTCCTTCTGATGGTAGTTTGGCAGAGCCTAGGCCTGCAGAGTTTAAAAGCTTTTATCATACTCTGAAGTGGGTGATGAGAGAGGGGTGTCAAGTATCACTGCCGATGGCTTGCATTTTCCTGTTGTTCATTATTTTGCTCTTTTCATTGCAAAATGCTTGCTTGCTAGAGAAAAGGTGGGTGCACTCAGTTCTCCGAGACCTTGCTGTTTTAAGGCCATGCACTAGAGGGCGACAACACTTATAGCTTGGGAGCTATTGTGGCTCGTCGCCTCCACATTAATAAGTCCAAGGGTAAAATACATGGAGGTATTTATGCCACTCGTTTGGCGGCTCGGTTTAATGACACACCTGCATGATTATCATTTGCCCAAGGTTTACCTAGATCCCGCTGCCATGGATCACCACCAGTTTACTGCTATCGATTATCCTAACATTCCTATTCCTTATAACCCGGTTTTTAGTTTGAGAACTCGTGATATTATTCCACTGCCTGCACCTGCTTTGTTTGATCCTATTGCCAGGGGCGGATACAGGATTATGCCTGAGAGAATCATCGATTATCAAAACAACCAGGATGCAGCACAGGAGGAGCCTCAGCAGTGGGATCCTTAGGTGCCTGTGCCTCAGCACTTCAAAATAGGACCTCATGGCTTCTACGACCGGTGATTACCAAGCTAGGCCAAAAGCCTAAGCTTGGGGGAGTATGTGTTTCTCACCGACTTTACATTCATGTTCACACACTTCAGTTGTCGGTGTTCGCACTTTTTCATTGTATTATCCATTGTTAGATTTATTTTCTCGCTTTCTTCTTTGGTCTTTGAAAAACTTTGAGAAAATACAAAAATATTTCCTTCTTCTTTTTTATTTTCTTTCTAGAGTTGTTAGCCATAGCACTAAAAACAAAACCTAAAAAGATTTCTTTGTTCTTCTTTTGCTTGTTGGGAGCTTTCCCGTGTAAATAGTTTTTCTCATTTTTGCTTTACCCTTTTATTTGCTTGTTCTAGAAAATCAAAAACTTCAAAAAAATTATTTCAGTGCGTTTCTCTGAATTTCTTTTCTGTTTATTAAGTCGTACCAAGGAGAAGACCACGATGAAAACGTTGAGTGGCTCTCATATGCATGATTATTGATCTAACAAAGAGCCCATTTTACCTTGTCTTCTCCCGTTAGTTTTTTTTTGCAGATTCCAGCTTAGTCCACGGCACTCTTGCACTATTTTTTTTATCGTTCAGTCGTGCAAGTGAAAGGCAATAATGATGATATTCGATGAACTGGCCGTGGTAGAGAGAAACGGGTATGAACTCGACTTGTTCTGTTTTTGTATATATGTTTAACCTAGTATCCATGATTCAGCCCATTATGATTAAACATGTTTGCAATGACAATTAGAGGTTATAGTTTCTCATGCCATGCATAAGTAGCTCGGATTAGATAATGATTTATCTTGGATATCAAAATTGCGTTAAAATGATTGTGATGTAGTATGATGATATGGTATCCTCCTATGAATGTTCGAGTGATTTGACTTGGCACATGTTCATGCATGTAGTTGAATCAAAACCAACATAGCCTCTATGATATTTATGTTCATGGTGTTAATATCCTACTCATGCTAATGTCCAATGTTACTTATGCATAATGCATGTTCATGATCGTTGTTGCTCTCTAGCTGGCCGTTTCTCAACCTTTTGCTAGCCTTTCACTGCATTTTAAGTGGGAATTCTGCTTGTACATAAAAAACCTTGAACCCAAGTTATTCCAGATGAGTCCACCATAACTACCTATATGTCGTATTACCCTGCCGTCCTAAGTAAATTTACATGTGCCATCTCTAAAAACTTCAAATAAATATCCTTTTTGTGTGCCTGGATTGTTCATGGAACGACATGAGGTAGTCGGTATCTTCCATGCTAAGCGGGTTATTCTCAGGTCGAGTGTTTATTCACTCGCCATCGCACAAGAAAAGGGCGGTAATAGGGATGCCCAGTCCCAAGCTGCAAAAAGAATTGATCTGTCAAATAATCAAACAAAAACTCCCAATGGAGTCATAACCTTTACTTTTCCGCTTGGGAACTGCCACTAGAGTGCTTAGCATGGAAGATATTGATAACTAATAGTCGTGAAGTAAATGAGAAGGGTGCATGTCTCAAAATATCATTCGCCTCCGTTTTAAAAACTTGAGCTCGCACCTCGCAAATCAACGCTTCCCTCCGCAAAGGGACTATCTATTTACTTTTATGTTGTGTCATCACCTTCTAAAATAAGCGCTTTGAACCTAATAGCATCATCTTTGTCATGCTGATGCATTGTGTGTAGCTAATGTTGGGTGCATCATGACTGGATCTTTTCTACCATGAATTACAATGTTTAGTCACTGCTTGAACTTTGGAGGTGCTATGCATTTATGTTTTGCGGTCTCAGAAAGGGCTAGCGAGATACCACTACTGTCATATTATATCATGGTTGTTTTGATAACGTGTTGCTGTTTGAGATATCTTATTATTGCTCACTAGCTGATTATGTCATTGATATGAGTTAATATAATTTTTAAGAGTTATTGTCGACATGGTTAGTTATAATATTGGCTGAAAACCTGGGTGCTGTTTAAGCTTATTTATGCAAACAAGAGCAAAAGAGTTCGTAAAAGTTTTTCTTTTTCACTTTCAGTTTATCAACTGAATTGCTTGAGGACAAGCAAAGGCTTAAGCTTGGGGGACTTGATACGTCTCCAATGTATCTACCTTTCCTAATGCTTTTCCTCTTGTTTTGGACTCTAATTTGCATGATTTGAATGAAACTAACCCCAGACTGATGCTGCTTTCAGGAGAACTACCATGGTGTTGTTTTTGCGCAGAAATAGAAGTTCTTAGAACGGATCGAAACTTTGTGAGGATTTTTTATACAAATACAGAGAATTTATGGAGCCAAGAACCACCGGAGGGGGGCACCTGGGTGGGCACAACCCACCAGGGTGCCCCCCTCCAGGCGCGCCCAGGTGGGTTGTCCCCACCTAGTGGCCCCGCAGACCCTGAAACCTATGGTATAAAATCACATTTTTCCAGAAAAAAATCAGGGAGAAAGAATTATCGCATTCCACGAGACGGAGCCGACGTCACATCTTGTTCTTCATCGGGAGGCCAGATCTGGAGTCCGTTTGGGGCTCCGGAGAGGGGGATCTTCGTTCTTCGTCATCACCAACCCTTATCCATCACCAATTCCATGATGCTCCCCACGTGGAGTGAGTAATTCCTTCGTAGGATCGCTGGTCGGTGAGGAGTTGGATGAGATTCATCATGTAATCTAGTTAGTTTTATTAGGGGTTGATCCCTAGTATCCACTATGTTCTGAGATTGATGTTGCTATGACTTTGCCATGCTTAATGCTTGTCACTTTGGGCCCAGGTGACATGATTTCCATCATTATATCTATGTTCTAGATCTGATCTTGCAAGTTATAGTCACCTACTATGTGTTATGAACCGGCAACCCCGGAGTGATACTAGTCGGGACCACTCCCGTTGATGACCGTAGTTTGAGGAGTTCATGTATTCACCGTGTGTTAATGCTTTGTTCCGGTTCTCTATTAAAAGGAGGCCTTAATATCCCTTAGTTTCCAATAGGACCCCGCTGCCATGGGAGGGTAGGACAAAAGATGTCATGCAAGTTCTTTCCATAAGCACGTATGACTATTTACGGAATACATGCCTACATTATATTTATGAACTGGAGCTAGTGTTGTATCGCCCTAGGTTATGACTGTCACATGATGAATATCATCCAACAAATTACCGATCCAATGCCTATGAATTTATCCTAGATCCTTCTCGTGAACTGGAGCTTGTGCTCGACAGAAGTCTTGAGCCTTCTCGTTCTGAAACCGACGCCAATCTCCTCTCCACTCCTCCCATCTTTCACGCTGCAGGACGGGAATGTAATCCCAATTCTTCCTCAGCAGTCGTGGCATCCAGCTTATGTTCCCAGAGTGATGAGCTTTGTTCTCCAGCTGCGGGACAAAATAGTGCCTGGACAGATCAACATTGGGGGCGACTCCAACAAAATTCTCGCATAGGTGAGCCAACGTCGCCATGCACGTCATTGCATTTGGCGTGAAGTCTAGGATATGGAATCTATAGATCACCATCATCGCCTCAAGGAAATCTGAGAAGGGAGGGCAGAGACCGCAGATGAAGTATGCGCAAAAGAATCGATATGAATATGGCGGGTCCTCTTCCCACTCCGCCAGAACCTTGGGTGCACCATGCCCTTTCGAAACTTTCCTCCCCCACAGGTATCCATACCTCGCTTGCAGCACATCATCGTCCAAGTTTGACAGAAAGAAGACGACATCTCCCCTCTGCTTCCTGTCTAGCACCGTCGCCCTCTTGCTCCCCTGAGCAGCCGCCTCATTCGCGGCGGTCGTCCGCTTTCCCTTGGTGGCAGTTTTCTTCCCCCTTGCTTCAAGATTGAGACGGGGATGGGGAAAAGACGTTGGGTGGGAGGCCGGTGGCGAGTATGGGCAGGGAGGAAGGGCAGTTGCTTGGCTTGCGGAAGAAGATGGTGGAGGAGTGGAGCGGGCAACGAATGAGCAGTACCCTTTCGCATTTCTCTTTCTTAAGGAAAGAACACGGGGGAGGGTGCAATTGTTCATAAAGTTACCGTTTCACATTAACTGCTATAGTCCCACTACCCCATGACCCGCGGTAAATAAGCAAAGTGGATATTGGATTGACTGATTATCATGACAAATCGCTGCACGCGCAGCGGTTTCTCCATGTGTCTGTGCACTGTTTGGGGCCTAACCCAACGTGCCCAGCGACACATATGGCTCAGGCCCGGGGGCTTCTGTCGGGGTACACAAACAGGGGCGTAAGTTTCCCCTGACTTGTGCACGGACAGCAAGCCACCAACCTGGTAAGATTACGACATCCAAGACTAGACCAAGCAGAAGAGATCAGCTCTTTGAGGAATCAAAGGGCAGATCGAGAAGAACAAGACAAGCCAAAGGAAGCAAGATACCACTAAGGAGAAACCTCCCTTGCCGGGCAGGCGAGCTTGGCGAGGTCGAGGTTGCCCCGGAAGCAAGTCTCAAGATAGCCTCGCCTGGCCTGTTGGGGTTTACAGGGGTGCACTACCCCGCCAAGGCTCCACCGCACCAGCTCACAACGATGCAAGTCACCAATTGGTGCGGTGTCAAGCCTCCAGGTGACTAAGTGGCTGTTTTTGGCCACATGGTAGCCACTTCCTACGGAAACCACCTCCAAATGACACTCGTCCAGGAACGTGTCAAGCAGGCAGACGAGAAGGTGGCCAAACTGCCCGGCAAGGCCTGTCGGGCAGGCATTGATGACACTAAGCGGCACATTTAGTGCGCTCTGTCCACCTGCAGAGTTAGGTATGATAGCATTATTTGCTATCTAATCAGTGCACACTGACTGATTTGCCATTGTGGTGACCCCTTAATCTATAAAAGGAGGGCCATGGCAACCATAGAAAGGATTCAGACCCTTGTACACTCATACGCGTGTAGCTGACTTCACCCCGAGGCAACCCTGCCGGGCTAGAGCGATGCGTCTCCACCACGGTCCTCTCATCAATCCACCAAAGTAGGCGAGGGAGTCCAGGATTAGGGGGTCCTCGGACAGCCGGACTATATACTTCTGCCGGACTGTTGGACTATGAAGATACAAGACTCAAGACTTCGTCCCGTGTCCGGATGGGACTCTCCTTGGCGTGGAAGGCAAGCTTGGCAATACGGATATGTGGATCTCCTCCCTTGTAACCGACTCTGTGTAACCCTAGCCCCCTCCGGTGTCTATATAAACCGGAGGGTTTAGTCTATAGGACAAGAATAACAATCATACCATAGGCTAGCTTGTAGGGTTTAGCCTCTACGATCTCGTGGTAGATCAACTCTTGTAATCCTCATATCATCAAGATCAATCAAGGTGAAGTAGGGTATTACCTCCATCGAGAGGGCCCGAACCTGGGTAAACATCGTGTCCCCCGCCTCCTGTTACCATCTGCCTTAGACGCACAGTTCGGGACCCCCTACCCGAGATCCGCCGGTTTTGACACCGACATTGGTGCTTTCATTGAGAGTTCCACTGTGCCGTCACCGTAAGGCTAGATGGCTCCTTCGATCATCGGCAACGATGCGATCTAGGGCGAGGTTTTCCTCCCCGGACAGATCTTCGTATTCGGCGGCTTCAGACAGGCAGGCCAACTTCGCTTGGCCATCCGGAGCAGATCGAGAGCTACGCCACGCCATCGGGTCAGGTTTGGAAACTTGAACTAGACTGCCGACATCCGCGGAGACTTGATCTTCGACGGATTCGAGCCCATGTCAAAGCGCCGCACAATCACGATTTAGCATGATTTAGCTCTGCCCGTCGGACAAAGGTTCGGAGATCACACTGCAACTACCCCGCCCTCGATCCGGAACAAATTGCGCCATCCGAGGGCGGGTGGATGGACCTCGCCACCACGGAGGCCGCACACTCAGCGGCGATAGAGCCGAATACTGACTTCACCTCCTCCGAGACCCGTGTTGCCGGACCATTGGATTCGTCCCCGGCCATGGGCTCCGAGCCGCCTGCGTTCGTGCCTATTGAATCCGATTGGGCACCAATCATGGAGTTTAGCTCCGTGGATATCTTTTAGCACTCGCCCTTTGACGATGTGCTAAAATCGTTGAGGTCACTCTCCCTGTCAGGAGACCCTTGGCCGAACTATGTCCGGCTAGAAAGGGATGCGGACGGCGAAGAAATTCGCTCCCCACCCACCACCCACTTAGTAGCCATCGCCGACGATTTAACCGACATGCTCGACTTGTTCAAGACATCGACGGTATGGACGACGATGCACGAGACGAACAAGAACCACCGCCCACAGGGCGCTGGACTACCACCTCATCGTATGACATATACATGGTGGACACCCCCAAAGAAGGGGATGGTGATAAGACAATGGAGGATAATCCCTCCAAGAAGCAATCCAAGCACCAACGTCAGCGGCGCCGCTCTAAGTCTCGCCATAGCAAAAGCAGCGATATCGGCACAAGAGACAATAACGCTCCGGATAGTGCCGAAGACGACGATAATCCCCTCCAGCCAGACCTCGAGCGGGAGGATGAACAAGCTAGCCCTCCTAATGTGAAGCGGGCGGAGAATCGAGGATGACAATTACATGCCTCTCTCCTCAAGAGCGAGGTGAGCCTCGGCGACGAAGAATTTATCGTGCTCGAGGATCCCGTCGGCAGTGAGCGCTTCAAGCGCCGGCTTATAGCCACAGCAAACAGCCTGAAGAAAAAGCAACAACAGCTTCGAGCTGATCAAGATCTGCTAGCGGACAGATGGACTGAAGTCCTGGCGGCCGAGGAATACGAACTCGAGCGCCCAACCAAGAGTTACCCAAAGCGCAGGTTGCTACCCCAACTCGAGGAGGAAGCATTGAAACCTACATCACCAACGTATGATGCGGCTGATCGGCCACCTCGTGGTCGAGACAGAGAGGCTTATCAGCCTGAAGTCCAGCCCGCACCCCGCCGCCATTCAAACAAAAATACCAAGGCCCGGGGTAACACGCGGAACCTGCGAGACGTATTGGAAAACAAAGCAAAACATGCAAGATCGATCTACGGTTCACGGGGGCGCGCCCCAACGCGGGACGATGACCGTCACGCAGGATATACTAAAAGCAAATCTGGCCGGGCCGAATACAGCAGACAAGACTCGTATGAACTGCATCGTGATATAGTCCGACACAGAGGCGCCACACACCCCCTATGCTTCACTGATGAAGTAATGGATCACGAATTCCCAGAGGGTTTTAAACCCGTAAACATTGAATCATATGAAGGTACTACGTGAGACCCGGTATGGATGGAAGACTTCTTCCTCCACATTCACATGGCCCGCGGGGATGATCTACATGCCATCAAGTATCTCCCGCTAAAACTCAAAGGGCCCGCTCGGCATTGGCTTAATAGCTTGCTGGCAAACTCCATCGGAAGCTAGGAGAGCTGGCGATGCATTCTGGACAATTTCTAAGGCACTTATAAAGCGATGCCGGATGCTGACGATTTAAATCATATAACTCAGCAGCCAGAGGAATCGGCCAGGAAATTCTGGACGCGGTTCCTAACTAAGAAGAACCAAATTATCGACTGTCCGAATGCAGAGGCCTTAGCGGCATTTAAGCATAACATCCATGACGAGTGGCTCGCCCAGCACCTCGCCCAAGAGAAGCCAAAATCCATGGCAGCCCTCACGACACTTATGACCCGCTTTTGCACGAGCGAAGATAGCTGGTTGGCTCGTAGTAACAATACAACAAGCAAACCTGGCACGTCAGAGGCCAGGGATAGCAACGGCAAACCACGACGCAACAAACACAAGCGCCGCAAATATGGTGAAAACACCGAAAATACGGCAGTTAATGCCGGGTTTAGGGGCTCAAAATCCGGTCAGCGGAAAGGGCCACCCAAAAATAACAATTCGGGTCCATCCAGTCTGGACCGCATACTCGATCGCCAATGCCAAATTCATGGCACCCCAGGAACGCCAGCCACCCATACCAACAGAGAATGCTGGGTCTTCAAACAAGCCGGCAGGGCAGGCGCCAAAAACGGAGAAGGGGGGTCTCAAAGCGATGATGGCGATGAAGAGCCCACATCACCAAATACAGGAGGGCAAAATAAATTCCCCCCGCATATTCAATCGGTGAATGTGGTAAATACCACCCAAATTCCCAACTCAGACCGGATATGCACCCTTAGGGATGCCGACTTAAAGGAACTAGTGGTCCCACAATATAACCTAGGGCCGGTCACCTTCAACCGCACGGATCGTCCGGTTAACGCCAATCAGGGCAATCCAGCCGCACTAGTCCTCGACCCAATAATTGACGGGTTCCACCTCACTCGAGTCCTTATGGACGGAGGCAGCAGTCTAAATCTGCTTTACCAGGACACGATGCGCAAGATGGGCATCGATCATTCGATGATCAAACCCACTAAAGCCACTTTCAAAGGCATTATACCAGGTGTGGAGGCCAGTTGTACAGGCTCCATTGCCCTTGAGGTAGTCTTCAGATCACCAGAAAATTACCGTACCGAAGAGTTAATCTTCGAAATCGTCCCTTTCTGCAGTGATTATCAGGCACTGCTCGGACGAACCGCGTTCGCTCGATTCAGTGCGGTGCCACATTACGCCTATCGTAAACTCAAGATGCCCGGTCCACGCAGTGTCATCACGGTCAATGGCAAGGCCGAATCTTCCCTCGGCACCAACAAGTACACCACTGCCTTAGCAGCAGAAGCAACGAGTAGCACCTTGCGTACCGAATCCTCGAAGTCGACGCCCGTGCTCCCGGACACCGTCAAGGGACCCCGAACTACTTCGCGGAAGGATAGCCCGGATCGTCCAAAGCTCAATTAAACACTTCGGCGAAGGCCAGGACAGGCCGCACTCGGCGGCTCAACCGCTCTCCGGCACGCAAACATTTCTTACGTTTCCTTCGCAGGTTCACCTTTGCGCCGACCAGGACAGGATATACGGAGGAAGCTTGAACGCGCAAGGGAATCCTTAGATATTCCCCGCAGTGACCATCCGGCTATATTACGGATCCGCACTCAGCTTCTCCCCCTGGTCTCAGCAGGTTCCGCAATCATATTCCTTTTTTATCACATTACCTGTACTCATACGCATAGACATACTATTCAAATACAACATGTGGATTTATATGACGCTTACCTACTATTATTTCTTATTAAAATTCTTTTGTCAAGTGGCATCCATTACGCCGATATGCCTTAGAAATGCCAGGGCTTCATTTTACCCATAACACGGCAACAAAGTCCGAACACCTTCATGGAAGTTCGGCACCCCGAACCTATAGCATTATATGCATCAGCTCCGAATCATGTCTTGGGTCAATAGTTGGGTTTGCCCGGCTCCCATGTTTTGGTACCTTACGTTCCGCTTATATCGGCTAAGGTAGCACTTTCGGAGAACTATCGATTGTGTCCCGGTTCTTCCGGACGAGCACCTCAAGAGAGAAAGCCGAAAACTGATCGCCATGATACGGCGAGAGCTGGTCATCTGTTCGAGAGGTCACAAAATCTTTAAGGATTTTTCCTGCATAATGCCATAACCAATGCAGCGTGCGACGAATCGGTTTTTCTTCCGATCAGGTGCTCATAGAGCCCCTAGTACGGTCTTCCGAACACCAGGGGCTGCGCCTACCTTACTAAAGCTCCTATGGCTAAGTGAGAGTGATAAAGCCCTATAGTCCGATTGCCTGGTTCGTTGTGCTGAGCACCTCCTTCGAAGGACCCAAAACTGGGATAAAGAGCGCTCGGGTTTATCCCGAACATCCCCGTACTTCTTACGTAAAGCGAGAAATCGGGCCAACTCTCAGGTTTAACATATAAAACAGCCGCACAGGAGGGTAAACTTTTATATAACAGGCAATAAACAAATGACCTTGTTCAAACATTACAAAGGACAACATGATTGCATTCATGGAAATATAATGTCCTTGGTGCATAGCTCCACTGCAAGGTAGGATCCTTTCCGGACACTCTCATAATAAAATTCGGGCTTGCGGTGCTCCTTCCCCTCTGGCGGTCCTTCGGTCATCAGCTTTTCAGATCCATCTTCCCTAGTGCACCTTTGCACGGCGAAGGCCATCCACGCACCTTCTATACGCATCGATCGCTTGATGATGTCAAGTCGAGGGCAAGCGCTTACAAGCCGCTTCACGAGCCCGAAGTAGCTGCTTGGAACCGGCTCGACAGGCCATAGCCGGATAACCAAATCTTTCATGGCTAGTTCCGCCGCCTTATGTAGTTCGATTAGCTGTTTCAGTTGATCGGCAACAGGCACCGGATAATTCGGTGCCAATACTGCGACCAGAAGAGCTTATCTGCAGTGTTGCTTTCTTCGGCTCGCTAGAATTGGGCGGCATCTGAAATGCTGCGGGGTAGCTCGGCAAATACCCCTGAGAAATCCAGATTCAAAATTAGAAACATAGTTTTCCCCTCAAATACTTGCTTTACATGGAAAAAGCCTTACCCGCCATGATCTTTCTCGCCTCTTGGATCCCCTGCAGGGCGCTTTGGGTTTCCCCCCGGGCATCACTCGTGGCCTGATGCGCCTTGGTGAGTTCGGATCCTTTCTCCGTTAAACTCTGCTCCAAGGTCTCGCATTTCCTCATGGCCTCTTGCAGCTCCTGCTCAGCTTTCATAACCCTGTCCTCGTGCTTCTCACGAAGAGCCTGCTTTGTGGCTGCCTTTTTCTCGGCCTCGGACACGGCCTTCTTAAGGGCCTCGACTTCGGTCACACTCCCTAGCGCAAATCATGAAGCTTATTTCATATTGAAAATTCATTCGCAATAAACGCGAACAAGACTTGTGCATACCTTGTTTATCTCTCAACTGCATTTTCAATTGGCCAAGTTCTTCTTTGGCACGCTCCAGACTTTGATTCAGTCTGGAGATCTCCGCAGTATGAGTGGCAGCAGCCGCTATAGATGCCTGCTTATAATAGAAGAGAAATAGATGTCATTCAATGAGTCTTCCTGTGAACATAAATTCAATCCTCTGTCCGGTTCTTCCTATCACCGAACAGTGTATCAGGGGCTACTATCTATACTATGACACTCTTCAAAAACTCATAAAACATACCTCAAAGCCTCTTTGAAGGCTGATACAGGCTTCGTTCAGTCCACTCTCAGCTGACTGAATCTTCTCAATCACCACACCCATAAGGGCACGGTGTTCATCAATGATGGAGGCGCTCTTCAGCGCCACCAACAAAGCATCCGACATCTCTGGTTGGACAGAGGTTGCCGATGGAACAAGCACGCCCCCTCCAGCTGAGGGAGGCTGCCTGCTTGATTCTGGAGCCGTATAGATCTCCAGAATCGCATCCGAGTGGGAGCCGAACTCAAGATGGCCCCCGTCGTCAGCTCCCATGGGAATCTTTTCCCCCATGTGTCCGGCCCCTGAGGTTTGACCTCCAGGCGCCGCCTTCGGTCTTTTCCTCTCCTCCTTGGCCAGGGTCCTTCTGGGACGAAGCCTCGGTGTTATGCACCTGTTTGGAGGAAGGGGTCTTTGGGGGCATCCCGCTCTCCATTGCGTCCGAGCTCAGCGAATCCTCCGATGAGGATTGTTTGGTACGGGACCTTGCCGGACTACAAAAAATATGGCTTAGGTTAAAATACTACGCCTTGATGAGTCTGGACGCATAAACGTACTTGAACTTTATGTACTCACGAGTTCACCAGGGGCTGGGCCCTGGGATCCCACGCCGGGCCATTGTCGTGGCGGGCGGCAGTGACTCCTCCTAAGAGGAGCCTTTCCCCTTTTGAGATGCTCGGCCTCCAAGTGTACGGAGGCCGCCCTCTTCTTTCTTTCCCCCGCAGGGGATTCATCCTGCTCCTCCTTGTCCTCTTCGGAGGCGGAACGGGCGTCAGAGCCTTCGGATATTGTGTCGGCGTGCATGGCACGAAGGCCGCCCCGGGTCTTTTTGGCCTCCTTCTCGGCCGTCTTCTTCGGCGCCTTGTAAGGCGCCGGGACCAGCATCTTCGTTGGAAGTGGGACGGCCGGTTCTTTGGGCAGCAGGGCCGGACAATGGATCCGCTCCGCCTTCTTCGTCCAGCCCTGGGAGAGTTGTATAAAACACGTTAAGCACCTCCTTTGGGTTACGCGGATAAAAAGTTTGATGACTTATCGAACTTGCAGGGCGGGACATTTGGTACCCGCAGTCCTCGGCGGAGTCCGGGCATGATTTGCTGGACTTGAAAAGCACCTTCCAGATGTCCTTGTGTGAGGAGCCGAAAAGCTCTCGCATGGTCTGGTACCTGGCCGGATCGAATTCCCATAGATTGCAAGTCCGGTGTTGACAAGGCAGGATCCGTCGAACTAACATCACCTGGACTACATTGACAAGCTCAATGTTCTTGTCTCCCATATCTTTAACGCGCGTCTGGAGCATCGACAGTTCGTTGGACGAGGGCCAGTCCAGGCCTTTCTTGACCCAGGATGTAAGACACAAGGGGGCACCGGATTGAAACTCGGGAGAGGCAGCCCATTCCGTGTCGCGCGGCTCAGTGATATAAAACCACTGCTGTTGCCACTCCTTGACAGAATCATTAAAGGTTCCCGTTGGCCATATGACGTTGGGCATCTTGCTCACTATAAGCGCCCCTCAAGATTCGGCGTGTTTCGCCGCCCACCACCTTGGGCTTCACATTAAAAATCTTCAACCATAAACCAAGTGCGTGCGAGATGCGGAGAAAAGTTTTGCACACGACAATGAATGTCGAGATGTTGAGGAAGGAATTAGGGACAGATCGTGAAGATCGATCCCATAGTAATACATGATGCCGCATAAGCGAAAGGGTGGAGGGAAACCCTAGCCCGCGGACAAAGTGAGGGAGGAATACAACCCTCTCGTGGGGTTCCGGAGTATGGACGATCATCCCGCCCGCCCGGAGACGGTGGCTGATTTTCTTGGCAGTACCCGGCCTCGAAGCTTTGATATCCTTCTCTCGGACGGTAGAGGCCATCCATTTGCCTCCTGCTCCGGATCCGGACATCTTCGGAAGGCCTTTTGTGGGTAGAGAAGATGAACGCTTGGGCGCTGGAGCTTCAGCGGAGGGGAATGAATCGGGAAGTAGAAAGCGTGGGTGCGAAAGGGAGTCCTTATCCCCTTATAAAGGCAGCAGGGATTCTGCGCCTCCCCACTTGCCTGGTAAAACTGCTTATTCCCCAAGGGCCGTAATTGATGGCGCGGTTGGGTCACCCACACCCGTATTGATGAGAATCCCATGATAAGGGGACACGATCTCTGCTTCGACAAGACGTGCCAAGGAAACCGCCTCGCGATATGTGAAGTGGCTGGTTGTGAAAAACGGTTCGGATAATGACCGGGCCGTGGTGTGATATCATGCTACAGAATGTGTCAGCAGACTGGATTTGTGGAAATATTATTCTCTCTACGGTGGTATGTGGAATTTGTTTTGCAGAGCCGGACACTATCCTTGTGTTCAAAATCTTCTATGGAGTATTCGGAGGAGGAACCCGCCTTGCAATGCCGAAGACAATCCGTGCGCCGGACTCATCATCATTGAAGCCTGGTTCAGGGGCTACTGAGGGAGTCCAGGATTAGGGGGTCCTCGGACAGCCAGACTATACACTTCTGCCGGACTGTTGGACTATGAAGATACAAGACTCAAGACTTCGTCCCGTGTCCGGATGGGACTCTCCTTGGCGTGGAAGGCAAGCTTGGCAATACGGATATGTGGATCTCCTCCCTTGTAACCGACTCTGTGTAACCCTAGCTCCCTCCGATGTCTATATAAATCGGAGGGTTTAGTCTGTAGGACAAGAATAACAATCATACCATAGGCTAGCTTCTAGGGTTTAGCCTCTACAATCTCATGGTAGATCAACTCTTGTAATCCTCATATCATCAAGATCAATCAAGCAGGAAGTAGGGTATTACCTCCATCGAGAGGGCCCGAACCTGGTAAACATCGTGTCCCCGCCTCGTGTTACCATCCGCCTTAGACGCACAGTTCGGGACCCCCTACCCGAGATCCACGGTTTTGACACCGACAAGAGAGTAGGGTTTACGCCTCATAGCGGCCCGAACTCGGGTAAACTGGCCGTGTGATCTCTGTCGTGCTGTGCTACGTTCTCCGCTCTTTGTGCAAGGTGCTCATCCCCCCTGCCGAACCACAAGGGGCTGATGGACCCATGGGTGGCCGTGGTCTCCCACGACAATAGCTGCCTCAGAGGCAGCGAAGGAAGGTGTCTGGATGAAGTAGTTTGACGATCTTGGAGTTGTACCCAGTGTACTAGACCCAATGACTCTGTTCTGTGACAACACTCATGCCATTGCTCTAGCTAAGGAACCAAGGTTTCACAAGAGGACCAGAAAAATCAAGCGACGCTTCAATTTCATCCGTGATGCGGTCAAGGAGGAAGACATAAACATTTGCAAAGTACATACGGATCTGAATGTTGCAGATCTGTTGACTAAACGGCTTCCACGGGAAAAACATGATCGACACCAATACTCTATTGGCGATAGATTCATTACCATGTAATACTAGATTATTGACTCTAGTGCAAGTGGGAGACTGTTGGAAATATGCCCTAGAGACAATAATAAAGTGGTTATTATTATATTTCCTTGTTCATGATAATCGTTTGTTATCCATGATATAATTGTATTGATTGGAAACTCAAATACATGTGTGGATGCATAGACAACAACATGTCCCTAGTGAGCCTCTCTGTGGCTAGATCGTTGATCAAAGATGGCTATGGTTTCCTAGTCATAGACATGAGTTGTCATTTGATAATGGGATCACATCATTAGGAGAATGATGTGATGGACAATACCCAAACTATAAATGTAGCATATGATCGTATCAAGTTTAATGCTATCGTTTTCTAAATATCAAGTATATGTTCCTATGACCATGAGATCATGCAAATCGCTGACACCGGAGGAGTACCTTGTGTGTATCAACGATGCAACGTAATTGAGTGACTATAAAGATTCTCTACGGGTATCTCCGAGGGTGTCTGTTGAGTTGGCATGGATCAAGACTGGGATTTGTCACTCCGTGTGACGGAGAGGTATCTTAGGGACCACTCGGTAATTCATCATCACAATGAGCTTGCAAGCAATGTGACTAAAGAGTTAGCCATGGGATCTTGTATTACAAAATGAGTAAAGAGACTTGTCGGTAACGAGATTGAACTAGGTATGCAGATACTGACGATCGAATCTCGGGCAAGTGACATACTGATGGACAAAAGGAACTACATACGGGATTAGCTGGATCCTTGGCATCATGGTTCAACCGATAAAGATTTTCGTAGAATATGTAGGAACCAATATGGAAAACCAGGTTCCACTTTTGGTCATTGACTGTATAGGTGTCTCGGTCATGTCTACATGATTCCCGAACCCGTAGGGTCGCACGCTTAACGTTCGGTAGCGCTAGGGTAGTATTGAGATATTAATAGGGGAAAGTCTGAAGGTTGTTCGGAGTCCTGGATGGGATCTGGGACATCACGAGGAGCTCCAGAATAGTCCGGACGTAAAGATTCATATATGGAAAGTTGTTATCGGGGTTCCGAAAAAAGTTCAAGTTTCTTCGGTATTGTACGGGGAAGGTTCTAGAAGGTTCCGGAGTGGGGCCCACCTACATGGGGGACCCACATGAACGTGGGTAGTGGGGAAAGTCACCACAACCCTGGTTAGGCGCACCAAGATCCTCCCTTAAAATGAATAGTATCCTATCCCAAGGGGATAAGACCATGATCCCTTAAACGGGGGGGGGGGGGGGGGGGGTAGCGATCGGTGGGGAAGGAAAGGTGGGATTTCCTTCCTCCCCCTTTGGCAAACGACCCTAGGGCCTTGGAGGGCAAGCCACCAGCCCCCTCCACACCTATATAAATGTGGGGAGGTGTTGGGGGCAGCCACCATTCGACCCTTGCCCGTTACCTCTCCCAACTCCTCCCATGTTTCACCGGTACGCGCTTGGCGAAGCCCTGCAAAAATTCCACTGCCACCACCACCACCATACTGTCGTGTTGGTCCCAATCTCATATAGTCCCTCCCTCTCGCTTGCTGGACCAAGAAGGAGAGGACGCTGCCGAGCCGCACGTGTGCTAAACTCGGAGGTGTCGTTCGTTCGGCACTTGATCGGGAGTTCGTGGATGGATTGTGATTGGATCGCAAAGACATTCGACTACATCAACCGCGTTTCTTAATGCTTCCTCTTAGCGATCTATAAGGGCATGTAGATCCAATGTCTCCTCTCGTAGATGTGCATCTCCTTGATTGATCTTGGTGAGCGTAGGAAATTTTTTGTTTCCCATGCAACATTCCCCAACAACATGAGACGTCACGAAACATCTTGGGCAAAAAGTAGTTCTTCGAAAGCGTAGAAAATGTCTTGTCGCGTCCAAAATGTCCCATAAGTCCTCCATCATGAGCCTCTTGCAAAACGAACAAACGAAGAGAAGACTTGGGAATACAAAGCTTGTTAGCTCTCATTAGATAATCATCTTTGATATAATATCGTTCCCAAGTGTGATGGGTTAGACATTTTACATAAGGAATGGCAAATGAAACATCCTGCGCATACAAGTCTTTAATGTGCTCAAATCCCATGACATTCAATTCAATTTGAGTTACAACTAGGCATTTGCGGAAAAGAGTGTCTACCACAACATTTTCCTTACCTTTGATGTACTTGATAACATAAGAAAATGACTCAATGAACTTGATGTAGGGTAGAACCCTATACGCCCGATCTTTCACGAAAGGAGCGGATCCCGCGATGAACACGAAGTACACAAGGGGAAAACACAAGGGAAACACGGGGAAAACACGGGAGAAGACACTCAAACCAACGAGATTAGGTCACACATATGCTAGGTCCGAGTACACATAGAGATCACATGGTCCAAATCCAACGAGGGGCGATACATAGGGTAACCGGTTCTTCTCCGTGAGGAGGTCTTGAGGTCTTCCCGTTAGGGGTCTTGAATCCATATGGATCTTCTCCGTAGAGGTACAGTCTCTCTCGGTGGACTAAATCCGGATGGATGAGCAAAGCTCTATCTCAAATGAGCAACCTATGCTAACCCTAAAATGGTGGAGGTGGAGGAGTATATATTGTCTAGGGCCACGATGGGGTAAGTGAGGGGCGAAACAGGTACATGGGCCTTGGCCCAGAGACTCTGCGCGCAGGCAGGTCAAAAGTTCCGGGCATGGACGGAAGGTCCGGGCTCCGGAAGTTCCGGGCATGGTCCGGGCTATCCAGAGAGTTGGCGCGGTCTGGGACGGTGTTGGTGCAGCAGGGCCGGAAGTTCTGGGGTGGCAAGATGTTCCGGGCGCTGGAGGTTCTGGGCGAGCTTCCGGGCAAGGTCCGGGCTGGACAGAGAGTTGGCGCGTCCGGGTGTCGTCTGGAGTGTCGAGGGCCGGAGGTTCCGGGCTGTGGCCGGAAGGTCCGGGCCTGGCAGAAACTCTGCATAAGTCTTGACGCCGGCTGTCCCTTCTCCTTGAGTCCTTGATTCCTGAGAACATGTAGTGTCTTGGCATTAGGTAGCAACCATGTCTCAGAAGAATGGAAAGGGAAAGGACTTAGGAACGAGTTCACCTTGTGTCCAATGGCGTATGCTCGAGGTCGAGGTCTCGACGTATTGTATATGGGGATGACTGTAGGATGCCCCGCATCATCTCTCCCCCCCCCCTTGGGAAAGAACCGACCTCGGATCGTGATCCTCATCACCATGGAAACGGTTGTTGTGGACGGACTTGTAGTTGGACGGAGTTGAAGACATTGCTCAATCCAAGTACTCCAAGGTGTCACCGGAGTGGTATACATGCAAAAATAGCAAACACAAACGACACTCGGGAATACAAAGGTTAGTGCACACAAGGTTTCCATCATGAAAGAATGAGTCCGTGCAGCAAGGTTGTTCGTGACAAAGTGCATGAAGCTTATCAAGATGATACAGAATGATATGCAAAGCATTCATGGGAGCAAAAGCATTTGTAGTATTGTAGCGACCCGACTCGGTAAGAGTCGAAGTCTCTGTGCTTACCGTGCTAGTCCCTGGATCGACTTGCTAGCACACACGCACTCGATGAAATAACAGAAATAACACACATCTCTTTATTACATCGATAATCCAGAGCAATACATTTATTACAAAATAGGGCATAGAGCCAATAAACAAACATCATGGAAGCAAAGTAGTAAATGAGTCCAACTCCACGAGCAAGGTTGAGTGTAGAACATCGACCTATCGCACCTTAATCCTCGTCGGATATATCTGCAACGTGATAAGTTGCAGCCATATAGGTCAGTACATTGAATGTACTGGCAAGTCACATCATAAGTGTAAAGAGCCTACTTGTACATGAAATTTGGCTGGTGGAAAGCTCTAAGTTTAGTTTTTGCATAAAGCTAGTTTTTTCCCTATTAGAAAAGATGTTATTCTACTACTACACATTTGCATAGGATGAGTTGGCAAACCCAACCCCATCCGGTCCCAAATTTCATTTAAATCCCAACTGTTTAATTAAAGGTGAGGAGATCTCCCGGCATTTCCACTACTAGATGCTCAACTTGTCCGTGAATCGGGACACGGCTAATCGATTAGGTTTTAATACTGCAGAGGTTGCGACTTTTCCCCACAAGACTCGACCACCTCCATGATCGGAAGATCGAGACATAGTCTTTTCAAATGTTCCCCTTAACCCACCTGGATAGGCCGGTACACCTACATCATTCTACATCTGCTAGCCCATCCCGGAAGGGGTCACACTAACTACTCAACTAAGCCAGAGCCCATATTGGCTTGTGGCTGCACACGTAAGCTTCTAGACATGAGAATACTATTGATCTCTTTGAGTCTGAGCGGACGGTCCACTAGTGGTGCACCACCATGGATTTCCCATGCGTTCTAATCGCATTTCGCCACCATTCCAACAAGTTTCCGCCCGTAGTTCATTAGTTATCTTAGGTCCTATTTACTACATTGTCACTCATACTTTACAATGATCACTCCCCAATCCACGCCTACTTAGCTAAGCAACATAATGTAAAACGATGGCGACAATGTTATAAGGTTCAGACTCACCTCAATGAACTACTTGGTGTAAGCATAGTCATGCGGCATCAATTCCTACCATGCAGTCCTACCGCAAAGAACTACGTGCATAATAAAAACATAGGTAATGAAACATGATCAAGATGCAACTTGCCTTGGTACCGGCGGGTTGAATTCTAAAGACCGATAATATTCGCTTCAGACTCCGGGCAATCTACATAAAGAAGATAAACAAACATAAGCAACATTCTAGAGAACCGTAAAGAACATGCAAGGCAAAAGTCTCAAAAACCAAATGAACAAACATCACACTTAACTAGCATGAAAATATTCTAGGTGCAAAACAACATAGGCACATGGTTCAAGAAGTGATGTGAACTATAGTGCATACTATGCATACTAGTAAAATTTTAATAGGCAGATTCTAGTGTGTGAAAATTATTGTGACAAAGTTCCAGTGATAGGGTTTGTCTACTGTGACAAAGTGCAAAAGAATCAACTTAATCTGAGCTACTATTGAGAGATATGGCCATTTGAAGTTTGAATTCAAATCTGAATAAATTCAAATTTGAATCTGACAAAAGTTTGCAAAAGGATACCACTGGATAGATCTAAACAATACGTAAAAATTTGCCGCTGGTTTCATCGAAGTTTGGATCTACGGTTAAAAGTTATGGCTAATCTAAGCTCGTGGACTAATCTGTGATAAAAGGGACTAAATAAAGGAAGAAAACTATCGCAATTAAAGTCCCTAGCCGCGTGGCGGCTCGTGGCTAACCGAGGCAGCGTCGGCCGAGGTTATCTGATGAACGGCCGCTAAACAGGAAAAAACAAGGGCGGCGACTAACTAAAGAAAAACCGACGCTTGCTTAAATAAACCGCACGGTCTAAGGGAACCGCGCAAGTTAACCGCTGCACTTCCTCGCAAAATAAAAAACGAACCTAATCTAATCTGGGCCGCCCATGCTAGATCGAACGGGCGAGGGTGGGTGGTGGCTCACAAAGGTGGTGGTGGTGGCCGGGCGACGATGAAGACGACGACGCGACGCTTGCGGACGGAGGGGGCGGCGGCTACGGCGGTCTCGCTGCCGGGAAGAAGACGGGAGGTGCGGCGCGTCGAGGCATCGCGAAGGTGGCGCTGGGCCTCGTGGACGCCGGGGTCGGCGAGGCGAGGCGGCGGCGCCCGCTGGCTCCGCGAGGTCGGGCGTCGTCGGGCGTCTGCTCTCCCGTGGGACCTAGGCGACGAAAAGGTGTCAAGAAGATGCGCAAGTTCATGTCGGTACGATTGACGGCGAACAAGGGCTCGGGTGGTTTATCGGCAGCGAATGCTCCGCGAGGTCCGCTCGCCGGCGAGATCCAAGCGGCGATCAAGGGCGGTAGGAGCGGCGTGGGAAGAAGCGGGACGACGCGGATGGAAGAGGGGGTCCTGGCCTTTATATAGGCGAGGGCATAGGGCTCGGGGTCGACGGATAAGGCCTCCTACGAGCGCGAGGCGGCCGGCGGTTGCGGGCGGCGTAGGCGCTGATGTTTATCCCATGGCTCGCTGGGAGGTTGGGGACGAGCCGACGAGCGCGAGGCCCGCCTGGCAGCGGCAAAATGAGAGGAGGCGAGCGAGGCGGCGCGGAGCGGGCCGATCGGCAAGTGCGGGAGGTTTCGGCGCTGGCTCAAGGCCGGCCTTGGGCCAAATGGCCACTAGGCGGTTGGGGCGCCTCTGGGCGAACCCAGTTTGGTCCAAAGGCGGTGAGTGCGTTTTTTTTAAACGAAGACTAAAGGGGCCCTAAACAATTGAAAAGAATTAATAAAAATACCACAATAATTTCTAAAATAACTATACAATATTTAGAACCTAATGAACATTAACTTAAGCACAGAACATTTTTAAAATATTTTCCTAATGCAATTAATGCACTTTTGCAAATAAACCAAATACCAATAAACTCCAAAACTTCAAAAAATATTCAAAATAAAATTTCCCACTCTTTTATATTTTGAGGAAGTCATCTTATCCCCTCTCATTTGTTTTTCTCGAGTGGAAAAATATTATTTGAACATTTTAAAAATTAAATAAAAAATTGGGATGTTACAAACCTACCCCCCTTAAGATGAATCTCGTCCTCGAGATTCGGGTTGGCCAGCAAAAAGGTCTGGATGGTCTTGTCTAAGATCTTCCTCTCGTTCCCAAGTGGCTTCCTCCTCGGTGTGGTGACTCCAATCGAACCTTGCGTAACTCGATGATCTTGGTACGCAGTGATTCTCTCTGCAGCCTCAAGAATCTTAATAGGCTCCTCCTCATAAGTCGATCGCTTCTCCAACTGAATTGCCTCGAGTGGCAATCAGATCTCTCAAAGGAATATCTCGCCATCTCTCGCATGACACTTCTTCACCGGGAAACATGAAACACATCATGAACTCCTGACAAAGCCTCTCGTAATTCCAAATGGTATGCAACCTCTCCTCTACGTTCCGTAACTCGTATGGTCCCACAAATCGTGGTGCTAACTTTCCTTTGACTCCAAATCTCTTAATACCTCAAGTGGAGACACTCAAGATATGCTCTATCTCCCACTTCATAGATCACTTCCTTGCATTTAGCATCGGCATAACTCTTCCGCTTTGATCGAGCTATCTTAAGTCCGTCACGAATCAACTTGACCTTCTCCTCGTAATCCCGATCAAATCAGACTCCAAACAATTTGCGATCTCCAACTCCATCCACATCAAAGGTGTCCTGCATTTCCTTCCATACAATGCCTCGAAGGGGGCCATCTGCAAACTGGCTTGATAGCTGTTGTTGTACGAAAACTCTGCGTAGGGTAAGTTATCATCCCAACTAGACCCATAGTCTAGTGCACAAGCTCTCAACATGTCCTCCAGAATCTGATTGACTCTCTCTGTCTGCCCATCGGTCTGCGGATGGAAGGCTGTACTGAACTCTAGCCTGGTACCCAAAGTTTCGTGTAACTGCTTCCAAAACTTTGAGGTAAACTGTGTTCCTCTATCTGATACGATGCTCCTTGGAACTCCATGCGCATATACGATCCTGGTCATATATATCTTTGCCAAATTTTAGCACTTGTATAGGTGGTCTTCACTGGAATGAAGTGAGCAACCTTGGTCAAACGATCTACTATCACCCAAATGGAATCATAACTGAACGGGTCCCGGTAACCCCGTGATAAAGTCCATACCAAGTTTATCCCATTTCCAATCAGGTATCGGCAACGGCTGAAGTAAACCTGCTGGTTTCTGATGTTCCGCCTTTACTCTCTGACATACATCACATATTGCCACATACTCGGCAATCTCTCTCTTCATACCGGCCCACCAAAAACTTTCCTTCAAGTCCAAATACATCTTGGTGTTGCCTGGGTGTATCGAATATGGTGAGGCATGAGCCTCCTAAAGAATCAACTTCCTGATCTCTGGATCATTGGGTACACAAATCCGTTGCTCAAACCATATGGTTCCATTTTCATCCTCACGGAATCCTTCTGCTTTCCCTTTGCTCATCATTTCCTTTATCTCGGCCAATACCTTGGTCCAACTTCGGGCTTCTCCGATCCTTCCCAACAAGGTGGACTGTACCTCGAAAAGTGACAACATAACCTCTTGGAACTATTTCCAATCAAGGTCTCTAAGCTCATCACATAACTCCCGAGGTAAACCTCCTGCCGTAAGGGTATTAACATAACTCTTACGGCTCAAAGCATCCGCCACAACATTGGCTTTTCCTGGATGATAATGCACTCATGTCATAATCCTTTATGAGTTCCAACCATCTCCTTTGCACGAGATTCAACTCCTTCACGTCAAAATGTACTTCAAACTCTTGTGATCCGTGTAAACGCCACAACGATTCCCAATAAGATAGTGTCTCCATGTCTTGAGTGCATGCACTACGGCCGCTAACTCCAAATCATGCGTGGCATAGTTCAACTCATGAGGTCGAGCTGTCGTGAAGTATAAGCTACAACTTTTCCCTCCTGCATAAGAACACCTCCAAGTCCCCGACGTGAAGCATCACAATACACCCGAAAGTCCTTGTGTACGCCGCAGGATTAGCACTGGGTCAGTAACCAAACGCTTCTTCAACTCTTGAAAGTCGACATCACACTCTTCGCACTAAACGAACCTGGTGTCCTTCTTCAACAATGCTTGTCATGGGCCTTGCAATCTTGGAGAAATTTTCAATAAATCTCCGTAATATCCAGCAAGTCCAAGGAAACCGCGAATCTCGCCGACCGTGGTGGGTGCATTCCATTCTGTGATCGACTCTACCTTGGTAGGGTCCATCGCAATCCCTTCACCGACACAACATGTCCAAGGAATCCGACTTCCTTGAGCCAAAACTCACACTTGCTGAACTTGGCATAAAGTTGATGTTCTCTCGAAGCTTCTCCAAAACCAAGCGCTAGATGTTCAACGTGTTCCTCCTCATTCTTGGAGAAAACCAATATGTCATCAATGAATACCACAACGAACTTATCCAAGAACTCCATGAACACCTTGTTCATCATGCTCATAAAATAGGCAGGGCATTAGTCAAACCAAAGGACAAGATCAGATACTCATAAAGCCCATACCTTGTGGTAAAAGCGGTCTTGGGTATATCCTTCTCACGGATCTTCAATTGGTGATAACCCGATCGAAGATCGATCTTGGAGAAAACACTAGCTCCTTCTAGCTGGTCAAACAAGTCATTGATCATCGGTAGGGGATACTTGTTCTTGATGGTCACCTCGTTCAAAGAGCGGTAATCCACACACATCCTCAAGGTTCCATCCTTCTTCTCCACTAAGAGTACTGGGGCTCCCCAAGGTGATGAACTCGGGCGAATATACCCTTTCTCTAGCAACTCCTTAATCTGCTTTCTTGACTTCCTCCAAATCATTAGCGGGCATCCTATACGGCCTCTTGGAGATAGGTCCCAGACTGGCAGCAACTCAATCAAAACTCAATCTCCCGATCGCGGCATACCCCGTAACTCCTCCGGAAATACATCGATAATCCTTCACCACCGGTACTTCTTCCTGGACAACTCCCGTAAGAGAGTTCACTGAGTCCTCTTAGGCTTAAGCACGGATACATACTTGATCCTCTTCTTCTCTGGGGTGGTGAGAAAAATCGATCTACTAGCACAATCAATGTTTCCCTCATACTTGGACATCCAATCCATCCCTAGGATTACATCCAACCCTTGTGACTCTAGTATGATCATATCCGTGTGAAAAATATGTCCCCTATGTTCAAAGGCAACTGAAACATCCCCGACTAGCCATAGACTCGGCTCTGGGAACTCACTAGAATGGGTGACTTAAGAGCCACGGTAGGCAACTTATGTTTATCCACGAATCCCCTTGATATGAATGAATGCGATGCACCAAAGTGTCAAAAAAGAATGAGTGCCGGAAATGAATTAACCAAGAACTTACCAATCACTGCGTCGGGCTGCTCATAGACCTCTTCCACATTGACATGATTCACGTGCCCTTAGTGAAAGGATTAGGTTTCTTGCCTCCGTAATTCCATTTCCATTCCCATTCTCGCTGCTCGGGACACTCATTGGAGTAGTGCCCTGCCTTCTTGCATTTGAAGCAAGTGATGTGACTCAGATCTTTCTTCATTGGTGTAGAAGAGTTGAAATGCTGCTGATTGCCATTCCCTCCATTGCCATTGCTATTGCCGTGCTTATGACCATGGTAGTTGTGTCCATTTCCTCCATGCTGAATGTGACCTCCATGGTTATGATGATTCCCTCCAAACTTGCTAGTGCCTGATCCAGAACTTCCTGAGTACGGGTCAGAAGCGTGGTTTCGCTGAACTCCGAGTTATACTTCCCTTGACCGTACTTCCTCTTACGATTCTCCATCTGCTGGTGCTTGCCTTCGAGAATGGTAGCCTTATCAACCAACTCACGATAGTTCGCAAAGGTCGCCATACAAATCGAACTCCCAACTCATCGTTCAGTCCCTCCGTAAACTTCTCCTCGCTATCGCATCAGGCCACGTCCTTCCGGGGCATAACGGGCCAACTTATCAACTCATCAACATATCGAGATACCGTCGTCCTCCCCGGCGCAAGCTGCGAACTCCTTCTTCTTCGCACTCATGGCTCCAGTGAGACATGAGCGGTCTTGAACGCCTCTTTGGAACTGAGTCCAAGTCACACTCTCCAAGGGGTATGTGGTGGTGTAGTTCTCCCACCAAGAAGTGGCCGGGCCATCCAGCTGATGGGCGGCAAACTTCACCTTCTCAGCATCATTGCATCCTGCCGTGGCTAGCTCCCTTCCTATCTTATGGAGCTACCATTCATGACGATCGGCTCCGTCTTCTTTGGAGAACACGGGTGGGTTCAGCCTCGTAAAGCAGGTAAGACCGCTAACCCAGGGGTGGCGGCGATGGGTTGTTGTTGGGTTTGTTCTGGTTCTGGTTCTGAATGAGCATCTGATAAGAGCATTCATTGTTGGATCGATTGTGTGAGCTCCCATGAAAGTTGAACCCGGGTCACGCCTTGGAGGCATCTCGATGGGTTTAGAGTGGATGAGAAGTTAGAATAGAATGAGGCCTAGTGAGTAAAATCACACTACCCATATGCACATGATAGCAATAAAACTTCAAATCACTCCAATTCAATTTCAATCAAGAGGTCCACAAGAACAATCAAACCTAAGGTAAGCCATGTCACAAGATTTGACAAGGTCTCACAAATGAGATAAAACTAATCGGATAACGTAAATCAATTTCTAACTCTCATGGTGGTATAAAATCTAACTCTCATCGGATGAGGACCAGTCAACCATGTTGACATCAGCGCCCTTGCATCACCGCTCGTGTCGTCATCTCCAAGCTCATCACCCTGGTCCTTGTCCCGGCTGATGTAATCTCCACAAGAGTGATCCTCCTGGATGTTTTCTCCTCATCCAGCTTCTCCTCGGCCTCCTCAAGCTCAAGCTTGGTCGCCGATCTTCTCTGCGCAAGGCCCAGCTCTCCCTCATGCTCGATGCGAAGGCCCCGGAGTTCCTCCTCGAGATCGGCCTTATGCGGGTCATGAGGTTCTTGATGACGATCATGTTGTCGGACAACTCCAGCTCCATCATAATGAATGTGATCCTCCATGTCCTGGATATGGGATGCTATCGTCTCGTCCTCCGTGGTACGCACCACATCTCCATTTGCGTCATGGCCCGCAGTACATCACGAAGGAGGACCTCTTGAGGTCTTAAATCATACTCCTCGAATGCGTCCGAGAGCAATGTGAGCAGCGATGCCCCTGCCCAAGCCCCATGTTGCAGTATCCACATGGAAATCAATGGGCTTGGTGCAGTTTCCAAGGATGTGTCCGGGCATATGGGCATCGATCCTCCAACGCGTCTCCTCGGGCAAGGTGGCAGTGAAAGTTCCAGTGAATGTGGGAAGTCCAATCTTCAGGTGCTTCACGATCTTCATCAGCTGCCGTCCAAAGGGCATGGTCTCATCGGGCTGCTCGAACTCGACAATGACGACATCTACATTTTGAAAGAGGGAAGAAATTAGTACTGAAGTAAAGACGGTACGAGACCAAAGGATATATAGGGAAAGTGAAAAATAAAGTTTTTTATCCTATGGCTTTTCCATTTTCTAGGGGTCACGTCCTACAGTCAACGTGTGCTCTGATACCATCTTGTAGCGACCCGACTCGGTAAGAGTCGAAGTCTCTGTGCTTACCGTGCTAGTCCTCGGATCGACTTGCTAGCACATTACGTGACTCGATGAAATAATGTAAATAACACACATCTCTTTATTACATCGATAATCCAGAGCAATACATTTATTACAAAACAGGCATAGAGCCAATAAACAAATCTGCGGAAGCAAAGTAGTAAATGAGTCCAACTCCACGAGCAAGGTTGAGTGTAGAACATCGACCTATCGCACCTTAATCCTCGTCGGATATATACGCAACGTGATAAGTTGCAGCCATATAGGTCGATTACATTGAATGTACTGGCAAGTCACATCATAAGTGTAAAGAGCCTACTTGTACATGCAATTTGGCTGGTGGAAAGCTCTAAGTTTAGTTTTTGCATAAAGCTAGTTTTTTCCCTATTAGAAAAGATGTTATTCTACTACTACACATTTGCATAGGATGAGTTGGCAAACCCAACCCCATCCATTCCCAAATTTCATTTAAATCCCAACTGTTTAATTAAAGGTGAGGAGATCTCCCGGCATTTCCACTACTAGATGCTCAACTTGTCCGTAACCGGGGACACGGCTAATCGATTAGGTTTTAATACTCTGCAGAGGTTGCGCACTTTTCCCCACAATACTCGACCACCTCCATGATCGGAAGATCGAGACATAGTCTTTCGAAAATGTTCCCCCTTAACCCACGGATAGGCCGGTACACCTACATCATTCTACATCTGCTAGCCCATCCCGGAAGGAGTCACACTAACTACTCAACTAAGCCAGAGCCCATATTGGCTTGTGGCTGCACACGTAAGCTTCTAGACATGAGAATACGATTGATCTCTTTGAGCTGGCCAGACGGTCCACTAGTGGTGCACCACCATGGATTTCCCATGCGTGCTCCATCGCATTTCGCCACCATTCCAACAAGTTTCCGCCCAGATAGTTCATTAGTTATCTTAGGTCCTATTTACTACATTGTCACTCATACTTTACAATGATCACTCCCCAATCCACGTCTACTTAGCGAAGCAACATAATGTAAAACGATGGCGACAATGTTATAAGGTTCAGACCTACCTCAATGAACTACTTGGTGTAAGCATAGTCATGCGGCATCAATTCCTACCATGCAGTCCTACCGCAAAGAACTACGTGCATAATAAAAACATAGGTAATGAAACATGATCAAGATGCAACTTGCCTTGGTACTGCTGGTTGAATTCTAAAAAGGCGATAATATTCGCTTAGCACTCAAGGCAATCTACCACAAAGAAGATAAACAAACATAAGCAACATTCTAGAGAACCGGAAAGAACATGCAAAGCAAAAAGTCTCGGAAAAACCAAATGAACAAACATCACACTTAACTAGCATGAAAATATTCTAGGTGCAAAACAACATAGGCACATGGTTCAAGAAGTGATGTGAACTATAGTGCATACTATGCATACTAGTAAAATTTTAATAGGCAGATTCTAGTGTGTGAAAATTATTGTGACAAAGTTCCAGGTGATAGGGTTTGTCTCTTTGTGACAAAGCTGCAAAAAGAATCAACTTAATCGAGACTACGGTTTGAGAGATATGGCCATTTGAAGTTTGAATTCAAATCTGAATAAATTCAAATTTGAATCTGACAAAAGTTTGCAAAAAGGATACCACTGGATAGATCTAAACAATACGAAGAATTTGCCGCTGGTTTCATCGAGTTTGGATCTACGGTTAAAAAGTTATGGCTAATTTAAGCTCAGGGACTAATCTGTGATAAAAGGGACTAAACAAGGAAGAAAACTATCGCAACCAAGTCCACAGCCACGTGGCGGCTCGTGGCTAGCCGGCGGCGTCCATTCTTGAGGTTATACGTGACGACGGCCGCTAAACAAGAAAAACAGTGGCGGCGGCTAACTAAAGAAAAACCGGCCTTTCGGTTTAAATAAACCGCAGTCTAAAGGGAACCGCGGCTAACTGCGTACCTCCTCGCAAAATAAAAAAGCGAACCCTAATCTAATGGGGCGTCCATGCTAGATCGAGCAGGCGAGGGTGGGTGGTGGCTCACGGTGGGTGGTGGTGGTGGCCGTGACGATGAAGACGACGGCCAGACGCCGGGTCTACGGGCGGTCCTCGGCGTCGGGAAGAAGACGGGAGGTGCGGCGCGTCGAGGGCGTCGCGAAAGGTGGCGTCGGGCTCTCGTGGACGCTGGGTCGGCGAGGCGAAAGGCGGCGCTCCGCGCTCCGGCGAGGTCAAGGCGTCGTCAGGCGTCGTCTCCGGCGGGACCTAAGCGAGAAAAAGGTGTCAAGAAGATGCGCAAGTTCACGCTTCGATGCGATTGTGAAGGAACAAGGGCTCGGGTGGTTTCTTGGCAGCGGAATGCTCCGGCGAGGTCCGCTCGGCGGCGAGATCCAAGCGGCGCATCGCGCGGTAGAGCGGCGTGGGAAGAAGCGTGACGGCGAGGATGGAAGAGGGGTCCCGCCTTTATATAGGCGAGGCATAGGGCTCGGTCGACGGATAAGGCCTCATCCGGCCGAGGCGGCCAGTTGCGGACGGCGGCGCGGATGTTTATCCCTGCTCGCTGAGAGGTTGGGGACAGCCGACGAGGCCCGCTGGCAGCAAGAAGAGGAGGCGAAGCGAGGGCGGCGGAGCCTGATCGGCCGTCTTGAGGAGGTTTGGTAGCGCTGGTGAAGCCGCCTTGGGCCAAATGGCCAGGTGGGCGGTTAGCGCCTCTGGGTCGAACCCAGCCGGTCCAGTGCGGTGAGTGCGTGCGTGCGTTTTTTTTAAACGAAGACTAAAGGGGCCCTAAACAATTCAAAAGAATTAATAAAAATACCACAATAATTTCTAAAATAACTATACAATATTTAGAACCTAATGAACATTAACTTAAGCACAGAACATTTTTAAAATATTTTCCTAATGCAATTAATGCACTTTTTGCAAATAAACCAAATACCAATAAACTCCAAAACTTCAAATAATATTCAAACTAAAATTTCCCACTCTTTTATATTTTGAGGAAGTCATCTTATCCCCTCTCATTTGTTTTTCTCGAGTGGAAAAATATTATTTGAACATTTTTTTAAAAACTCCAAAATGCAAAGAGATATGATATGCATTGAATGATTCTATTAACATCCAAATTAAATAAAAAATTGGGATGTTACAAGTATGCACAAAGGTGTTGGGAATGTGATTAATGAGATTATTGTGCAAAATGATGTCATAATGGGACGTTTTATCAAAAGCATGAACATGGCAATTGGTGCTCAGTGTGATTATGTTGTCATGCAATTGATGGTGAGCAATATGATCATGATGTATGAATATGCCATCAAGGAAGATCACTACAAATTTGTTAAGGAAATGCACAAGCTCATATATCATGGATGACATGGGGATACAAGACGCAACAAGGCAATCATAATGTGAGTCAATCCATGCATAAGATGCAAATTTCTTCTGCGTATGAGATGTCCATCGACCATGACATTTTAACACACAATCAACAAATATGTAGGTGTTGGTGCAATGTGTCAAAGGAGTTTTGATGTACCAATGCTCGATGTCGTGGCATGAGTGGAGTTCTGGAGGTGCATCCAATAAGTCCGAGCGCTCCTCAATGTGAAGGTCCATAGAGCCAATCTCCAATGTCGCTCCTCCGTTCGCGAGATTTATCATGTAGACAAGGAGATAACAATGAAAGAACGACCCATCCAATATGCGCATTTGAGGATGGATCAAAGGGAAGGAGTTCACCTTTAGGAGTTTCTCAAGGATGTTGGAGTTGCGCATCTTGTATGCCTTCACATAACCAATATGTCTCGTGAAGGTACCGCCTTGTGAATCCTTCAAAATGAAAGAACATGACAAACACTCGGAAAGACAAATAAGGTTAGTGCAAATGCAACACCTATCATTCGTGTGGTAAAATACCCAACAAATGTTTCATCATTCTTATCATAAGAAAGTACAAGGGTGTAGTTCATGGTATGTAGGCATAAGATGCTAGAACAACCAAATATAATAGGCTCAATCAAACAAGCGTGCATCACAACTAAAGTGTCCAAGTCTCTAAGATCAATAAGCATAGATGAAACTATTGGAGGCAAGTGACAATGAACAAGATATATCATGTGAAAGGCATGAACATGTATGTCATCAACCCAAGAAAGCGGATGAGAATGGAACATGGGTGATGCAACATAGAAAGCAATCATAGCGATCAAGTCAAACAAGCTAGTAGTGCAAAGATGCAACATACTAGCGGTAATCATGGCATGTGTGCAAATAGTGGGCATGAATAATTCACATGACATAGCACAAGCATGAAGACAAGATATGAGTAATGTATCATCATTGTATTGGCAAGAAGTCCTAGGTAAATAGCAATGGAACATCATGACTCTCCCAACACAAGAATTAACAATAGCATGTGGCACATGGTAAACATGGCAATAGCAACAAGTATCTCCACCAAGCATGCAAATACACATAGTAGTAAAATGGTGGCTCATGGGTAAATGTAAACAAGGGTCACAATTGCACGACAAAGACATAGGAATAGGCATAACATGCAAAGTGAACACGATATAATGGGTATAAGGTGACGAATGGTAAATGGACCATAGCCGTGTGAGAGCCAAGTAAAAGGAATGCGCGAAGTCGTTGCGCGGAGAGAGCGGTGGTAAGAATAGTCCACGGGATCCCAAGTCATCGTTGCTCTCAAGAGCTCATTTCGTCAACTCTTGGGATTGAGAGGTTGACGAGTATACGTGAGTACCTACACAAAACAAAGACAAAGGGAAAATTGTGTGTGCGTGGTATATGTACACATGATCCATTATGATGCGCATGTGCTTGTGTTGGTTAGCACCAATCCAATGCTCAAATAAATGAGATGCGTGATATAGGAACATGTCATCCATCGTGAGAGGTTTGTTGTTATGTATGGCATAATGGAGACTCAAATTGTGTAATGCATCACGAGAAATATGTAGAGCATTGTTATTCATGGAATGCATATGGTGCACGCAATTATGGGAATCATGCAAAGTATGGAATGCGTCAAAATCTCCTAATATGTATGAGAAAACTATGGGGGGGTCTCCTCATGAGCATTTGTAGAAACATCACACGGAGAATATTGACAACATCCAAAACAAAGCATATTTGGAACAATGTGATCATGGCATGGCATAGTAGATGAATTCCGCAAATCATGTAAAGGAAGCATGGCAATATCATCACATGAAAAACAAAAGCCAACGACCATCATCTCGTCATCTATGCCATAAGTGCAAATGGGATTTATTTTAATCGGGCATGCATAGTCACTATGTTGAGATTGTAATGATGCAATATGGGAGATCTCACTCATAGCATATGACAAGTTCAATGGATTGTCAAACATGACGTGACCAATAGAATTTTCACATGATATCCTATGGAGCATAGCATCACAAGTAGGCAATTCAACATGCTCATCATCATATTCATCATAAATGGGTGGCATATCTAAGCACGTAGAAGACATAGTATGTGGTGAATCCATAAGGTGATCATCATCATGCAAGCAATCATTGGTAAGTTATTCTACTTGTGGGACAAGAGAAGCACCATCACCTATGTTACCTTTGGAGCGTCCCCCCTGTGTTGTAGGTGAGGTGTCGAAGACCAAGTCATGGTCATCTTCATCTTGATGGAACCATGTGGGGGGTGCATCATCGTCCACCATGGCTATCGGTTCTCCCATTGGAGGGATGGACTCATCGAGGGTAGGCATCTCGTCATGTAGGAGATCTAGCACCAAAAAGGAAAACGCACTAGGAGTAGAGGTTAAGTCGTTAGAAATCATAGTGGCCTCACATGCCGTGTCAACCAGCTCACTCACTATGTGTTGTGGCTCACTCACTCCCTCTTGGATGCTCTCACTCATATGGTTGGTGGAGTCACTCAAATGGCTCTCTACCTCACATAGGATGTGTGGCATGCTCTCAAGTGTGGGGCTAGTGGTGGTCACGCTCATCCTCTCATAGGAAATGCACTCAATGTCACATATGGTGGAGTCAGTCATGTCACTCATGTGGTGGTGGCTCTCCTCACATGGGAATTGGGGCATCTCGTCATATGTGGGTGCCGGAGAGGTGTAGGTGCAATCGTCTCCATGCTCAACTCCTATCGCCCCCTTGGTTGAAGGGATAGTCCCATGCTCAACCTCCTCATCCATAACGCCTCCAAAGATGAATGCCGTAGGATGTGGCAAATCATCGCTCTCCTCCGAGACCAAAGATAATGTCTCATGTGCGGTCTCGTAGCTTGACTCGGAGTGGGAGTCCAATATGGGCATCGTCTTCATGTTGTTGAAGAGGTTCATGCCCGTTGCCTTAGTCGTAGGGGATGGCCCTAGCTCAACCTTCTTGTCACCGTCTTGTTGTAGGAGGCCCATATGATGTGGCACCTTGTAGATCGTCTCCATGACCGAAGGGAAATTCCCATGCTCGGCCATCTTCCTTGAGGGGCTTCCGAAGATGGAAGTGTCGCCCTCGCTCGTAGGTGGTCGCCTTGTTGTTGAAGATGTCGATGTAGGCGAACTCATGGGAAGTAGGCAAAGATGTAAATGCGTCCAAATGTGAAGATGCCTTGATAGCACTTGGCGAAGATGTCGAAGTGGTGGTGGTAGTAGACGTAGCGTCCTCTTGGTGGTGCTTGTCTCACGGTCTTCTCTTGTGCTCATGAAGTTTGGCTGTAGCTCGATGTAGAGCTTGTTGGGACTTGTAGGTTTGCGTGTGTGGAGCATCTTCATGTTGATGATGTCGTTGTCGTGCTTCAGCTCGATGGCGTTCATCGTCGTCGTGCACATGATGCTTGGAGGTAGGTTGTCCTTCATGACGATGTGGATCATGAATGTGATGGTGGTCGCCATGGAGATGTGGATGTGGACGAATTGCTCTTGCGGCGTGTGGCCGCTCCGAAGATGATCGACTTTCTCGTTGTCACCTTGAGGATGATGAAGGGGAAGATTGGTTGATCAACAAGGTCTGAATCTCCTCTATCCTTGCATTTTCCTCCTCCTTTTGTGCGGAAAGCTTGTTGTCGAAGTAGTCTCTTGTATGTGCTTAGGAGTGTCGTATGTCGATGGCGAGGTTGTCGATGCGCTCTTGCAATCTTGATTGTGTGCCTTGCATTTGTCGTTGTAGATCAAAGATTGACGATTTGGTGATGTAGTTCTTCGCGCTGTCGTTGTTGGCGAAGACCGGAGATGAAATGTCTTGCCTATATATCACAAGACTCGAGCAAATATGAGTGGAAGGAAGGAGAGAACTATACCAAATGTACCTTGACCGATGTTGAAAATGGATCAATGATCACTCAATGATGTAACAAGGAAATAGCAAAATTGGTACCGATATCATCAATTTCTCACACCTACACAAGTAAGGCTTATGGTGGAGCTCGGTGAGGATAGTGGCACAAAAATTTGATGCAAAATGTTAGCAAGAGTCAATAATGTTGAAATAGATTCACAAATTGGCTAATGTAACAAGTAGACCAATAGCAATGTGGGCACACGGAAACACACGCACGAATAGATAAATGTGGTTGTGCAACCAAGGATTGAGCGAAAAATGTGGAATCCACGGAAAATGCTCTTATCGCAAAACACTAGAGAGATGCTAGCCGATTGCTCAATAGGCAGATACGAACTTGTGCACTACCTATATGAGACTTCCTATCACAAGTATGCTATGTATGTATGATTCCCGGTGATCCTCTCAAGATGATCGGATATGACAATCTTATATGCAATGTGGTATGATGCTATGGCACTTGCTTACAAGCTTCTTTGCTCTTTCTCTTTTGCTTAAAAGCTTATTCTCTCTCTTTTTTTATATGGCGACAATGCGAAATGCACAAACTAAGATAGCAATTGCGTATATGCGGTAACAATCTTGTGACACAAGGGATGGTACGATGATACCAATATGATATGCTATGTATGTAATGGAAGGGCGGATCAATGATCACTAATGTGCACAAGTAACGTTGCCCGCAATACTCAAATGCCTAGTCTCGATAGGCAAGTTATGCAAAATGGGTAGGGGTTAACAATGCAATGGCAATGGGAATATACAAAGGAGGGATACCACGATACCAAGGTGATATAGAGGTTACCATCCGTGGCAATGATGAGTGGCGGTGTTCTTGATGTAGACACCAAAATGATGGATACCCGTCCCTAAGTAGCCGAAACACCTAAGGAAACGGAAAAACCGCAAACTCAAAATCTCAAATGTCAAATGTCGAATGGTGGTAGCGGAAAGCGGTGGTGGTTTCGAAAGCTCAATGGGATTGCGGAAATGCAATGATGGTTTTGGAGTAGGCAATGCGGAAGTGGAGGTTATGGTGGTGGACTATACATGGTGTCGGAGTTGAAGTCGCCGTCCCTAAGTAGCCGAAACACCTTAGGAGACACAACTCACAACACAAACAAAATTGGGTTAAGTTGGGGTGGCGGAAGTGTATGGTGGTCAAGTCTATGCGGAAGTTATGGTGGTGGTTGATGAAGAAGCAACTGTCCCTAAGTAGCTGAAACACCTTAGGAGACTCGAATTACAACTCAAACAACCTCAAATGCTAAGGGGAACAAAATGGGTTAGGTTACGGAAGTCGATGGTGGTTATGCAGATGATATGGTGGAAGGCCTAGGCAAAGATGCCAAATTTCCAAAACTTTGATGGAGTTAAATGGTGGTGAAACCAATGTGAGGACCTTGGGCACGTCGATAGCTTCAAAATGAGCCAAAGAACACTCAAATCAGAGTTTGGAGCGAAAAGTTATGATGAAAATGGTGAAACAGGCTGACGCTGAAATTTCGGTGTAATGTCTCTGGTTAGGACGGAAGTTCCGGGCTCCAGAAGTTCGGGGGGGGGGGGGCGGGGGTCAGGGGATTTTTGGGTAAACTCTCTGTTTAGCCCGGAAGTTTCGGGGTAAGGACGGAAGTTCCGGGGGTCGCGGAATCTCTTCCCGGACAAACCGTAAATTCCAGATCTGAGAACGGGGGTGAAAAAAAAACGATTTCCCAGGGCAAAATTGAGACGATTTCGTGGATGGAAATGGGGGAAAAGATGGGGAAATCTAGATCCACATGAAACCAAGCAAATCCATGGATGAAAATCAACAAAACCATCCAAACCAACAAATCACAAAAAAAATTGGGGGCTATTTTTGGTGGGGATTTTCGAATTTAGGACGAAATCAAGCAAAAGAAGACTAGAAAACAAGGGGGATGGCTCCAAATTCGTGATCAACGTGGCTCATGATACCAAGATGATGTAGGGTAGAACCCAATACACCCGATCTTTCACGAAAGGAGCGGATCCCGCGATGAACACGAAGAACACAAGGGGAAAACACAAGGGAAACATGGGGAAAACATGGGAGAAAACACTCAAACCAACGAGGTTAGATCACATATATGCTAGATCCGAGTATACATAGAGATCACACGGTCCAAATCCAACAAGGGAAGATACATAGGGTAACCGGTTCTTCTCCGTGAGGAGGTCTTGAGGTCTTCCCGTTAGGAGTCTTGAATCCAAATGGATCTTCTCCGTAGAGGTACGGCCTCTCTTGGTGGAGTAGATCCGGATGCATGAGCAATGCTCTATCTCAAATGAGCTAAACCTATGCCAGCCCTAAAATGGTGGAGCTGGAGGAGTATATATAGTCTAGGGCCATGAAGGGGTAAGTGAGGGGCGAAACGGGTACATGGGCCTCGGCCCAGAGACTCTGCGCGCAGGCAGGCTGGAAGTTCTGGGCATGGATGGAAGGTCCGGGCTTCGAAAGTTCCGGGCATGGTTCGGGCTATCTAGAGAGTTGGCATGGTCCGGGACGGTGTTGGTGCAGCAGGGCCGGAAGTTCCGGGATGGCCGGATGTTCCGGGCGCTGGAGGTTCCGGGCGAGCTTCCGGGCAGGGTCCGGGCTGGACAGAGAGTTGGCGAGTCAGGCTGTCTGGAGTGTCGAGGGCGGAGGTTACAGGCAGGCCGGAAGAGTCCGGGGCCGAAGGTTCCGGGCTGTGGCCGGAAGGTACGGGCCTGGCAGAAACTCTGCATAAGTCTTGACGCCGGTTGTTCCTTCTCCTTGAGTCCTTGATTCCTGAGAACATGTAGTGTCTTGGCATTAGGTAGCAACCATGTCTCGAAAGAATGGAAAGGGAAATTACTTAGGAACTAGTTCACCTTGTGTCCAATGGCGTATGCTCGAGGTCGAGGTCTCGTCGTATTGTACATGGGGATGATCGTAGGATGCTCTGCATCAGAACTCAATCCATTTGGCATGTCGCTTATTTAATTTTTTTGACCGTTAAGGTGTTTAAGCGTCTCATGATCCGTATGGATGAAAAATTCACGAGGACGGAGATAATGCTCCCACACATGCAATACTCGCACTAAAGCATATAACTCTTTGTCATAAATGGGGTAGTAAAGTTGCGCTCCGGAAAGTTTCTTGCTAAAGTATGCGACTGGATGCTTCTCTTTCATCAACACACCTCCTATGCCATTACCACTAGCGTCACAATGCACTTCAAAAGTTTTATCAAAATTGGTCAATGCAAGCAATGGAGCATGTGTAAGCAAATTCTTAAGATCGTGGAATGCGGTATCTTCGGATGGTCCCCAAACAAAAGATGCATTCTTCTTACTCAATGTACACAATGGTGATGCAATGGTGCTGAAGTTCTTAACGAATCTATGATAGAATCCGGCTAGCCCAAATAAACTACGCACTTGTTGCAAGTTGGTTGGTTGTGTCCAAGTTTTAATAGCATCAATTTTAGCTTCATCTACATGAACACCCTTAGAAGACACAACAAATCCTAAGAAAACAAGCTTGTCAACACCAAATGTGCATTTTTTCCATATTAGCATAAAGGCGCTCGTTTCTAAGAGTTTGCAAAACGGCTCTAGGATGGGTGACATGATGATGGGGAGCATCCCACGGTCATCCCCATGGACCTACCTTCGTCTCCCACGACACCACGTCGACCAATGACTAGAGCTCGAGCAAGGGCTATCGAAGCTAAGGTGAACTCGCTCCTCTCCGAACTTACACATTCTTCATGTGAGACATGGCTACTACCTCAAGAGGAAACCTTGTGTGTAATCAGGTGCTTGGAGGAAGGCCATGACACCTCTGTGACCAATGGACAAGATGGTGAGGACACGAAGTACAAGGATCAAGCGGAAGAGCTGCCAGAAAACTACAGCCACCGGACGACCGGCAACTACCGGGCGTCCAGCACCTGGAACCCTGGCCAGCCCGAGGGCCCAGCCAGCAAAGCCTACAGCGGCCTTACAACCGACAAGTACCAGATGTCTGACACGCTCCAGCGACCGAACTACCAGCTCCCTCCGGACATCTCGCACCACCATCACAGAACAAAAATGATAGAAGTCCGAAGTCCACTGGACATCGACGCACCGCATGTCCGACCGCCACCGGAATCCCGACGCCACCTTCATAGTACCAAAACGCCGGAAGTCCAGACTCTGCCGGACGTCTGGACCATCACGAGCCACCGGACGACCGGTAAAGACCTGGCATCCGATGCCTGTCTGCACACAGTGACTAGTGCCGAGGCCTATGTATCCCTTCGTTCCCTTAGACTATATATACTCCAACTCCGCCCACGTTTCAGGGTTAGCATTATAATAGCTCGTTTTGGAGATAGAGCTTTGCTCATCCGCTTGTTACCTACTCCTTTGGAGATCAGGGCCTCCTAGGAGAAGATCCCCCAAGTGGATTCAAGACCCCGTCTAGAGAAGACCCCCTCGTGGATTCAAGACCCCATCTCCTCATGGATTGGGAAGAACTAGCTACCGTTGTATCGTCCTTTGTTGGATTTGGACCTTTGTTTCCCTCTTGTGTACTTGGATCTAGCACATGTGTAATCGAATCTCGATTTGAGTGTTTCCTCTCATTTTCCCTCTTGTGTGTTCATCGTGTTCTTCGGGAATCCCCCTCCAAATCGTGAAAGATTGGCCCCTAGGGTTCCAACCTACATCACATGATCTTCTAGAGATATGCTAAACACAAGTATATCATCAAAGTAGACCACAAAAAATATGCCAATGCATTTGCGAAGAATGTACTGCATCATTCGCATGAAAGTGCCAGGTGCTTCGGATAAGGCTCATACAAGCCAAACTTGGTTTTGAAAGCGGTTTTCCATTGATCACCCTCTTGAATGCGAATTTTGTAATAGCCACTTTTAAGATCAATTTTAGAGAAAATATTACCTCCGCTAAGATCATCTAGCATATCATCAAGGCATGGAATGGGATGCCTATAGCAAACGGTTATAGTATTTATGGGATGGCAATTGGAACACATGCAAGAAATTTCATCTTTCTTAGGTACAAGAATAACCGGAACGACACAAGGACTTAGCTTTCACGTACATGCCCATTGTCAATGAGTTGTTGTTGTAGGGTGAAACCCTAGGTGAGATCTTTTCATACTTGGAGGGGGAAAAGGATGAACAACAAGAACACAAGAGAGGAATTCACTCAAACAAAACTCAATCACACATCTACTAGAATAGCAAACACATGAGATCCACAAGTATACAAGAACAATCCAAGGAAACAAGCACAAAGGTAAGGTTCTTCCCACTCCTAAGGAGGTGAGGTCTTGATGATAGTCTTCTCCAAAGAGGAGGTCTTGAAATCCACGTGGATCTACTCCTTAGAGGTCATGATCTCCAAGAGGAGGGGAAAGATGAGCAAAGCTCTCTCAATGTCCATCCAATACTTTGCTAACCCTAAACATGACCCTAGGTACGAAATATATAGGTATGTTGGAGAGGGGGACAAAGAGGAGGCCCAAACAGCAGCTCTTGGCCGACCATCCTGATGGGCCCGTGCGCACGGGATAAGTTGGGCCCATGCGCACAGGGGTCCCGTGGGCACGGTACACGCCCGTGCGCACGGGAAGCTATAGCAGCGAGGGCCCGTCCACACGGGGTCCTGAGGCCGTGCGCATGGGGGCGCACATCTCAGTTCTAGCAGCTCTGGATAGCCCGTGGGCATGGAGTGCAGGAGGTCCGTGGGCACGCAGGTTACGGAGGGCCCGTGTGCCTGGTCGCACTTTGGGGTGTTGTCTTCATCTTCTTCAGCTCCTTTTCCTTCCTTGAGGCCTTGGGGTGCTTCTCCTTCTTTGGGGTGTCCTTTAGCCTCTTGGTGGTGTGGGTCTTTGTACCTAATGACACATAACATGTTTTTGTGAGGTAGCATCCAAGTTCCACCTATATCCATATTGCTCTCGAGTAGGAAGGAGTTAGCCTCGGTTTCAATGGCGAGTGCTCGAGCTCTTATCATGTGTCCACGTGGTGCTTGATGTGTTGGTGTAGGGTCCATGGGGATGATGGAAGGATGCTCCGCATCATCTCCCCCCCCCCATTTGGAGAGATCCGTCCTCAGATCATGAACTTCATCACCATGGTATGGGGCCAAATCATTGATGTTGAAGATATCGTTTATGTTGTACTTGTCGCGTGGGATGTCGATCTTGTAGGCGTTGTCGTTGTATCGTGCTAGCACCTTGAATGGTCCATCGGCTCGTGGGAGTAGCTTGGACTTGCGCTCAGTGGGAAAATGGTCCTTGCGAAGATGTAGCTATACAAGATCTCCCGGTTGGAACACCATGGGTGACTTGTTGATGTTGAGCTTAGTGGCGAGGCGGTGTACTTGACGCTCGATTGTGGCCCTTGTATCTTCATGCACCTTCTTGAGATAACTTGCTCTTGTACTTGCGTCAATGTTCACTCATCTTGAAGTGGTAGAGGGAGGATGTCCAAGGGCGACAAAGGGTTGAAGCCGTAGACGACCTTGAAGGGGGACTTGCCGGTAGTAGAGTGTCTTGCGCAGTTGTAGGCATACTCGGCGATGGGTAAGCACTCCTCCCACTCCTTGATATTCTTCTTGATCAATACAAGTAGGAGAGTAGATAGTGTACGGTTGGTGAATTTTGTTGGGCCATCGGTTTGAGGGTGATGGCCGAGCTTGGCGCATAGTGTCTTCCAAAAGTAGCTTAGGAACTTGACGTCTCGGTCCGACACAATTGTCCGTGGCACGCCATGTAACCTCAAGATTTCCCTACATAAAAGATTTGCAACATGTGAAGCATGATCTATCTAATTGCATGTGATGAAATGTGCCATTTTAGAGAATCGGTTCCCAACATACGGAATCCTTTCCATTTTGAGGCCTAGGCAATCCAAGTACAAAATCTAGGCTAATATCTTCCCATGGTTGATATGGAATAGGAACTGACATATGTAAACCATGATATTGAGCTTTTGACTTAGCTTTGCGGCATGTAGAGCACCGGTTGGTGAAGCGTGCAACATCGCGAAACACCTTTGGCCAAAAGTACTTGAAAGAGAGTGCGGCAAAGGTCTTGTCACGCCTGAAATGTCCCATAAGTCCACCATCGTGAGCCTCTTACAAAAGTAACAAACGAAGCAAAGACTCGGGTATACAAAGTTTGTTAGTGCGCATAAGATAGCCATTCTTGAGGTAATAGTTCTCCCAACAAGTATTAGCAAGACATTTGGCATAAGGAATCGCAAACAAAGGATCGTGTGCATAAAGGTCTTTAACATGCTCAAAGCCAATGCCATTCACTTCAAGTTGAGTAACTAATATGCACTTGCGGGAAAGAGCGTCCACCATGACATTCTATTTACCCTCAATGTACTTAATCACATAAGTAAATGATTCGATAAATGCACTCCACTTAGCATGTCGTTTGTTCAACTTGGTTTGACATTTAAGGTATTTAAGTGTCTCATGATCAGTATGTATGAAAAATTCATGTGGGAGAAACTGCTCCCAAACATGCAATTCTTGCACTAAAGCATACAACTCTTTGTCATAGATGGGATAGTTAAGTTGAGCTCCGAATTTTTTCACTAAAATATGCAATGGGTCACTTTTCTTGCATCAAAACTCCACCAATACCATTACCACTAGCATCACAATGGACCTCAAAAGTTTTGTTGAAGTTAGGCAATGCAAGAATTGGAGCATGTGTGCAATGATTTGAGCTCATCAAATGCAGTAGATTGAGAAGGTCCCTAGACAAAGGGTGTGTTCTTCTTACTCAAAGAATGTAACGGTGAGGCAATAGTGATAAAGTCCTTAACAAAGCAACGATAGAAACCGGCTAGACCAAGGAAACTACGCACTTGTTGCAAATTAGTGGGATGTGGACAAGTTTTAATTACTTCAATTTTAGACTCATCAACATGAACACCCTTGGAAGACACAACAGAGCCCAAGAAAACAAGTTTTTCAACACCAAAAGTGCATTTCTCCATATTAGCATAAAGACGCTCTTTTCTAAGAGTTTGCAAAACGGCCCTAAGATGAGTTACATGATCTTGAAGGCATTTGCTAAAACAAGTATATCATCAAAGTCGACCATAATAAAGATGCCCATGTATGGGTGAAGCACATAATGCATGATACTCATGAAAGTACCAGGTGCTTCCGGTAAACCCATAGGCATAAATAACCACTCGTACAAGCCAAATTTGGTTTTAAAAGCGGTTTTCCACTCCTCACCTTCTTGAATGTGAATTTGGTAATATCCACTCTTAAGATCAATTTTTGAGAAAATGGTGGCGCCGCTAAGGTCATCTAACATATAATCAAGGTGTGGAATGGGCTGCCTATAGCGAATGGCGATAGAATTTATGGATCTACAATCGGAACACATGCGAAAACTACCATCTTTCTTAGGCGCAAGTATAACCGGAATGGCACAATGACTTAAGCTTTCACGTACATGGCCGTTGCCGATGAGCTGTTGTACTTGCCTTTGTATCTCCTTAGTTTCTTCGGGGTTGACGCGGTATGGAGCCTTGTTTGGTAGGGGTGCGCCGGGGGTGAGGTCGATCCGGTGCTCGATGCCTTGTAGTGGAGTTAGACCGGGAGGTAGCTCATCGGGGAAGATGTTCCCGAATTCCTGCAACAAGTTAGACAACACTAGAGGAAGATGATTAGAAGTGTTAGTCCTTGCCGCTTCATCTCGCCCACTAGATGGGCTCTCACACACTTCTGTCATTTCTCTTTTGGTGGCTAAAGCACTAAGTTTTTCTTGTCGCTCATCCTGGAGGCACTCATTTTTGGCTTGTGGCACTCACTCTCGCTTTGGTGGTTCACTCTCTCACTATTCTCTCCATGATGGGTGGATTCTTGCTTGTCGGCGATCACTTGGCTTGGAGACATAGGTCATAGCACGTACTCTTTTCCCTTCATCTTGAAGTTATAGTGGTTGGTACACCCATTGTGGATGACGCCGCGGTCGAATTGCCACGGTCTCCCTAAGAGGAGATGACACACGGACATAGGAACCACATCACACTCCAAAGTGTCTTCATAGGCGCTGATCTTGAAGGAAATTTGCACGGTGTGCTCCACTTGAATGATGTCGGAGTCACTAAGCCATTGGACCTTGTAGGGACGAGGATGCTTCATGTTGACCAATTATAGCTTGGAACATAGCTCTTCAAATTGCCAAATTGTGACAACTTCCTCTGTCGATGATGACCTTCACGGAACGTCCATTAATGCTCGCTTTGGTGTGGAAGATGTGGCAATGTTGGTCTTCGTCTTGTTGGTGTTGAAGCGTCAAGACATTGGAGACCACGAGAGCGGGACTTGAATAATTGTTGCCAAAGACCTGCTCATCTTCCTCGTCGTTCACATGCCAGTGCATGGCCACATGCTCAAGGGCTTCCATATTTTCTTCACTCATGGAGTCGTATGTGCCATCATCATTGGCAATCATGGTGCGCCTTGTGGGACATTGATATGTCTTGTGTCCTCGGCCTTGGCAAGTAAAACACTTGATGGAACTTGTCTTGTCGGTCTCATCGTTGGAGTAGATGATGATGAAGCTCTCGTCTTGAAGTTGCTTGTAGTAGGAGGACGACTTGAAGGTGTCAAAGGTGACAAATGTTTCTTGTAAGTTGCCTTGTCGTCATTGCTTGGAGATGCTCTAGTCGAGGTAGGAGGTGTCGTAGTTGTGGGAGCTTGAGTGCAGGAGCCGTAGGTCTTGGAAGAGTACTTGGCGTATTTGAAGTCATCTTGTACTTGTCGCTCCGCCTTGGTCGCTTGATGAACTATCTCGAGAAGGTTGGAGTAGGGTTGGAAATCGGCAATCTTCTTTATTGGGTGATTAAGACCGTTCAAGAAGCATGCCATAGTTTGCTCCTCGTCTTCCTTGACATTGGCTCTTATCATTGCAATTTCCATCTCTTGATAGTATTCTTCTTCCATCTTCGTGCCTTGCTTGGGAAGTTGCAACTTCTCTAAGAGATCTCGGATGTAGTGTGTTGGTATGAAGCGAGCTCTCATGACATCCTTCATTTTTGTCCATGTCATGATGGGTGGTTCGACTTGCTCTTGCCGTCGCTCGATGACTTGTTCCCACCAAATAATTACGTTGTCTTGGAAAACGAGGGTGGCCATTGCGATTTTATTTCCCCCCACCGCTACCCCCCCCCCCCCCCCGCTGACAAATTGCATACATGCATAAGCATATACTGAGCATAGCATGTTCATGTAGATAAGATTGCATGTGGCATCATTTTCATCTGCACTAAGCTGCATGCTCTTACCGTGGACTTGGTCCCGAAGAAGAGAAGAGAAGACAAACCTACATTGCAATCCCCGACAAGCCAAACATATAAGTTCTTTCTTATCCATACGTGTTCTGTAAGTAGTGACTTGTGCATGTGAAAACCTCGCCACCTTCGAAACTTAGGTGCTCCCGTCCCTTGAGTCGAACGTTGTTTCGGTCAGGATGGTTGCAATGGACTTTGGCGAAAAGGTTTGGCGGGGGGCTGGTCCCTCTTTATGATTTGTGCCCGGCAGGCCTAGCTCTGCGGTAACAACCTGAGGGTACTGGCAGGATAGCCTACCAGGGAAAACTTGTTTACTTGAATGTATAGAGGCATTTCACCTCTACATGGACATGTTACATGAACTAGTACCCGACAAGGCTTGTCTTTTTCATTAATATGCTGATTAACAAGTACAGATCTTACAGAACAGAAACATGGGTGAAGAAGATTACGTAATTTAAACATGGGTGCCTACACATTTTAGATTGAAAAAATATAAGTGCCCCGTGATGCCCTTTCTTGTCCCTCTCCTCCTAGGCACTGCGGCGGGAGGCGAAGAGGGAAAAAGGAGCACCTGGGCAGAAGCCCAGCCTGACCCCGTCAGATCCCTTGACAAGGAGCCTGGCGAGAGAGGGAGGGGGCGGGCAAGGTGATGGTGAAGAGATCGGCGGAGACGGCCCCCAACTGCCACTACCAGGGCCAGCAGGACGCAGCAGGGCGAACGAAGCTGCAGCCCGCGAGGAAGCCTGCCGGTGTCCAGCTGGAAGGCTGGTGGAGGAGCCGGAGGCACCATCTTCACCTCTGCACCCAACTCCCCAACAAATCGCCTTGCCGGAGAGGAGATGAAGGTGCAGATAGTGGTGCCGCCGCCAGACGGTGATGGTGCGGCTGGTGTTCAGCCGGAGTCGGAGTCATCTCCCTCCCGGTCAACACCGTCGTCAGCGCCATCACTGTCCTCCTCGTTGCTATCGCTCCATGAGGAGCTTTCGTCGTCGGTCGAGCTCTCCACGCAGCACCCTTAGTGAGCGCCCAAGCATCCAAAGACCTTAACATAATGCAAATCGGCCTCCATTAATTTAAAATGAAGGACGTGCCCCTCCGACAAGCTATGTGCGCGAGCAAAGGTCTTCCAGCCATGACGAAAGAACATGAAATGAGGGGCAGGAAAACCCACATTCACCCGCATGCCGCCATTCCCGCAACCCCTCATGTGTAGTTTCAATGCGTGCGGCTGTTCGAGCTCCATCACCCTTGCGAATGGAGTGGGGAGACGGAGACGTCCGCACGGGGGCTTGTACACTATGATGATGAACTCCAGAGGTTGGTCTCTGACATGGCCTTCGATCGGGTGAGGGGCGGCCGGCGGGGGCGCAATTAGAGCGCCACCTCGTCCTACTCGGCCCCACGCAGTACGACAACCACGACCTCGCCCCTCCCACCTCCCCTTGCGCCGGACTCCGCCCCCGCATCTTCGGAGGAAGGAGGGAGACGCTGTCGAGCAGAAGTTCTCATCGCCCTTTGGGCGGTGTCAGGGCCCCGACCTCTCTCTCACCATGGTAGGCGAGGCTGCTTTGCGAGAATGGAAGGAGAAGGATGTGTGGAGAAAGCGCCTGTCAGCGTCCCCTTTTATAGGCGAGCAGGGCAGGGGGCTAGATTTTTCCATGAAGGTAGCTGCCCCGTTCTTCCAGTCCGACTCCCCCTCGCCATTAATGGCTCGAGGAATCAAGGCTAACCCCCTGCACCAATGATGTGACACTAAGCGGCACATTTAATGGGCTGTGCCCTGTTTGCAGAGTTAGGTATGATAGCACTGTTTGCTATCTAATCAGTACACAATGACTGATTTGCCATTGTGGTGACCCCTTGATCTATAAAAGGAGGGCCACGGAAACCATAGAAAGGATTCACATCCTTGTACACTCATACGCGCGTAGCTGCCCTCGCCCCGAGGCAACCCTGCCGGGCTAGAGCTCTGTGTCTCCACCACGGTCCCCTCATCAATCCACCAAAGCAGGAGTAGGGTTTTATGCGTCGCGGCGGACGGAACCTGGGTAAAACTGCCCGTGTGATCTCTGCCGTGTTGTGCTACATTCTTCGCTCTTTGTGCAATGTGCTCATCCCCCTGCCGAACCACAAGGGGCTGATGGCCCCCATAGGTGGCCGTGGTTTCCCACGACAATTACGTTCAAGAGAAGCTCCCCAAGCTCAAGTCCGCGACTTCCACGAGCTACTATGACCTCGACACCGACCATGAGATTCCTTTCTATGGGACTCAAGACCCTGAGGAGTGTCTCGCGTGGGAGCGCATGATGGACGGCTACCTAAAGCTACATCAAGTCCCCTTTGAAGATCAAGTGAAGTGCGCCACAAGTAACTTACACGATTACGTGTTGACATGGTGGCTTCACACACCTTCGAAGAGCTTCGACATGAGTTGGCCCAAGATGAAGAGAGCTATGCGACGAGAGTTTTTTCCTTCCACTTACACGGAACATCTTCTACGTCAATTGGAGAACACTATCCAAGGACCAAGTCCCTCGACGAGTACTTCAAGGAGATGGAGAAAGCCTTGCGATGAGCCGGCATGGACGACACCATTTGGATGAAGTTCCACTTCACGAGGGGATTGAGAAACGACATCTCCAAGACTATCTTCCTCGAGAGCTACAAGTCCCTCGAAGACCTCTAAATTGGTGCTCTCAAGTCACAAAAAGAACTAAAGAAGGCCAAGGCTACTCGACCCCGAGCACACTTCTCGACGACGAAGCTCCAAGATGGTGAGCATGAGGGTGGTACCACCAAGATGTCCAAGCCCGACGATGCTCCCAAGCTCGACTTCATTGCCATCCCTCTTTGTGGCATTGATGTCTACCACGACTCTTTTTGAAGACGACACGGGGATGACTATGACTACGAAGTCTCTCAAGGAACATGTTTTGGAGGCGAACGACATGTTGACGAGCAAGGATGGTGCTTCCATCTTTAGAGGCAAGAGTGAGAAGATCGAGCATGGGATTTTCCCTTCGGTCATGGAGGAGAGTGATGATGTGCCATCTTCGGCCTTCATCCACGGCGACGGTGACGAGATGGTTGAACATGGGATTTTCCCTTCGACCACGGCGGCGTATGATGATTTGCAAGACCCGTGCCACCATATTGAGAGTGAGAGTGACTTCACCACTAGCTCCATATATGATGAGTTGCCCCAATTCCCATGTGAGGAGAGCCACAACCCCCACCAATTGAGTGAGATGAGTGACTCCACCATATGTGACGTTGAGTGCACCTACCTTGAGGGAGTGAGTGAGCCACCACATAAAGAGAGTGAGATAGTTGATAGGTCTTGTGAGGTCATTTGGAACTCTAACGACTTAACCTCTACCTCTATTGTGTCTTCTCATTTGGTGCTAGGTCCCATATATGACGACACGCCGTCCCTTGATAACTTCGTCCTTCCTTTGGACAAGACGATGGCCATGGTGGAATATGATGCACCCCCTGTCGGTGTCAAAACCGGCGGGTCTCGGGTAGGTGGTCCCGATCTGTGCGTCAAGGCCGATGGTAACAGGAAGCAAGGGACACAGATGTTTACCCAGCTTCGGGCCCTCTCGATGGAGGTAAAACCCTACTTCCTGCTTGATTAATATTGATGATATGGGTGGTACAAGAGTAGATCTACCACTAGATCGTAGAGGCTAAAACCTAAGAGCTAGCCTATGATGGTATGATTGTAATTGTGATCGGCCTTCTAAGGACCAACCTCTCCGGTTTATATAGACACCGGAGAGGGCTAGGAATTTACATGGAGTCGGTTACAAGGAAGGAAATATAATATCCGGATCGCCAAGCTTGCCTTCCACGCCAAGGAAAGTCCCATCCAGGAAGCGGGCCGAAGTCTTGAGTCTTGTATCTTCACGCTTCAATAGTCTGGGCGTTGTACACAGTCCATTTGTCCAGGATACCCCTAATCCAGGACTCCTCGGTAGCCTGAACGAGGCTTCAATGGCGATGAGTCCGACGCATGATCTTGTCTTCGACATTGCAGGGCGGGTTGCTCCTCCGAATACTCCAAAGTGCTTGTTACGACGAATAGTGTCTGGCCTCCAATCAATGTTGTGCTCCTCGGCTTTGGTGCCTCAGTAATGATCATCTCCACGTGTCGAGCGAATGCGAGGAGTCGAGGTATTTTTTGCATTTGCCACCCTCGATCCTCCGGGCGAACCGTCTATTTGAAGGGACGGGGATTCTCAGATCCAAACCTCTCCCTCCCTCCCAGAGCCAGCATCCAACAGAGCGCTCCGCAAAAAGCCATTCCAACATGGCCGGCCGTGCAGCTCTTACGCTTGCCCTTCTCATTCCAAGTCGAGGATTGGGAGAGTGTTCAGTTCCTCATAGCCGTTTGACAAAGTTACAAACCCAAGGGTTTCTCCCACCGGCGTTCATGGTCTCCGTCCGAGCTGGAATAGCCACTTATGAGGGAGGAGACCAGGCTCAGGGATCTCCTAACCCATCTCCGGAAGAGCGTATATGTCTGATCCCTCATCTGCTGAGGGGCGTTGGGTTCCCTATCCACCCGTTTCTTCGCGGGCTCACAGAGTTCTCTGGCCTCCGATTACGATCTTACCCCGACTCTATTCTGCACATAGCGGGGTACGTTGCCTGTCTTGAGCTGTTTCTAGGCTCTGAACCACACTTGGGATTATGGCGGAAGCTGATACGCCTCGTCCCCCGCACCGAAGTCCCTATGCCAAGTGGGCGGGGCGAAGTATGGCGCATTGCGTGCGAGACCGGATACTGTCTGGCACTCCTAAGAAGGCACCGAAAGCTGGCCTTGAGTGGTTCTATATAAGCAGCGTCCCCCTTAGGATCCGGTCAGGACAGGTCTCCATGAGTTCAGCTCGCCCGCCGAGTGCGCCTAAGCTGGCGCCCAGGGCCCTCAAGAAGAGGACACGAGAAATATTCCTCGATGGACAGGATAAAGTTCTTGGCCAAATCCGGTGACGATAGTTGAGGTTATGGCGATATGCATAAGGCAGAAGTGCAACCGCTCCAATATCGGGGGAAGCCCATGTGGCATTTCAACGGGGAAGACGACGCCTCCCGATGCGGCCGTAAAGGTCCGGAGTCCGCTGCCGCTCTGGCAAGGATATTGTCCGATCCGTACAAAGGGGAAGAGAAGGAATTCCTTCGCATAAAAACGTGGGAAGGATTCTCCATGTACAACCCCAGTGATGGGTAAGTTGCCATTCTTTTCCCCGCTTTACTCTAGCGTTCTTCTGCTAAGATTACTTGCATCAATGCTTCTGGGCAGGAATTAAGGAGGGTCGTAGAAGGAATCTTCAGCCCTTCCCCGCAACCAGAGGACCCTAGAAGGGCCCTAGATCCGGGACTTAAAGTGGATCCGGATATCACTGTGGAGCTTATCAATGGGGTATTTTATCGGCGGTGGGATGGCGCCCTAGTGGCCGTTCTGACCGACTACCTGGACTGCTCCCTCTTCGTGTAATGGCCGAACTAAAGCTCTGCCCTTGAAGAGGACTCCCCAGGTGTTATAATTTACCTTTGAGGCGTCGTTCTATTTGCGAAGCAGCCGGGAGGCGAGGCGAGCCCCTAGGGACTCGTCAACCACAGGCGCCCAGATCAGGCAGGCTCAAGAGGAAGGCGGTGAGGGTTGACACACGCTACTGAGGTAAAACAATAACCTGTCCTGTAATTATAGAATTTAAAGTGTGGCAGCGCCCTTTGTATGCAGCGGGAAGAAGAATAACGGACTATATCAGGAGACCCTACCAATCACGCCTCCACTAGCCGGGTTGCAGAACCCGGCTTGAGGCGGAGGCGGACATGGGGCCAGACACCGCATAGCTCTCAAGCAGAGAGTGCGGACATGCTCTCAGCCATGAATTCCAGTAGAGGCGCCATGAATCACGAGCCCGACGGGCCGTGCCGGGACAACATCTTTTCCAAAGAGGCATTTAATGCCTTCAATTCGGCAGATGCATACGTCCAAGCTGCTAAGGCGGGCTTGCCCAAGCGACAAACCCGGTATACCAAAGACATACGGGTGAGAAATTTTGATAAGTATGTATAGCAGTAGCCCACGAGACTTGAAAGCGGTTGAAACAACAGTTTTAAGGATCAATTTATGTCTTGAGTCCTTGTAGAGAAGAACGAGCAAGCTGTTTGAGGAGTGGAGGACTGCAAGGCGAACTAAGGGCCTTGATTGCCAAGTTAGAGGAACCCCAAAGGCCCTCATCTGGTAACAATTATCACAATTGTGCGAAGATACACCAGTTAGTAAATGGATAATATGACAAGTCTAACGAGAAAATTCTGCGAGCGATCCGGGGTGAATCCGGGAGGCGTAGCGAAGGGCGCATCACATCTCAAAAAGCAGCTAGAAATTTGGCGAGGGCATTCTTCTGGCGAGTCGAGAGGAGAAGAAACGATCTTCAAGATGCCAAAGTCCAGCTGGGCGTGGAGTTAAAAGATCTCCAGCGCTCGGTGGCCGGACTCCATGAAGGAGAACAAGAGGCTTCGATGCGGTATTTACGATAAGTGCCTAGGCGAACTGTTATGCAGTTCGGCGAGGAAATATATTGAAAGAATTCTGCTTGCGAGGAATGTTAACGGTCGCCTCGAGGAGGAGATGCCCTCATCTGCAAATGATTTCTTTGCAAGACCTTTACTTGGCTGCACGGCGAGCTCGGCAAGTGATGGAGGGTGTTGCTCGGGCTTTAATGGCCATCAAGCCTATTCTTGCCGAATGGCATGGGGAACTTTCGCGGACCTGCTTCAAGGAGCCCAGTGGCGCTTAGTCTATGGAAGATATCAGCATGCCAACAAGGAGCAAGAGAAGCACAGGCAATGGTGAAGACACGCTACACCAATTTGGACCCGAACCATATGGCGAAGTGGGACCCGGCGGGGCCCGATGGGCAAGAAATTCCCGTTAGTCACGGTGTATGACCCGAGTGGCGTTAGCCGCTAAGTATTCTCAACAGGATTGTAAGCTAGATAGCCTATTGGGCCGGTATAGAAGAGGAATGTAATCAGTCCAAATAAGCATGTAATTTAATGTCATGAGATTAGCCCCTAGCGGATTAAAATCATTTGTCATGGCGGACCTTTTAAACCGACCCCGGATCCTATAGTCCGGGGTGTGTCGAATACCAGCTCGACTATACAAAACCGGGTATGCGTGGAAACAAAGGCGTAGGGGTCATAAGTGCTTGAGCGGACCAAGTACCCAACTAGTTATGTTATATTACATGGATAGTAAGAAACATCTTCGGAGAGAATAGTTCCGTTAGGGGTTCCTTTCCACAGAGTGCGCATGCGGCGATGCATGTCGGGCTATGACGATGGCGCGAGGATACAAGACTTACGAGGATTTATGTTATGATAAGCGAATACATCTTTTGTTCACCGACGAATATTCTCTTAAGGAAGCTTGCTTTTGGCTTCACCCGATCGAGGTACACATCCGGCTGAACCGACAGTAACAATCACAGGTGCTCCCCTTATGCCATAGCCGAATTAGCAGGAGCGTAGGGCATAAACACAAGAGCAGAAACCCAGCTTGGCAACATCTTAAGTCATATCGATGCATATAATGGTGAAGAAAAGGCACATATGGAAAAAGAATGCATATCTGACAGGCGAAAAGCCATGTGAGTAATCATTTTTAGCTTCAGTATAGGAAGCCCCAGTGTGCTTACACACTTAGTGCGGCGGAGTGATCAGGAAATCCATGCTGTATTGAATACTTTGTGTTAAGAGACAAAAAGGTCGAGAAAGGAAAAGGGGATGGGGCATAATTAAAAGGAAGGGGTTAGGAGACGAACACTGTGTTCGGCGCTAGGCGTAGAATCAACGTAGTCTTGCCGTGTTCCATGGGTTCGGCTCGAGTCTGTTATCGGATGCATTACGTGGCGGTCGCCCCTCCGGTGAGAACTTTGTCAATGTGAAGGGACCCTCCCACTTGGGTTTGAGTTTGTCCTTCTTCTTCTCCGGTAGTCGTAGAGCAGGCTTCGCCAATATTGTAAGTTTTGGCCCGCACTTCTCTGCTTTGGTATCGTCGAGCCTGCTGCTGATAGAATGTGGAACGGGCTTTTGCGACATCGCGATCCTCCTCCAGGGCATCCAAATTATCCCGCCGATCTAACTCGGCTTCCTTCTCTTCGTACATGCGTGCAGCGTGGCGAATCATGTATTATGTCGCAAGGTAATCACGCTTCCGCCGCGTACACCATAAAAAATGGTGTGTATCCGGTGGTGCGATTTGGCGTGGTCCGTAGCCCCCGAGTGCGGAGTCGAGCTCCTCCACCCAGTCGCGTATCCGACTACTGTCAAGGATCGCACTAACTTCCAGAGATTTGATGCCGCTCATAATAAGACCATTTGCCCGCTCTACACGGCCATTAGTTTGTTGGTGGTAGGCGGGCGTAATCGAGCTTGATGCCCATTTTTGCGCGCAAGTTTTCACTTCAAGTCGGCTCGAAATTTGAGCCATTATCGGTGATGATGCTGTGGGGACACCGTGTCGATTATGCGACCCGGATATGAAGTCTATTACTGGTCCGGATTTAGCCGTTTTGACTGGTTTAGCTTCTATCCATTTGGTGAATTTGTCCACCATGACCAATAAGTATTTCTTCTTATGGCTTCCCCCTTTAAGAGGTCCAACCATATCCAGCCCGGACGCAAGGGCCAAGTTATGGGGATTGTTTGGAGAGCGGTAGGGGCATATGACTCGATTGGCAAAGAAGCATCAACCACGCAATGTTGGACAAGGTCTTGTGCGTCTGCCGGTAGTGAGCCAATAGAAGCCTTTGTCTGAAGGCCTTCTTGACTAATGCCCGAGCAGCGGCGTGGTGCCCTTGAGGCGGCATGGATTTCAGCCAAGAGCTGCCGCCCTTCCTCTTGAGATGCATCTTTGTAGTACTCGGTGGCGCTTTTCTTGTAGAGTTCCCCTCCGTAGACCTTGTAAGCTTTAGAACGCCGAACAATGCAGCGTGCTTCATTTCGGTCTTCGAGAGCTCCTGCCTATTTAGGTAGGGCCAAGAAGGGCTCGGTCCATGGGCGATTACAACCATGACTTCGTGGGCCGAGGGCGTTATTTCGGGTAGAACCTCCGACTATGTCCGATGGTTGGAATCTGGGGATGTATTCGGATCCGTCTTTGGTATTGCCGACTCCTTCCCATACTACAGATGGCTTGAACAGCCGTTCCAAGAATATATTAGGTGGGGCGAAGAGCCCGCGTTTAAGCGCCGATCGCGGCGAGGACATCCGCCCGGCTTGATTGTTTTCTCGAGCCACATGGTGGAATTGAGCCCCTCGAGCGAGCTGACATTTTGAGGGCGGCATTACGGTAGGCTGCCATTTTGGGTCCTTGGCGTCAAAATCTCCGTTTATACGTGATATTGCGAGGTTTGAGTCCCGCTCACTTCTAGGCGTTGAATGCCCATAGAGAGCGCCATCCAAAGACCGTCTGCAGCGAGCCTCGTGTTGGCTGCATTGTTGGAGTCTGTGTATAATATTTGGAGGACGTCTTTGGACCGTGTCGCCGGTGGGAGATGTTAGGACTACCCTGCTCCCAATCCGGCCAACATTTTAGAGCCGTCGAAGTGCATGATCCGGTTTGAGTATCGCCCGTACTCTTTAGGGAGTTCAACTTACATCCATTCGGGCGACGTGAAGTCAATAACACTTGCGACTTGATTGCCCGCCATGGTTTGTAGGTTATGTCGAATGGAAGGAGCTCAATAGCCTACTTGGCAATTCGGCCCGTAGCATCGCGGTTATTTATTATGTCATTGTGTGGTACTTCGGAGGCCACCGTAATCGAACACTCTTGAAAGTAGTGTCGTAGCTTCCGGGATGCCATGAACACCGCGTATGCTATTTTTTGATAGAGTGGGTATCGGGATTTGCATGGGGTTAGGACCGTGGACACGTAGTAGACCGGCTTCTAGAGCGGGTATTTGTATCCGTCGGCCTCTCGTTCAATGACGAGCACTGCACTTACGACTTGATGCGTTGCAGCTATGTACAACAGCATAGGTTAAATCGATATTAAAGTATTTATTAATCTTGGATTACTGGCCAATAGGGTCTTTATTTCATCGATCCGGTCACGGCTGCATCCGTCCATCTACGAAGTGTTCGTGCGCGAAGAAGGCGATAAAGCGGCGGTGCCTTTTCTCTAACACGGAGATAAAGCGGTGAGAGCAGCCATGCATCTCGCTAGTTTTGGATGTGCTTGAGGTGCATTGGTATAGCCATTGTGGCCGAGCTCGGATCTTTGCTGGATTCGCTTCAATTCCTCTGTTGGAAAGCGATGAAGCGAGAAGCTTCCAGGGGACACCAAAAGCGCATTTTCCGGATTCAACGATGTCGTATGTCCGAAGATTGTCGAATGTAAGCCTCAAGTCGTCTATTAGGGTTTCGACGTGTCTTGTTTTTATGACCACGTCGTCCACGTATGCCTCCACTATTTTGACGATTTGCTTTTCCAGGCATGTTTGTATCATGCGTTGGTAGGTTGCTCCGGCGTTCTTGAGCCCGAAAGGCATAGTGTTGAAGCAGAAACGGCCATATGGCATTATGAAAGCTGTTGTAGCTTGGTGGGACTCTGCCATCTTTCTTTGATGGTATCCAGTGTATGCGTCGAGGAAACACAATTGGTCGTGTCCAGAGTGGCATCGATTATTTGATCGATCTGAGGAGAGAAAAGGATCCTTAGGGCAAGCCATGTTGAGGTCTTTGAAATCGGCGCATAGGCGCCAGGATTTATCCTTCTTTGGCACCATCACCAAATTTGCCCGGTAATCCGGATGTTTAATATCTACGATAAATCCGGCCTCGAGTAACAGCTAACTCTTCCCCATTGCACTGTCGTTTGGGCTCGAGAACCGCCTTAGGGTCTGCCTTGTTGGTTTATATCCTTTTAGAACATTGAGGGTACGTGTTCAGCCCGATCTCTACGTGGGATGCTGGCATGTCCGATGGGTGCCGGCGAAAATGTCCCCAATTCTCGCGTAGGAAATCTCGTAGTCTTCGGCATCAATCGCGGGGCTCATTTGTGTCGATGGAAGCTATCTTCGTGGGGTCCGTTGGGTGGACCTGGAATTTGACTATCTAAATGCGCAGGTTTGAATGTGGTGGACTTGGGTAGTTTGTCGAGTATTACGTCGTCTCTGTCCAGGGTGGCCCGTAGTGCGAATTAATTCTTGACTGCTAGGGCTTGGATAATGCCTCGAGGGCTAGTGCTGCGGTTTTGTTTTCGGTAGCGAAGTCTGGCGTCCGGATCCTTGACTAGAGTGATGACTCCATTGGGCCGGGCATTTTAAGCTTCATGTACCCGTAATGGGGTATAGCTTGAAAGCTTGCGGACGCATCCCGCCCTAAAAAGGCGTGGTATCCGCTTCTTTGAAAGGGGCCACTTGGAATGTGATTTCTTGGACCTGTAATTCTCTGGGTGCCGAATACCACATTGAGTGTGATTTTCCCCAGCGCGCGCTTCGAAATAGGGATAATTCCCCTGAAGGTCGGGACACTTTGCTCAATGCGGCTTCTATCAATCTCCATCTTGCTGAGCATTTCTTCATAAATCAGATTTAATCCGCTTCCACCGTCCATGAGTAATTTAGTGAGCCGAAATCCATCTACGATCGGACTAAGGACCAAAGCGGCTGGTGCGGACAACCGAAATTGAGGTTCGTCACTGGCATTAAATGGTATAGCGATTAATCGTTCCAAGGGTTTATTTTCGCCACACGGTAAATTTCAGCGGAGCTTTAAGCGAGCTCGCTTATCTATTATTTGAGGCGAAAGTCTTGAAGACTATTAATCTTAGTATTGTGTTCGCATGACAGGAGGTTGTTCCGCTCTCGACCCTCAAGAAGATCCTCGCCACTTTTTGCCACTTAGGAGTATCCAACATGCCTTAAGTCTATGAGTAGGTGTTGTATCCGAGATCTTGTGGAGCTTACATGGCTCGTCGAGCCATTCTTCCAATCTGAGATCCCATACAGGGTGGGCTTTGGTTTCTTGGGGTTGTGTCCGGACGACTTACGAGTTCACCCATTTAGTTTGGACAAAGGTCTTGGTGAGGCGTTACTATCCCAAAATTCTGTTTGGGTCTTCCAAGCGCTCTCCATCCTGATGCTTCCATACTATGGTTGCCAAGTCCGTGAAGCGCACTATGTCGCGGCGGCTTATAGCATTGAGGAGTCCCTCGTCCGTGCAGTTTTTGCAGAAAAGTGAGACCAAGTTCTCTTCGCGGCAGCCCCTGACCTTGTTAAGCGCAAGGAGGAATCTGGCCCAGTAATGATGTACGGTTTCACAGGGCTCTTGCACGATCTTGGGAGAGAGACAGTTTAGGTCCAGTTTGGAGTCCGGATTTTGATCCGATCTAACGCCCAAGGGCGCGGGCGGTCCCGAGTTCAACAGCCCAGAATCCGGAGTGCCCAATTTTATCGGCCCACCACCCGATTCTAAGTCCGGGACCTGGGTCAGGTTTTCCTTTGAGCGGGTCTTTGGATCAAGGAGTTCGGTGATCCGAACATGGCTTGTCCTCAAAGTTGAGGGGCAATCCGCGTGTGGTTCCTCCATTATCGCTATCTCATGGGTGGCCGGTGGGGATCGATGTCCCTACGTGGGGTTTAAAGCCCAACCCGGTCGTGATGTCTGTGGCGACTCCCGGGCGGCAATGTGATCCAAGAGTTCGTTAAGGGTGGAGAGCTCCATTGAATCCATCTGTTCGGCCAAGTTCCGAGCCCGACGCCGAAGGTTATGATTGATGACCCAAGAAGTCATCGTCGGCACCATCGCCGATGGGGCGGTCATGATGAAGCCGCCGAGCCGGAGTGTCTGGCCTAAAGCGAGAGCCCCCTCCGAGGTAATGTCGTCCTTGACAATGAGACGAGCCATCGAGCCTTGTGACGGCGTCGAGAGGAACTCTCAATGAAAGCACCAATGTCGGTGTCAAAACCGGCGGATCTCGGGTAGGGGTCCCGATACATGCGTCAAGGCTGATGGTAACGAGGAAGCAAAGGGACACGAGATGTTTACCCAGGTTGGGCCCTCTCGATGGAGGTAAAACCCTACTTCACCTTGATTAATATTGATGATATGGGTGGTACAAGAGTAGATCTACCACGAGATCGTAGAGGCTAAACCCTAAGAGCTAGCCTATGATGGTATGATTGTAATTGTGATCGGCCTTCTAAGGACCAACCTCCCGGTTTATATAGACACCAGGAGAGGGCTAGGGTTTACATGGAGTCGGTTACAAGGAAGGAAATATAATATCCGGATTCCAAGCTTGCCTTCCACGCCAAGGAAAGTCCCATCCGGACACGGGCCGAAGTCTTGAGTCTTGTATCTTCACGCTTCAATAGTCCGGACGTTGTACACAGTCCGGCTGTCCGGATACCCCCTAATCCAGGACTCCCTCACCCCCCACATGGTTCCATCAAGACGAAGATGACCACAATTTGGTCTTTACCACCTCACGTACACCACTTGAGTGGAATGAAAAAGGTAACATAGGTGAAGGTGATGCTCTAGTCACACTAGTGCACATTGATTGCTTGCATGATGTTGATCCACCTATTACCAGGCTTCATACTAGTTAGACTTCCCCATGTGATGATTTATTACCCATTTATGATGATTTTTTATGATTACCATGTGGAGTCTATCCGTGCATGTGTTTCCTTGTGCCACATATAGCTTTGGTTTACTTGTTACACTTGCAAATTTGTGAACCTTTTTCAACATTATTGAGTCTTGGTAACAATTACATAAATTTTGTGCCACCATCCTCACCGAGCTACTCTAAAGGCTTTATTTGTGTAGATGTGAGAATAGACAAGATCCGATACCAATTGTGCTACTTCCATAATACATTATTGAGTGATCATTGGTCCATCTTCAACATCAGATAAGGTACATTTGGTACAGTTCTTTCCTTTCCTCCACTCACATATTTTGCTTGAGATGATGGATAGGCCAAGTAATTCTACCAACCCACTCTTCATCGAACGAGAAGTGGACCCGAAAATCTATGTCACCAAGCATCACCTATTCGGCGCGCAAAGAGCGTTGCATCAAGAGAATGAAGCATCAACCTACTCGCTACCGACTTGCGACAATCCGAGCTACGTCCAAGAGACTACTTTGACAATAAGCTTTCCACCCACATGGAAGAGCTTGATGCTAGGATGTCTAGGAGTTTCGTGCTTTGATGGTTAACCATTCTTCTACAACATCGTCATCATCAAGATAGCGCCACTCAAGCCACATTCTTTGGAATATTCTTCGGATACAAGTCTTCCACGAGCTCGTCCGCATCATCGTCATCGACTCAGACTCCACATCGACTTCGACCACCTCATCATCATACTACCTTAAGCAAGGACGGTAACCGCGACAACATCCTAACAACATACCTTGCCATTACCTTGACAACCTCGAGCATCTTTTGCATTACTTACCCATCGAGACTAGCAAGCTGAGAATTGCTGGGCCACGCTTTTTGTGCATCGTTAGTGTTACGTCTCTCCCGTGCATATCACACTTGTTATCTCATATTCCAGCTCGAATATCAAGCGTTGTGGCATAGTAAAAAAGAGAGAGCTTTTAAACAAACAAAAGAGAAACAAAGAGCTTGTAAGCATTAGCATTGATCCACTTTTCCTAGTGCCATCATCTCGGTTCATACATACATAAGAATACTTGGGATAGTAGACGACCCATTCTCTCGTAGTTGGTGCACAAGTGTACCTAGCCCATCTGAGCAACCGCGTTAGCATCTCTCTAGTATCTGTACAACAAGAGCATTTCCCGTGGTTTCACATTTGTGAGCTCACCCCTTGGTTGTACTGATCCAATCTATCTTCTGTGTGTGTGTTCCTCGTGATATCCTTGGTTTGATCTATTTGTCTTTGAAAGTGCAACTATCCCTGGGTGGTTTTGGTAATTCCTAACAACATATAGCTCATTGAGCTAATGATATCTCAAGATAAATATTTCAAGAAAGCTCAATGATTGGCATGGTATGGATTAGAAATGTGGACCCCTCAAAATGCTAAGGACAAAAGATTGGCTCAAGCTCTAAAGCTCAAGACTCTACATTTTACTTTTAGTAATCCAAGATCACATTGAGTCCATAGGAAAAGCCAATACTATTAAAAGGGGATGGGGTGTTGCTTAGTGGGTTGCTTGCTCAAAATGCTTAGTGATATGCTCTAAAAACCCTCAACTACTTTCTCATATCCACATATGTCCCAAACCAAAAGTCAAACTCGGCCCTACCAATTTGATCTATCCGGCGCCACCGGGTTCATTTGACATAGCCCCTGCCACAAACCCTAGTCACTTCAATCTCATCGATAGGGATCTCGGTCTCACCGAGATGGGATTACAAACTCTCTGCTTCCCTTACGTAGCGTTTGGTCCAAGCGAGATGAGCGATCGGTCCCACCGAAGTTCGCAATGCAAACTCTCTGTTTCCCCTTACGTAGCGTTTCGGTCTCACCGAGATGAGCGAATCGGTCCCACCGAGTTTGCCTGACCAACTCTCTGGTTAGCTTATTACCAAAATTGGTCTCACCGAGTTTGTGTAATCGGTCTCACCGAGATTACGATATGCCCTAACCCTAATGAAATCGGTCCCACCGACTTGACATGTCGGTCCCACCGAATATCCTAACGTTCACATTTTGAACTAAATCGGTCTGACTGAGTTTCATTATTCGGTCCCACTGAGTTTGGTGATTTGTGTGTAACGGTTCGATTTTGTGTGGAGGCTATATATGCCCCTCCACCCACTCTTCATTCATGGAGAGAGCCATCAGAACATGCCTACACTTCTAGCATACATTTTCTGAGAGAGAACCACCTACTCATGTGTTGTTGTCAAGATATTCCATTCCAACCACATAAATCTTGATCTCTAGCCTTCTCCAAGTTGCTTTTCACTCAAGTCATCTTTCCACCAATATCCAAATCTGTGAGAGAGAGTTGAGTGTTGGGGAGACTATCGTTTGAAGCACAAGAGCAAGGAGTTCATCATCAACACACCATCTATTACCTTTTGGAGAGTGGTGTATCCTAGATTGGTTAGGTGTCACTTGGGAGCCTCAAGTCAAGATTGTGGAGTTGAACCAAGGAGTTTGTATGCAGGCAAGGAGATCGCCTACTTTGTGAAGATCTACCCTAGTGAGGCAAGTCCTTAAGTGGGCGATGGCCATGGTGGGATAGACAAGGTTGCTTCTTAGTGGACCATTCGTGGGTGGAGCCCTCCATGGACTTCAGCATAGCCGTTACCTTTCGTGGGTTGAAGTCTCCATCAGCGTGGATGTACGATAGCACCACCCTATCGGAACCACGCCAAAAATCTCTGTGTCTACATTGTGTTTGCTCCCTCCAAACTCCTCCCTTTACCTTCATATGCAATGTTTTACATTTCGCTGCTATACTCTTAGACTTGCATGTGTAGGTTGATCGCTTGACTAGTGCTAAGTTGCTAAAATCTGCCAAGACTTAAAATTGCGAAAAGGCTAGATTTTTATTTGGTCAAGTAGTCTAATCACCCCCCCCCTCTAGACATACTTTCGATCCTACAGTCTTACTTGCAATTTGTGCATCTTATCAACATTTTTGACATGTTGACTAACTTTTGCTTGAATTATTTCTGCCACTTCCTAACCAAGATCCTCCATAAGCCTTTTACTTGTAGGTGTGATAAAACAAAACTCGGTACCAATTCTACTATTATAGCATTCCGTTGAGTGATACTCGATACATCCAAAATCTTTGGAAAAGGTAACTTCGGTATTGTTCTCCCATTTTCCTACTCACCACCACTTCCACATGATCGATAGGCCTATGTCTTCGGCGAACCCGCTCTTCGAGGATCAAGATGACGAACGCGACTTCATCACCAAGAATCACTTTTTCATTGCATAACGAGCTCTACATCAAGAAAGTGAAGCTTTGCGTGATCGCATCGAGCAAATCGCCACCGACCTACTTCAATCCGAAGCAAGAAACTGGGACTACCTCGATGCCAAGCTCTCAATACAAATGGAAGAATTCCGCAACATGATAGTGAGCCACACATCTTCCTCAACCTCTTCCTCAAGATGGCGCCACTCAAGTCGTCACTCTTCTACCTATTCTTCCTCGGATGCGAGTCCTCCTTGAGCGCGTTCTCCTCTCCGCACCAACAATCAAGACCACCAAGCTCAACAAAATCCATTCCATGGCAATGGGTTGCAAGACCGCGTTCGAGCACGTGAAAGAGCGGGACGTCTACAACAAGATGCCGGGCACCAAGAGCAACCTCCACAACCGCCATGTCAAGCCCCTCCCGATGATGATGCAATCCATCAAGAACAAAGGAGCCATGAAGAACAAGCACTCGAAGCACAACGCACACTCCAAGAGTCCACTAGAGCCGTTGCTGACCCCAACCGTCAAGTACGTGAACAAGAAGAAGCACTTCGCCAAGAAATACAAGAGGAAGCCATGCGACGTGAAGAGCAACAAGAAATAAGGAACCAGGCACACATGCCGCGTCCTAATCGGCAAGTCCGTCAAGAGGAGCTAAAGTTGAAGACCTTCCTCCTCGCCAAGGGTCACACAACGCTCGTCCACATGATGAAGAACAACGCTACGGCAAGCTCAAGTTCACCACACCCAAGTTCCTTGGAAGCAAAGACCCCGAGGAGTATCTCTCATGGGCATTGAAGGCCGACAAGATATACCGTCTTCACAATTACGATGAGGAGAAAGAAAATTGCAATGGCCTCCCTCGAGTTCCAAGACTACGTCCTCATTTGGTGGGAACAAGTCATCGAGCGACGCCAAGAGCGAGGCAAACCACCCATCAAGACATGGACAAAAATGAAGGATGTCATGAGAGCTCGCTTCGTGCCAACACTACATCCGAGATCTCTTCAAGAAGTTGCAACTTCCCAAGCAAGGCACGAAGATGGTATGAGAATACTATCAAAAGATGGAAATTGCAATGATAAGAGCCAATGTCAAGGAAGATGAGGAGCAAACTATGGTACGCTTCTTGAACGGTCTTAATCACCAAATAAAGAAGATTGCTGATTTCCAACCCTACTCCAACCTTCTCGAGCTAGTTCATCAAGCGACCAAGGCGGAGCGACAAGTATAAGATGACTTCAAATACGCCAAGTACTCTTCCAAGACCTACGGCTCCTGCACTCAAGCTCCCACAACTACAACACCTCCTACCTCGACTAGACCATCTCCAAGCAACGGTGACAAGGCAACTTACAAGAAACCTTCGTCATCTTTGACACCTTCAAGTCGTCCTCCTACTACAAGCAACTTCAAGATGAGAGCTTCATCATCATCTACTCCAACGATGAGACCGACAAGACAAGTTCCATCAAGTGTTTTACTGTCACGCCCAAAATGCGACCCTATCCTAAAGGAACTCAATGGTCCCACCAAGGATAGAAGCGCATCTTGAAGACGCTTTTGCAAGGTGGATATCATTACATCAACATTACATAATAGGTAGGGATACATACATAAGGCACAAATTCCACAAGAATACATTAATATCATAAACAAGATCAACATCTGACTACGGATGAAACATAAACAGAAGCTCAAACGACATCCACCACCTTTAGCCCAGGCTGCCGACACCAGAACCTATCCCCGATCGAAGAAGCGTAAGAAGAACTCAAGACAAGCAAGCATCACTCTCGCGTCATGATCATCGCAACCAGTACCTGCAACTGTTGGTGTAGTAATCTGTGAGCCACGAGGACTCAGCAATCCCGTTACCATGGGTATCAAGACTAGCAAAGCTTAATGGGAAAGGAAGGGGTAAAGTAGTGAGGTTGCAGCAGCGACTAAGCATATATGGTGGCTAACATACGCAAATGAGAGCGAGAAGAGAAACAAAGGAACGGTCGTCAACTAGTAATGATCAAGAAGTGATCCTGAACTCCTACTTACGTCAGACATAACCCAGAAACCGTGTTCTCCTCTCGATCCACCCTGAAAAGAGACACTCACGGTTACGCTACGGTTGGTGTATTTTAGAAGAGTTTGCTTCAAGTTTACTACAACCGGATTTTAACAAATTCCCATCTGCCACATAACATCAGGCACGGCTTTGAAAGTTTATACCCTGCAGGGTGTCCCAACTTAGCCCATGATAAGCTCTCGCGATCAACGAAGGATATTCCTTCTCCCGGAAGAACCGATCGGTCTCGAATCCCTGCTACAAGACATTTCGACAAAGAATAAAACAAGACCAATAAAGCACGCCGGATGTGCCGACAAATCCCGATAGCAGGAGTCGCGACGTACCTCATTCTCAGGGCACACCGGATAAGTCAAGCTATGAGTAAAACCAACCCTCGAGTTGCCCGTGGTGGCCCCAAGAAGTTGCTCGGTTCGGACCAACACTCAAAGGAGCACCGGCCCCCGGGGGCTAAAATAAAGTTGACCCTTGGGCTCCGGAAACCCAAGGGAAAAAAGGGGATAGGTGAGGCAAATGGTAAAACCAATGTTGGGCCTTCTTTGGAGGAGTCTTATTCAAAGCGAACTGTCAAGGGGTCCCATAAATCACCCAACCGCGTTAGGGACGCAAAATCCGGAACATAATACCGATATGACGGAAACTAGAGGCGGCAAGAGTGGAATGTAACACCAGGAATAAGGCCGAGCCTTCCACCCTTTACCAAGTATATAGATGCATTAATAAGATAAGATATATTGTGATATCCCAACAAGTAAACATGTTCCAACAAGGAACAACATCTCCATGTTCCAACAAGGAACAAACTTCATCTTCACCTGCAACTAGCAACGCTATAAGAGGGGCTGAGCAAAGCGGTAACATAGCCAAACAACGGTTTGCTAGGGCGGGTGTCAAAGGTTAGAGGTTGACATGGCAATTTGGGATGGCTTGACAAAGCGAGGTAATAGGTAGCGCAGCATAGCGATAGAAACGAAGCAACTAGCATAGCAATGATAGTAGTGAGATCCAGGGTAGCGGTCATCTTTCACGAAATCCCGCAAGGAAGAAGAACGAGTCCATGAAGAAGACGAACGGATGAAGCCAAGACCAAGCGTAGACGAACGAATCCTCACGATCGCAACGAAACAGAACTAACAAGAAGAAGCACACAACATAGTAAACCCACCACACATGAACAAGGCATGATGCACAACAAGCATGATGCATGACAAAGGCTACATGAAGCTACTCATGGCAAGAGATGATGCAAACAAGAACAACACATCAAAGCAAGTTCAAATGAGGCCGGAAACGACATAGAACAACAACGGTAAGTGCTCATATGCAAATTTCGAAATTGGTCCAGATCTGAATAACCTTATGTTCAAGTTGTTAAACAGCAAGTTAAGATGCACCAAGAAGATCTACACGAAATTCTAGTCAAGTTACATATAAAGTTCATTTAAATCGGAGCTACGGTCTAGAAGATATGAGCAAAACAAGTTAAACATGGCATTGATGCAAAATGCATTGAAACATCAAGAAAACACCTCAAAACAAGGATGCAACATGATAATATGAAACTACATGCAAAATCAAGCAAGTTTCATATAGAGCACACCCAAAACGGAGTAACGGTTCAACACATACACACTACAAGTTATGACAACAATCTGACCAAAACAGCAACTAGGCATATTGCAAGCATCAAAACAACATGCTAAAACACCTTAAAATGAGAAAAAAAGGCATGGGCATGAAGCACAGGTAAAGCATGACAAAACATGAACACTGAGCTATCTCCAGAAACAACTAGAACATGCTCAAAAAGACATGGCAAGATTGCATATAATAACAGTTTCAGACTTTAGCAGAAATAACATCAGGTTGCAATGTTTAGAGCTATCAAACAACATGCTACAAGAACTTATCATGGCAAAAAAAGGCATGGCATGATACTACTAAATTCATAGAACAAAAGTCCCTTACTGACCATGAGCCAAAAGGGCACAGAAAATATGATGGCACCCATGTAAACATGGCAAAAGATATGACAGATTCATACATGGCAGGAACAACAATAAGTAGGCATGTTGGTGAGCTTGAAACACTCACCACAGAGCAATACATGGCATGGAAAGGCAACCAACAGCAAGAAGACATGTCATAGAAGCTATACATGGCAAGAACAACATCATAGAATACACGGATCAACTACAACAACCTTGGCAAAATTGAATAACATGTAAACAACCTGCCAGGAAACATTTTATAGCAAAAGTAGAGCTCGATTGACTCAATCTATGTCACTCCATAATAGCAAAAAAGGGCATGGATGGATAGAGAATAACCATATGTTCAAAACATCCTTACTGAAGTATCTCAAAATAAGCATGGATCTCTCTGTAGCATCAAGTTTACATGGCATAAAAATATCAGCAGAACAGGGGCTGAAATCAGCAACATCATGAAGCCTAGTTTCCATGCTTGTGCTAGTCACCACAGAGATCACAAAAATACATGGCATACGCCCCTGTAAAGATGGCATGGCATAGTACAAAACACATGTAGGACTCAAGTTCATAGGGTGCACACATCAACCATGGCAAAAATGACAAAAGTGCATGTTCTGATAAGAATCTGAAACTAACATCACAGCCCTCTTGCAACGAAGATTCAGGCATCAAGATGAACTCAAATGAACATGGTGCAATGGAATGAAACGATGTACTCGTCGAGGCGAACAATACGACATATTATACGCACGAAGCGGAGCTACGGATGCAGAGATACAACATGATGAACATGGCATGACATATTTTCGGGGAGGGGAAAGTCAACCTCGGATCTGGGCACGGATTTCGATGATCGCCGGAACTCGTCGCCGGAGTAGAGGAGGAGGCGGCCGGAGGACGACGGGGAGGGCGCCGGTGGCCGGATCCGGCGGAGGGCGAAGTCGGGGGAGGACCGACGGGTCGGGAGGCTGACTCCAGCTGGCAGGGCGGCGACAAGGAGGCGACGGCAAGGGTGGCTGGGCGCTGACGGCACCGGCGGCGCAGCCGGACGGCGCTGCGGGTCGGCAGCGCGGCCGGGAGGCGAAAGGCTGCCGGAGGGAGGCACGCTGGACGGGCAGCGTGACGGACGCCATGGGGCGCTTGAAGCGGCGAGTCGGGTTTTCGGCGAGGCTCCAGTGGCCGGAGCTCGACGGGCGGCGGCGGTCGGCGCTTGCACTGCGGGCAAGCGGCGAGCCGACTGGCCCGGGCGGCCGGATCTGAGCTGGCAGGTCCAGCTGGAGTGGAGGCGGCGGCGGTGTGGCGGGCGGCGACATGCCAGGGCGGCCCGAGGTGGCGTGGCGTGATTGGCCGGGTGAGGTGGCGGACGCCCGGACATGTCCGTGAGGCGGACGTCCAGATTCTGCTGGTCGGAGGAGCTAGACTAGGGTTTTGGACTGCGAGAATTTCGGGGGAGGCACACATATATATAGGTAGAGGGAGCTAGGAGTGTCCAAATGAGGTGTGGTTTTCATCCACGCGATCGTGATCGAACGACCGAGAGCATGGAGGGGAGTTTGCTGGGTTTTGGGCCACTTGAAAGGGGTGTTGGGCTGCAAGGAGAAGGAGGCTTTAACGGTTACCCGGTTAACCGTTGGAGTATCAAACGACCTCCAAATGGCACGAAACTTGACAGGCGGTCTACCGGTGCTATACCAAGGCCGCTTGGCAAACCTCGGGCCATTCCGAGAACGTTTCACACCCGTACACGAAAAGAGGTAAAGGGGGGCGCCGGGAGACATAGGAGTGCCGGATCGCAAAACGGACAACGGGGAAAAAGCTCGAATGCATGAGACGAACACGTATGCAAAATAAAATGCACATGATGACATGATATAAAATGCAGATGATGACACGGCAGAGTGCAACACGCAAGAAAATGACATGGCAACGACGGCGAATAACTGGCAGACACCTGGCGCATCGAATCTGGGGCGTTACATTTCCTTGCCAAGGCCGAGGACACAAGACATATCAATGTCCCACAAGGCACACCATGATTTCCAATGATGATGGCACATACGACTCCATGAGTGAAGAAGAAATGGAAGCCCTTGAGCATGTGGCCATGCACTAGCATGTGAACGACGAGGAAGATGAGCAAGTCTTTTGCAACAATTATTCAAGTCCCGCTGTCGTGGTCTCCAAGGTCTTGACGCTTCAACACCAACAAGACGAAGACCAACATTGCCACATCTTCTACACCAAAGCGAGCATCAATGGGCGTTCTGCGAAGGTCATCATCGACAGAGGAAGTTGTCACAATTTGGCAAGTGAAGAGCTATGTTCCAAGCTACAATTGGTCAAGATGAAGCATCCTCGCCCCTACAATGTCCAATGGCTTAGTGACTTCGACACCATTCAAGTGGAGCACATTGTGCAAATTTCCTTCAAGATCAGCGACTATGAAGACACTTTGGAGTGTGATGTGGTTCTTATGTCCGTGTGTCATCTCCTCTTAGGGAGACCGTGGCAATTGGACCGCGATGTCATCCACAACGGGTGTACCAACCACTATAACTTCAAGATGAAGGGAAAAGAGTACATGCTATGACCTATGTCTCCAAGCCAAGTGATCGCCGACAAGCAAGAATCCACCCATCATGGAGAGAATAGTGAGAGAGTGAACCACCAAAGCGAGAGTGAGTGCCACAAGACAAAAATGAGTGCCTCCAGGATGAGCGACAAGAAAAACTTAGTGCTTTAGCCACCAAAAGAGAAATGAGAGAAGTGTGTGAGAACCCATCTAGTGGGCAAGATGAAGCGGCAAGGACTAACACTTCTAATCATATTCCTCTAGTATTGTCAAATTGGTTGCAGGAATTCGGGAACGTCTTCCCCGATGAGCTACCTCCCGGTCTAATTCCACTACGAGGCATCGAGCACCGGATCGACCTCACCCCAGGCGCACCCCTACCAAACAAGGCTCCATACCGCGTCAACCCCAAAGAAACTAAGGAGATACAAAGGCAAGTACAACAACTCATCGAGAACGGCAATGTACGTGAAAGCTTAAGTCCTTGTGTCGTTCCGGTTATACTTGCGCCTAAGAAAGATGGTAGTTTTCGCATGTGTTTCGATTGTCGGGGGGAGGGGCAGCGCTTCATTTATTTCTCTGTTGCTCAGGGTCTGCGTCTGGCTTTGTACAAGGGGTTACATGCAACATAAGCAAAGGCACATACAAAGGGTGGCTGCCGGGCGAGGCACGGCACCGCCTTCTGAGTAGAACTTACGAAGATGCTCAATGTTCCATGAGTTTTGCAATTGAATGCCATCTCTGGTCTCCAGACGGACCACGCTAGGTCTGGTGACTCGTACTACCGGGTAAGGGCCTTCCCACTTCGGTATCAACTTTTTTGTACCCTTGGCAGACTGAACGCGCCTAAGGACAATGTCACGTTCCTCAAAACTCCGGGCATGAACCCTGCGGTTGTGATAGCGATGCAGGGCTTGCTGGTTGCGTGCAGCATGCGTAGGAGCCCGGAGACGGTTCTCCTCAAGTAGCACAGCGTCGTCACGCCGGTGCCGTTCTTGGGCTACTTCATCATAGGCAAGCACTCGAGGTGACCCGTATACGAGTTCCAGGGATAACTGCTTCTGCCCCATAGACTAGGGAGAAGGGAGTCTACCCGGTAGCTCGATTTGGTGTCATTCTGAGGGACCAAAGAACCATCGGCAGCTCGTCAATCCATCACCCGCCATAATTTCGCAGCTTATCGAATGTTCGCGTCTTGAGTCCTCGCAGCACTTCAGGGTTCGCCCTCTTAGCCTGCCCGTTGCTCCTTGGATGAGCAACAGAGGCAAATGAAATTTTGCTTCTGAGGGCATGAACGTATTGCATTAAGGCGCGGCTCATGAATTGGGTCCCATTGTCGGTGACGATTCGGGTGGGGACCCCGAAGCGGCACACCAATCCTCTCAAGAACTTGATAGCTGACTATGCATTCACCTTTCTCACGGGCTCCACCTCTCGCCACTTTGTGAACTTGTCGATGGCGATGAACAAGAATTCAAAGCCCCCGGTAGCACGGGGGAAGGGGCCCAAGATGTCGAGGCCCCAGATCGAGAAGGGCCGTGATAAAGGGATCGTCTGGAGAGCTTGGGCAGGCTGATGGATATTCTTGGAGTGGAACTGGCAGGCTTCACATTTGGTGACCAACTCAACTGCATCTTGGGGGGCCGTGGGCCAGTAAAGTCCTTGCCGAAAGGCTTTCCAACCAGAGCCCTCGATCCAATGTGTGAGCCACACATACCCTTGTGTATCTCTGCCAACAGTACCTTTCCTTTTTCCCGGCAAATGCACTTCAATTTCACACCGTTGGGCCTTCTTCTATACAACGTGTCGTGAACGAACTGATACATACTGCCCTTTGGGCTGCAGACGGAATGATCTCTCCACCCATACCTCGTGGAGCATGGCCGCTGGGATGTTGTTGATGATGTACTTCTCCGGTGCCTCCTACTCCCATTTCAACCGTAGGGGAAGTGGTGACGACGCGCCTGCATCGGCCACGTTCCCCACATCATCCACATCCCCGTGCGTCCCCGTAGCCCCCGCGGCGTCGACAGTCGCGTGTGACGGGGCCTTCGAGGTGGACGGGTGGGCTGCGGCACATGGCTTCTTCTTGGGCACCATGAACGCTGGAGTCGTTGATGAAGAAAACGATGATGAACATGACGCGTTGTGTATGCTTCTTGGGTTTGCACAAACACTGGCCTCTACCTGGTGCGCCAAAGATGTCATGGGAAACCACGTCCACCTATGGGCCATCAGCCCCTTGTGGTTCGACAGGGGGGATGAACACATTGCATAAAGATCGGAGAATGTAGCACAGCATAGCAGAGATCACATCGGCAGTTTTACCCAGGTTTGGGCTGCCGCAAGGCCTAAAACCATACTCCTGCTTTGCTAGATTGATGAGGGGACCACGGTGGAGACGCAACGCTCTAGCCCGGCTGGGTTACCTCGGGGCGAGGGCAGCTATGCGCGTATGAGTGTACAAGGGTGTGAATCCTTTCTATGGTTGTCATGGCCCTCCTTTTATAGATCAAGGGGTCACCACAATGGCAAATCAGTCATTGTGTACTGATTAGATAGAAAACAGTGCTATCATACCTAAGTCTGTAGACAGGGCAGAGCGCATTAAATGTGCCGCTTAGCGTCACGTCGTGGCGTGCCTGGCAAGCCTTGCCGGGCTGTTCGGCCACCTTCTTGTCTGCCTGTTCGACACGTCTCTGTACGGGTGTCATTTGGAGGCGATTTCCTTCAGGAGTGGCTGCCATGTGTCAAGAAACAGCAACTTAGTCATTTGGGGGCTTGACACCGCACCGATCGATGACTTGCATCGCTGTGAGGTGGAGCGGTGGAGCCTTTGGCGGGGTAGTCCGCCCTTGGCGTCCTCAGCAAGCTTGTCGAGGATGTCTTGAGACTTGTCTCCAGAGCAACCTCTGCCTCGCCTGGTTCGCGTGCTCGGTAAGGGAGGCTTTCCCTTAGTGGTGTCTTCTTTCCTTTGGCTTGACTTGGTCTTCTTGATCCTCTGTCTAGTTTCTCAAAGAGCTATCTCTTCGACTTGGTCTCATCTTGGATGCTGCAACCTTGCTCTTAGGCTCCATGCACGGTCCGGGCAATGTAGACCAGGTTTGTTGCACCGACAGTAATCTTGAGGTGCTTGTTGGCAAGGAGGCCGCATGTTCAATGGCGAAGATGCCAAGGTCAGTGGTGAAGTTGTAGAGCGGTTGTTGGTGTTGAGCTCTTGACCTTCACGTTCTAGTCGGTGATGGTGTCGATGCTGATGTGACCTTGCTGGAGATGGTAGCTCGCAAGCATGTGCACTTGAGTGTCTTCTCGAAGATGAGGAAGACCTCTTGCCGGTCTTGATGAGGGCTTTGATCTCCTTCATTTGAGCTTGCATCTTGGCATCGATGAAGTTTTTTGTGGCATCAAACTCGTCGTCGTTGTTGTAGACCGAACTAGATGTGCTTTACCAATCCATCACAAGACTCGAGTAGAGGTGAGTAGGAAATTAGATAAACAATACCAAGCTACTTTTCCCAAAGTTGAGGATGTATCCCGTTTCACTCAATGTGAAATGAAACCAATGAATGAGCACAAAATGTGAAATCCACGGTATTTTTGGTAGGAGTCAATAATGTTGAAAGAGATTCACAAATGTGCAAGTGAAACAAGTAGACCAATATAGTAAATAATAGCACACATAAACACAAACACAGATAGATAAATGGGGTCGCGCAACCAATGAATGAGCACAAAATGTGAAATCCACGGAAAATGCTCTTGTTGCACAACACTAGAGAGACGCTAGCATGGTTGCTTAATAGGCAGATACGACACTTGTGCACAACCTATGGGAGACAAAATGTATCGACTTTCTATCCCAAGTATGCTATACATGTATGGTTCCCGGTGTTGTACTCATGATGATCCAAGATGATCAACAAAGGTGTAATTTGATATGCAATGTGGTATGATGCTATGGCTCTTGCTTACAAGCTCTTTGTTTTTCTCATTGCTTAAAAGCTTTTTTCTATGGCAACTTATGCGAAATGCTCAAACCAAGATAACAATTGTGTATATGCGGGAACAATGTATGACACAAGTGATGATACGTGGATATATGCACGTTGTGATAGCTATGCAAAACAAGTATAACTAATGTGCACAAGTAGCATTGCCCGGCAATACTCAAATGCTAGCCTTGATAGGAAAGTAACGCAGACATGGCTCGGGGGTTAACAATGCAGTGGCAAGGGAGAATGTACAATGATGTTGTTGATGTTACCGTTGGCAGTTTATCGTTTATAAGTAAGGACGGATGATGGTGTCAAAATGTTGAAGTGGTCATTGTCGTTGTTGAGTCTGTGGCGATGATGAGCGGCGGTATTCTTGATATGAAACCATTCCTAATTAGCCGAAACACCTTAGGAAATGGAGAAACCGCGAACTCAAAGTCTCAAACGTCAAATGTCAAATGGTGGTAGCAGAATGAAGTGGTGGTTTTGAAGTTGGCAATGCGGAAGTGGAGCTGGTCGGTTATGTGAGTCGGAGTTGAAGTCATCGTCCCTAAGTAGCTGAAACACCTTAGGAGACACAACCCACAACTCAAACAATCTCAAAACAAAATTGGGTCAAAACTTGAGGTGGCGGAAGTGTATTGTGGGCAAAGTTATGCGGAAGTTATGGTGGTGGTTGATGAAGAAGTAACCGTCTCTAAGTAGCCAAAACACCTTAGGAGACTCGAATCACAACTCAAGCAACCACAAATGCTATATGGATCAAAATAGGTTAGGTTGCGGAAAGCTATGGTGGTTTTGCGGATGATATGGTTGAGGGCCTAGACAAAGATGTCAAAGTTACAAAACATTGATGGAGCCAAATGATGTTGGAAGTATTTTTGTGTTATGGGGGATGTCAATATCTAAAAAACGAGCTAAAGAACATCAAAAGTGGACTCCAGATGAATTAGTTATGGACAAAACAGTGAAACACTGGTAGCTGAAAGTGTGAGGGGTCGGACATCAGGGGAGGCTAGATTTTCCGGGAAAGAATGTCCAGAAACTTGAGCGTTTTTGCCCTTCACCCACCGGATGTCCGTTCGGGGACCCGGATATCCAGCCCGACAAGATCTCGATTTGGGGCTAGAAAACTCGATCTGGGGCGGAAATGGATGATTTCAAAAGCAAAATTGGACGAATTTCGTGGAGGGAAATGGTGAGAAGGATGGGGAAAAGCTAGATCCACTTGAAACACTTCGAATCCATGGATCAAAATCAACAAAATCTTATTAAACCAACAAATCATAAAAAAAATTGAGGGCTATTTTTGGTGGGGATTTTCGAAATTGGGCAAGAACAAACAAAATTTAGGTTGGAAAACAAAGGGGAGGACCTCAATTTCGTGATCAACCTAAGCTTTGATCCAAGATGATGTAGGGTGGAACCCTACTAGCCTATCTTTCACGAATTGGAGGGAGATTCCTCAAGAACACGAAGAACACGGGGAAGAACAAGGAGAAATCACAAGAGAAACACTCAAGAACAAGTACAATCACACATTGTAACATCCCAATTTTCCTAATTAGGATGTTAATAGATCATTCATATGCATCTCATATTTTTCCATGCATTATTTGCTTTTTCGGAATATTCGAATCATTATGCAACTAAAAGCAATTTATTAGAGTGGAGATAACATGACTTCTCCCCTATTTTGAAAATGTTCATAACGTCCAGAATATTATTTCCAGTTCATCTGATATTTTCTGGTATTTTCCATAAACTCCAAATTATTTCATCTAGGTGTTTTATTACTGTTTGTGTGGCCTATTGCATAAAATTTATTTTCAAAAATTGCATTAGAGTAGGAACTAGTGTTCCTATAATATATATTAGTTGCATTATTTTTCTTACTGTGTGTCTATATTTATTTTAGGGAAAAGATTTCCATCAACCGGCCGATTACAATTGCACCGTCCGCCACCTTAGACACGCGCCACGCGTCTCGTCTGAGATGAAGCCACACTGCTCATCCCTCTTCTTATCCTCATTCATCTACATCTAGCTTGCATGCTGAGATGCATATCTCAATCCAAGCGTTGACCTCGTCCATGATGAGGAGCACCCCATGGCCGGTGCCCAGTACAACGGCCTGCGAGTATGCACTAGCGGCTGATTTGTAGATGCTGGAAGCTGGCCACTCTGGTGTCGCGTCTTTGGCCACGCACGGCCGGGCTGCATCGGCCAAGCGCTCGCTAGGCACGCTATCGTTGAAGCCTGCCGTCGCTCGTCGTTCCACTTCACGACCATCTGGGAGGAGCATCGGCGTCCATGGCTGCCGCCTTCTCGAGCTGAGGCACAACAACATATCCTACAATGTAATTTCTGTTACAGAAATTTCTGCAACATGACCTTTGTTGCAAAAAAAAATTATAGACGTTCCTATAACGCGAGCTCTGTTGCAAAAAAAAAACAGTAACACAACCTCTATCGCAAAAAAATCAGAAGATATTTCTGCAACATGGTCTTTGTTGCAAAAAAATTCGACAACATAACCTCTGTTGCAAAGATTCCTGCAACAAAACCAACGTTCCAAAGGTTTCTACAACATTACCTTTGTTGCAATGGTCGAGGGGGCTGATAGCTGCTTGATGACGCCATATCTGACGGCTCGCGACCCGGCCGATCTTTTAAAAAGATTAGCCGGTGGACGCATAGCAACGCCATTTTTTTAGGATCTATTCTGGTGTATTTATTTTAGTTATTTAGTTTCTGTAGCTTTTGTTTAAAAAACTCATAGTGTGCTCCGCAGCTGGGGCAGACAACAAGCGTCTGCTTACCATCACGCATCATGTGGCTCAAAGAATTGACCGAAAGCAGTACGCCAGCTCCCATTGCTCCTGCCGCCTTCAGCCACTGACGGGTGGACCCCAAGCCGCTTTCTTCCACCTCGACCCGAGCCGGACACCGCCGCACCCCGCGCACCTGACGTCGAGCCGGATTGCGTGCCCTGGTTGATCCCGTGCGCATCCGACACGTCGTGCACCAGTAGAAGAAGACAAATGAGTGTGAACTCTTGTGTATTCACATTGAGCGAGTACAAGGGTTTATATACATGTAGGTACCACTATTGAGCCCTATCTAATCGTGATAAGCACGAGGATCGTGCGGAGTGCTACGGCCGTTGCGGAGCAGGCGGGCGTGCGCCATGCATAGTGATTCATCCTGAAGACTTGTTGCAGCCGGTGGAGTGGCAACGTGACAGGGGTTACAACACCCCCCCCCCTCAGTACCAACGGGGTCGGTGAGCACGTTGAGGCTGGTCCAGAACTCGTTGAAGAGGATGGAGGGCAACCCCTTGGTGAACACGTCAGCAAACTGAGACGATGTGGGTACATGGAGCACGCGGACGTCGCCAAGCCGGACACGATCCCAGATGAAGTGCGAGTCGATCTCGACGTGCTTTGTACGCTGGTGCTGCACTGGGTTGCCGAAGAGGTAGACGGCACTGACATTGTTGCAGTAGACAACAACGATGGCGGTGGTGGTCGGCCAAGTTCGGCGAGTAGTTGGTGAAGCCAACAGGACTTGGCGACCACGTTGGCGACCGCGCGATACTCCGCCTCGGCACTGGACCGAGAGACAGTGTGATGGCGTTTCGACGAACAGGAGACGAGGTTGGAGCCGAGGAAGACACAGAAGCCGGACGTCAAGCGACGTGTGTTGGGGCAGCCGGCCCAGTCCGCGTCGGAGTAGGCGACCACGTCATGCGATGGCGAGCGACGGTGGATGCGGAGGCCGAGGTGAGTCGTCGCCGGACGTGAAGCGGCGATGCGCTTTGACGAATCAAGATGAGTGTCTTGCGGGCGTGCATGAACAAGCACGCTTTACGGGCGGCATTGGCGATGTCGGGCTATGCCGGCCGCTTGGCACCGCAGCCCCAAACAAGGCTCCGGTAGCTGGTAGGGTCGATGAGGAGAGCGTCCGTTGGCGAAAAGGCTTCGCTGGCTTCGATCGGCATGCCGATGGGCTTGCACGTGAGCACGCCGGCCTATGGTCCAAAGAGCTCAAGGCGTCACTGCTGCTGCGACCGTAAGAGCCCGAGTCGGAGCGCTGCACGTTGATGCCCAAGAAGTGATGCAGCTCGCTGAGGTCCGTCATGGCGAACTCATGGTGAAGCGAGCGGATGATGTTGCAACTGAGTGATGACGAGCTGCTTGTGAGGATGATATCGTCGATGTAGAAGAGCAAGTAGGCGACGTTGGAGCCATGGCGCAGTATGAACAGAGACGTGTCACACCGCGATGCCGTGAAGTCGAGGTGCAGGAGGTGGTCGGTGAAGCACGTGAACCAGGCTCGTGGCGCTTGTTTTAGGCCGTAGAGGGAGCGCTGGAGCTGACACACGTGATGCGGTCGCCCGGCATTGACGAACCCAGCAGGTTGCTGGCTGTAGATGAGCTCGTCCAGCTGGCCATGAAGAAAGGCATTCTTCACGTCCAACTGGTGGATCGGCTAGTCGCTGGTGACCGTAAGGGCGAGGACGGTGCAAATCGTTCTCGGCTTGACGACGGGGCTGAAGGTCTCGCCGTAGTCGATGCCCTCCTGCTGCGTGAACCCGCGGAGCACCCAGTGTTCTTTGTAGCGAGCGAGAGTGCCGTCCGGATTGAACTTATGGCGGAAGATCCATTTACCTGTCACCACATTAGCACCAGATGGCTGAGAGACTAATCTACAGGTGTTATTCTCAATCAATGCATTAAATTCGGAAAGCATCGCATTATACCAATTCGGATCTTTTAAGGCGGATTTGTAGGAAGCGGGAATTGGGGAGATGACAGAGGGAGTAGATGTGGCAATGAGTCCCTCAAACATGCGTTTTGGCTGATGGAAACCTGATTAACCGCGCGTTGTCATTTTATGCGGGTTATGTGGTGGCTGAACACGAATGGCGCGAGGCCGGAGAGGTACATGGGGCGGCATGTTGGGCGAGGCAGGTACACATGGGGCCAAGGGTGGCGACTGCGGTTTGGCTGCGGCTGAGTGGGGGAGGGAGGGGTTGGTTGGTGGAGTACACGTCGGGCTGGCAGGGGAGGGAGGGCGTGTTGGGTGTGCAGTAGTGACGGGAGAGGCGCTGGTGCTCCCGAGATTGGTGCCGCTCGCGGGATTGGTGGACGGGAGAGGCGCGTGCGGTGTGCTGCCACTCGCGGGATTGGTGGACGGGTACGAGGAAGGTGAATTGGAGGAAGGTGCAGGTTTCTCGGAGATCACGTACGGGCAGGTACTGTTGGGCTGATTTTCTGCGGTGACAGGATCCGGTGTGGCTGGAATAGAAGAGGCAAAGGGAAATGTGGTCTCGTCAAAAATAACATGACGTGATATGATTACTTTGCACGTGAGGAGATCCATGCACCTGTATCCGTTGTGTTCGAGTGGGACACCGAGGAGAACACATCGGGTGGACCGTGGGGATAACTTGTGGGAGGACGTCGCATATAGGTTGAGAAAGCATAGGCACCCGAAGGTAGGAAGATGGTCGTACGTCGGGTGAGTACCATGGAGGAGGAAGAAAGGCGTGTGTTGGGGAATGACACGTGAGGGTCGGCGGTTGAGGAGGTGTGTGGTTGTGTTGAGGGCTTCAACCCAGAACTTGAGTGGCATGGAGGCTTCACTACAGAAAAAGACACATCCGTGACATTTCGGGCCGAACAAAAAAAAATTATGTCATACTTATGACACTTCTATGACGATAATTGTGACAAAACCCGGTATCATCATAGATGTGGTGGGATCCTACTTCTATGACAAAAAATCATGATAGAAAATGGGCTTTTCGTCTTGGGCGGGCGGAGGCATTGGTACATGACATTCATTGGGACGTCCATGATGGGAAAAACCGTGGTAGAAGCGAGGGCGAGGAAAATATTGGGGTGTTCCCGGTTACGGTGGATGGTCGGGGCCGAGTGATGCGCATTTCTCTCGTACACGCACGCGCGTGGGTGCGAGGCGTAGGGCTCTAATTGAACCCGAGCGAGGCGTTGGGCTCTAACTAAACGTGAGCGATTGCACTGCAGGCTACGCGTTACTGAACCCGAACGATCGATCGATGGCTGTTAATCAACCCGATCGATTGATTCCTTCACATCTGCCGCTAATCAAGCCGATCGATGCTGCCTCTGGATGAACAATGAGCGTTCTTTGGGGGTTTGGATGAACAGTTCGGTGCGGTGGATGAACAGGACCCGTGGTGTTGCCTTTGGATGAACAGGACCCCGATCGACGAGCCGGTTGGGGCTGGATGAACAGGACCCGTGGAGGATGGATGAACAGGATCACCCGTGGAGGGCTGGATGAACGATGCCGGTGGAGGGCTGGATGAACAAAGAGTCTGTGGAGGGGTGGTTGAACAGGAGCCAGTGGAGAGGGCTGGTTGAACAGGAGCCCGTGGAGAGGGCTGGTTGAATAGTAGCCAGTGGAGTAGCGTGCGGAGGAGGCTGGATGAACAGGAGCCCGTGGATGAACAAATGCGGTGGAGGCTGGAGGAGGTCGACGGTGGATGAACAGTAGCCCGTGGATGCTGGAGGGGGTCGACGGTGGATATGAACAATATCCCCTGGAGTCCCGTTTTACGGTACGCCACACCCCTACCGATAAACAGGACCCCCGTTTCGACCGTAGCGCTCCAACACAAGTCCGTTTCCTCCGTTTTGCAGTACGCCACACCCCTCCCGATCAACAGGACCCCGTTTCGACCGTAGGAGGTCCATTTCCTCCGTTTTGCGGTACGCCAGACCCCTCCCGATGAACAGGATCCCGTTTGAACGTGGCGGTCAAACACAAGGCCGTTTCTCCATTCTCGCATACGCCAGCTCGCTTCCATCGGTTGTTCCATCCAAGCCGGTTGGCTCCCGCGTTCCGCTTCCTCGATGAACATGACGCATTCCGCTGCCTCCCCATGAACACGACGACGACGCAGCGGTCTCCGCTCCGACCCAACCATGTGCACAAGCCTGGCCGCATTGTCGCGGTAGAGCGGTCGAGACCCCGCCCGTATGTGCGTGCGTGGCCGTATTTCTTCTTTCTTGCACCCTGGCCGCATTTGTCTGAACGTGTACATGCTACGCGGCGCGTTTCTACTATGACACGTCGGCGCCTCTACATCGACCGGTATGTACGCATATCGTTCGCGACCAGAATGACAACGCTATGTACGCTTGACCAGGTGGGTCCCGACCGCCGTGCACTTCCTTCCGCGCGAAGATATAGCTAGTGGGTCCCGCAGCAATGGGGCGAATCGTTTTGCCCGGACGCACTTCCTTCGTGCGAAGATGTAGCTGGTGGGTCCCATCGATTGGGGAAACGTTTTTTTTTAAATGAAATCTGGTGGCCCGGTCGGTGGGTCCCTGGCATCAGTGGAGGAATAATTATTTTGCGTGTAATAAGGAGGCACTTCCTTGCGTACCGCCGTGGACCCACTGTCGGCCTCTCCATCGTCTGATCCTCTTCCGATGGAAGTCGTTCCTTGACCACGTTGACCACGCCGTGCCGAGAGCACCAGGGTGGTGGACGACGGCGAGGCCTAGGAAGGGTACAACGCGGAGCCGGGGAAGACGCGGCAGTGGAAGCCCGCGCGGAGAGGAGTCCGAGGGTTCACTGGTTCGGCTGCGGTGTGAGGCTGCCATCGTCGCAGGGCCTAGCCAGCGGTGGGAATAGTAGGGGTGGTGAGGCCTCACGGCCTGCAAGACCCTACCATCGAGGCGGGGAGCATGCGGCACGACCGCGCTGCTTTGGGCGGCTGGAGCAAGAAGACCACAGGTTGAAGAAGCACTACGGCCGTTGGATGGACATCGTACGGTCACTGGAGCTAGAATCGTTCATATTGACTAAGTTGACAAAGCACTCCATCCCCGTCAACTTAGTAGGCCCACAAGTCAGCCTCCCACCAAGGTGGGTCCCAACTAGCAGGGGGAGTATTCATTTTTTTGTGCGTAATAAGGAGGCACTTCCGGTGGGTCCGAGCTGACAGCAGGGGAACGTTTTTTTCGCGAAATACGGTGGCCCGTCCGGTGGGTCCCTGCTGTCAGGTGGAGGAATAATTATTTTCCGCGTAATAAGGAGGCACTTCCTTGCTGCGGCCGTGGACCTAGCTGTCAGCCTCTCCACGTACAGTCCACGTCCGATGGAAGTCGTTCCTTGACCACGTTGACCACGCCGTGCCGAGAGCACCAGGGCGGTGGACGACGGCGAGGCCTAGGAAGGGGATGATGCGGAGCCGGGGAAGACGCGGCAGTGGAAGCCCACGCGAAGAGGAGTACGAGGGTTCACTGGTTCGGCTGCGGTGTGAGGCTACCGTCGCCGTAGAGAAACAGGGGGTGTGGGTGAGTGGAGGGATGGCCTGGCCAGCGGTGGGAGTAGTAGGGGGCGGTGAGGCCTCCGCGGCAGCACAGCCGGTCACGGGAGGCAGGAGCAGGCGGCACGACCGGCGCTGCTTTGGGCGGCTGGAGCAAGAAGACCAGAGGTTGAAGAAGCACGACGGCCGTTGGATGGACATCGACACAGTCCGCAGCTAGAATCGTTCAGATTGACTAAGTTGACAAAGCCCTTGGTACATGTCAACTTAGTAGGCCCACGTGTCAGCTTCCGAAGCGGTGTGCCCCGGATGTCGTGGGAGGAATCATTTTTGGGCGGGTGAAGCTAGAATATCCGAGATTGAAGAAGAAGCACGGCATCCTTTGGATGGACATCCAACGTCCACTGCTGCTAGAACCGTGTGTTGACTATAATAAGTTGACAAAGCCTTGCATACGCGTCAACTTCTATTTTTAGGGGACGCGTCAACTTAGTATGCCCACAAGTGTGTGGCGTAGAACTTATAGCCCATTTGCGATTTGTAAGAATGTACATCCCATTTTTGAATTCTAATGGAATTTACTACAGCCCATTTACGCTTGTTAAAAAGTACAGCCCATTTTCTAGCTAGGACAACGATTAATAATTTCAACCAACCATTCAAGACAGAATTCAATAAAATTTCCCACATTTAGATGGGATCCGAAATATTTTTCTCCTGAAATTTCTAGTCAGATTAAATATAAATTTGTATTACGTAAAAATCTAACAAAACCTTTGCGCGCGCAACAATTAAAAATTAAGATTTTCAAAATCCATAAATAATATTTTATAAACTAATTTCGTGTTTGGTGCATTTTTTACAATTCTTGCCAGCTTTTTATAATTACATCCCATTTATTATTTTTAAAGCCCATTTTCCTATTAAGCCTAATACATCCCTCCTAGGAAAGATTTGCAGCCAAATGGGCGGAGAATAACAAGTTGACCTTGCTCGGTATTCCTCAAAAAACGTATAGCTGGGCTAGCCATTTTCATCTTGAAAAAATTAATATCCGGCTGGATATCTCGCTCAGGCTAGGCAGGCCACAGCCCGCCCGCTTAAAAACCCTGCTCTCCTCTGAACAACAACGAAAACATCGCCAAGAAAAACTTTGTAGTGCTCACGCCTCAAAAACACAAATCTTGCTCGAGCTGGTTGGTCCCCAGTATCGGCCGCACCTTGTGCAATTCTCTCGCTTATATTGACTACATAGGTTGACAATGGTGTGGGACCGTGATGTCAGGAAACCAGGAGGAAGCAAACAAAATATAGTTGTGCATAGTAAGGAGGCACTTGCGTACGTACGGCTATGGGCCTAGTGGGTCCCTACATCATCCAACAATATAAAGTCATCTCCTGAATCCTCATGTTCATTGACCATGTTAACAATGCTCGGCGCCACGGCGAGCGCAACAACTCGAAGGACGACGGAGAGGGCCTCGCGGGCCCTACAGATGGTCTGATACAGCGCCCGCTGCTCATTCAGGAAGCCAGGATCATCGGACACCTATGAGCACCTTCGAGAGACTGAGACGGCATGAAACGGTAAGGCCGCGCTTGGGAGCTCTGGTTTATTTCACACCTGTATTAAGATACAAGTGTAATTTACTTGTCATCGGAAACAACGCGTAAAATACAGGCGTAATGAAACCGAGGGACCGAGGTCTGTAAGTAAAACCGACGGGTTACGTGTGTAATTTGAGAGACCGGTGTATATTTTACTAGTCGAAATCGACCAACCAAGCGCTTCATGAGACCATCTGCTTATTTACAAGCGTCAGTTTTACAAGTGGTTTTGGTTGGAAAACGATGATCCAATCACGGCCTAAGATGATGAGTTGGTCGGAGGATCATATGGTTTCACGCCTAACCTACCCGACTTGTCGATAGGCTATGAATGAAACATAAGACGATGAACTTCTTAAGCACGGAAACAAATGTAAGAGGATGATCTTCCTAACAAGCAAATTATCTTGGCATTAGATCGACATGCAAAACAATACGAAGCATTATTCTCGTGTGGCACGGTGAACAGCTCGTGATGCCGCATGCCACAACATTCCAGGCTCAACTTTGCAATCAAACACAAGGCCTGGCATTACATAGACAATATTCAGAACAAACTCTTAAAATATCTTACATAAGTCAACATTCATGTGACTATGCATGGCAGCAGAGTAAACATTTACTCGAATCGAAGACAGGAATAGGAAAAAAAAGCGACGCGTTTTCGAGCAAAGGGCATCCCACTCAAAAATATCAAATGCATGTCTTCTAGCTAACATCAATGAGCAAAAATTGACAAGGTTTTCCAATTCCAATATATTAAACTAATGTCAACTTTGACAAGCTTTTCCCATTCAAAATATGTAATGCCTATGATTGTGGAACGGGCAGGGTTTGTCATCAGTTTGTCATCTGATAGTCCGGTGGCTCAAGGTGACGACGAATGATTAGAGAACCATTCGATGTATTGTGCATGATGAAGTATTATGGAGGACACGAACCATCTGAACATTTTGTGCATTTCCACTAAAATCAAGCTGAACATCCCTGTGGATTTCGTATTTATATGCTGCCAGAAAACAAAGACACATCAGCACACACATGAATATTGGCCCCAGTGTCGACCCACCAATTGCTGGACTAACAAACTGAAACTACGGTAAACAGATTACCATACCCAGATGCCTCATCATTGTTGCTTAGAGTGACATTGCCAGACTTGGAGTCCTGTCCTGGCTTCTTGGTACTTGATTGGGCACTTGTTTTCCCACAGTTCCTCTGAACCACAAGTAAAGCAACCATCTCTCTTTTTGTCTTTCTTCTTACCCTTCTTAATGGCCGACGCTGGCAGCACCATTCAAACATATGGTCCGGTGGCTCAAGGTGACGACGAATGATTAGAGAACCATTCGATGTATTGTGCATGATGAAGTATTATGGAGGACACAAACCATCTGTTCATTTTGTGCAGTTCCACTAAAATCAAGCTGAGCATCCCTGTGGATATCGTATTTATATGCTACAAGAAAACAAAGACATAACAACATACACATGAATATTGGCCCCAGTGTCAACCCACCAATCAGTGGACTAAAAAACTGAAAGTACATAAACAGATTACCATACCCAGATGCCCCATCATTGTTGCTTAGAATGACATTGACGGATTTGGAGTCCTGTCCGGTCTTCCTGTACTTGTTTGGGCACTTTTTGCCCAGTGCACTCCACGTGTTGTAGAGTTTCCTATGCTCTCTGCAGACTAGTCATGTCACCAGCGTCTACTAATACTCTGTAAAGCTTCTCGATCATTCCGTGTAATGTAGCGCAGCGGTGATCGCTTCTTTCCGCAAAGTGGTAAGACCAATCGACCCACTAATGCAGCAGTTTGCCTTAGACACATTGGCTCCTTTTGTGTAGTTCAACTAAAACCAAAGTCGGAATAAAACCGAGCTTTAATTTTGATATCCCTGTAAGCAACAATAGGTATAAGGGAAACAATTCGAGAAATAACGGTTGATGACTTGTACTCCCGTAAGAAAAACATCTACCGATCTACCTTATCTTAATGGGAAACAAAGCAGAGAGTAGCAATTCTCAATCAGTGTGATTCATTCATATTATCCGAGACATTATCTTAACAATGCCTTGTTTCAACATGTATAAAGAACGACAAAGCAGAAAAGTATCATTCCTAAAACAATGCGACTGATTCATTTAAACAGAGACATATCTTAACAATAGCTTCGTTAAACATGTAGAAAGAACTACAAAGCAGGATAGTACCATTTGTAAAACACTCAGAATCGATATATAATAACAGAGACATTATCTGAACAATACATTTCTTAAACATGTACTCCGCCGATCCCTAACGTAAATGGTACTCCCGCCGATCCCTAACAAGTGCTGCAGTTTTGAACTAAGATTCAGTAGTTAATTCTGAGGAAAGTAGGTACTGACCTTTCAAGACCAAGATTTGAAACAACTCCTGAGGAAGATCTAAAAGTGATCTCAACACGTATATGGAAATTCGGTCTCATTTTGTGCAGTTCCACCAAAATTAAGCGAAGCAAAATGTCGCAATAGCAACAAGTTGAATAGATATCCCTGTTTTAACAGAGGCAAAAAAGGAATCAATTACTGGCCAATAAAGGAGGATGAAACATGCGGCCACAAAAATGGTAATCCCGCTAATCCCTAACATGTGTTGCAGTTATGAAATAAGATTCAGTAGTTAATTCTGAGAGTGGCATTGCTTAATTTTACCAGCGGCATTAGATTAACAAAAAGCATAAATAGTTCCAGGGGAGAGTGGGCGCAACAACAATATGTTATTCCATTACTTATAAAGGGGGTGATGCAGAGTTTGTTGTAACAAAGCAACAAGCAGAATGTCTGGGTTGGTCCCATTTTTGTTCACTACTTAATGGGAAAAGACAACAATACAATAGCTTCAATTCAACATTTATTTAAAACAGTACCAATACAAGTAGCACAGCATCTCAAAACACACTGCACGATCATGTGGATGAAGGCAAGTACCAACCTGTCATGACGCACACAAGATCACAGGAAATCCAATCTCGTTTTGTGCAATTGCACTGAAATCAAGTAAAGTCGCTGGTGTGACATTTAAGTTTGGTATAGAAACAAGTTGAATAGATATCCCTGATTTAACAGAGGCAAAAAAGAAAACAATTGCTGCCAATAAAGGAGGATGAAACATGCGGCCACAAGAATAAGCATCTACCTTATCTTGATGGATAACAAAGTATAGGACAGTAGCATTTCTGAAACGGTTGCATCGATTCATATTAACAGAAAAATTCTCTTAAAATAGTTCACTAGTTAATTCTGAGAGTGGCATTGCTTAATTTTACCATCATCATTAGATTAAGAAAAAGCATAAACACTTCCAGGGGCGAGTGGGCGCAACAACACCATGTGCTTCCATCTAATTATAAAGGGGGTGATGCAGAGTTTGTTGTAACAAAGCAACAAGCATCATGTCTGGGTTGGTACCATTTTTGTTCACTACTTAATGGGAAAAGAGAGCAATACAATAGCTTCAGTTCAACATTTATTTAAAACAGTACCAATACAAGTAGCACAACATCTCAAAACACACTGCATGATCATGTGGATGGGACACAGGACATGCCAGCACCATGTGCATCCACACGTATAAATGGGTGATGCAGTATGTAGCCAAGCAGCATATCTGCGTTGGTCCCATATTTGTTCTCTTTGAAACTTTATCCTATGTGAGGGCAGCAAATCTAGTCCTGCACAAACTACCCGACCCCCCAGTTTCTTTCCCTTTTGAACAAAGAGTTTGGTTCCTTATAGATGTGTGTACTGGGTTACCCCCTTTTTCCCTTTTCGACCAACAAGGCGGCTTGATAGCTAGTCTATACTACTTTCCCTCCCTCCTTTCCTCATTGAACCACGTCCTAGATTCATGCTCCACCCCACCGCACCCTTCTTTCCTCTTTGAACCAAGACCTAGATTCGACTACAGAATCGGAAAAGATCCGCATGCAGCTAGACTAATGACGGTTTCAAAGAAACTTATACCTTAGGGTCGTCGGGATGTGGCAAGGCGTGCGGCGGGAGGTCGGATCTACCCACACTACGTACGGCAGCGGGGAAGAAGGGGTCGGTGGCCCTCCCGCACAGGCGTTGGGTGAAAGAGAAAAGCGCAGCCGGCAGTGGATTGCCTCCCTCGCCAAAGGCGATAGAGTGAACGCTGCACCTCCTCCCCTTCCCGGTGCGACGGGATCCGGACGCCTCCTTCGCCAGCTGTGAGGGGGGTGAGAGAGACAGAGGCCACAACACAGTCTTGTTTAGATCTGGTGAAGAGGGTGAGAGACTGTGAATATAGCAAACCCTAGCAAAGGAACGCTGAGCCTCCAACAGGTATATATATATATGTAGAAAAGGGAGAGTGTGGAGAGTGCAACCATAGCGTAACAAGCGTTGAGGCTCCAAATTATATATATATCAAGTACAGATCGAGCTCGTGCCTTAACTCGCACTGCTTTTGGTCAGAGTGACAGGTGGCCCAGCCACATTTTGGGCCCACATCATAAACCCAAAGGCAGGTGCACTAAAGTCAATGAAGCTGCGTCCATATAGTACTCGTGTATACGACTAATATATAGTGGAGTGGCTTTCTTATTCTCTCCATAACAATCGTTTTAAATTGTGTAAGTACGAAACGAAACTCTTTATTTAATGTACCAGTGAAGAAAACTACTACTCCCTCTCTTCCTAAATATTTGTCTTTCTAGAGATTTCAACAAATGACTACATACGGAGCAAAATGAGTGAATCTACACTGTAAAAAATGTCTATATACATCCGTATGTGGTAGTCCATTGCAAACCACTTGAAAGATAAACATTTAGGAACGGAGGGAGTACTTCCGATGAACTAACGATCCACGCGTCTTGGCCGCATTTCCTGTCCTTCACGTGCGGTACACTACTCTCCCTTAAGTGAACAACCACACATGCGCCAAATTATCGGTAACATGTGAGAGTGTGTACAAATAAAGAATTTTAATTTCAATTATCGGAAAGGTTTGAGAGTTTGTACAGTTTGCCCTCTCTAATAATTATGGTTTGTTCTGTTCGGCCTAAACTTGGTCAAACTTTACAAAGTTTGAATTCAGTCAAATCTAATATGCGGAGTAAATAAGAATGGAGGGTTACTACGTCCATCCGGGTTTTTAGCCCACACCATTTTTTAATCAAAGTTAACAGCTGGACAGATAAAATTACAGGGGAGCTGGAGACAAAGTTGTGAGAAGTCTTAGAAATCAATACAAAACTTATGCTCTTAGTACCAATGTCGATCCTTCTTCGAGGAAACATTTGGTTGATAGCCAATTGTGTGATAAAATTGCACCAACGTGAAAGACGACTGCGTCTCCAACGCAACCAAGGTGAACTGACGAAGGATATCATCTTTGTGGGTAAAAAGCAAAGAGCACTGATGGAAGACAACTTGTTTTTCATTGAAAATCGATCAGCTTCACTAGCCGACGCAACCATGAGGTGCAACCATGAGCATCGATATGTCATCATGGTGATGCATCATCCATTTGGCATCAAGTTTGGGTGAGGCACCTATGAAGTTCGACAAATCCTCACTGTGGTCTGTTTCTTCTCAGTAGTCAAGCTCGAGGAAGGAAGAACCATGTGGCAGAGGACAGTGAGGCGGAACAACAATGGCCATCCAATTTTGTGCAGTTCCACTAAAATTGAGGAAGACATGCCCGGGTATGGAGATACGCATCGTTGTTTCCAAAAATATAAAAGGGATATAGTGTTGTTACTTTGTTTTACAAGATTAACAACGACATCTCAATTGTCAATAAGAATTATGAAAAGTACACCAACAAACATAAGCATCATGATTATCTTCATGGGAACTAAACCAGGATACCCGAGAAAAAAAGCATTTCTTCATTTAACCAGTGATAGTATTATATTAGCAGCAACAATAGGAGCATATGGACAATGACCGCACAACCACCATGTACTTTTTGTCGAAACAACATGTATACCTCCACCGAGGCATAAATCAGGAAAACTTTTCGAGTGGCATTTCCTCTATAATAGTAGGTGATGTTGGACCAGCCGATTTAACCCTAGCTACTATACATGGGGAGCAGGGAGTAGTCGATAGAAGAAAACCCGCATGCAGCGACACAGGGAGCTGGATCAAGATAAGAAGTTATACCTCAAGTGGGCGAGATGTCGCTTAGGCGGGCGGGTGGGATCTCGCCACACGACGGCAGCGTAACAAGGGCGCGGAGGACCTTCGTCTGCCGCCAAAGGTCTCCGAGAGGACGCAGATCGGCTTCCTCCATCACCGACGGCGACATAACGCTAACGCTGCACCTCCTCTCCTCCTGCAGCGGACGGGATTCGGCCGGATCTGTGACCACTGGTGAGGAGAGAGATAATGTGGATACTGTCATCTTGTTTTGATATGGAGAGGGTGAGAGAGCGAGCCGCGAGAAACTCTATCAAACAAGAGGCTATAATGGAGTAAAACAATCTCTCCATAGCAATGGTTTTAAATAGAATACACACGTTCCCGGAAAAAAGAAACAAAAACTGGCAAACAATTTTATCGTACCAAGAAAGAAAACTCGATCAAAAACACGCCCCCACTTCCAGGTTGCGAGAGTCATCGCGCACACACACATAGACATAGACATGCATATCCGTGTTTACGTAAAATTCCGTTTCCATCTCCATCTCCAATTTTTGTCCAACTGGCACATTATTTACGTTGTTAATTATATATGCGGCAATATTAACGTACAACATCTCTTGTTTGCGGGCGTCCGGACCGCTGCCACGGCCGCTCCTGACCAACCCGAACCCTCTTCATCACCCGCGCGTGCTTCCCGCCCAAAACGGTCAGTGCCGCATTCATGCCCGGCCAAAGCAGACGCGACCTCTCACCGGCACTGCACTGCAACAAGCAGCCACGCCGAGAGCGCCGCCGCGCCGCTTCCTCGGTGCACGCGATCGCCCGTGTTCAAAGGTCGCAATAGCCGGCCACAACATGCATGTAAAATGTTTTTGGGAGTCCGTGCTAAAGCTAATTGTCCTCCCCCAACTCATCAATCTCTTCCAGTAGTTCTAGTACTCCATGGCGCGATCCATCGACAAGCAGGCGGGATAGTTATCGTATACTCGGTTTGCGGTGAGTGGCATGCCGAGCGACCGTGTGGGGTCGAGCCGTGGAGGAGGGTGAGACAAGAACGCGACAGACGTGATTTAAACGTTGGTTTTGCTCGATGGCGTGATCCAACGAAAAGAAATGTTGGTTTCTCTCCGTTTCCATTTTTTCTTCGGAAAATGGAAACTTCCCACCCATTTTCATTCCTACTCCAAGGTTGCCCCATTACAACATTCCATCAAATACAAAGGAAAACTAACACGCATGTCGATGCATCTTAATGATACACGATCATAGCTAATATTTACTTCACAACTAAAGACAAAAGTTGTGAGAGCGTGTCTGAAATAAAAACTACCGATGGGGTCACTACGACTTAAACCCTAAACCCTAAACAAGATTTAATTTCCTAGCCGTAGAACTCGTCAAGGAAAGATGGCTGGCACCCTCGGATCATACGATGCTTTTGTGCAGTTCCACTAAAATCAAGCCGAGCATCCCTGATGGCAAAGATATTGAAGAAGTGTGATTGGAATAATAGTACTGGCACTAGTTCATGAGACATTAACTCATCACAACTAGAAGCCGGTAGAAGTAGAGAAAGATCGACATGGAGATGGAGCTACGTGGGGAGCTGCGGCAGTGGAGCAAGCCGGCTCCAAAAGGAAGATGGACTACCTGGGACATTGGGCTATAGCTAGAAGGGCGGTTGGGACACGGCATCGGCCCATACCGTGGTGACCCCCGATTGGGATGCACCGACTGTGGATTTTCTCCCTCGCCGATGTCGACCGCGTCTACGCAGACCATTGTTCCCTTCCCCCAGCCGCGGGATTAGGCCGGATATGAGACCAGCGGTGTGGCCACCGTCGTTCTATGCTTGTGAAGAGAGCAACCCAAGCAAGCAGGCTTGTAGCTTAGGCTCCTGCTAGTGTATATATAGTGGTTTTATTTTTCTCTCCATATCAACCATTTTATATTGCGTATGAGTCATTGAAGAGTGAAATGATGGTAGCTTCTTCTGACTAACTTACTGTGTGATTTGACTGCTCCTTTAGTGGCCCCTACACGTACTCCCCCTACGTGTATGCAATAGTCACACGTACACATGGACGCAAAATGCGCCATGACGCCCTAATGCATGCATGTACGAGCACACGACGGAACACACACGGTCACGCTCAAGTGCTCAACCTACACGTGCATGCACACACATACTCAGCCTGGTGAGCTAGTGACCGTATAAACACCGAAAATGTATATATTGAGCGCAATGAGCGTATTATGAAGTCCATCGACCGTATTTTTACAAATATACAAAGGATGCATAAAGTGTATTTATCTGGTTTGAAATTAAGCCATATTAACCGGAAAGGAGGCGGTATGGACTAGCATTACTTTGTTGTGTCCCGTCAACTTGCCGAACGAGGAGAAGCTTGCAGGACGGGAGAAGCTTGCGCGCGGTGGCTCACAGGACAAGGAGAAACTTTTGACTAATGCAAGCTCTCCCTCGCTCAGGCGGTGGACGTGCAACAGTTAATTCGGTGTCAGATTGCCAGAAGCTTACACTGTACTAGTACTATTATTGTTCCACTTCCTGAAGAGGCGAACAACCAAGCGCAAAGTTTACTAGTACTAGTACTACTACTATAGTGTATAGAGGTATGTACTATACTAGTACTAGGAACCGGATGGAGGAGCGTCTACACTCTTATTATATTTTTTAAATGTGATAAAGCAATCTTCAACACATTTGGTTCTCTTCGAGGGTTCTCGCATGTGATAATGGAAGTTGATTTCATGGAACACTTGCCACAATTCTCGCTTAATTATGGCTCATATCCTGTTGCAAATAGGAGCGCTCGGTAATATTTCCTCCTTTTTTGTTATTCAGCATGTAAATAGGTCAGCAAACCTTGCGGCGCATCTTTGTGCGAATCGTGCTTGCTGCACTTTGAATGTGGTCGAGAGCTGGCTTGATGAAACACCTCGCTTCCTACTTCTTTTTTTGCGGGTACCTCGCTTCCTAGTGACCAGTGTCTTGGCTGATCGTCCTAAGAATGCTTATATATATGAATAAAGCTCTCTCATTTACCCGCAAAATAGATTAAGCCATATTAACCGTAAAGGAGGGAGTATGGACTAGCACTACTTTTTGGTGTGTCCCGTCAACTCGCAGAACGAGGAGAAGCTTGTAGGACAAGGTGAAGCTCGCCACGCTTTTGACTAATGCAACGCACTTTGCCCAAAGCGGTGGACATGCATCAGTTCATTCGTGTCAGATTGCCGAGAGGCATACAACTGTAAAATCGAACATGCAGAGTACCATCATTGTTTGACTTCACGAAGAGGCGAAGAGCCAAGCGCAAGGTTTAGTAGTACAGTAGTACTACTACTAGAACCGCATGGTGGAGCCTCAGATCTTATTTTTTAATCTCTGAAAAAGTACACATTAATTCCGGAGAAGGGCGGAAAACGGCAGCCCAACATGTAATGATGATATTGATCAACCATGCTCGAATATATCTTGGCCTCCATGCGATCCCGTCTGTGTGTTCTTGCTCCTCGTCTCTCTCAAGGAACGACGGGTTGGCCATTTTGCCGTCAACTGAGATCGGTTTGCTCACACTGCAGTCCCACATGTCAGTGATATGCCAAGAGGAAGTGCGTTGACCGACTGGCCATACGCGTACTTGGTTTTCCACCTTCATACTACTCCTCCCTCCATCATAGTTTACAGGGCGCACTTCATTATGATGCATTTCTCTCAATGATTTCCACCACCAGAGAGACTTTAGCCGCGTTTGGTTTAATGCTCAATTAATTAGGGCGTGGTAACCGCAATCAAGTCCAAAATTTTCTCTTGATGTACTACGGAGTGGAGTAAGTGCATGCATGTGTGTACCCGGGGTGGAAGCACTGCATGCATGTGTGTACACATTATTTCCTCTAGTAATAGACGCCTTGCTATAACTACCAATGCTATTTTTCAGGCGGATCGCTAGTCGCCTTTGGTCCCGTAGATTTTTTTTCTTTTTTCAAGCGCTCTATAAACAAAGTGACACATGGAGTAGTATGAGAGGATTCAAAGAAGAGCGTATTGATGGTTGCTTCTTCCGAGCAACTTACAGTGGGAAAGGTGGGGCTTATGATTTGACTGCTCATTACTCACTATTAATGCGGCGCAACGACCGGGCCGAGTCTCCCATGCGGTTGTGCACTACCACCTCGGTTCTTAAATATACTCGTGAGTATTTGTCTTTCTAGAGATTTCAACGAGTGATTACTCAAATATTTGTCTTTTAGAGATTCAAATGGACTACTACATATGGATGTATATAGACATATTTTAGAGTGTAGATTAACTCATTTTGCTCCGTATGTAGTCACTTGTTGAAATCTCTAGAAAGACAAATATTTAGGAAACGGAGGAGTACACATACGAAGAAAAATGAGTGAATCTACACTCTAAAATATGCCCATTTGAAATTTGTAAAAAGACAAATATTTAGGAACGAAGGAGTAAAATTTTGTGCATGGCACATGGACCCGGATGCCGAAGAGGCTTCTGGCAATGCTATCAAGCTTCCTGCATTTGTTTACATAATTGACGTACTATACAAATAATTTGCTAGCGACATGAAATTGTACAATGGTGTGAGCTTTCAGCTTTTGTTTCGTGTGTCTTGCCATCGATGCTCTTTCAAAAACAATAAAAAACTAACTTCCTTGCTAATTCATCTCAATTATTAGCAGATCAGAGCTAATATTTACATCACAACTGAAGACAAAGTTGTGAGGAGGTGTTAAATTAAAATTGATCCATGCTTTCATTGGCAGCAACGTCCCCCCAGCTCTGTCTAAATCAACAAGGCATGTTGGGAAAAAAGTAGCTGTCTAGAGCATGCAACATTCCGATCATTTTGTGCAGTTCCACTAAAATAGAGCTGAGCGTCCCTGGTCCAAAGATATTAAGTGTGATTACGATAATAGAGGACTGCTGATGAAATAATAAACACAAATATAGAAGCCGGTCACCTTTGCAGTCTCTCTTAAGACTAACTAGTTGGAGAAGATTAGGCTCAGAGTTGGATGAGGAGGATTGAGCAAACCAATCTCCCTTTGTGCAGTCGTGCTGAAATGTAGAGACGTTGCTCGTGTGACATTTTGGTAGAACTGCACAAAACACTCTTAAGAAAAAAGTGATTTGTGCAGTTCACCAAAAGGTCGCAATAGCAACGGGGTGAAATGGATAGCCCTGTTTGCAAAAAAGAGGTAGGAAGGAAACAATTACTGGCCAATAACAGTTGATGACACATGCGATGACAAAAAGACGCATATTCCTTGTCCTAAGGGAAGATAACAACACGGTTGTGTTTGTCTAAAACGGTGTGAGGACGAGATTGCAATATGGAAAGTACGCCGGACGAGCTACGTTTTGGGCAAAGAACTATGGAAGATCCACATGCAGCGACGTGGGAAGACGGGCAGTGGAGCAAGGCCGGAGGGGATACCTGGAGGTCGTCGGGATGTAACTAGGTGAGCGGCGGTGGGCGGAATCTGCCCATACCGCGCATCGAAAGGTGGCGAGGGCTCTACCGCCGCCGCAGCTTGGTCGGAGAGAACGACGTGTACCACAGATCGGGACGTGTTGCCTCGGCACCATCGAACGGAGAAACGATGCACGTCCTCCCTTTCCGCCGGCGGACGGGATGCGGCCGGATAAGAGACCAACGGTGAGAGAGAGAGAGAGAGGCCACCGCAGCCTTGTGTGAGATGCTCTGAAGAGAGATAAACCAGGCAGGCAGGCTCCATTGTATATAGTGGAGTGGACTACCTTTTTCTCCATAAAAATCATTTTATATTCTGTGTACGTGCCATTCAGCGATATAACTTTATTTAAGAATAATGCGCCAATGCATCAAGTCGAACTTTGTTTCGTGCACACGTGGCACACGACCTCCGTAGGTAAACAACCCCTACACGCGTTCAAATTAGCACGTGGGCTGCCATTTCGTACAGAAATGAGCTCCACTGTGTACCCGCGCGGGTGTCGCCTTTGCAAGAAGCATGAGTACGTGCACGGTGCACCTATTCTCTTCTTGTATATGCACACCACCTATGTGGGGTTGTGTGAGAGAGATACAAACATAGAGAGATATAGTGTGTGGGTTCGTGAGAGTTTGAGGGGGGTCAATCAAAAAATGTAACATATGCAATGTGTGTGAAATAGAGTCCTAGATATATCATATATAGAGGGGGTGATCCACGAGAAGAGAGTGGAGGTATCATCGGCTTGAGGTGTCCATAGAATCGAAGAGAGGGATGATGTGTGTGTGTGTGTGCGCGCGCGCGATCGATAAAGAATGCCATCAAATTTGTGTGCGCCCACGTCAAAGATATAGAGTGGCTAGCCTACTGGAACGTGAGAGGGGACAGGTGCAGTTTGTCTCTGTGGCATGGATACCTACCTACAGCGATCGACTATCGGTGTGTGGTGGGGGCAGGGAGGCCTAATTAACTATAGAGGTACAATGGCTGGTATATGTGTGGAAGAGGAGAGAGGCCTACCTCATGTATTAAGGGAGATCGATCTACCTCATGTATTAAGGGAGATCGATCTACCTCATGTTTTAAGGGAGATCGATCGGCATCCATGCATATGTGTAGGAGAGGAATAAGGTTGGGAGAGACAGAGCTAGAGTGTTGGAGGGGTGGTAGTGGAGTTGCTTCTAACAAATGGTGGGATAGGCTTGCTAGACAACCGGAGGGCACGCCTGCAATATCAATAGGAGAGGGGATGGCTGCTCGTCTGCATGCGTGCAAGGCAGGAGAGACGGGTCAGAGGCATGCACGAATGGTGGGGGGGACGATATGGCTGTGGTAAGCAGACATAACTACATAGGAAGATCAATCGTCCTTTGTCAGAGAAAGGAGAGACATAACTTGTGAGGTACGTCGATCGATAGGGGGGGGGGATAGTTAAATTCGACCTAGGTATATGTTTTTTTTGAGGAAACACAGTGGGGAAGACCCCCACTGTAACTCATTTTCTATTAATTGATGGAGCAATTATAGATGGTTATACACATAGACATCAAGAGGTTATAAATGGAAAATTACAATGTGTCTAGCCAAGTTTGCATTCCCTCTTTTAAGCTTGGTTTTGTCTTTTTAATGATGATGCTGATGTGTTCCTTGAAGCAAGATATGCAGTATGCAATGTCTCTGGTCTTGTTGTCAAAGATGATAGCATTCCTGTGCTTCCATATGCTCCAACATCCTGCCATAATGCATCCTTTAAACCCTATTAGCTTGGTTCTGTTTTTGGCTTCTATCATCATGTCATTGATATTCAGATCAATGTTCCACTCAAGGCTCAAGTTCATCCAAAAAAATTGGCTGAAATCACAGCTGAAAAAAAGATGTTGGAGGTATTAATTGTGCTCCTCATCACATAGAACACAATGACTATCTTCAATGAAAAAAATTCCTCATCAACATGTCTCTCGTATTGAGCCTATCCAGTAGTAATAACCAAAAGAAGAACTTTTGATTTGGCGACAAAGATGATTTCCAAATCCATTGGAATGGTTTAGGAGCATCGTGTGGGTTTCCAATAAGATGCAGATATTTTTTTATTGGAGTAGTGCTTAGATTGCCACTTGAACTGCCAGGTATCTTTATTGTCTCTGCAAAAGTCATTTCTCAAAATGTTATACAAAACTTGACTTTGGTGAGCTGCAATCGAGGACATTGGCAGGTGAAACATGCTGTAGAAATCATTCTCAGTAGCATTTATTGCATTAGCAATGGTGAGATTATCCTCTTTTGCAAAGGAATGAAGCTGTGGGAAGATGTTAACTAGAGTATCTTCCTGCCAAACATCCTTCCATAACAAAACAGTATTACCTTTAGCTGGTTTACAGATTACCATCTCTTTGAAATCATCTAGTATTGCACAACAATCTCTCCACCAGAATGATCCAACTCTGGTTGGGTAAGTGGGAACAGTACCATCAGAGTAGTAAGTATCCCATATCATTTCAAACCATGGTATATCCTGCTTATTGAAAAATTTATATAGGAATTTAACTAATAAGGTTCTGTTTTGCTTTCTGAGATCAAGCACTCCTAATCCTCCAGATTTCTTTGGAAGGCATACAGTTTCCCAATTAACCAAGCATTTGCCTTGTTTGTTTATTTCATTACCATACCAAAGAAAACTTCTACCAGTTTTTTCAAAATGATCAAGAATTGTGAATGGGACTCTGATGGAGCACATAGCAAAGATAGGAAGAGCTGCAACAATTGCTTTCAAATGAACCAATCTCCCTAAATAAGTCATCATACCTGCTATACCAGACAGTCTTTTGTCAAGTCTTGACACCATAGGCATGAGATCATCAACTTTTGGTCTAGTTGACCCCATAGGGAGGCCCAAATATGTAAATGGCATATTTTCTTTCTTGCATCCTATGATATTGGCCAATTCATGGGTAGTGGTGTCACTGATGTTAATGGGGACAATTGATGATTTGCTATAATTTACCTTAAGACCAGTAAAAGATGAAAAGATCTCAAGTATCTCTCTCATTTTTACCAACTGTGTTGGATCAGCTGGCATGATAATTAAAGTGTCATCCGCATATTTGATGATAGGATATCTTTTGGCCCCAGGGTAGTCAACTGGTAGATTAATCTCTCCTTGTTGCCATGCTTTGTTCACCAGGATTTGCAGGAGTTCTGCAACCATCACATATAGTAGAGGAGAGTATGGATTACCTTGTCTAACACCTCTTCTACATTTTATAACTTTACCAGGTACACCATTAAGCAGAACAGATGAAGTCGCAGTGTTGAGCAACATTTTAGTCCATCTGATCCATTTATCACAAAAACCAAGATGTTTCATCATGAAGCAGATTGCATTGTGATCCACTTTGTCAAAAGCCTTTTCAAAGTCAATCTTGAAAATTGTAGCTTGGTTTTTGGATTTGTGGCACATGTGGATATACTCAAAACTCCATGTCAAACAATCGGATACTTCTTCCTTTAATGAATCCATATTGGTTCTTGCTGATGACAGATAAGATGAACTGTCGGGCTCTGTTGGCCAGAAGTTTATTTATGATTTTGGGCATGTCAACCAAAGAGATAGGCCTAAAATCATTAGGTGTCTCTGGATTATCATTTTTAGGAATGAGGAAGATGAAAGCACAGTTGATGGGTTCAAGATTGACTTTTTCATCTTGGAAGTCCTCAATCAAACTATAGAAGCATTCCTTAATAATGTGCCTAGGTATATGTTGGGAGATCGATCGGTATACATGCATGTGTGTGCTAGAAGCAAATGAGGCACGGGGAGAAGGATAGAGAGACAGGGATGAATCTAGGAGGTGGTGCAAGAGTCATACTATATCGAGGGGAAGGAGGTGTGCAGTACGAGATCGATGAAAAGAGTGGTGGGAGTGAGGCATGGACAAAGGATAAGAGAAGAGGGAAGCTTGTGTTTGTGCTAGGCACACACTGGCTAGAGAGGCATATCGATCGATGTGTGCCGTAAAAAGGAGCCGTGGGGCTACACACCGTGGGTGAACGACCTAAAGTGAAAAGACGAATTTATGCTGATGGAGCTAGAGAATGCTGAGGAGGGTGAGAGGGATGTGTGTGCATGCACGAGAGAAAGTTAGCGCTAGCTACAAAGATAAGAGGATTGTGTGGGTTTAAAAGATGAATAGGGATCATACTTCATTATAAAAAGCGAATTCGGATATTTGAAGAATTTATCATAGTGTTTTAAACCGACGCATGTGTGAATATATATAACGGTAATACACATGGTGTGGTTATGAACATGTTATACAACATATAATATATTTTATCTCTATTCTTATAAAAAACAGAGTTGTTGATGATGGTGTGCCTGCCATCCTGCAATATATGCCGTCCGATTTATATCTGACGGATAGGAAGGAAACTATGGCAATTTTTAAAAAAGATACCCACACCCCTCTCCATATTTACAAATTAGGCCTCCCCTTGATCATGTTGATGTTCATGGAACGATGGACATCTTGCTAGTACTACGATAATATATAGAACATTGATCATAATTTGGGCTAATGTGTGGCTTTTGCAGCTCAGGTCTAAATACTTGTCATAATGTAGGGGCGGGCACTATACATGTGTGATAAACACGGTGTACGTATGGAACATGGTTTAGATTATGAATATATAGTTAGTACATCAAATGTACTATTATTTGGAATCAAAATCAAGTGTATTCAAAAATAGACTTCGAGTTCATGTAGTACACATAGTTCATATCTATCTCTATAGTAATCATTTGGTGTGTTATTAAGGTAATACACGAATGATGGTTGAAGTTGGCAACAATCATGATTGTAGATTCTTATTGAAATAGAGAAACGAATTCAAATTCAGTTCGAATTGCAGCGGTAGTATAGACATTTGGAATGCACTAAAATGTTGGTATGAGTAGGTTACATGATTTATACAGCAAACAAATAAATTTAATTGGACATAACATGGATTCATAATCCCTCCTTCCATCTATATAGGGCGTAATGTGTTTTTTAAGACCGCCTTTGACTATTGACAAGATTAATATTACATGACATGCACATTGTGAAAATTATATCATTGAAAGAACCTTTCACGCATTTAATTTAACGGTGTGCTTTGTGTAAGTTGCATGTCATATATTATTGCTCTAATATTTGGTCAAAGTTAGCATCGAAAAACGCATGAGGCCCTATATAGATGGAAGGAGGGAATAGCTTTGAATAGCATTTTTATAGTAAAAGCGGGCAAGACTCTCTCTTTGTGTGGTGTGAATAGTTTTATTTTTGTTTTCTTTTGGTTGAGGGAAGTCCTAATTGATTTGGTACGCATAAGTACAATATTACACGTTAGGCTTGTCCTCAAAATTCAACCCGCGCCTTGTTATATCCGAAAATTAAGATATCATGCTCCCAAAATCGGGCGCTTTCACAACCCGCCTTTGCTATCCCAAAATTACAACGCACACGGAAACTCCCTCCAGCTGCCAAATCCCGACACGCGAAATCCCCCTTCTAACCCTGAGCCGAAAGGGCCGCTAGTTCAAATCGGTGGGGGGTACTTTTGTAACACACCCTACTTTTGGACAAGCGCGTCCCTAAGTCATGGTTCACCCCCTCCCATCTCCTCCTTTTTTCCATACGAAATCCAAGGCCGCCGTAACCTCTCTGCTCCAGCCGCGAAACCCCACCCTCCTCTGTCCGCCACCTCACCGCTGCCTAGCCGGAGCCTCTTCCCCGATGACGCTGCCCACCGCAATAGCTCGACGTCCCTCGTCCACCTCCTCGGATGAGGATCCGTCAGTCCATCTCATCGTCTCACGGTTCAGCCGCCTGCCTCCACCTCCAAGGAGCTGCTCCGACGATCGCCTCATCTATTGCGGCTGCTACATCCCCATAGCGCCGCCTTAACCTGCTCCACCGGAATCGCAGCATCCTCACCGACTCCTCGGACAAAGCCGAGGCCTACTCGGCGCCACCAAAGAGGTTGTACACTCATCGGATTGCACCTTCTCCTTAACTCGACCTCGCGGCGCCGACGGTGCTTCATCCCGCACCCCCATGGAGCAGCTACCTTGAAGCTAGCGCCGCGGGCGACATCTCCAAGGCGGCTCTCCCCCAGTGCGAGGCCCCTTCGGCGGCGGTGTCCATACCAGCCAGATCTGCTTCTCGCCGGCTCGCTCGCCGCTGGCCACGCTGTTGTCGCTCCGGCTCGCCGTCAAGACTGCCGCTGCTCTCCCTCGTCTTTGCTGCTGCTGCTCCCGATGAAGCTACACTTCAATCGATCAATCAACTTTTGGGCCGGGATCGATTTTCGTGGGGTGGGGGCTCATTGAGTTAAGGAAGAACCAACCGCAGCTGGGACGGGGCTCACGGAGAGGTACCCCACTATCTATCTTAGGGTTCAAGGTGGGGCGGGGGCCTAGAGGGCTGGCCGGGCGGTGGGCGGACCGGGCGGTGGGAGTTGTTTCGGGCGGCGAGGCGGGCGGCCGGGCGGCGGTTCGGCCGGTGGTGGCTGGTGGCTCAGGGGGGTGCACGTTGAAGGTGAACTGCAATCCCTCCCTAAACTACATGTCAAGTGCCTCTCTACTACCATTGCGTTCAGTTTCGATAGTAACATTTAGATTCCACAGTAAATTTTAGTTTTGACATTTAAGTTCAGAATCAACAGTTTTTACCTCATCTGTTGTAGTCAGGTGGTTTTTGGTGATGTAAATTTTACATCTATTCTACATCATCTATTGGGGATGCTAGAATCCCACTTGAGATTGACGATGTCGTTCTTCTGTTGCTTCAGCCTTGACGTCTTACGGCTCACCGGAGATGCTCCAACGACGTAATCCATCCATCGCAATGCAGTAGTGCCTCGGACGCCGTGGTATGCATTCCTCGTATCTTCCTCCACACCTTCGACAACCACCTCTCGCCTCAACCGCTTGAGCGACCAACCCAATGATGTTGAGGTTTATTACACGGCTATGGCAAAGAGGTTGTACACTTGTTGCATCACTTATTACTATACATTCATGTCGATCCATTAGGGCTATATTGGTTCAACAGAAAAAACATAGCAAAGAGGGAATTTTCCAATGGCACTCTACTATTCAATTATTCATGCATTTTTGTTGAAAGGAATGAAGCAAAACATCCACCGACATACTTTTCAAAATCATATGCATGAAAACAAGACCAAGTGCATTATCGCGTAATAACATTCTAACTGCATACGCTTTCATATGGTTTCACTTTATTTTGGCCATGTTTCTTTGCATTCCTCTGCTTCTTCCAATTCCTCAGAAACCAAACACCCAAGTTGATGTAAATCATGTGTTCACAAATGCCTGCTTACCATATGCATTCCTATCCTATTCCGTGTTTTTCCTATCCTCGCTGCTTTTAGAATCATGCAAGCCAAATGAGCCCTTAATCATTACTTGATTATAGGTAGGTGTCGAAGGGAACTTTGTGTGGTTTGTCCTGCTCCTGCCGCGATGTCGTCCACCTCACCTGAGCTGCTCCATCGACAGAAACATCCACCAAACTAGACATCACGACTCCTGACCGTCTTTCGCCGCCTCAGATCTCCTTCCCTGCCGCCGGCACCCACCGCAACGGCATCACCATCATCGACTCAGCAGATGAACCTGAGGAGTACACGGGTCCACAAGAGAGGTCACACTCTTTTGTTTCTGCTTATGTTATGCATTGCTTAAAATTACCTGCTACTTTATCGTCCTGTTCACCTCTTGGACTCTGTTGTGGAATTGTCACGGCAGATGTCCTCATGAAAGGACTTAGTCGCGGGGCCATCGTATGGGTTAACTTAAAGGGGTTAAAGCGGACGCAACGACACGAGGGTTTATACTAGTTCGGCCCCTTCGATGAAGGTAAAAGCCTACGTCTAGTTTGTGATGGGATTGATGTGATCTCGGCGACTAGGGAGCAATAGCTTACTTAAGCCTCGAAGTTGTTGTTCCCAAACCGCCGCCACGGGTCATCCCCTTATATACACGGGTTGACGTCCGGCCGGTCTACTGAGTCCCGAGGCCGCTCATACAACTGTCCGCCCGGTCTCTCCTTCCCTTTTCTTACAACACAAGTTACATGACTATGGCGGTTTTACCATTATGGCCCCTAATCCGCCTTTGGGCCCCGCCTCTAAGTTTAATAGTAAAGCGCCATCTTCCGAGTCTTCGTGGGCTTCAATATAGTCGAGGGTGAACCGGCCCTCCTGGGCGGTTTACACTCGATGAGTTACATCCCCAACATTAGGCCCCGCATTGATTTGAACCTGTTCATGTCAATCTTCAACACTTTAGAAAAACTCTGAATATCTTCCTTCATATTTCAGAAACCGCCATCTTCTTAAATCGCCGTGGACGTCATCCTCCACCACAATGACAGAGCATCTTGACGTCATCTTTATTAAAGAAGCCCAAACGATAAGATTCCTTCATTTAATACTATCCCGAAATCGAGGCGCATCATTGCCATCTCGCCGCTTTCAGCCTCGATTCTCGCTACCACAATTACTCTGCCTTATTATAAATAGACCGGAGGGCCCTTTCTTCTTCCCTTCCATTTTTCTTCTTTTCCTCGCGACGCTCCCTCTGAAGCTCATTGCCGCCGACCTTCGAACGCCGCGTCAACAAAGGCAGCTGATCAACCTGGTTGTACCAGAGATCCTTCAAAGGTCCCTCCGCTATCCTCGACATCCGTAAGATTCTTCCTCATACCCCTAGATCTGTATCTTAGGGCTCCTGCTCATCGGCGCTCATAGGTGTTCATCCCTAGGTTCTTCAGATCCGCCTCCGCCATAGCTTTTTAGTTCAACTGTAGTATATATCTTAGCGGTAGTTGCTCAAGATTCAGCTTTAGCACTTAGCAGATCTTCCTTTTGTTCGTAATCCCTTGATAGAACGCATTTAACTTTTCTCGCCTCTTATTTAGAGCCTTTATAGATCGCAGAAAATTTTTCTCATCAATCCTTGGTAGATCCAAATTAATTCCGTCGATGTGTGAAACCTGTTTCTGCCAACACTTAGCAGATTTTTCAGCTTTGTCCCTTCCTCCTAAGGGCGGTTTAATTTTTTGATAGCTAATCCGCCATACTCCATTAGCCCTCAGTTAAACCGGAAATACGAACTGAATGCCAAATTGCCAGTTTAGCATTGTATAATATGTTTGAACCGTTAACGGTGAACCGCTTTTACTTTTATTTTCGCAGCTTTCTTCTTCCGTAATGGCCAAACAATTCGCAGCTTGCAACCGGGTCCGGTCCAAGATTATCGAGACGCAACTCAATGGATATGTCACCACCGCGCTTTAGCCTCCAAAATGTCCTTCATTGGCGTGTTCCGATGTCAATGCCCTCCCGAACCTCAAGAAGGAGAAGTAATTGTATTCATGCAACACTTAGGACCGGGGATTCAGCCCGCCTTTATCAAAATTCTTCCGGATGTCCTTGCAAGTTTCCAACTCCATCCACAAGATATTGGTCCGAACTTCAGGTCCAATATATGCAATTTCCAAGTTTTCTCGTGAAGTCTATCTTCAAGAAGAACCATCTGTGGAGCTGTTCCGGACTTCTTTCATTTGAACCGCCGCATGTAGTTTTCGGATGGTCCTAATACGGAACTGGGTGGCGTTTCAATCCAGAAAAGGAATGAAGTAGACTTTCCCCACGCAAAACACCATAGCCATCCGAAAGATTGGAACCAAACCTGGTTCTATTGCCGGAATACCGCTCCTAACAGCGAGAACCTTTGTCGGGCTACCGCCTCACCGCTTAGCAACCATCACCCATTGCCTTTACGCTGACCGCCAGAATGGAAGAATTTTGCCTCAAATTATCAAACTCCGGCTCTAATGGCCAATGGCTTAACCGGTGTTGACCTTGCTCGATGTTGGGTTTCTTGGGGCATCTTGCCATTAAGCCGCCGCCGGATTGACGATTTAATACACCGGTAGCGCCAAAGACCCTCAAAGACGCCACGAGCTACCAATAATCGAGCTTGAAATCACCGATACGGTGAAGAAGATGCTCGATGAATCGGTATCCGCCTCGCAGCCAAACCGGGTTGGCCCTGCTCGTGCTTCCAACAAACCGCTGCAGTAAGCCTCTCGCTCATCACTCTTCTCATATTAATGTCTTATTGATGTATATTAATCCTTGTTACCTCTCGTGCTAATAGCTTCCTTCCGAAACGAACCAAACCTGCCCGGGTACCTCGTAAAGTCCAAGACCACCAAGAAAACTGGTAAGAGGAAAACCGCCGATTCTTCCGAGTCACGGAAGGAGAAGAGTCGTAAGCAGAGTAAAGCTTGATTTACCTTGTCCCTTTTATCCTTCATCCTATTGACAGCTACAATTCCTGTGATCGATGTCAAGCTAGTCATGCCGATCCCGCTGAGGTAATCCTTCTTTCTTCCGACTCGATCTTGTGCCGTTAAAAGAATTCACGGACAGTCCGGAAAGTGAAAAATCTCGCCCCGTGCTCATTTGAATCCGAACCTTTCTTTGAAGACACAGCAGATCAAGAGCGTCAGACAACCCGCAAGACATACAAGCCAAGAAATTACATCGTCTCGGCGTTTACTCCGCACCCCAACCCTGAAGCGCCCGTAGGTGATTTGTTCTCCTGAAAAACATTATCCTTTGAAAGGTTTCTTCCGATGCCCTCTCAATCCGTCCGATCCGAATTATCAGGCCTCTTCCAATTCATCTGGCGGTTCATCAACCACTCAACTGCCTCCTCTTAAAGTTGCTGCGGGGTAAGTATAACACCCTTTTGTGTTTTCTTCGCATTTGTCGATTTACCATACTCTAACTCTGAATATTGCAGCACCAAGGCTCGCTTAAGTAAGAAGGCGAAAACCCTTGACCCTACTGTGGATGTTGATCCGGAGAAGACTCCAGAGCACCATGGCGAAAAACCTGAGGTTGCTAAAAACAGCTCTCATTGGGTTGAATCAAGACGACAATGCTAATCCGCCAGAGGTTGAACCGGACGCCTAAGTGGAAACCTCACATCCTGCTTCCACCGAGTCCTCGCAGTTGAAACAGTTGCGGTGTGTCAACCTCCGAGCCCCGGATATGAAAATACCAAGCCCAAAGAAGAATGCCAATCCGGCCAGCCCGACCAAAGATGAATATGTCAGAGTGACGGCACCGCCTATACCGCCTCGTAATCCGGGTCGCTTTATCAAAACACAGCGCCAAGGAAGAGTCCACCGCCATGAGTAAAGAGAGGGAAAACTGATCCGTCACCACGACAACCTCTCCGCCCAAGAACTTCACTCCCGGCTTCTCGAACCGACTCTTCACAAGTCGTGACTTCGAGGCCGGTCCGGTGAATCGTATGAAGGAACGCTATGAGGTAAGGAGTTATGCCTCTCTTGTACTTTTGTTGTGTAGTAGCCCCCATAGGGCGGTTTAACTATGCATAGTTAAACCGACTTAATATAAAACTCATACGCCTCAAACTTCAAAGGTCAGAGCTCCCCAAGGGCCGGGTTCAACTTAGCATAGTTAAACCGGGACTGTAACTTGTATTACCATAGCAAGATGAGATCAATTAGCCATTAGCCCCCAAGTGCCAAGTTGAATACCTGTATTGAGCTTGGGACTTCATAATGAAACGACTAACGTGATCCATTTTGTATCGAGTGAGATATACCAAAGAAACCGTACAACTCAAGGACCTTCATGCCAATCAAGACTCAACAAGGTAAGCCACCAAGGCAAAGGATGAATTGAAAACCGCCTTGACCACTATGGAGCAGCTCAAAGAATGGTATAAATCCGGCAGGCCAACCGGGACACCGAGAAGGCTGGTTTGCTAAACGGGCAGAGGATGTCAAGCGGCTCAAACCGTGATGAAGAACTCACCGGACTAAAGCGCCAAATTAATGCCATGACCTCTGCGATCTTTGGTAAGAGATTTTTCCCTAATTAATATTCCGCTTTGATATTTCCGCCGGTTTAACCTGACCTGTCTTAAACCGATATAGGGAAACGATTGCTCATCTGGGCTCGATATGCGTAGAAGCTCAAGGCTGCATACACGCTGATTGAGCAACCAGATACCGCACGCCGAAATATCATCTCGCTTACGTCAGATGATAACACCGCTCCGCCCTTGATCAAAGATACGCCGACCGGCTATCCATGATTCCGCACAACTTGAAGAGTTGAAATGATCCGCCGCTCGGCTGGTACTTTCTTGGCTCTAACTTCGCGCTTAAAGCATGGATAGCGGACCTTGATCCGGCCGACATAGCTAAGGGCTTCCCAAATACCAAGAAAATGGCGAAGCCTTTGATAATGACGCCTCAAACGAATAACAAAGGAGATGCGTCCTCTGGCGAAGTCAACTGGCAGCGAAGCCAACCTCGCGGTTTACCGCTTCTTTCTATGATGCAAACAACAAGCGGGTGGAATTTGTCATTCCGTAAGTGCGTAACCTTGTTCCTCCAATCCGTAAGCACACTTATGCCCTCGACGTTGATCCGCCTGAGCTTATAAGTGAAGAGGCTGTCTTCGTGCTTTAAACCGGATTGATCGTCCACCAATGACTTCCGCCATTGGGTGTTGAAGAGGAAGAAGCTGAACCGACGCCGCATCGACCCATCTTCTTCACGCCAACCCGCGAGGAAGCTTAATCCGTCAGTCGAGAGATGCATCATATGTCGCTAGTCATAACGCCTATTCGAAATGTTGGGCCTCTGAAGGCTTTGTAATAGAATAGCCAAGACTTTTGTTTTGAATATTCCCTTATGCCTTCATACGCAACTTTTCGCGCAGAGGTGCCGATATTGTTGATTGAATAATCGAATCTTTCAATCTATATTGCCCGCAATCACAAATTCTTAAACTGCCACGGCGGTTTGCGTCGCCAAATTGACCCGGCTTGTGACTGATATGTAAGGAAATATTGAGGTATATGATCAAAATTTTGTGATACAAAAATACCGCCAATATTGGCTCAGACTATGGCTGAACCAACCTTGAAGCGGAGGTTGTATAAACCATTACCGCCAAAGGAGACAACAGCGCTTTGTGTTTAGAATGCCGGTTACTGTGGAAACCATGCCGGGTCATGTTAAGCCCTGTTACTCCATAATGGGACGCCTAACAGACAAATCAAACCGAAGAGTTATCTCCGGATTAAAAAAAATAAACCCAATGCCGCTAATGGACCGGTTGAACCGATTTTAATAATAGTTATGAAAAAATACGGAAGCAAAGGCAATGATAAAACCGCTTATGAAAAGAGGCCTTATCGAGCCGATCGATGATGCGTTACCATGGTCGGACACGACCAAGCTCCCAATAAGGTGTAGCTATGGTTCAAGTCAGCCAGGTTCCCAATCAAACCGTGGCATTATGCCGATCAAGTGGCGTGGCAATGGTTCGGGTTCGACCAAGCCCCCAAGTGACTCAATGACCTTAGGCCGACCAAGAGGCGGATCGGTTCAGACTTGACCATGTCCCCAAGTGATCCGGGTGGCTTTCGCCTATCAAAAGGTGTTGCATTGGTTCGGACACGACCAAGCCCCCAAGTGATATCACAAAGCTTTTGAAAAGCAAACTCAAGGGGTAAACCGAGGCCGCTTAAAACGGAACAACTCCATGTAACCGTGCATGATGTAATGTAACGTATACCCCGCTTTAGCCGAGGCTCTTTATTACTTTGTTCATAATATATACACCGGCCATAATATGTACATAAGTAGAGCCGATGGCTCAGGTATAATAAGGCCGAAGATGAGCTATGTTACACGGCCTGTTGGTCTCCTCCTCTGACGTGCGTGAGTCTTTGTGCTCTCGAATATCGATCAGATAGTATGACCCGTTGAGCAGATTCTTGTCGACCACGAAAGGTCCCTCCCAAGGTGGGGATAACTTGTGCATACCGGTCTGGTCTTGGATGAGCCAAAGCACCAAATCTCCTTCTTGAAAAGTTCTGGTTACGACCCGACGACTATGGTAACGCATTTAAGATCCTGTTGGTAAATCGCCGAGCGAAAGCAGCTGCTATGTCCCGCTCCTCATCCAGCCGATCCAAAGCGCCCTGCCGTGCCGCCTCGTTGTCCGCTTCAACATAAGCTGCCACACGAGGTGAGTCATGACGGATGTCACTAGGAGAACCGCCTCCGCCCATAGACCATAAAGAACGGTGTGTATCCCGTGGATCTGTTGGGCGTGGTGTTGATACTCCATAACACGTATGGTAATTCTTCTACCCAACAACCCGGCGTCCTTCCTGCAAAGGGACCATAAGCCGGGCTTGATGCCTCTTAAGATCTCTTGATTAGCTCTTTCTCGCTTGACCATTGGATCGTGGGTGTGCTATCAAGAAACATCTAGCCGGATGTGCTCACGTTCGCAAAACTCTTTCATGGCACCTTTGGACAAATTGGTACCATTATCTGTGATGATACGTGTGGAAAGCCAAACCGAAAATCACCTTTTGATGAAGTGAACCGCCATAGCCGCGCCACACTTGCTAACCGGGTTCTCGCCTCCACCCACTTTGTAAATTTGTCAACCGCCACCGTGAGGTGGGTCTTTTGTCCTTGCATCTTTTGAAAGGCCCAACCATATCCAGCCCCCAAATCGCAAACGGCCAAGTAATTGGAATCATCCTCAATTCTTGGGCCGGTATATGAGCACGTCTAGAAAACTTCTGGTAACCATCACATCTCCTGACCAGATCTTCCGCATCAAGATGGGCGATCAACCAATAAAAGCCATGGCGAAACGCCTTAGCCACCAAGGATTTTGAACCGGCGTGGTGACCACAGTCCCCTTCGTGGATCTCACGTAATATTTCACAGCCTTCCTCAGGGGACACACAGCGCTGAAACACCCCGGACACACTGCAATGATGCAGCTCGCCATTAACAATGGTCATAGACTTAGACCGCTGAACTATCTGTCGGGCCAACGTCTCATCTTTTGGTAACTCGCCCCGGCTCATGTACGCCAAATAATGGAGCGTCCAATCCGGAATGACATGCAGGGCAGCCACCAACTGAGCCTCCGGATCAGGAATAGCCAAATCTACTTCATCGGGAAGCTTGACTGACGGATTGTGCAGCACATCAAGGAAGACATTGGGCGGGACCGGTTTACGTTGAAAGCCCAACCGACTTAAAGCGTCCGCCGCTTCATTCTTCCGACGATCCACATGGTCCACCTGATAGCCTTTAAAATGACCTGCAACAACATCCACCTCCCGATGATACGCAGCCATGAGCGGGTCTTTGGAATCCCAAGTGCCTGATACTTGTTGGGCCACCAAGTCCGAGTCACCGAAGCACTTGACCCGGCTTAGATTCATCTCCTTAGCCATCCGAAGACCATGGAGCAATGCTTCATACTCAGCTGCATTGTTAGTACAAGGGAACATTAAGCGGAGGACGTAACAAAACTTTTCACCTCGTGGGGAAGTTAACACGACTCCAGCCCCCGAGCCCTCCAACTGCCTGGACCCGTCAAAGTGGATGGTCCAATAAGTATGATCTCGCTTTTCTTCAGCGCTTGTAACTCCGTCCAATCATTAATGAAATCCACAAGTGCTCGATTTTACCGCCGTCCGAGGCACATACCGTAAATCGTGCGCCCAAGCTCTATAGCCCACTTAGCAATCCGCCGCCGCTTCCGGTTCAGATGATATCACCCAAGGGAGCTGAATCGACCACCGTGATGGGATACCCTTGAAAATACTGCTTCAGCTTCCGACTTGCCATAAAAACTCCATACACCAGCTTCGCCAATGCGGATATCTCTCGCTTGGACTCAATGAGCACCTCGCCGATATAATAAACCGGACGTTGAACAGGATGTTCCTTCCTCGCTCCTTCCGCTCTACCACAATGGCTACGCTTAATCGCCGGGCATTAGCAGCGACATATAGCGTAAGCGGGTCTTTGTCAATGGAGCGGCGAGAACAAGCGGTTGGCCAATTGCCGCTTCAAATCCTCCAATGCTTCATCGGCGGCCGAGCTCCGGACAAAGCGATCCGCCTTTTTTCAAAGATCTGGTACAAAGGAATGGCCTTTCTCCGAGGCGGCCGATAAACCGCTTAGCGCGCGATCCGACCCGCCAAACACTGGACATCATTAATACACTTTGGCTTAGCCAAGGAGGTGATAGCCGTAATTTTCTCCGGATTAGCTTCAATCCCCCTGTTGGACACAAGGAAACCCAATAACTTGCCTGCCGGAACACCGAAAACACATTTGGCCGGGTTAAGCATCATCTTGTACACCCGCAAGTTGTCAAAGGTTTCTTTCAGATCTGCAATCAGTGTTCCTTCTTCCTTGATTTAACCACAATATCATCCACATAAGCATGCACATTACGGCCGATCTGTTCGTGCAAGCAATTCTCAGACGCAACGCCGATAAGTCGCTTGAGCGCCTCTTGAGCCCAAAAGGCATAGACACATAGCGTAAGGCTCCAAAGGGAGTGATAAACGATGTCTTCTCCTGGTCCTTAACCGCCATTTTGATCTCGATGATATCCGCAATCGCATCCAAAAACTCAAACGCTCACAACCCGTCAGAGCATCAATAATCTGGTCAATCCGGGGAGGGCAAAAGGATCTGTTGGACAAGCCTTGTTAAGATTTGTGTAATCCACACACATGCGCCAAGTGCCGCTTTTCTTAAGGACCAACACCGGATTAGCAAGCCACTCGATGGAAAACTTCAACGATAAAACCTCTTTGCTAAGAGCACCGCAACCTCCTCTCCAATAGCCTTGCGCCTTTCCTCGTTAAACCGCGAAGAAACTGTTTTATCGGTTTGTACTTGGGATCAACATTAAGAGTGTGCTCACGAGTTCCCTCGGTACACACGGCATGTCAAGGCTTCCATGCAAAAATGTCCCGATTCTCACGGATGAACTCGATGAGCGGCTTTCCTATTTAGGATCCAAGTTAGCACCGATGATGAACTGCTTGGACGAATCACCGGGCACAAAGTCAAAAAGTTTAGTCTCGGCCGCCGATTTAAACTTCAGATCCGGATCGTGCTCAGAGTTGGCTTCTTCAATCGGGTCATATCCGCCGGATCAACATTATCTTTATAATACTTTAGCTCTTCGGCGGCACAAACCGACTCTGCGTAAGCCGCATCACCTTCCTCACACTCTAAAAGCGATCTTGCGGCTCCCATGAACCGTTATCGTCCCTTTGTGACCCGCATCTTCAGCTGCAAATAGATATAACAAGGTCGCGCCATGAACTTGGCATAAGCCGGCCGCCCAAAGCGAGGCGTGGTAAGGGCTTTGAATTTTCACCACTTCAAACGTCAATGTTTCCGATCTGAGTCATGTTCATCCCCAAAGGCCACCTCCAGAGCTATTTTACCAACCGGATATGCTGACTTGCTGTGCACCACACCATGAAACACGGTATTGGACTGCTTGAGTTGTTTATCTGTTAATCACATACGACTGAAGGTCTCTTAATAAAGGATGATGATGATGCTTCCTCCTTCCATCAGTCACTTTGTTAACTTGTATCCTCCCACCTGAGGCGCCACCACTAGGGCTAGCTGACCGGATTGTCAACCCGGTGGATGATCCTCTCTACTCCACATGATAGGCTGCTCGACCAGCGTAGGTAATGCGGCACGGCGGTTCAACAACGTTGTTCCGCCCGCTCGAAGCTTCCGGTCTCGCTTGTCCAAGCTAGTGGTGAAGACGTGATATTGCCCACCATTCAACTGCTTCGGATTGCGTTGATAACCCATTACGCCGATGCTGATTGTAACCGCCTTGGTCATTCTGATTGTTCTGATTGCTCTGATTATTCTGCCCGCCCGGATTACCATTAAACCCTGAACCGGAATTTCCTCCACCGTAACCCGGGCCGGACCCTGAACCGCCGGCCAGCCCTTGATCATACCGGAAAGCATTAGAACTTTTAAACTCTTGCATGATGTAACAATCCTTCCAGAGGTGGTTTCTTTGGCGCCTCCTTCGTCCCATGCTTCTGACGAGGTTGATTCAGCAGATAATTCAACCGGTCCGGACTGTGATTAGGCGCACCGCCTCGGTTCGGATGTTTACCCTTGCGCCGTTGACCCTTGTCCTGCGCGTTGGTGTTGGCTACGAACCCCATGTTACCATTCGCCTTACGCTTGTTTCCTCCATTACTCGCCGAGTGATGCTTTCAGCCTCTGGAGTTGCTCGCTTTCCCTTCCCTGTTTCATCATCCTCCTCAGACTCGGGATCCTTGGTACTATCAGAATCAGCATACTTCACTAAAACACCCATGAGGGTGCCCATGTCATTGCAAAAACGCTTCAAGCAACCTAGCTTCAATTTTAAAGGTTTGAACCGGCAGTTGCCTTCCAGGGTTAAGATCGCAGAATCAGGGTTGATCCGGTTCAAGAATGCAAAACTTCCGAACGCCGGCGTACCCAACGGGTTGTGGATTCTCCCTCTGCACGGGCATAAGCCGCCAAGTCCACCACAGACATGGGCTGCTTACAGTGTCTTTGAAATTTTGAATGAACCGGGTCCGCAATCGGGCCCATGAACCGATGGAATTGGGTGGCAAGTTTTTCAACCAAGTACGGGCCGTGCCTTCAAGCATCATGGTGAAATATTTTGCACATGCAGCTTCATCCACGTCCAAAGATCTCCTTGGCCATCTCATAGCTTTCTATCCACGCCTCTGGAGCCAGATCGGCGGTATAATTGGGCACCTTGCGTGGCCCCTTGAAGTCCTTGGGCAAGCGTACATTGCGTAAAGCGGGGACGAGGCAAGGCACCCCCAAAGAGCCAGATGTAACCCCAGGCTCGAAGATGGTCGGTCGAACCGGCGCGAGCTGATGATCCTCATCTTTGTCTTTGCTAACTCGGCCTCCCTACGCCTGGCCGGTCCACCACCTCTTGAGCGTTTTGAAAACACCGCCGGGTTGTTGCATGAGCGCCAGCGCCAGCGCATTACTGTTGACACTGGCCGGTTCATCTGCGTGCACGATATAGCTCCGGCTTGGGCGGGGTTGGAGTGGATCCGATCCTGCTATATGAATACGCTTCTGTTGGACCAGAGCCGTCCTAAGGAGCTCTTTGACCCGGCGTGTTTCTACACTTTGTGGTGAATCGCCTTCGATTGGAATCGCCTCCAACCGCGCCCGTGGCGCAACAAGGTTATCCATCGGGTTGGAGTAGTGACACTGGAGGTGTCTGCGCGATCTCGTGCACGCCCGTCATGATGGCGAGGCAGATCTATCACACGGGCTGAACGCCGCCGCCCGTCCAGTGCTTCCGCCCGGTTCACGGCTGGCGGCGGATTACTGGTTCCTGCTCCTAGGGTGTTGAAGAGGTCTCTTCCCTCGAAAACCGAGGGCAAGCGGGATCTGTACTTTCTTTTCATGACTTCGTGCGACGCGTTCTGATCCAGCATGAGCCTATAAGCCTGCGCATCCAAAGCGGCCCGCTCTGCCGCCATCCTAACGTCTGCGGCTGCCAGATCCGCTTTAGCCTGAGTGATTTGTTCCTTCACCTTTGCAATCTCCGCATTATGCAGGTCTTGATCTGCCGGGTTAGCTTCGCCATGAGCACGGCCAATGCATCAAATAGTTACGACAAAACTTGAGCGGCGGGCGCGGGGCCTCTTGCCCGGCCGCCATCGCCGCTGTTGAACCGCCGATCATCGGCAATGATCGAAGAGTGAAGCGTCAGCTTGTGTACCGCCATGAATATTCCAACCCGGTTGGGCAGATCAAAGGGCGGAATACTCTCATCGTCGGAACAGCCTCCGATCCGCCATCTTGCGGTGATACGGAGACTCAGTTTCCCCGGTCGACGACTCGTCATCAGAGTAGACAACGGTTTCGCCGCCAGACGCTGATCCGCCCTCATAGTCTCCTCCGTGGATGACTCCCACGAAGGCACGCTTGACAGCCGGTTTAGCCAGGGCAGGTTTCTTCGCCCATTGGGCCGTCTCGGCGAGGTCGGTGCAGATGTCCGGCCCAGGCCACAGCTCACCGATCTTGCCGATGAACACATGTATGCCACCAAAGGGGACCCGATACCCGTACTCAATCGAGCGGCCTCGGGGCCCCACTGCATCGTCGATGTAGAGCTTGCCGACGACTCTTGGTCATCCGGCCCACAACATAGCCTTCGAGTCCTTGAACTTGTCCTCTAAGATCGTCAAACCATCATGCGATAGCCCCACGGTGGGACGCCAACCGCCGTGGAATTGTCACGGCAGATGTCCTCATGAAAGGACTTAGTCACGGGGCCATCGTACGTGTTGACTTAAAGGGGTTAAAGCGGACGCAAAGACACGAGGGTTTATACTAGTTCGGCCCCTTCGATGAAGGTAAAAGCCTACGTCTAGTTTGTGATGGGATTGATGTGAACTCGGTGACTAGGGAGCAATAGCTTCGCCTAAGGCTCGAGTTGTTGTTCCCAAACCGCCGCCGGGTCATCCCCTTATATACACGGGTTGACGTCCGGCGGTCTGAAGTCCCGAGGCCGGCTCATACAACCTGTCCCGGCTCGGTCTCTCCTTCCCTTTTCTTACAACACAAGTTACATGACTATGGCGGTTTTACCATTATGGGCCCTAATCCGCCTTTGGGCCCGGGCCTCTAAGTTTAATAGTAAGCGCCATCTTACAGTCTTCGTGGGCTTCAATATAGGCGAGGGTGAACCGGCCCCTCTGGGCGGTTTACACTCGATGAGTTACATCCCCAATAGACTCCAAGTCAGTCCAAATTAATGTTCAAACTTGAGTTCTAAATTAGTTGTGGGGCACATATCGAGGAAGCAATGAATAGTATCTCATCTAATATCTGGTTCACCTATGGTATGCCTATGTTGTTCATCTTGGGTGGGAAACAAATAGTAAAGCAATCTTCATCATCTTTCTATTAAATCAAAGCAATCATCATTTGCTATCATTATTTTTGGATCCATCCACCGGGTTGTTACCATCACTCTAAATTTCTGCATGCTCTCCTTACATAATGTCATCATATTTTTTTCGTATGCATGTCGAGATATTGTACACAAATCATGCCGAACATGTAGAGAAAAAGAGAAGAGTTTTTGGCGGCAATACAATGTCATGCAGACATCGCTCCATGGTGGGTTCAATGGCAAACCGTCCCCACCCTCTCCGTGATTGTAATCCGAGAGGAAGATATCATTACGAAAGGCGATTCGGGCCGTGACCACTCCTATTTAACCCCCAAGGTGTTTGCTCTACCTTGGCATGATGATGTTAGTCATATCATGCATATGTTGCCTTGCAAAGGCCTACTTTTGACATCATATATGTCATCTCGCTTAGTTTAGACATGTTCTGTAATGCCACCTGTTTAGTTTCTATATCATATATGGGAATTATGCAGTCTCATGTCTTTTAGCCAGCCATAATATATGTGAAATGTGCAATGCCATCCTGTTAGCAGGCATCATATATTTGAATGATATCTTGCCCATCCTTTTCTTCATTACATTTCCATTTGTCGACAATGTTTGTACATTAAACTACTCTTCCTATGAATCAGCCATTTGGGTGGGACATTGAAAAATCTGGTGTGAAAACAAGGCCTTCAGAGCGCATGACGGTGCTACACTGTCGAAGCAGATCTCTTGTTGGGTCCCGATAGCTCCTCAGAGATGGATTCAGACACAGATGACCAGTCCTATTCTCCCACCGAGGTGTATGCTCTAACTTGGCACGGTTATACTGCTCATATCATGCATATGGTGTCTTGCATTGCATAGTTTAGACATCATATACACAATATTCAACACCATGTTCTTAGTTCAGACATCATATCTAATGCCCTCTATTTAGCATATAAATCACATATGTGAATTTAATGATGCGATCCTGATTACTTAGATAACATGTAGGTGAATTATGTCATGTGATCCTGTTTACTTATTCATCATATCTTTGAATTATGTTATGCTATGCTATCCAGTTTAGATAGACATCATATATGTGAAATTATGTCATGCTATCCGTTTTAGTTAAACAATATACATGTCAACTATTTCATGTCCTCTTTTTCCACACTATCTATTGCATACATCTCTCATACAATATCTCAGAATTCAACTATGGTTCCTGTTTATCAGCCATTTGAATTGGAGCGGTGATGCCAAGATCTAGCGGACTAAAAACACGGTCTTCAAATAAAAGCAGTGCTACCTCTTGGTGGAGATAGCACCCCGGTTGTACATGCACGAGAATCAGCCCTACCACACATAACCCAAACTCTGGCAGATTGTACCCCTACAAATGATGGATGTAGAACCAAATTTCACCCAATCTAACCCCAACCCCAAAGCAGATAGTAACCCAGTTCCTCAAGTTGACACAAAGACCATCTTCACCATAGAGCTCCGAAACAAGAGCAGTTAGTAAGGCAGCTCCAGTGCCCAAAGAACCAGTACTACCACGGCGAACCCCAACTCCACCAGTTAGTACGCCTATTCTTGTGGAGGAAGCACAACTAGCTAGTCGTAGTTTAGCATCTATCACATTTGATGTTGTTAAATAAATGCGTGCGTATCTTCCCATCTTGGAAATATTATCTTTGAAGATGAAGGAAAATGCCGATTCTGTGTGCTTGTCCGGGAGTTATGTGCAAGTAATGTTATTCATGGCAATTACTTTGCTTTGTCCCATACATCCTACCTCCATGATGGTTATAATACAGCAAATTTTCCAATTTTTCTCTGTAGAGAAGGACCGATTTGGAAACTTGGGATGAGGTAACCTGTGCTAATACCTCTGCTATCTTCAAGAATGCTTGGTGGTAGTATCGAATTACACGAAGAAAGCGTACTTCACCAACAAAGAAACTCATCAAATTCCCTTACGTTCTCCACGAGACACATTAAGCTCGGACGATGACCGAACGCCTTGTTTTGTACTGGTCCCGAACCAAGAATGTGGTAAGGTCTATGAGCTCATTTTCTATTTTGAAGTACTATATTCTTGCGTCTTACTGTACTCTGTTCATGTAGAACAAGTGCCTAAACCTGAAGGGCAACTGTTCTAATTTAAGATTCCATTGCTATCATAGTTCAAAAAAGCGCTAGGCGTTAATTTTGCGTTTTGCCACCGCCTTGCGCTTCTTGACCAAAGTGCATGCTTATGCGCTTTATGCACAGATTAAGCGTAGTTATGCAATGTGTTTCGCCAACTCCTAGAGCCTAGGCGGCGCTTAACACTCGCTTAGGCGCCGCCTTTTAACTATGATTGCTATCGTGCATACCGCTTTGCTCTTGTATCACCGTATTTACTCATACAAACTTATATTTAAATTGAAGGATCCAATCGAAACTCCAATGGCACGGCGGTATGTTCACGCATGTTTCTTTAATGTGCTTGCTCTTATCAATAGCTCTGTTGATTTCAATTTCAATTGTGTATACAGTTGGCTTCTCATATCATGCACATTACTAGCATCACAGCAGAGCCAATAGTGTTGTTGTACATGTAGACCCGTGGTACCCATCTGAAATCTTGTTGTGCCGTGTAGTTTCCCACGCTTTATATTCTTTTCACCGCTGCTTTGTCTTGAACTGATATGATTTGAACTGTGTCTCTATTTTGATTTGGCAAGACAATGCAGGACTATAGGACATAGATATATGTTTGTTTGATGCTTTTATTATGTACTAGTACTTGGCAATAGAAGACTTGGTAGTTTAATCCTGTCCACCTTACTAATGAACTGGTTCACCGAAATGAGTTTCATATACTAGTACATGCTAAACCTGTTATGTGTCTGCTTGTTTCTTCTTTTAGAATGCTGACAAAATATTGGGGAAGAGTGCCTTATTAAGCAATGGTATAGGCAGTAATGCAGATAATGTTCGTGATAGTGACACATCCTTGTTGGTCTCCAACAAAGCCGATAAAACAGCTAAGGAAGACTATCTCAAGACGGTGAGACAACCCCAAAGTCCTGCCTTGGTTTAGTGTTCGAAGTTCTTGGCCACTACCGCTTCCACAAGCTATTCAAACTCACCGTCTCGAATCGGTGGTTTCTTGAGTCTCAACTACAGTCGAAGACATCGATCACCGTGGTCTTTGCGACAAGAAGCGGAAGGACCGCAGAAGTCCCTGGAGCATTCAGATGCATACTCTCTGGTGTAACAGCAAGCGTTGTAGGATTATAGCGCCAAACACGACAAATCTAAAAAGCTTGCTAAGATTATTGCCGACATGGAGGATACCCAGATAACGTTTCTTGAGCTCTTCTCGTTGTTTCGCTTATGCTCTTGTTTTGCTTTGTCGCGTTTATTTACCTTTGGTGGCCAATTTTGACGGCCAATGTATGTAATATGTTGCTTTATTCCCTATATTTGCACTGGTGGCAAACTTTGATGCCCAGTGGATGTAATATGTGTAATAGCGGTAATAGGCTAGCTTTAATTGCTTGCTTATTTATTTCCTTATTGTCTTGTTTAGTTGTTTGCTTGTAGTCACTGCAGTTCTTTTTCTGTGTTTTTCTAGTGGCCACAATAACCTATTTTTGGAAACTAGGCCAAAATAATCATGGCAACACATGGACTGTTGTAACCATGGGCCTCCTGCGGGCGGTATGATCCAAGGGCCTTCTACGGGCCGTAGGATCCATTGGCCTTCTATACGGGCCATAGGATCCATGGGCCTTCTACGGGTCGTACATCCATGTGCCTTTTACAGGTCGTACGATCCATGGGCCTTCTACGGGGCGTATCATTATTTTGCCAATCATGGGTCATACTATTCATGGACAATAACGGGCCGTTAATAGGCCGTATTTGATAACTCTATGAAAACAGCCCAACGGGTTTTTTTACATGAAAACGGCCCAACGTATTAACGGGCCGACTGTAACCATGGGTTGAGTTTGGCCCACAAGCAGAAAATGAAAGTAACAGGCCGTAAGTAACTGAATGCTGGAAATGAGCCCAAGAATAAATGGGCCCTGAGAAGGCCGAAAGATAACATGGGCTGGAAACAGCCCAATGGAATAATGGGCCGTTAATGGGTATGAAGTGATACACTGTTTATTACGGGCCAGTTTCACCACGTGCCATTAATGGGTATAAAGTGATACACTGTTCATTATGGGCCAGTTTTACCACGGGTCGTTAATGGGCCGAGAATTACAAAGGGCCTCATATGGGCCGAAAGACGTCATGGGCCATACATGGGCTGGAAGTTAAAACGGGGTGGAATTATATTGGACGGCCCAGATGACGCTACTGGGCCTAATTCGGATATGCCGTAAACGGGTCCTGGGTTATCGGGCTGTAAATGGGCTATATGCGAACATGCAGATTAACGAGCTTGTCAGGTGGGCCGCCACCTTTTGACCAAGTCAAGCGGGCCGCCTTTTCACGAGAATAGGCCTCTGTTGGGTGCGTGCCACGTGTCGATGTATCATAGGCGCTTTGTGTCCAATGAGTGGATGACATCTGTCCCAACGGTGAGCCGACACGTGTTTCCTCCAGCCAATGTTGATTTTACACGTGGAAACTCCCCATTGGTCGGGGCTGTTAACGGGTTATCGGATCCAAAACAGGACCCGATAGCTTAACAAATACATGCTACGGTGGATGCCACGTGGTCGGTCACCCTTGACGAAAAGCACTTCTCGCGGACGCGCCGATTTATCGTCATGGAAGTGGACACTTCCGTGATGATAATTTGGTAATGTCATGGAACACTTCTCTGACGACACGGTATGACTATCTTGATTACATCATAAATTTGTCATGGATGTACATGCATGACAGAAAACGTGACCTACTGTGACAAACACGTATCATCACGGAAGTGTATTTTTTTTGTAGTGCTTAGAGAAGTAGGGTTCAGAGGATATCGTTGGTGGTGCGAATGGCTCTCTCGGCCTTGCCGTTTTGTGGTGAAGTATGAGGGCAAGAGAGACGAAGAGCGATGCCGGCATGGGAGAGATGATCGCACAGGACGTGGTTGAGAAACTCGCCGCCGTTGTCACACTGTAAGCATCGCACCATTGTTTGATATTGCGTACACACATAGGAGAAGAAACGGAGAAGCATGGGAGTGGCGTCAGATTTATGGTGCAATGGGAAGTCCAGGTGTAATGGGAAAAATCATCCAATATAATCAAGTAATAACCAAATCCGGAGCAACTTTGGATGGGGGACATCCAGAGATCGCAATGTATTATTTCAAATGGAAAGGAAGTAAATGACTTGGACGAAGCAAATGGTAACCTAGCTTGCTTGCCTAACTGACACACCTCACACACAGAATGGGGGTGGGAGGATTTATTACAATCTGGAATGAAATGTGCAGATAGCCTAGAGAGAGCTTTCGGGCTGAGATGTCCAAGGCGCCGATGCCAAACGTCGCTGGTGATGGAGAGGGTCGTGCTGGTTGGCGACGGAGCAGCGGAGCCGAAGAATGGGTAGAGCCCGGTTGAGCTATTGGACCTCATGAGAGGGGTCCGAGTTTGAAGATCCTTCACCAAAAAACCGAGGGGGTCAAATTCTACTGAGACAGAGTTATCAGTGGTAAAGTTGCGAACAGACAGTAAATCTTGAATAATATTTGGTGAGACGAGAACATTGTTTATGTGGAAAGGGTAGTTAGTGAGAGTGGTAGAGCCGACGGAGGTAACGGGAAGGGAAGATCCATTGCCTACTGTGATGCCTTGCGAATGAAATGATGAAGGAGAAGACAGCCGGAAGAGAGTACCTGGGTTACCGGTGATGTGGGACGTGGCCCCGTTGTCCATGTACCAGTTGGCAGACGAGCCCGGCGACAGCTGCAGGTTGCTCATGGTGGCGCCGAGGAGGCTGTGCTGATCCCACGACTGCTGAGGGGGGCCGGCGGAGGAGCTGCCAGCGTCGGGGAAGACCATTGGATATGCGTGGTTGGGGTTGCTCGGGTGCGGGCCCAACACGCCGGCCGCGTTTGGGGGCGTCCATGAAGCGCACCACTGGGCGGGCATGGGGGAACCCCACGAGGCAAAGTAGCCCATCCAGGGTGTGGTTGGGGCGGGCGGGGCAGGCGGGGCATTGCTGCTGGAGCCCCCGGTGTTGGTGTTCGAGTAGCGGCCACGTCCGCGGCCACGCCCGCGATCGCCGTCGCCGCCGCGGTTGCGATCAGCAGGGGTGCCGTGATCCGGAGCGCCGTCCTGGAGGCCTCCTGGAGGGTTGGAGCTGGAGGACCCACGGTCGACGGGCCCCCGCCCCCTGGATGATGAGCGCGATGGAGGACTCGCCGTGTTCGCGCTCGGCGAGGCCGATCTCTTCGAGGAGAAGATGAGACCGGGCCTGCAGGAATGAGGGGAAGGGTATCTGCATCATAAGCACGGTGGCCATCACCTGAAAACGCCGGTTAAGCCCGCGGAGGAGTTGGGGTGTGAGGGTGCGGTCCGTCACCGGCTCTTCGACGTCGGTGAGCGCCTTGAGGCGCCGGCAGTACGCGCCGACAGAGAGGTCGCCCTGGACGATGGAGTGGAACTCGGCGGAGAGGTAGATGGCGCGGTCGGGGAGGTTGTCCCTGAAGAACGTGTGGAGCCGGTGCCACACATCGTAGGCGGTGATGTTGGTGGACATGACCATGTCATAGAGTTCGTCAGAGATCGTGGCGTAGAACCACAGGACGATGCCAGGTCCTCATGGCGCCAGGTCGCGCTCTGCGTGAGCGGCGCGGAGCGGTGGGTGACGTGGTCGAGGACCTCGTACATGGAGAGTACGCGGTGCATCAGCTGCCTCCATTTGGAGTAGTTGTTGGTGGCGACGTCGAGCTTGAAGTTGATGTACAACATGATGTTGATCTGGTCCATCGAGGGCGCCGAGAGGTTGAGGCCGGAGCGCTGCGGCGCGGGCGCGACCACCGAGGTGGAGAGAGGGAGGGTGGGCGCCGCCGCTGGGAGGACCGGGCCATCGGGTGCTAGCTGGACGGAGAGGTCGGGCGCCGGAGCGGACGCCACGAGCACCGGGGCCGTGGCCGCTGGGGGGGTCGAGCCGCCGGGCATGAGGTCGATGGGGAGGGCGGGCACCGGAGCGGACACCATGGGCACCTGGGTCATGGCCGCTAGGAGGGTTGAGCCGCCGGGCACGAGGTCGACGGGGAAGGCGGGCGCCGGAGTGGACGCCATGGGCACCAGGGCCGTGGCCATGCCGCTGATGTTGGGGACGCCGGGGTTGCCGCCGGTGTTGCCGAGGTCGGGAACATCGTTGTGAGACATAGCGGAAGAGTGGGTGAACGACGCTCGGGTACCAAGAAGAGCAATTAGTGTGAACTCTTGTGTATTCACATTGAGCGAGTACATGGGTTTATATACATGCAGGTACAACGATTGAGCTCTATCTAATCATGATAAGCATGAGGATCGTGCGGAGTGCTACGGCCGTTGCGGAGGCAGGCAGGCATGCGCCGTGCATAGTGATCCATCCTGAAGACTCGGTGCAGCCGATGGAGTGGCAACGTGACAGGGGTTGGTCACTTATCCCATTGCTACTATCACATGGCCATAGTTTCAGGCAGCTTTTCATGCTGCACATGTGTCTGCTGGTGTTATGAGTTTGAAAAAGAAGGAGTTTCGCAGTTTGCGCTAGGGAGGTCGCACAGTTAATGCGTATGTGGACGAATTTAATAATATTGCACGTTATGCTCCTAGTGATATTAACACTGATGCAGCTAGGCAGGAGAAATTCTTCGAGGGCCTAAATGATAAGTTGAGCATTCAGTTGACAGTGGCCACTTTTAATAATTTCCAGGAGCTGATTGATAAGGCTATCGTGCTGGAGGGGAAGCATCAGGCCATAGAGAATCGCAAGAGGAAGTACAACAACAATAACTGGTATAATTCAGGACCACAGCAGAAGCCACGCACTTCATATCATGGTAATGGAGGTAATGGGCATCATAATCATCATGGAGGCAATGGCCACAACCATAATGGCAATGGCAGAGGTAATGGTAATGGTAATGGCAATGGAGGGAACAATAACCAGAACCACCAGTTTACACGTGCACCAAGGGATTTGAGTCAAGTGCAGTGCTTCAGGTGTAAGGCTATGGGGCTCTATGCCACAGATTTCTCGGAGGCGAAGAACCCAGGATCCAACAAGCCAAACCCTTTCCGAAAGGGTCATGTCAACCATGTTAATGTGGAGGAGGTATACAATAAACCTGATGCAGTGATTGGTAAGTTCTTGAGTCAGTACCTGCACTTGTTCTTTTTTATACTGGTGCATCGCATTCATTTATTTCAAGGGTATTTGTTGATAAACATTGATTGCCAACCAAAATCCTTAGTATGCCTATTAGAGTGAGTTCCCCAGGAGCTGAGATGATAGCAGGTGTTGGTTGTCATAAGTTGACCTTGTCTATTGGGAAGCATGAATTTCCTACATATTAGATTATATTGAAGTCACAAGGTCTGGATATTATTTTGGGTATGGATTGGTTGCAATTATATAAAGGTTTGTGTCAGTCGATCTATTACTCTTAGTGCACCAGGAGGGAAGAGGATCAAATATGTATGTAGGTATAACCGTAATCAGGTACAGGTGAACTCTCTTAAGGGGGGTAGAGGTGCCAGTTGTGAGGGATTATCCAGATGTGTTTCGGAGGAGTTGCGTGTATGCCAACAGATAGAGATATTGAGTTTCTTATTGATTTAATACCGGTATTTGGACCAATTGCAAAGAGATCGTATAGAATGCCTCGTCATGAGTTAGAGGAATCGAAGAAGCAGATAAGAGAATTGCATGCACATGGATTTATTCGCCCAAGTTCATCACCTTGGGGAGCTCCAGTTTCGTTTGTGGAGAAGAAGGATGTGACCTTGAGAATGTGTGTTGATTATCGTTGTTTGAATGAGGTAACCATTAAGAATAAGTATCCTTTGCCTATGATAAATGGTCTGTTTGACCAGTTGGAGGGAGCTACTGTGTTTTCTAAGATTTACCTTTGTTCTGGTTATCATTAATTAAAGTTTCATGAGCACGATATTCCTAAGACTGCTTTTACCATGAGGTATGGGTTGTATGAATATACTGTTATGTCATTTGGATGGACTAACGCTCATTCGTACTTCATGAATATGATGAACAAGGTGTTTATGGAGTTCTTGGATAAATTTGTGGTGGTTTTCATTGATGATATATTGGTGTTCTCCAAGAATAAGCAAGAGCGTCAGGTGCATCTACGTTTGGTATTGGAGAAATTGAGGGAACATCAACTGTGTGCCAAGTTTAGCAAATGTGAGTTTTGGCTGGATGAGGTAGCATTCCTTGGACATGTTGTGTAAAGTAATGGAGTTGCGATTGATTCATCTAAGGTTGCTGCAGTTACAGAGTGGGAGTCACCCACGTCAGTTGGGGAGATTCACAGCTTTTTGGGTCTTGCAGGTTATTACAGGAGGTTTATTGAGAAATTTTCCAAGATTGCAAAGCCTATGATTGAATTATTGAAGAATGAGAAGAAATTTGTTTGGACTGATGAATGTGAAGCGAGCTTTCGGGAATGGAAGCAGCGTTTGGTTACAACACCAGTCTTAATTCTGTTGGATATACATAAGGACTTCCAGGTATATTGTGATGCTTCTCACAATGACTTGGGAGTGTTTTGATGCAGAAGGTAAAGTTGTTTCATATGCACGTCGACCTTAAGAATCATGAGCATAATTATCCTACACATGATTTGGAACTAGCCTCAGTTGTGCATGCATTTAAAACTTGGAGGCCATATTGTAGCGATCCGACCTCAGACGGTCTAATCTCTGTGCTTAAGTGTCATCCCTGGATCGGTAATGCTGACACACACAGTACTTGAAGGATTTATAATAGAGTAGCAATCACACACATATTACATCGATAGACTCAAGAGAGAACTTATTACAATAATTATGGCTTAAGGCCATCTAAATAAGATAACAGCAGAAGGCTTGGAAGATAAAGTGAGTCCATCAACTCCAACGGCATAGCTGAGTGCACAACAACGACCTAGCGCACCTTACTCTTCGTCTGAAAAATTTGCAACATGATATGTTGCAGCCAAACAAGTCAAGACATGGAATATGCTGGCCATGTAACACAGTAGAGCAATGAACATGATAACTGCTATCACTACATGCATATATGGCTGGTGGAGGCTCTAGGGTTATAATGTTTCAGGAAAAGCCAATTTTTCCCTACAACAAAGGAATATATTTTGTTTAACTATCATGGTAGTTGTTAAACATTGAGAAGGTTCCTCCAACTCAATCCCAATTAAGCAGTATTAATAACCCAACAAATTAATTTAGAGTGATGAGATCAACATGATAATCCAAGAACCAGATACTCAAGATGTCCATAACCGGGGACACGACTAACCATGATTAGTTTGTACACTGCAGAGGTTTATGACTTTTTCCCACAAGACTCGATCTCCTCCGTTGGATTTCTACTACATGGTGTTTGAGAAACGGATGACCGAGACACAGTCTTTCAGAAGCACTAACTCTTTACTCTGGGTAGACAGTTACACCTACTTTCCCATAATAGCTTGTGGCTGCACACGGAATTTTCTAGCATGAATAATCTTATGATCCCTTTGAGCCTGGGTGGCGAACCATAGGATGATCACACGGGTACTCCGGGATATCCTAGGACAACACTGGATTCTCCAGGTGCCCGCAACAAATCCACCCAGATGTGTATTCAAGTAGCCACCTTAAGTTAACCATTAATTAACAATCTCACATCTGTCATGGAATACACTCAAACCCAAACCACGTCTACGAGCATAGCATGGCAATATAATCATAACGTAGAAGTAACTCCCAAGGGTTTGATAATAAAAGGGCAATAGGTTCTACCTCATCATCTACTTCCCAAAACCCACATGTTAAGAGATCCTACTCATGCAATGTTTGAGGGTTGTAACTAATGCATAAAAACTGGGTATGGAAAGAGTATGATCAATGTCTTACTTGCCTTGTTGACGATCCGCAAACCCTAGAGACTCGTAGTAGCACGCTTCGCACTCCAGGAATTCTATCGCAAACAAACAATATCATACATAAGCACTCAAGCAAAGATGCACGGGTAAAACTCAAATAAGAAGATCAAATCTGAAAGTTCAACTGAAGAGATTCGATCCGCAAAAAGAATCAATCGAATCGGAGCTACGGAACTGAAACTACGGTCAAAAAAACTTCGAAATCAAATCTGCTTGAAACCAAATTTAAAATTGTCAAAACCTTGTTCAAGTTGATTAAACAGAAAGAGGGGCTCGAGGCGAAGATTCTGGCGTTGGCTTCACTGGATTTGGACGAACGGTTAAGAGACGGCGAGGGTTTGAAGATCAGGGGCTAATCTGCGATAAAAATTATCATGGATAGGTCCCTGGCCGAAAATAAAATAAAAAGAAAAGACTAACGAATCTAACGTTCATTTCGAACCTAACCGGCGAACAACGTTCGTTAAAATGAACGAACGGACGAACGTCCGCTAAATAAAATAAACCGACGAAAACCGATCTAAGAAATTAAACCGGAAACAAAAAAATCAGGGTTTAACCAAGAAAAACCGACCAGTCAAACAGGGTCAACGGCGGCGGCGGGGCGGCTCGGGGTGGCGAGAGGGGCCCGGGGCGGCGGCTTATAAAGCCCCCCCCCACCCCGTGGTCTCCCACGTGGGAGAGGGCACTGGCGGCGGCGACGCGACTCGCCGAGTCCAAGACGGACACTACAAGACGGAGGTCAAGGCCAACGGGCCACTGGCTGCGACCAAGTGCGGTCCGGGAAAGTTTTTATATATAATTCCGCCGAAAGAAAAATCCTAAAAAAATATAATTTTTTTTCTAAAAATGCCAAAAACAATTTTCATCGTCTAAATAAAATATTTAGAACAAAGTGAACATTTTCTTGGCCTAAAAAAATGCAATTTTGAAAAATGCATATTTTTCTAATTCAAATAAAATAGCAATAAAAATCCAAATAAATGTATTTATTTGATTTTAACATTTTTCCTCCAATATTTCTTTTATTTTGGAGAAGTCATATTATCTCCTCTCATTTATTTTTTCATATTGGAAATATTATTCGGAGAGAAAAATAATTAAAACCAAAATGGTCCTCTTTTCAATATTTGAGAAAATTCAAATATGAAAAGAAAAGAAATCCCCAACACTCTGCGTGGGTCCTTGAGTTGCTTAGGATTTTTAGGATCGCAAAGCAAAATGCAACAAAATATGATATGCATACGATGACCTATGTATAACATTCCAAATTGAAAATTTGGGATGTTACAAACCTAGCCCCCTTAAGATGAATCTCGCCCTCGAGATTCGGATTGGCTAGAAAATAGGTGTGGCTGGTCCTTCCGTAGATCATTCTCTTATTCCCAGGTGGCTTCGTCCTCGGTATGGTGGCTCCACTGAACTTTGCAAAACTTGATAACCTTGCTGCATGTGACTCAGCTGGCAAACTCGAGAATCTTGACTGGTTTCTCCTCATAGGTCAAATCACCATCCAACTGAATTGCTTCCAGGGTCATTGTATCTCTCAGAGGAATATCGGCCATCTCAGCATGGCACTTCTTCAACTGGGAAACGTGAAACACATCATGAACTCCTGACAGTCCTTCTGTAACTCCAACTCAGAGGCCACTTCTCCCATACGTTCCAAAACTCGGTATGGTCCTACAAATCTCGGGGCTAACTTTCCCTTAACTCCAAAACATTTAACACCTCGCAGAGATGACACACGAAGATATGCTCTGTCCCCGATTTCATAGATTACCTCCTTGCGTTTTGAGTCTACATAACTCTTCTGTCTGGACTGAGCTACCTTCAGCCTATCTCGAATCAATTTAACCTTCTCTTCTAACTCTTTGATCAAATCTAGTCCAAACAACTGACGGTCTCCAACTTCATCCCACATTAACGGTGTCCTGCACCTCCTTCCATACAAAGATTCGAAAGGTGCCATCTTCAAACTGGCTTGGTAGTTGTTGTTGTATGAGAACTCTGCGTAGGGCAAGTTGTCATCCCTACTAGATCCATAATCTAGCGCACAAGCTCTCAACATGTCCTCTAGAATCTGATTGACTCTCTCGGTCTGTCCATCTGTCTGCGGATGAAAGGCTGTACTGAACTCTAGTCTGGTTCCCAAAGTCTGGTGCAGCTGGTGCCAAAACTTTGAAGTGAACGGTGTTCCTCTATCCGATACGATGGTCCTTGGAACTCCATGTAGACATACGATCCTGGTCATATATATCTTGGCCAACTTCGCACTTATATAAGTGGTTTTCACTGGGATAAAGTGAGCTACTTTGGTCAGACGATCCACTACTACCAAAATAGAATCATATCCCGATCGGGTCCTTGGTAATCCGGTGATAAAATCCATGCCAAGTTTATCCCACTTCCATTCGGGTATCGACATAGGCTGCAGTAATCATGTTGGTTTCTGATGTTCTGCCTTCACTCTTTGACATACATCACATACGGCTACATACTCGGCAATATCCTTCTTCATTCCTGTCCACCAGAAATGCTCCTTCAAATCCAAATACATCTTGGTGTTTCCGGGGTGTATCGAGTATGGCGAGTCATGGGCCTCCTGAAGTATCAACTTCCTGATGTCTGCATTATTGGGCACGTAAACACGGTCCTCAAACCACAAGGTGTCGTTCTCATCCTCACGAAAACCTTTGGCTTTTCCTTTGCTCATCCTCTCCTTTATCTCGGCAATCTCCTTGTCATCCTTCTGAGCTTCCTGAATCTTTCCCAATAATGTCGACTGAACTTCTAATGCCGCAACAAAACCTCTAGGGACTATCTCCAAACGAAGCTCCCTGAGATCTTCTGCTAACTCCGCTTACGAGGGTATTAGCATAACTTTTCCGGCTCAAGGCGTCTGCTACGACATTGCCCTTGCCTGGATGATAGTGTAACTTCATATCATAATCCTTTATAAGCTCCAACCATCTCCTTTGCCTGAGATTCAGCTCCTTCTGTGTGAAAATGTACTTCAAACTCTTATGATCCGTGTACACATCAAAACGATTTCCAATAAGAAAGTGTATCCAGGTCTTGAGCGCATGCACTACAGCTGCTAACTCCAAATCATGCGTGGCATAGTTCAACTCATGCGGTCAAAGTTGACACGAGGCATATGAAACAACTCTTCCATCTTGCATAAGTACACCTCCAAGTCCTAATCTAGAAGTGTCGCAATACACTTGGAAATCCTTGCATATATCCGGCAGAATCAGCATTGGGGCTGTAACCAAACGTTTCTTCAACTCCTGGAAGCTTGCCTCACATTCATATGTCCATTTGAACTTGGTGTCCTTCTTCAACAACTCCGTCATGGGCTTCGCAATCTTAGAGAAATTCTCAATGAATCTCCGGTAGTATCCCGCGAGTCCTAGAAAACAGCGGATTTCTCCAACTGAGGTGGGTGATAGCCAATCAGTGACTGACTGGACCTTGGTACAATCTACTGCTATACCTTCTCCTGATATAACATTTCCAAGAAATCCAACTTCCTTCAACCAAAACGAACTTGGCATATAACTATGTTCCCTGAGCTTCTCGAGAACTAAGCGCAAATGCTCCTTGTGTTCCTATTCATTATTCGAGTATAGCAAGATATCATCAATGAACACCATGACAAACTTATCCAAGAACTCCATGAACACCTTATTCATCATACTCATGAAATAGGAAGGGGCATTAGTCAATCCAAATGACATAACCGTGTACTCATATAGCCCGTACCTTGTGGTGAAGGTTGTCTTAGGTATATCCCGTTCTCGAATCTTCAGCTGGTGGTATCCCGATCGCAGATCAATCTTGGAGAATACTTTAGCTCCTTGCAGCTGGTCAAATAAATCATTGATCATCGGTAGTGGGTACTTGTTCTTGATCGTCACTTCATTCAATGCCCGGTAATCAACAACCATTCTCATGGATCCATCCTTCTTCTCAACCAAGAGCACTGGGGCTCCCCACGGTGACGAACTTCGTTGAATGCTACCAGATGGATGATCGATGGGGACTTGATTTCCCTCTAATCGGGTTTGAGTCCGGTACGATCGTAGTCTGTTGCAAGCCCGAGGGCGGCGATGCAATCCGGAACTCGTCCAAGGACGAGATGTCAGCCAGATCCATCTTTTCGGAGTGTTCGAGGCCGATGCGGAGGTGATGATTGGCGATCATGGGGGCCAACGTTGGCTTAACGGCCATGCGTGCACCCATGGTGAAACCGCCGAGCTGGAGGACCTGTCATGAAGTTAGGTTCCTTCCAGAAGTGATATCATCATTGATGATAAGGCGAGCCATAGATCCTTCAGTCGACAACACAACGGAACTCTCGATGAAAGCACCAATGTCGGTTTCAAAACCGGCGGATCTCGGGTAGGGGGTCCCGAACCGTGCGTCTGAGGATCAATGGTAACAGGAGACAAAGGGGACACGATGTTTACCCAGTTTCGGGCCCTCTTAAAGGAGGTAAAACCCTACTTCCTGCTGGATTGTATTCGATGAGTATAGGGGTTACAAGAGTTGATCTACCTCGAGATCGTAATGGTTAAACCCTAGCTATCTAGCCTATGAGAATTCTGATTGCCCCTACGGACTAAACCCTCCGGTTTATATACACACCAGAGGGATCTAGGGTTATACAAAGTCAGTTTGCAGAGGAAGGAATAGTACATCCGGACACCAAACTTGTAGTCCACGCATATAGGAGTCCTACCCGAACACAGGAGATTGTCTTCTGCTATTATCTTCATGGCCAATCAGTCCGGCCCGTATAGAATAGGCCGGCCACCCGAGGACTCCCTTATCCAGGACTCCCTCACCCATCAATAGATATCAATGTGAGTGAGTAGGGATTGCCATGCAACAGATGCACTAGAGCTATAAGTTTATGAAATCTCAAAAATAAACTAAGTGGGTGTGCATCCAACTCGCTTGCTCACGAAGACCTAACACAATTTGAGGAAGCCCAACATTGGAATATACAAGCAAAGTTCTATAATGAAAAATTCCCACTAGTATATGAAAGTTACAATATATGAGACTCTCTATCATGAAGATCATGGTGCTACTGTGAAGCACAAGTGTGGTAAAAGGATAGTAGCATTGCCCCTTCTCTCTTTTCTCTCATTTTTATTTGGGATTTCTCTCATTTTTGGCCTCTTTTTTTTGTCCGGAGTCTCATCCCGACTTGTGGGGGAATCATAGTCTCCATCATCCTTTCCTCACCTGAGACAATGCTCTAATAATGAAGATCATCACACTTTTATTTACTTAAAACTCAAGAATTAAAACTCGATACTTAGAACAAAATATGACTCTATATGAATGCCTCCGGCGGTGAATTATGAATGGTGGCATTGCCACAAATACGATGTCAACTACATGATCATGCAAAGCAATATGACAATGATGGAGCGTGCCATAATAAACGGAATGGTGGCAAGTTGCATGGCAATATATCTCGGAATAGCTATGGAAATACCATAATAGGTAGGTATGGTGGCTGTTTTGAGGAAGGTATATGGTGGGTTTAAGGAACCGGCGAAAGTTGCACGGCACTAGAGACGCTAGCAATGGTGGAAGGGTGAGAATGCGTATAATCCATGGACTCAACATTAGTCATAAAGAACTCACATACTTATTGCAAAAATCTATTAGTTATTGAAACAAAGTACTACGGGCATGCTCCTAGGGGGATAGATTGGTAGGGAAAGACCATCGCTCATCCCCGACCGCCACTCATAAGGAAGACAATCAAAAAATAAATCATGCTCCGACTTCATCACATAACGGTTCACCATACATGCATGCTAGGGAATCACAAACTTTAACACAAGTATTTCTTAAATTCACAATTACTTACTTGCATGACTCTAATATCACCATCTTCATATCTCAAAACAATCATAAGGAATCAAACTTCTCATAGTATTCAATGCACTTTATATGAAAGTTTTTATTATATCCCTCTTGGATGCTTATCATATTAGGACTAAATTTATCACCAAAAAAATTACCATCCTGTTTAAAGACTCTCAAAATAATATAAGTGAAGCATTAGAGTTCATCAATTTCTGTAAAATAAAACCACCGCCGTGCTCTAAAAAGATATAAGTGAAGCACTGGAGCAAAATTGCCTAGCTCAAAAGATATAAGTGAAGCACAAAGAGTATTCTAATAAATCACGATTCATGCGTGTCTCTATCAAAAGGTTTGTACAGGAAGGATGATTTTGGCAAACTAAAAAGAAAAGACTCAAATCATACAAGACACTCCAAGAAAAACACATATCATGTGGTGAATAAAAATATAACCTCAAGTAAAGTTGCCGATAGACGAAGACGAAAGAGGGGATGCCTTCCGGGGCATCCCTAAGCATAGGCTCTTGGTTGTCCTTCAATATTACCTTGGGGTGCCTTGGGCATCCCCAAGCTTAGGATCTTGCCACTCCTTATTCCATAGTCCATCAAATCCTTCCCAAAACTTGAAAACTTCACAACACAAAACTCAACAGAAAATCTCATAAGCTCTGTTGGCATAAGAAAATAAATCACCACTTTTGGTACTGTGTGAACTCATTATTTATTTATATTGGTGTAATATCTACTGTATTCCAACTTTTCCATGGTTCATACCCTCGTATACTACCCATAGATTCATCAAAATAAGCAAACAACACATAGAAAGCAGAATCTGTCAAAAACAGAACAGTCTAAAACAATCTGGATATTTCGAATACTTCTGTAACTCCAAAAATTCTGAAAAAATTAGGACAACCTAAGAAATTTGTTTATTAACCTGCTGAAAAAAGAATCAGTATTTTATCACGCTTTTGTTAAAAATGATAATTGTTTTCCTGAGCGCAAAATTTTATGTTTTTCAGCAAGATCAAATCAACTATCACCGTAAGCTATCCCAAAGGTCTTACTTGGCACAAACACTAATTAAAACACAAAACCACATATAACCAGAGGCTAGATGAATTATTTATTGCAAAACAGAACCTAAAACGAAAAAAGAAAAATAAAATTGGGTTGCCTCCCTTAGCTAGGCATTGATAATTTCGATGATGCTCACATGAAAAAGATAGCAATTGAGACACGAAGAGAGCATCATGTAGCATGTGAAAAACACATCTAAGTCTAACATACTTCCTATGCGTAGGAATCTTATAGGCAAACAAATTATCAAGGCAAGCAAATCCTAGCATATGCAAAGAAGAATAAAGAAACAATAACAATCTCAACATAACGAGAGGTAATTTAGTAACATGAAAATTTCTACAACCATATTTTCCTCTGTCATAATAATTGCATGTAGGATCACAATAAAATTCAACAATATAGCTATCATATAAAATATTCTCAACATAATCCACATGCATGCAAAGTTGACACTCTTCCAAAATAGCGGGATTATCATTAAATAAAGTCATGACCTCTCAGAACCCACTTTTATCAAAAATTGCACAAGAGTTATCAATCTCCAAAGTAGTGGGATCATTATTTCCTAAAGTTGACACTCTTACAAACCCACTTTCAATATTATAGCAAACATATTCATCATGAGGCTTAAATAAATTTTCAAGATCATAGGAAGAATCATCCCAATCATGATCATTGCAATAAGTAGTGGATATAGCAAAACTAGCATCCCCAAGCTTAGGGTTTTGCATACTATTAGCACAATTGACATCAATGGAATTTATAGTAAAACCATTGCAATCATGCTTTTTATTCAAGGAGCTACCGTGAATCACTTCATAAATTTCTTCATCGCCATTTTCAGATTCACGAATTTCAAGCAAAACCTCATAAAGATAATCTAGTGCAAAAAACTCACTAGCAATTGGTTCATCATAATTGGATCTCTTAAAAAGATTAGCAAGTGGATCAGGATCTGTCAGGACCGGATTTTCGGGACATTAATTTCCAGAAAATGGCCCTTAAGCTCACCAGCCCCATGATTACTGTTAGCTGATGAGGCACCAACTTGATACAGAAAATTCCGAGCAAAAGGCAAAATATGTAGTACAAGACCATTCTGGCCTATGAGTACAACAAATGGTTTCTAGTGGTTGATGGCGGAAGCGGTTTGTGGGTCATCAGTGTCTATGGGACTCCATCTCCCACAGGAACAGCTGACCAGGTTAACTCCTATCTTCGCGAGGCTGCTATCACCATTGCTTAGGTTCCGGGCCGTCATCGCAACGCTCCTCTCCAAGCAAGAAATCTGGCCAAGACAATAGCCAGGGACAAGCCAGTGAGTACTTTGAATGTACTCGCAAACATTATGAACACGGGTATAATCTAAAAAACGATAATCATGCTCTGAATTATTCTATGGTCACAACGTCGGTCATAAAATAAATTCCACGATGCATGCAAGCAGTGTTATTTATATGCAACATGAATGTGTAGTAACAGAGTAGTAGTAAATGCACCGATCGGGTGGTGAAGCGGCGCCTCGAAAGGTTAATAAATAACGAGCATGCCTCGATCTAAGGCGTCGAGCGACACCACAAAAAGGGCTTATAAATTAAATAAATAACAAGCATGCCACAGTCGGGCGTCTGAACGACACCACATAAAGGGCTTGTAAATAATCACAGTGAATATCCAGGAGGTAGAACCATCCCAGGGATACTCGATAAATTCAAATAATATAACGGGTTAGTCCATAACAAATAATAATCATGATCATCACAAGTCACAAGTCACAAGTCACAATCCAAGTTCTGGTTTAACAGTTTCTCCTCCGAAGACCGACACTAAGACCGACACTTGACCCATCCCAGACTGTAGTCCTTAACCATGGACACGGCTATTCGAATAGATTTAATCTCTGCAGAGGGTGTACTCTTTACCCACGAGTAACGGATTCCTTTAATCCATCGGGACTAATTCCGTCTACGGTCTTTTAATTGAAAACACGCCTAACTCGCACACACCAGCTTAACTTACCGATGTATGGAATCACCCACGACACCTGTTAAGCAAAACTCTAAGTGGGGAGGCTACAACCTCACGTAGCATGGGATCAAATTTATATCGCGCGCTCTAAGGGGTGCCCCCCTCTCGGTCCCAACCGGAAACACCCATGCCCCCGGACCAGGTGGCATGCCAACCGGATGCAGCCGTTATCTTCCACCATGGCCTCTCTGTACAGTGTGTGCTAGGAAGGGGTTGACAACTTACTGAACCGTACCCTACCTACTGCAGGGACAAGTGGCGGCACGAAACAAGTATGGGGGTTACTGAACAAGACTCGATCTACGGCCGACTCAAGGGGTTTAAGTATTTCCTACATGATTAGCCTAACAAATATATTTCCAACCAACAGGTAGAATCACCACTCATCATACCCCGTCATGCCATACCGGACACAACCGTCTCGACGAGGAACTAGGGACAAGCTCGTGTCTACCCAAGACAGAGACTGATGCGGAGCATCCCTCACTCATCCCCACGGACGTGCCTACATCTCCCTCAACACCACCGGGACCCATGACAAGAGCCCGAGCTAAGGCTATTGAAGATAAGGTGAACTCGCTCCTCTCCGAACTTCCTATTTCTACCCATGAGACATGGCTACTACCTCATTCAGAAACTCTATGTGTAATCAGGTACATGGAGGTGAGCCAAGGATCTACGACTTGCAAGAGCCAAGACGGCGAGGACCCCAAGTATGTCGAAGAGGAAGAAGAGATGCGGCTGAAGCTACAGGACACGGACGTCCGACCCCTTCCGGACGTCCGACGATTCCAAGGATACGGACGTCCGACGCCCGGACGTCCGGAACTTCGCCGCCCGAACCGAATCTACGGACGACCGGAGCTGACCGGACGTCCGGACGACAATCACCCGAGCAGAAACTACGGACGACCGACAGCCTACGGACGTCCGGACCCTCCTGAAGCCCCGGACGACCGACCCGCTACGGACGACCGACACACCTTCAGCAGAGAAGAATCGACGGACGTCCGAACGCGTCCGGACGACCGGACCTTCCCGAGCCTCCGGACGTCCGACGCCTTCCGGACGTCCGACGCTCGATGCGGGCTGAGCCCATGTACCTCTTCGTTTTGACTTCCATTTGCACTAAGACTATAAATAGGACCCCCCATCTCCTAGTTAGGGTTAGCATTGGTTTAGCTCATCTTTGGTGTGAGAGCCCTTGCTCATCCACTTGGTTACCTTCTCCTCGAGATCGCGCCTCCTCGGAGAAGATCCTTCCAAGGGATTCAAGACCCCCTTCTAGGGTGGACCCCATCAAGAGCTCCTCACGGAGAAGAACGGTTACTTGTGTAGCTTTCCCTTGTTGATTTTGAATCTTGTGCTACCTTATGTGTTCGGTGATTTAGCACTTGTGTGATTGATCCTGTTGGTTGAGTGATCTCCTCTTGTTTTCCCCGTGTTTTCCCTTTTGTGCTTCCGCGTGTTCTTCGTGATTCCCCGTAGGATCCACTCCAAACGTGAAAGATCGGCCCCTAGGGTTGCGCCCTACATCAGAGACTTTCCCGGCTTCCTTACGGTATGTATGAAAGGCATACGAGGGTGATTACCATCACAACGTATCAAAGTTCAGTAGCACGGAAATCACCAATATGCACTTATGAGTATGCTTCCTATCATCACATAAAATAACGAAACTCCGAGACAAGGAGTGTGGTAATCGTATTCAAACGACACACAAAAATATTATGCCAGAGTTCAGAATGCTTGCCTTCCAGTTGTGGAGGGGTGAGGTGCACTCCAAAACTCTTGAAAGTTATAATCTCCCCTCCAAATTCCTATTTTCAAAAGTATTCAAACAACACATACTTTAAAAACAGTACAAAAAAGTTGCTTGAAATTTTTTCAAATAAATCTTAAAATAAACTAGATTAAATTTGGGAGAGGTGGGAAAAAGAATCAACTCATTTGGAGTTTTATTTAAAAATATATAGCCAGTCAAAGTTTTGTCAAATTTCTGGTTTTTAAATAAAACAGAAAAAGAAAAGAAAACGTTTTGGAATGTACACGTCGAACACGTACTCTGGGAATACGTCTCCACTTACGCCAGCGTGGACCGGCGCTGGGTCACTGACGGTGGGCCCTTTGTGCCCACCGGGTCAGGTTTGACCAGTTCTGCTACGCCGTCCCCTCCGACCGAACAGAGGCGGAGCTTCGGCGAGGCTCGCCGGCGAACGGAGGCATCCCTCGGGGATCTGAGGATATGGGTGTGCTCAGGTGGTCGAGGTGAACCCGTGGGTACCCGCCATGGTCGCCGACGTGGACGGAGTCGCCGGCGACGAGCTTCGCGGCGGAGAAGGCTTCTGGTGGATTTGGGGTTCTGGGCTATGGTGGCTCTCGGTCGGGGCTGAGGCGATGGGCGGCTCCGCACGATCACGTGGAGTCGGGTGGTGGCGCTGGATTGACAGGAGGGGCCTTCGTTGCGACGAAACGGACCGGAGGGTGTCGGCGGCTGTAGCGACCCGACCTCAGACGGTCAAGCCTCTGTGTATCCGTGCCATCCCTGGATCAGTATACTGGCACACACAGTACATCAATGTATATATCAAAGTGGAACCACATGTATAAATAACGTAAAACTGATATATACCTCATAAGTCACAGCGGAAACAGAATAGTCGGGTGTGGAGTCCCATCAACGCCATCGGCAGGTTGAGTGTAGACCGTAACCCTGTACCGTACTCTTACTCGTCGAGGAAATATCTGCAACATGATACGTCGAGGGAGCCCATGTACCCCTTCGTTTTGACTTCCATTTGCACTAAGACTATAAATAGGACCCCCCATCTCCTAGTTAGGGTTAGCATTGGTTTAGCTCATCTTTGGTGTGAGAGCCCTTGCTCATCCACTTGGTTACCTTCTCCTCGGAGATCGCGCCTCCTCGGAGAAGATCCTTCCAAGGGATTCAAGACCCCCTTCTAGGGTGGACCCCATCAAGAGCTCCTCACGGAGAAGAACGGTTACTTGTGTAGCTTTCCCTTGTTGATTTTGAATCTTGTGCTACCTTATGTGTTCGGTGATTTAGCACTTGTGTGATTGATCCTGTTGGTTGAGTGATCTCCTCTTGTTTTCCCCGTGTTTCTCCTTTTGTGCTTCCGCGTGTTCTTCGCGATTCCCGTTAGGATCCACTCCAAACGTGAAAGATCCGCCCCTAGGGTTCCGCCCGACATCATCTTGGTATCATGAGCCACGTTGATCACGTTTTTGGAGCCCCTACCCCTCTTTTTCTAGCTTGATTTTGTTGTGTTCTTGCCTAAATCCGAAAATCCCCACCAAAAAATAGCCCCAAAATTTTTTTTGTGATTTGTTTGTGCGTTGAGATTTTGTTGGATTTGGTCCATGGATTTGTGTTGCTACGTGTGGATCTAGCTTTTCCCACCCTCCCCACCCTTTTCCATCCACCAAACCCCTCGATTTCGACCTCACAATCATCTTCTTCCCCGGAATTCTAGCAGTTCCTCTCCCCGAGCCCGATTTTCGCCCAGACTCCGGACAACCGGAAAAGACCGGACGTCCGACGAAGTCCGGACGACCGTAAAATTACGGACATCCGTAAAACCCTGACCAAACTGAATTTCTTCAGTTCAGACACCACCACCACCCCACATTTCACCACATCTTCCAAACCCAAATACATACATCTTCCACGATACCTCCGATGACGATTTTGGCACATTTTGGTCTTTGAGATTTTGAGTTGTGGCTTCTGTATCCTTTTGTGTTTCGGCTATCTAGGTGCGGTTCGACTTCATCATCACCACGACTCAACTTCGCAAGGGTCTCATCATCGCCAAGGATGGTAACTTCGACGACATCTTTGTCATACCTTGCAATTGCATTGATAGCCCACATTGCCTCATTTTGCGTAGCTTACCCATCGAGACTAGCCATTGAGTATTGCTGGCAACGTGACTTGTGCACCTTAGAGATCATACTCCATATAGCATATCATACCATAGTGGTGCATATCTTGAGATCAACTTGTGTGTCACAAAGTTGTCATAGCAGTATTACATAATTGCTATCTTGGTTCGTTGGATATTGCATGAGAAAAGAGCTCAAAAGAGAAAGAGCCACACAAGCTTTTAAGCAAAGAAGAAAGATAAGCAAAGAGCTTATGAGCAAGAACCATAGCATCATAATACATTAAGATTGTCATATTGGATCATCTTGGATCATAGCAATCAAAACATCATACATATAGCATACTTGGGATAGAGATACTTGCATTTTTGCCTAGTAGGTTGTGCACAAGTTTACGTATCCGCCTATCGAGCAATCGTGCTAGCGTATCTCTAGTATTGTGCAACAAGAGCATTTTTGTGGATTCCACATTTTGGCTCACTTTTGGATTGCACAATCCCATTTATCTATTTGCGTGTGTGTTTCCGTGTTCCTATACTTGCTTGGTCTACTTGTTGCATTTGCAAATTTGTGAATCTTTTCCAACATTATTGACGCCACTTACAATTGCATCAAATTTTGTGCCACCATCCTCACCAAGCTCCACCATAAGCTTTTATTTGTGTAGGTGTGAGAACCGACAAGGATTGGTACCAATAGTGCTATTTCATTGTCCGCATTTGAGTGAACTTGATTCATCATCAACATCGGTCAAAGGTACATTGGTATAAGTTCTTCTCTTTCTAACACTCACATTTTTGCTTGGAATGATGGATAGGCCAAGTACTTCGACCAACCCACTCTTCATCGAGCAAGACGACGACATGTCCTCATACGTCACCAAGAGTCACCTCTTTGGTGCACAACGAGCATTGCACCAAGAACAACAAGCAATGAGCGACCGCATCGACAACCTCGCCACCGACTTGCGACTCTCCGAGCAACGCATAAGAGACTACTTCGATAACAAGTTCGACGCTCACAAGCAAGAGAATGATGCAAGAATGGACGAGATCCGTGCCTTCATGAGGAACCGGCATCATTCCACTTCTTCATCCTCAAGACGGAGCCGCTCGAGTCGACACTGCCACGACACCTTCTACGACTCAAGTACACCGTCATCGAACACTCTTCGACGAGCCGCGCGCCAAGACCGTCATGCATCTCGCAATCCGCTACATGACAAGCATTCACAAGAGCAAGTCGATGAGCAAGTCCCTTGTCCTCAATCAAACCAAGCCGCTTTGCCCAAGCTCAAGAACGACAACGACTACGGGCGCCAAGAGGAAGAAACGAGCCCGTCTACACCAAGAGCAACAAGACGCCGAGGCTCAACGTCTTCAACAACAACAACGAGAAGCGCAAGCTCTTGAGGCGCAACGCGTGCCCTTCAAGAATCAAGTCGAGCTATCGCCAACCGCAATCGCGAACGGCGCAATCAAGAGGAAGCCCTTCGAGAAGAAATCCAAGAGAGGAACTACCAATCACGGTTGCAACGCCAAGTTCCTCAAGCTCCTCCACAAACTCGTCAAGCTCCACTTCAACCTCAAGTTCAACAAGAGCAAGTTGATCATGGTCTTCCTCCACACCAGGAGCAACATGAAGACGATTACAATCAACGTCAAGGACGTCATCATCAACATCGCCAACAACACAATGAAGAGCAACGCTACGGCAAGCTAAAATTCACCATGCCCAAGTACAATGGAAGCAATGACCCCGAAGACTACCTCTCATGGGCATTGAAGGTTGACAAAATCTTCCGGTTGCACAACTACGATGAAGCGAAGAAAATCGCTATGGCATCACTTGAGTTCCAAGACTATGTGCTCATATGGTGGGAACAAATCATTGAGCGACGACAAGCAAGAGGTGAACCTCCAATCACCACTTGGGCTCAAATGAAGGATGTCATGCGAGCACGCTTTGTGCCAACCTACTACAACCGCGACCTCTTCAAGAAACTCCAACTACTCAAGCAAGGAACAAAGAGTGTTGAAGAATACTACAAGGAAATGGAGATAGCCATGATCCGAGCCAATGTCAAAGAAGATGATGAGCAAACTATGGCACGTTTCTTGAATGGACTCAATCATCCCATCAAGAAGATCACCGACTCCCAACCATACTCAACCCTCATTGAGCTCGTGCATCAAGCTACAAAGGCGGAACACCAAGTGCAAGATGACTTCAAGTACGCCAAGTACTCATCCAAGACCTACGGCTTCTCCAACAACCAAGCTTCAACGACTCTTCCAACATCTACATCAACCAAACTTTCTTCAAGAAACGACGACAAGTCAAGTTACAAGAAGACTTCTGACAAGTTCAAGTCGTCCTCCTCCTACTACAAGCAACCTCAAGCCTCGTGCTTCATCCTCTACTCCGACCGATGAGACCATCAAGACAAGCTCCTTCAAGTGTTTCACTTGCGGCGGCCGAGGCCACAAGTCATACGAATGCACCAACAAGCGCACCATGATCCTCAACGATGATGGCACATATGACTCCATGAGTGAAGAGGAGATGGAAGCTCTTGAGCAAGTGGCCATGAACCGGCGAGTGAACAAAGATGAAGATGACCAAGTCTTTTGTGATGAGGATTCGAGCCCCGCTCTCGTTGTCTCCAAGGTCTTGACTCTCCAACATCAACAAGAAGAAGACCAACGATGCCACATCTTCCACACAAAGGCCGGCATCAATGGGAGGTCCGTCAAGGTCATCATCGATGGAGGTAGTTGCCACAACTTGGCAAGTGAAGAACTATGCTTTAAGCTCCAATTGGTAAAGAGGAAGCACCGCACCCTACAAGGTTCAATGGCTAAGTGACTCCGGCACTATACGAGCCGAGCATACGGTCCAAGTCTCTTTCAAAATTGGTGCTTATGAAGACACGTTGGAATGTGATGTGGTCCCTATGACCGTTTGCCACCTACTTCTAGGTCGACCATGGCAATTCGACCGTGGTGTCATCCACAATGGGCGCACCAATCACTATAGCTTCAAGATGAAAGGGAAGGAATATGTGCTACGACCTATGTCTCCTACCCAAGTGATAGCCGACAAGCAAGCCACACATCATAGAGAAAAGAGTGAGAAAGTGATCCACCCAAAAGTGAGTGAGAGCCACAAGCCAAATTTGAGCGACTCTTCGCCTAGAGAGAAAAACCTCATTCTATTTGCCACCAAAAGTGAGATGAGAGAAGTGTGTGAGAACCCATCAAGTGTGATGCACTTTGTCCTTGTGTGCAAGGATGGAGAACCAAACACTAACACCATTCACGAGCTACCTTTGGTGTTTCAATCTCTTTGCAGGAATTTCAAGATGGTTTTCCGATGAGCTACCTCCGGGTCTACCTCCTCTTCGAGGCATTGAGCATCGAATCGACCTCATACCCGGAGCGCCGCTACCAAACAAAGCTCCATACCGCGTCAATCCTAATAAACCAAGGAGATTCAACGGCAAGTACAACAACTAATCGACAACGGTCATGTATGTGAAAGCTTAAGCCCTTGTGCCGTTCCCGTTATACTTGTGCCTAAGCCCGATGGAAGTTTTCGCTTGTGTTCCGATTGTAGACCGATCAATGCGACCACCGTCCGTTATAGGCATCCCATTCCTCGCTTAGATGATATGCTTGATGAACTTAGTGGAGCCAACTTTTTCTCAAAAATTGACCTTAAAAGTGGCTATTACCAAATCCGCATACAAGAGGGTGATGAATGGAAAACTGCTTTCAAAACCAAATTTGGTTTATACGGTGGTTAGTGATGCCTATGGGTCTATCGGAAGCTCCGGTACTTTTGTGCGTCTTATGCATCATGTGCTTCATTCCTTATATTGGAGTCTTTGTTGTGGTTTACTTCGACGATATCCTTGTGTTTAGCAAAACCATGAAAGAACATATTGATCATGTTAGGGCTGTTTTGCAAACCCTTCGCAAAGAAAGTCTTTATGCTAACATGAAGAAATGCACATTTGGTGTTGACAAAGTGGTTTTCTTGGGATTTGTTGTTTCCTCAAAGGGTGTCCATGTTGATGAATCTAAAATTGAAGCAATTAAAACTTGGCCCCAACCCACCAATTTGCAACAAGTGCGTAGCTTTCTTGGTCTTGCGGGTTTTTATCGCTGCTTTGTGAAAGATTTTAGCACAATTGCAGCTCCTTTGCATGCTTTGAGCAAGAAGAATACTCCTTTTGTTTGGGGATCTTTGCAATCCACCGCTTTTGATGAGCTTAAGTCCTTGCTTACTCATGCTCCGATTCTTGCTTTGCCCAACTTTGACAAAACTTTTGAGGTTCATTGTGATGCAAGTGGTACCGAATTGGCGGAGTTTTGATGCAAGAAAAAGCGAGCCATTGCTTATTTTAGTGAAAAACTCTCCGGTGCTCAACTTAATTATCCCATCTATGACAAAGAATTGTATGCTTTAGTGCGTGTGCTACATGTTTGGGAACATTATCTTAGACCTCATGAGTTTGTCATCCATACCGATCATGAAACGCTTAAGTACCTAAAAGGACAAACTAAGTTGAACAAGCGTCATGCCAAATGGAGTGAATTTATAGAATATTTTCATAATGTGATAAAGTACATTAAGGGTAAGGAAAATGTAGTTATGACGCACTTTCACGCATATGCATGCTTATCACTAAACTTGAATTGAATGTTATTGGTTTTGAGCATATAAAAGACTTGTATAAGAATGATCCTTCTTTGCTATTCCTTATGCTAAATGTTTGGCACACACATCTTGGGAGCGATACTACATAAAGGATGATTATCTTATGAGGGCTAACAAACTTTGCATTCCCGAGTCTTCTCTTCGTTTGCTACTTTTGCAAGAGGCTCATGGAGGCGGACTCATGGGACACTTGGGACGCGACAAGACTTTCGCCACGCTCGCCAACAACTACTTTTGGCCCAAGATGTTCCATGACGCATAACGCTTCACCAACCGATGCTTTATATGTCGCAAAGCTAAGTCTAAAGCTCAATCTCATGGTCTTTACATGCCCTTCCTATTCCATATCATCCTTGGGAAGACATTAGCATGGATTTTATACTTGGTTTGCCTAGAACTCAAAATGGAAAGGACTCCGTGTTTGTTGTTGTGGATAGATTTTCTAAGATGGCACATTTCATTCCTTGCAACAAGATAGACGATGCTTCACATGTTGCAAATCTCTTTTGTAGGGAAATCTTGCGACTCCATGGAGTACCAAAGACAATCGCCTCCGATCGTGACGTCAAGTTCTTGAGTTACTTTTGAAGACCCTATGCGCCAAGCTCGAATCAAGCTATTGGTCTCATCCGCATACCACCCTCAAACCGACGGCCAAACGGAGGTGACGAACCAAGCACACTATCCACTCTACTTCGTGTCTTGATCAAAAGAACATCAAGGAGTGGGAAGCATGTCTACCCGTCAGCCGAAAGTACGCCTACAACCGTGCAAGACATTCGACTACCCCAAGTCCCCTTCGAGGTCGCTTCACGGCTTCAACCCGTTGTCACCATTGGACATTCTACCTCTTCATCTACAAGAGCGCACCAACATGGATGCGAGTGAACGGGCAAGCTACATCAAAAAGATACATGAGGATACAAGACATGCCATCGAACGCCAAGTTCATCGACTAACGACCAAGCTCAACATCAACAAGCAACCCATGGTCTTCAACATTGGTGATCTAGTATGGCAGCACCTTCGCAAGGACCGCTTCCCCAACGAACGCAAGTCCAAGCTTCTCCCTCGAGCAGACGGACCTTTCAAGGTGCTAGCACGCTACAACGACAACGCCTACAAGATCGACCTACCTCAACACAAGTACAATGTGAGAAACATCTTCAACGTCAAGGACCTTGCACCTTACCATGGAGATGATCCTCTTGATCCGAGGTCGGATCTCTCCAAGGGGAGATGATGCGAGCATCCCTCACTCATCCCCACGGACGTGCCTACATCTCCCTCAACACCACCGGGACCCATGACAAGAGCCCGAGCTAAGGCTATTGAAGATAAGGTGAACTCGCTCCTCTCCGAACTTCCTATTTCTACCCATGAGACATGGCTACTACCTCATTCATAAACTCGATGTGTAATCAAGTACATGGAGGTGAGCCAAGGATCTACGACTTGCAAGAGCCAAGACGGCGAGGACCCCAAGTATGTCGAAGAGGAAGAAGAGATGCGGTGGCTGAGACACGGACGTCCGACCCTTCCGGACGTCCGACGATTCCTGTGACACGGACGTCCGACGCCTCCTCGGACGTCCGGAACTTCACACCCGAACCAAAACTACGGACGACCGAGGCGACCGGACGTCCGGACGACAATCACCCGAGCGTAAACTACGGACGACCGGCCAGCCTCATTTAACGTCCGGACCCTCCTGGCCCCGGACGACCGACCTGCTACGGACGGCATCGGCTACACCTTTCAAGAGAGAAGAATCGACGGACGTCTCGACGCCGTCCCGGACGACCGGACCTTCCCGAGCCTCCGGACGTCCGACGCCTTCCGAACGTCCGACGCCTGATGCGGGCTGGAGCCCATGTACCCCTTCGTTTTGACTTCCATTTGCACTAAGACTATAAATAGGACCCCCCATCTCCTAGTTAGGGTTAGCATTGGTTTAGCTCATCTTTGGTGTGAGAGCCCTTGCTCATCCACTTGGTTACCTTCTCCTCGGAGATCGCGCCTCCTCGGAGAAGATCCTTCCAAGGGATTCAAGACCCCCTTCTAGGGTGGACCCCATCAAGACCTCCTCACGGAGAAGAACGGTTACTTGTGTAGCTTTCCCTTGTTGATTTTGAATCTTGTGCTACCTTATGTGTTCGGTGATTTAGCACTTGTGTGATTGATCCTGTTGGTTGAGTGATCTCCTCTTGTTTTCCCGTGTTTTCCCTTTTGTGCTTCCGCGTGTTCTTCGTGATTCCCCGTGAGGATCCACTCCAAGCGTGAAAGATCGGCCCCTAGGGTTGCGCCTACATCGAGACTTTCGGCTTCCTTACGGTATGTATGAAAGGCATACGAGGGTGATTACCGTCTGGCGTATCAAAGTTCAAGAGTACGGAAATCACCAATATGCACTTATGAGTATGCTTCCTATCATCACATAAAATAACGAAACTCCGAGACAAGGAGTGTGGTAATCGTATTCAAACGACACACAAAAATATTATGCCGAGTTCAGAATGCTTGCCTTCCAGCTTGTGGAGGGGTGAGGTGCACTCCAAAACTCTTGAAAGTTATAATCTCCCTCCAAATTCCTATTTTCAAAAGTATTCAAACAACACATACTTTAAAAACAGTACAAAAAGTTGCTTGAAATTTTTCAAATAAATCTTAAAATAAACTAGATTAAATTTGGGAGAGGTGGGAAAAAGAATCAACTCATTTGGAGTTTTATTTAAAAATATATAGCCAGTCAAAGTTTTGTCAAATTTCTGGTTTTTAAATAAAACAGAAAAAGAAAAGAAAACGTTTTGGAATGTACACGCTTAACACGTACTGGGAATACGTCTCACTTACGCTCGTGGACCGGCGCTGGTCATTCGACGGTGGGCCCTTCAGCCCACCGGGTCAGGTTTGACCGATTTAGCCCACGTACAAGGCCGTCCCCTCCGACCGAACAGAGAGGCGGAGCTTGGCGAGGCTCGCCCGTGAACTGAGGCATCCTCGGGATCTGAGGATATGGGTGTGCTCAGGTGGTCGAGGTGAACCCGTGGTACCCGCCATGGTCGCCGACGGCGATTTGGAGTCGCCGCGACGAAGCTTCATGGCGGAGAAGGCTTCCGTGGATTTGGGGTTCTGGCTATGGTGGCTCTCGGTGGGAGGCGATGGGCGGCTCCGCATTGCGATCACGTGGAGTCGGGTGGTGGCGCCGATTGACAGAGGGGCCTTCGCTATGGCGACGTAAACGGACGGAGAGGGTGTCGGCGGTCGCGACCCGACCTCGACGGTCAAGCCTCGTGTATCCGTGCCATCCTCGGATCGATATCTTTGGCACACACAGTACATCAATGTATATATCAAAGTGGAACCACATGTATAAATAACGTAAAACTGATATATACCTCATAAGTCACAGCCGAAATGCAGAATAGTCGGGTGTGGAGTCCCATCAACGCCATCGGCGAGTTGAGTGTAGACCGTAACCACATGCCGTACTCTTACTGCGTCGAGGAAATATCTGCAACATGATACGTTGCAGCCGTGTAGGTCAAGACATTGAATGTACCGCAAGATCACAACATGAGAAAACAGATGGTAAAACTATACTATATGCGGTATGGCTTTGTGGCTCAGATCTGAGTTTTGTTTGCGTAAAAGCTGGTTTTATTTTCCCTACATCAAAGGAATAAATGAAGTCTGTACTATAGAGTTTTCTATCATGACATGGTTCCGCCAACCGATGTCTCATAGCCCAAATTCATCACAAGTTGCCCACAATTAAGTTATCGGTCCGTGTTGAGAGTTCGAGATAGATGCAGTCCAGATGCTCAAATTGTCCGTAACAAAGGACACGGCTAATCGATTAGGTTTAAACCCTCTGCAGAGGTTTGTACACTTTACCCGCAAGATTCGATCCCTCTCTTTACGTTCTCGCACTTCAGGGTGTTTGAGAACAAGATGACCGAAACATGGTCTTCCTCAAGAGTTCCTCGACCACCACCGTCCGTGCCCATCCAATCCTACCGTAGTTCTACATCTGCTAGCACCGCCCCAGCCAGATTCACCACTAAGGTCAACCAAGCCGTGAGCCCATAATGACTTGCGGTTGCAGGTAAGCTTCCCGGCATGAAGTATTCTTCCGTCTCTTTGAGTGCAGGTGAAGCTTTCCGCAAGATGTCATGGCACTTCTCCATGCATCCCGGCCAACCACCGGTTTCTCCAGGTGCCCGTCAACAAATCCTTCACCCAAGAGTGTGTATTGAATTCTTGTCTCGAGTCTTGAAGTCTTGAGGCCTTGAAGATGCAGTCCTTGCAGATTCCATCATGGAGTTGTCGCCATTGACGTAGATCCTGCATTCTCACACCACTCTCGTGCACTCATACCAAACCCCGCCTACTATAGCGTAGCATTAAAATAAATAACGTCCGGGCTTGGTAACAGGGTGATGGGTTCCTACCTCATGCATACTAATCAACTACAAGAATTCAATATCACTACTGGAGGGTGGTTGCAAAGATGCCACTAAATGCAATAAAACATAGGTATGAAAGCATGGTCAAAGTGAACTTGCCCGGTATCTTTGATGAAGATATAAACGCTCTGGAAACTTGTTAAAACTATTCGTCACTCCGATGTAAATCTATATAGTCAAACATAGCATTCATATAAGCAAACATCCTAGCAAATAATTCTAACACTCATAATAAAACCAACAAATAAAAATGCAAATCAAGGGACACCAAATAAAAACAAAGGAAAACTACACAACAAAACTACTAAAGAAAACTCACATAACACAAAAATAGTTTTATCCTAAGTAAAACTTAACAAAGAAAATACTAAACTAATAATTTTAGAAGAAAGTAAAATTTAAATCAACTAAGTTAACAGAAAGTATTTTTCATAAAGTTTTACTAGCAAAAGAAAATCCATAAAAGCTAAATTAAAGCTCTAATTATGCTTAAAACAAAACTAGTAAGAAAAATAGAATAAAAATTTTATTTATTGTAAATAAAAGTTCATGTTCTAAAGCTACATAAACTAATCTAAAATAAACTATCACATAGGAAAAATAAAATTATTTGCTAATTAAAACAATAGGAAAACAGTAGCTAGTTAAATAATTAAGAAAAACATGATTCTGCTTAAAACTATTTTTTATTAATCCTAAAATGCCCAAATAAATTCCTACGGTTTGGCAAATGTCAAAACAAAGTTGTGACAAAAAGAATCACTAAAAATAATATTCCTAACTCATTTTATAGCAGATTTACTATTCTGACTAAAACTAAATTAAAGCAATTTAAAATAATTTTAACATAGCTAATAATATTTTCTACAGAAACTATAGAAAATTTGCAACCCAACAAAAAAGAATCACCTAAAAATATTAAACAGAATAAAAGATATGAATTTTTCAAAAGCAGGAACTATTCATTAAAAGCAGAAAACGAAAATAAATGAAAAATGGCCTAATGGGCCTAAACTACGACCGAGCGTAATATAAACTAAACGGGCCTAGGGTTAAACGAAGTCGGGCCAGCTAAATAAAATAAAACCCTAACTAAAAACTAAATCGACTAAACCGGTCGAACTGGTTTTGTATAAAGAACATACCCCTTCGGGGGTGTTCTAATCTACGCCGTAGATTTGAGATCGGACGGCGGGGTGGAGCTCCGGCGACTCACCGGAGTTTGGACGGCGGAGGCGGCTCGGTGGCGAGTGTGCCGGCAGCTCCGGGCTGTCGAGGAGGTCGGCGGAGAGCTCCATGGTGCGGACGAGCTGTGGAGGTGTTTGGTGGAGTCGGTGGAGGTCGGGAGGTGTAGGGGCACGGCCAAGGGGAAATGGCGGCGGCGGCTCGGGCTCCCGGGCGTGAGAGAGAGGAGGAGGGTTCATGAGGCGAGGGAATGGGGAATGCGGGGAGGGTATAAATAGGGGGGCCTCGGCGTGGCAAGGGAGGCGATCGGGAGGATCGGATCCCGGATCTCACGGATCCCGGCGATCGGCGGCAAGAGACTGGCGTTGCGTGGGCGGGGGTTGAAGGAGGGTGGGGTCCGCTGGCGGTGGGGAGAGGCGCGGTCTCGCCGATCGACCGAGCCGAGAGGTTTCATGTAGGAGGGTCGATCGGCCTCGTGGCTCTCATTGGCTTGGGCCGCCTGGTGGGTGGCAAGTATTGGGCTGGGCGATGCTGGCGCTGGGAGGGGTTTTCTTTTTTAAATTTTTTTAATAAAACAAAAACAGAGATAAAACATAAACTATAAATATTTTATATAGGACATATATATACCAAAATGATCGTGGAATATTCCTATCATTTGAACATTTTTCAAAGGCAAAATCCAAACTTTATAAAATTCATTTTTTTCAAATTCAAATAAAACTCAAATTTGAATTCAAAACTTTTGGCATTGTTTTCCTCTGATATTTTTGGAGTGTCATGTTTACTCCTCTCATACTTTTGCTCAAGTATTTATCGTGCATAGTTTTTGATATGATTCCCACTTGCCAAAGTTTGAATTCAAATTCCAAAACTCAAATTTGAAAGAGGGTTTCAAGGCACTTTCAAATGACTTTCAATTTGATACTTTTTAACTTCCAACTCATATTTCATATAATTGAAGAAGTCATTTTATCTTCCCTCATGAAAATCATTGAGTTGCATAAAGTTTTGAATTTGAAATATTCCCAAATGAAATTCAAATCTTTTCCAAAACCCTTTTCCTTTCAAAATGGAAGAAGTCATGTCATCTTCACTCTAGGGTTTGGTGTTGGAATAAACTTGAATTCATTGGGATCCAAAAGGCAAAGGGAAAAGTTTGGGAAAGTCATTTCATTCCTCTCATTCAAATTTCAAAATTTTTCAAATTCCACTCAGTTTCACTCAATCAATCAAACCATCAATCATACAACAAGCATAGTTATTTATCTAATATAACATTCCAAAATTTAGAATTTTGGGATGTTACAAACCTACCACACTTAAAATGAATCTCGTCCTCGAGATTCGAAGAGGCTAGCAAGAAAAGGTTAGGGGTTGGGGGTCTTCTAGCAAATATTTTGGTCGGAAAGGTCAGAGGTGCTACCACACTTAAAAACAAGGTTACGGTTCCAATAAACTCAGATACTTCCTCTGGAGTGTTGACAATGTATGTCTCTGCACATATCTTACAATAGCTCGTTCATTTAACGCTTCTTCGCCGTAAGCATAGAGTTTCCTCAAAATCTTGGGTTGGTTCGTCAAAGTTGAAGTTCGTCCGAGACTGGATCTTCTTAGCTGATAGGTCTGTCGCCAATACTAAACAACTATCGAAAATCTCATGGTGGTCGACAATTCATGGTTTCTCCTGCGAGAAAATGGTCGGGGTTGGATCTCAGCGTATAACCTACGATTGGCAAGGTTGCCTCAGAAGGGTTCCATCGTCCTACCATTCTATGGTTTTATGGCTTATCGCGTCGACACTCTTCTAAGGTTTTCAAGGCTCTCTGATTTTCCATCAACATATGATAGTTCATGATAGAAGTCTCCGGTATGGGGCCAATCCATCCCGTGCATTTGAATCATTACCACATAACGTAAACAAGTGAATCACGTATTCTAACACTTGGGCATACTCACAAGCATTGCAGAATTTCTCTTGTTCTCTAACTGGTTCGAGTAAATCCTTTAGTTCAGCAAGCCAAACAAAACATCTATCGTTCTTCACAACTCTTGGGTTTTCGTAACCTCCTAAGAAACGCTGTCTTTACGTGAAATCACAGCCTTCTTCCAAAATTTCTTCTTCTAGGGAGTACTTGATCCTTATTTATTCTTGGGCCTGTGGGTTATGGGCCACTTCAACACATGTATAGCTTTAACTCATCCTCGGAGTTACATTTGTTCCATATTCCAACATTACACCGACTTTAATTCCATCAGTACTTCCTTTCTTCATATCGATCATATCAAATAAAACTCCAACTCATTTTGTCCAAACTTCACTCCGTGGAATATCATTATCATTTCCATGGGTCAGGTGTCCTCACAGGGTACTACCACCCTTGAAATGCACAAATTCTTCCATAGACCATATTTTTCTCATATCCTCGAAAATGGTCAAAACTCTTTGTTCATAGAGTAACAACTCATAAAATTCAACATATGAAATCGTCACACCTTAACTTTATTGATTCATGCATTCATTACAATCTCCGAGCACCCATTACATAACTCAACTCATCGAACTCATAAAAATGAAATTGCTTCCTACTACACTTACTACCAATATCAAAGTTCCAACTACTCAGCTCCAAATTTTCATCTTCTCGGGACATTTAGTAGCATAATGTCTTGCTTCCTTGCAATGAAAACAAATAACTTTCGATAAGTCTTTGGGCTTCTTGGAGATGGTGCCTGCTTCCTTGAGTTCCTTGCTTCCTTTCGAGACAATGATTGGCATAATGCCCGGCGTCCTTACATTCAAAACAGTGTAATATGACTCTTGTCCCTCTTTGCGTAAATTAGGTTGTTCTAAGGGTGTCTTTGTTTTCTCTTCCGGGTTTCTTCGTTACGATCAAACCTTCTATTCCACTCGTGGATCAAACTCTATTGCTTCCGTCGAAGTATCCCAAATACTCTTTTCTTTCCTTGGTGCAATCTTGTGAAAATGTCCTTCTTCTCCACATGAATAGCAGTGCATTGGAGTAAAATCTGCTGAGGCCTTCTCCATCGTGGTCTTCAACACATTCCTTCATCATGTGTTCTTTCATAACTTCTCGGAGCGCTTTCTTTCATTCCTTCTTCCTGCTCTGAATAGTTTGCTTGCACCGTGGGGTAAATGTGACACCGAGTCGGGTAGTGGGTGGTTCCTTCACACAAGAAACAAGTCACCGACTAGTTGGGCATTCCTCACCGGGTGTTTCTCCTCACAATGAGGGCATCCATCCTTGTGTTCCTCCTGGTGTGTCCTATTTCTCCGCAAATCTTGCAGGCACAAGGTTTATTTCTTGGTGTATCATGTTGCTTCCGGATAAGACGAGATCTTGTCGAGTCTTCTTTGAATTCCTCCCAAGTTTTTGCTCCGTTGCATCCTTGTATGGCTTGATGCATTTTCCACCAGGTTGCAAGACTCTCCGTAAAATCTTGAAGAGCATATTGAACCTCATACTTCCTTGCAATCATTTTCTTCTCAAGTGATCCTCCATGTTTTGAATCCATAGCTCGTGACTCCAACCGAGTCATCGGTCCAGAAGAATACCAGTCCTTCTTCATTCATCATCTATGGCTCCAAGGGTTTTAGGGTGAGATAAGAGAGAGTTGGATAGAGAGATACACACAATACAAACAATAGTTTTGAAGAAAGCGAGTTTTATTTTGGGGCTGTCGGAAAACATCAAACAAAATGACAGCTCACAAATCATCACATCTAACGTGGGTGTATAACAGGGTTTGGTCTCTAAAGGTCAAATAATTCTTCAGAACTTCAAATTCTTGGTCTTCGTAGTCTTCAATTGTTGCGCTTCAACTCTTCTAATGCATGGTGAAATCCTGGTTACTTTGAAGAGGTCATCAGCTGTCCGATATCTTTCTTGGAGTGACTTCAGTTGATCTTCCGTGTGGTCAAAAGGGAAATGTGTATATTCTAACTACTTGAGGTCAGAGGGACTACTTGATAAAATCAGAAAAGACGAGAAGTAAAGGATCCTTTTGAAAATAAAGTTTTAGAGATTTCCTGTCCTAGGGGCTTTCCGATTTCTAGGGTCACCTCCTACAGTCAACATGTGCTCTGATACCATATCTGTAGCGACCCGACCTCGCACGGTCAAGCCTTCTGTATCCGTGCCATCCACGGATCAAGATATCTTTGGCACACACGGTACATCAATGTATATATCAAAGTGGAACCACATGTATAAATAACGTAAAACTGATATATACCTCATAAGTCACGCCGAAAAGCAGAATAGTCGGGTGTGGAGTCCCATCAACGCCATCGGCGAGGTTGAGTGTAGACCGTAACCTTGTACCGTACTCTTACTGTCGAGGAAATATCTGCAACATGATACGTTGCAGCCGTAGGTCAAGACATTGAATGTACCGCAAGATCACAACATGAGAAAAGCAGATGGTAAAACTATACTATATGCAAGATGGCTTTGTGGCTCAGATTCGAAGTTTTGTTTATGTAAAAGCTGGTTTTATTTTCCCTACATCAAAGGAATAAATGAAGTCTGTACTATAGAGTTTTCTATCATGACATGGTTCCGCCAACCGATGTCTCATAGCCCAAATTCATCACAAGTTGCCCACAATTAAGTTATCATCCGTGTTGAGAGTTCCGAGATAGATCCAGTCCGGATGCTCAAATTGTCCGTAATCGGGACACGGCTAATCGATTAGGTTTAAACCCTCTGCAGAGGTTTGTACACTTTACCCATAAGATTCGATCCTCTCTTTACGCTTCTCGCACTTCGTGGTGTTTGAGAACAAGATGACCAAACATGGTCTTCCGAAGAGTTCCTCGACCACCGCCCCAAGGCTCATCCAATCCTACCGTAGTTCTACATCTCGCTAGCACCGTCCCAACCAGATTCACCACTAAGGTCAACCAAGCCAGAGCCCATAATGACTTGCGGTTGCCGCAGGTAAGCTTCCGGGCATGAAGTATTCTTCCGCTCTTTGAGTCCGGGTGAAGCTTTCCGCAAGATGTCATGGCGCTTCAGCATGCATCCCGCCAACCACTGGTTTCTCCAGGTGCCCGTCAACCGTCCTTCACCCAAAGAGTGTGTATTGAATTCTTGTCTCAGTCTTGAAGTCTTGAGGCCTTGAAGATGCAGCCTTGCAGATTCCATCATGGAGTTGTCGTCATTGACGAGATCCTGCATTCTCACACCACTCTCGTGCACTCATACCAAACCCCGTCTACTATAGCGTAGCATTAAAATAAATAACGTCCGGGCTTGGTAACAGGTGATGGGTTCCTACCTCATGCATACTAATCAACTACAAGAATTCAATATCACCTCTTTGGAGGGTGGTTGCAAAGATGCCACTAAATGCAATAAAACATAGGTATGAAAGCATGGTCAAAGTGAACTTGCACAGTATGCTGATGAAGATATAAACGCTCTCGGAAACTTGTTAAAACTATTCGTCACTCCGATGTAAATCTATATAGTCAAACATAGCATTCATATAAGCAAACATCCTAGCAAATAATTCTAACACTCATAATAAAACCAACAAATAAAAATACAAATCAAGGGACACCAAATAAAAACAAAGGAAAACTACACAACAAAACTACTAAAGAAAACTCACGTAACACAAAAATAGTTTTATCCTAAGTAAAACTTAACAAAGAAAATACTAAACTAATAATTTTAGAAGAAAGTAAAATTTAAATCAACTAAGTTAACGTAAAGTATTTTTCATAAAGTTTTACTAGCAAAAGAAAATCCATAAAAGCTAAATTAAAGCTCTAATTATGCTTAAAACAAAACTAGTAAGAAAAATAGAATAAAAATTTTATTTATTGTAAATAAAAGTTCATGTTCTAAAGCTACATAAACTAATCTAAAATAAACTATCACATAGGAAAAATAAAATTATTTGCTAATTAAAACAATAGGAAAACAGTAGCTAGTTAAATAATTAAGAAAAACATGATTCTGCTTAAAACTATTTTTTTATTAATCCTAAAATGCCCAAATAAATTCCCTACGGTTTGGCAATGTCAAAACAAAGTTGTGACAAAAAGAATCACTAAAAAATAATATTCCTAACTAATTTTATAGCAGATTTACTATTCGACTAAAACTAAATTAAAGCAATTTAAAAATAATAACATAGCTAATAATATTTTCTACAGAAACTATAGAAAATTTTCAACCCAACAAAAAAAGAATCACCTAAAAAATATTAAACAGAATAAAAGATATGAATTTTTCAAAATAGGAACTATTCCATTAAAACAGAAAACGAAAATAAATGAAAAATGGCCTAATGGGCCTAAAATACATGACCGAGCGTAATATAAACTAAACGGGCCTAGGGTTAAACGAGTCGGGCGGCTAAATAAAATAAAACCCTAACTAAAAACTAAACCGGACTAAACCTGGTCGAACTGGTTTTGTATAAAGAACATACCCCTTGGGTGTTCTAATCTCGCCGTAGGTGGGAGATCGGACGCGGTGGAGCTCCGCGACTCACCCGGAGTTTGGACGGCGGCGGCTCGGTGGCGAAGTGTGCCGACGGCTCCGGCCGTCAGGAGGTCGGCGGAGAGCTCCAGTGCTTGAACGAGCTCGGGAGGTGTTTGGTGGAGTCGGTGGAGGTCGGGAGGTGTAGGGCGGCGGCCAAGTAGGGAAATGGCGGCGGTCGGCTGGCTCCCGATGGCGTGAGAGAGGAGGAGGGGTTCCAGCAGGGGCGAGGGGAATGGGGTGCGGGGAGGGTATAAATAGGGGGGGGCTCATGCGTGGCAAGGAGGCGTCGGGAGGATCGGATCCGGATCTCCACGGGATCCGGCGATCAGCATGACACCGGCGTTAACTGCGTGAGGGGGTTGAAGGAGGGTGGGAATCCGCTTTGGCAAATTGGGGAGAGGTGCGTGGCGGTCTCGATCGATCGACCCAAGCCGGAGAGGATTCCAGGCGAGGGAGGTCGGTCGGCTCGCTGGCTCAGCCCGGCTGGCCAGTTGGGCCGCTGGTAGGCAGTCTGGCTGTGGGCAGTGGCCGGCATTCGGCTGGCGCACTGGGGGGGTTTCTTTTTTAAATTTTTTTTTAATAAAACAAAAACAGAGATAAAACATAAATATAAATATTTTAAATAGGACATAAATATACAAAAATGATCATGGGAATATTCAATATCATTTGAACATTTTTCCAAAGGCAAAATCCAAACTTTATAAAAATTCATTTTTTTCAAATTCAAATAAAACTCAAATTTGAATTCAAAACTTTTGGCATTGTTTTCCTCTGATATTTTTGGAGTGTCATGTTTACTCCTCTCATACTTTTGCTCAAGTATTTATCAGGCATAGTTTTTGATATGATTCCACTTGCCAAAGTTTGAATTCAAATTCCAAAACTCAAATTTGAAAGAGGGTTTCAAGGCACTTTCAAATGACTTTCAATTTGATACTTTTAACTTCCAACTCATATTTCATATAATTGAAGAAGTCATTTTATCTTCCCTCATGAAAATCATTGAGTTGCATAAAGTTTTGAATTTGAAATATTCCCAAATGAAATTCAAATCTTTTCCAAAACCCTTTTCCTTTCAAAATGGAAGAAGTCATGTCATCTTCACTCTAGGGTTTGGTGTTGGAATGAACTTGTATTCATTGGGATCCAAAAGGCAAAGGAACAGTTTGGGAAAGTCATTTCATTCCCTCTCATTCAACTTTCAAAAGTTTTCAAATTCCACTCAGTTTCACTCAATCAATCAAACCATCAATCAGACAACAAGCATAGTTATTTATCTAATATAAAATTCCAAAATTTAGAATTTTGGGATGTTACAGCGGCCGAACCGGCCGGAGACGGGGGAGAAGGCCCTTCCCCGACGATGGCTGGCTGTGGGGGTGCTATGGGGGTGGCCTGAGGCTGCCTGCGGACTCGGTTGAGCTTCGGGGCCCTTAAATAGGCGAAAGCAATGGCGGTTCTGCGACGGCGGGATAAGATCACCGGCCACCGCCATTCTGTAGAAAGCAGCAGAGGGACGTGGCGGCGACGGGCGCTTGCTGACAAGTTGTGGATGATCTCGGACTGCTCCACGGGCGTGGCGCGTTAGGGTGGTTTCGGCGGCGCCAGTGAAGAGAGGCTGTCGGGCGATGGCGGCGTTATGGTGGCGGCGTAGGGCGCCAGAGGGGGCGGTGGCCTGCGGTGAAGGAGGGGTCGGTGCAGCGGCTGGGAGAGGGAGAGGCCAGGACGGGCGCTGGGAGGCGGCAACGCTGACGCTGGGCGACCTGCATGTGCACGTGCAAAACACGCGCTGGGAGCGCCAGGCGCAGACGCCAAAGCGCCGATTTAAATGTCGGCGTGTGCTAGAGAATTAGGATGAGGCTGGGGATTAGCAGGCCTTGGTTAGGGTCGTCTAGGAGCTTAGTGGACATGCTAGTTTGTCCAGAGGTGCAAGGTCACAGTGCAAAACTAGAATCATGCCAAAACTGATCATGCCCATAAGGTGTTTGACAAAATGCCAAGGGCACTTAGGCATTTCTTGGGGTGGCCAAACTCTCCAGATCCTAGTCTCTTTAGGTGCAAAAGAGGGTGGTAAGGTCATTTGGGCAAAAGAAGAAACTTGCTAGTGGAAGTTTGTGAGAAAACCGATTCGGATGTAAAGAAAAGGGCATAATTGCATGCACTTAAAATCCTCCAATGGGTCCAACCTCCTGGACTTAAGGGTTTGGTAAGGTGTACTACAAGCAGGAGAAAGCTCATGGTCACTAGAGCACAAATAATTAGGGATGCAGTAGAAAACAGCCAATGGGCGTAATAAAAATGAGATTGATTTACTCATTTTTTCAAAGAACATCAACTGGGCTTTTGCATAAAGTGCGATAATATGCTCTCTACTGACATCCCCTAATTTTGGTGGGAGTTTTAAAGAAATATTTAAAAAGGTTGTAGTGCAAAATTGCCCACCGGACCAGATTTGAAAATTTGATGTAGAGCTCAAAATATCCAAAGAATGAAATATATTTTTGCATAAAAGTGATTTAAAAACATCACATGACATCTCCAAATTTTGGTGGGATTTTTAAATAAATTTATCAAAGGGTTGCAAAGTGCAAATGGAACCCTAAAACTTTATGAAATACCAATTTAGAGAAATAAAGCTCGGGGAAAATATTTATATAGATAATCCCACCGATAAAAGAATTGTTTTATTTGAGAGGGAAATAAGTCCAATAATGATCGAGAAGTTTTCACTTGGGGTAAAACTCCACAATAATAAAGAAAAGAATGGTTCTGAAATCAAAAAGGAAATCCAGAAAATAAAGGTTTAAGTTTCCTGGCAAAATTTTAATAAACAAAACATGGTTAAATTTTTGGGGCGTCACAACACTACCCCCCTTAAGAAAAAATCTCGTCCTCGAGATTTGTTAAGAGTTGTTTTTGAAAATATTACTCCCACTAGTTGAAAACAAAAAGTCTACTCATAGCACAAACTTCGTGTCGTCGAGGTTGGTTTTTGGTAGCTACGTCCGAGGTTAAAATGCAATTGCACATCGACATACTCATGCATGGCTAAAATATAGGGGTGCACAAGCAAATAACATTTAATCACGGCGATACAGGATCACACAGTTACAAGGCGAGGACATACTAAGACTCGGTACTACTCGAGCGACTCTAGTCTACCTCGTTAATATCTAAGCGGGCTTGCCTTGAGGACGTCGAGGCTTCTCCACGGTTTTCACCGTCGGGATTAGCTGGAGGAGGTTGAGGGACTGCAGGGTCGGGGTAGCGATGATGACCATCTCGGGGATTGTTGGCCACTATCCCGTTGGAATGTGTTCCCAAAAGGCGACGAAGCACTTCTGGGGTCATCAAAGCACCTTGGTTGATGGCTGGGGCTGACCTCAAGGTCTCGATTGGTTGCCCGAACAGTACGACTGGGTTGTCGGCGTCGCGCTCATCTTCTCTTCTTGCTGGGGCTCGGCGGATCAGTTCTCCACGAGCTGCGATCAGATCAAGGGTGATTTGATCGAACATATCCTCCTCGTGCGCACTTACATAGCGCACTGGATGCAACAATCACGAGGTCCGTCTCGTGATCTCCGCTGGCAACACAGGGGTAGCCTACCATACCCGTCACGCTTTGGGGTAGTAGTAGAACGGGCGACAGCTTAACTCTGGGTGACAAGTGCGGAGATGAACTATAGCCTCTCGAGCGACTAGTTGGATGGCTTGTGGCTCAAAGGAAGTTGTCCTTCCGGTGAACTGTAGGGCGTTCGGTGATAGACCCTCACCAGAGATCGTGCAGACAAAGGCCGTAATTGATGTCTCTCACCGCCCATGGGTCCTTGATACACAACATATTCTGGGGGGCTCTTCTAATGCAAAGGCACGACGGGTGAGGTTTGCTAGCACGGTCACAAAACCTCCAAGGTTGTTTGCCGTGGTTTCATTGTGAAAAATGGGTCCTGGCATTATAGCTCGGTTTGAGGAAGGAGTTTGTGCTGTGCTGTGTTGAGGCTAGCATGCCCTTTTTATAGAGAAGGGGACGGAGTCTTCCTTCGAACGCTTGCGAATGAGACAAAATGGGTGTCGGCCACTGGCGTGTGGTAAAAAGGCTAGGGCTGATAGGTTGGCACCGATCGCCAAAAGTGTCGGGGTCACCGTGGTGGCTATCTTGCACGAGAAGCTTGGTGGGGTTAGGTTAAGGTCTGGTGGGTTGGTTAACCTAGGTTTATTGACACAGCTAAGATAGGATTAGCCAATGGTCATCCTGGCTCTGATACCAAGTTTGTCAGGACCGGATTTTCGGGACATGAATTTCCAGAAAATGGCCCTTAAGCTCACCAGCCCCAGGATTACTGTTAGCTGATGAGGCACCAACTTGATACAGAAAATTCCAAGCAAAAGGCAAAATATGTAGTACAAGACCATTCTGGCCTATAAGTACAACAAATGGTTTCTAGTGGTTGATGGCGGAAGCGGTTTGTGGGTCATCGCTGTCTATGGGACTCCATTTCCCACAGAACATTGACCAGGTTAACTCCTATCTTCGCAAGGCTGCTATCACCATTGCTTAGGTTCCGGGCCGCCATCGCAACGCCTCTCCAAGCAATAAATCTGGCCAAGACAATAGCCGAGGACAAGCAGTGAGTACTTTGAATGTACTCGCATAAACATTATGAACATGGGTATAATATAACAAGCGATAATCATGCTCTGAATTATTCTATGGTCCTGCGTCGGTCATAAAATAAATTCCTGATGCATGCAAGGTGTTATTTATATGCAACATGAATGTGTAGTAACAGAGTAGTAGTAAAATGCACGATCGGGTGGTGATCGATGACGCCTCGAAAGGTTAATAAATAATGAGCATGCTCTCGATCGAGGCGTTCGAGCGACACCACGTAAGGGCTTATAAAGTAAATAAATAACAAGCATGCATGCCACGATTGAGCGTCTCAAATGACACCACATAAAGGGCTTGTAAATAATCACAGTGAATATCCAGGAGGTAGAAACATCCCGGGGATACTCGATAAATTCAAATAATATAACGGGTTAGTCCATAACAAATAATAATCATGATCATCACAAGTCACAAGTCACGATCCAAGTTCTGGTTTAACAGTTTCTCCTCCAAAGACCGACACTAAGACCGACACTTGACCCATCCCAGACCGTAGTCCTTAACCATGGACACGGCTATTCGAATAGATTTAATCTCTGCAGAGGGTGTACTCTTTACCCACGAGTAGCAGATTCCTTTAGTCCCTCGGGACTAATTCCGTCTACGGTCTTTTAATTGAAAACACGCCTTAACTTCAAGCATTACACCAAATTTAACTTACCGATGTATGGAATCACCCACGACACTGTTAAGCAAAACTCTAAGTGGGGAGGCTACAACCTCACGTAGCATGGGATCAAATTTATCGCGCTCTAAGGGGTGCCCCCTCTCGGTCCCAACCGGAAACACCCATGCCCCGGACTAGGTGGCATGCCTACCGGATGCGCCGGTATCTTGCACCATGGCCTCTGCATGCGGTGTGTGTGCTAGGAAGGGGTTGACAACTTACTGAACCGTACCCTACCTACGGCAGGGACAAGTGGCAGCACGAAATAAGTATGGGGGTTACTGGAACAAGACTCGATCTACGACCGACTCAAGGGGTTTAAGTATTTCCTACATGATTAGCCTAACAAATGTATTTCCAACCAACAGTAGAATCACCACTCATCATACCCTCATTATGCCATACGGACACAACTGGTCACAAATGAGAACTAGGGACAAGCTCGTGTCTTCCCAAAGGCGATGTAGACTTTCCGGCTTCCTCTTTGACATGTATGAAAGGCATACGAGGGTGATTACCATCACAACGTATCAAAGTTCAGTAGCACGGTAATCACCCATATGCACTTATGAGTATGCTTCCTATCATCACATAAAATAACGAATCTCCGACACAAGGAGTGTGGTAATCGTATTCAAACGACACACAAAAATATTATGCCAGAGTTCAGAATGCTTGCCTTCCAGTTGTGGAGGGGTGAGGTGCACTCCAAAACTCTTGAAAGTTATAATCTCCCTCCAAATTCCTATTTTCAAAAATATTCAAACAACACATACTTTAAAAACAGTACAAAAAGTTGCTTGAAATTTTTCAAATAAATCTTAAAATAAACTAGATTAAATTTGGGAGAGGTGGGAAAAAGAATCAACTCATTTGGAGTTTTATTTAAAAAGATATAGCCATTCAAAGTTTTGTCAAATTTCTGGTTTTTAAATAAAACAGAAAAAGAAAACGTTTCGGAATGTACACGTCGAACACGTACTCTGGGAATACGTCTCCACTTACGCCTGTGTGGACCGGCGCTGGGTCACTGACGGTGGGCCCGCCTGGCCCACTGGTCAGGTTTGACCAGTCTACGCGCGCGTCGTCCCCTCCGACCGAACAGAGGCGGAGCTTCGGCGAGGCTCGCCGGCGAACGGAGGCATCCCTCAGGGATCTGAGGATATGGGTGTGCTCAGGTGGTCGAGGCGAACCCGTGGGTTCCCGCCATGGTCGCCGACAAGGACGGAGTCGCCGGCGACGAGCTTCGCACGATCACGTGGAGTCGGGTGGTGGCGCTGGATTGACGGGAGGGGCCTTGGTTGCGACGAAACGGACCGAAGGGTGTCAGTCAACCGAACCGGCGGAGACGGGGAGAAGGCCTTCCCGGCGATGGCCGGGTCATGGGGTGCTATAGAGGGTGGCTTTGAGGCTGCCTGCGGACTCAGTTGAGCTCGGGGCCCTTAAATAGGCGAGCAATGGCGGTTCCGCGGTGGCCGAGATAAGATCACCGGCAACCGCCATTCTGTAGGAAGCGAGAGGGACGTGGCGGCACGGCGCCATGGACAAGCTGTGGATGAGCTCGGACTGCTCCACGTGGCGAACCGCACGCTGGTGGAGCCAAGGCGCCGACCAGTCAGGTAGGCTGTCGGGCGGGCGATGGCGGCTTGCGGTGGCGGGCACCAGAGGCGCCAGGAGGGGCCAGGGTGGCCCTCGGTGAAGGAGGGTCGGTCTGGCCCGGGTGGGAGAGGGAGAGGCCAGATCGGGCGCGGGAGGCGGCAACGCGACGCTGGGCGACCGTGCGCGCATGCATCGCAGCAAACGGCTCTGGGAGCGCCAGAAGGCTGCACGCCAAGCGCTCGACAAAATGTCGTGCAGGTGCTAGAGAATTAGGATGAGGTCAGATTAGCGAGCCTTGGTTAGGGTCGTCTAGGAGCTTAGTGGACATGCTAGTTTGTCCAGAGGTTCAAGGTCACAGTGCAAAACTAGAATCATGCCAAAACTGATCATGCACATAAGGTGTTTGACAAAATGCCAAGGGCACTTAGGCATTTCTTGGGGTGGCCAAACTCTCCAGATCCTAGTCTCTTTAGGTGCAAAAGAGGTTCGTAAGGTCATTTGGGCAAAATAAGAAACTTGCTAGTGGAAGTTTGTGAGAAAACTGATTCTGGACAGAAAGAAAAGGGCATAATTGCATGCACTTAAAATCCTCCAATGGGTCCAACCTCCTGGACTTAAGGGTTTGGTAAGGTGTACTACAAGCAGGAGAAAGCTCATGGTCACTAGAGCACAAATAATTAGGGATGCAGTAGAAAACAGCCAACTGGGCCAGAATAAAAATGAGATTGATTTACTCATTTTTTCAAAGAACATCACTGGGTTTTTGCATAAAGTGCGATAATATGCTCCTACTGACATCCCCTAATTTTGGTGGGAGTTTTAAAGAAATATTTAAATAGGTTGTAGTGCAAAATTGCCCACCGGACCAGATTTGAAAATTTGATGTAGAGCTCAAAATATCCAAAGAATGAAATATATTTTTGCATAAAAGTGATTTAAAAACATCACATGACATCTCCAAATTTTGGTGGGATTTTTAAATAAATTTATCAAAGGGTTGCAAAGGCAAATGGAACCCTAAAACTTTATGAAAACCAATTTAGAGAAATAAAGCTCAGGGGAAAATATTTATATAGATAATCCCACTGATAAAAGAATTGTTTTATTTTAGAGGGGAAATAAGTCCAATAATGACTGAGAAGTTTTCACTTGGGGTAAAAACTCCACAAAAATAAAGAAAAGAATGGTTACGAAATCAAAAGGAAATCCAGAAAATAAAGGTTTAAGTTTCACGGCAAAATTTTAATAAACAAAACATGGTTAAATTTTTGGGGCGTCACAACACTACCCCCCTTAAGAAAAATCTCGTCCTCGAGATTTGTTAAGAGTTGTTTTTGAAAATATTACTCCCACTAGTTAAAAACAAAAAGTCAACTCATAGCACAAACTTCGTGTCGTCGAGGTTGGTTTTTGGTAGCTACGTCCGAGGTTAAAATGCAATTGCACATTGACATACTCATGCATGGCTAAAATATAGGGGTGCACAAGCAAATAACATTTAATCACGGCGATACAGGATCACAATGTTACAAGGCGAGGACATTCTAAGACTCTGTACTACTCGAGCGACTCTAGTCTACCTCGTTAATATCTAAGCGGGCTTGCCTTGAGGACGTCGAGGCTTCTCCACGGTTTTCACCATCGGGATTAGCTGGAGGGGGTTGAGGGACTGCAGGGTCGGGGTAGCGATGATGACCATCTCGGGGATTGTTGGCCACTATCCCGTTGGAATGTGTTCCCAAAAGGCGACGAAGCACTTCTAGGGTCATCAAAGCACCTTGGTTGATGACTGGGGCTGACCTCAAGGTCTCGATTGGTTGCTCTGACGACCGGGTTGTCGGCGTCGGGCTCATCTGCTCTTCTTCTTTGGGGCTCGGCGGATCGAGTTCTCCACGAGCTGCGATCAGATCAAGGGTGATTTGATCGAACATATCCTCCAAAGTGCACTTACATAGCGCACTGATGCAACAATGCGAGGTCCGTCTCGTGATCTCCGTTGGCAACTGGGGTAGCCTACCATACCCGTCACGGCTGGGGTAGTAGTAGAACGGGCTGACGATTAACTCAGGTGACAAGTGCGGAGATGAACTATAGCCTCTCGAGCAGCTAGTTGGATGGCTTGTGGCTCAAAGGAAGTTGTCCTTCCGGTGAACCCGTAGGGGCGTTACGGTGATAGACCCCTACCGTAGACGCAGCATGAAGGCCCAATTGACGTCTCTCACCGCCCATGGGTCCTCGATACACAACATATTCTGGGGGCTCTTCTAATGCAAAGGCACGACGGGTGAGGTTTGCTAGCACGGTCACAAAACCTCCAAGGTTGTTTGCCGTGGTTTCATTGTGAACAATGGGTCCTGGCATTATAGCTCGGTTTGAGGAAGGAGTTTGTGTTGTGCTGTGTTGAGGCTAGCATGCCCTTTTTATAGAGAAGGGGACGGAGTCTTCCTTCGCACGCTTGCGAATGAGACAAAATGGGTGTCACCCTTTGGCGTGTGACCACAAGCTAGGGCTGATAGGTTGGGCACCTTGCCAAAAAGTGTCAGAGTCCTTTGTGGCTATCTTGCACGAGAAGCTTGGCTGGGGTTAGGTTAAGGTCCTGTGGGTTGGTTAACCTAGGTTTATTGACCTGGCTAAGATAGGATTAGCCAATGGTCGGCTGACTCTGATACCAAGTTTGTCGGGACCGGATTTTCGGACATGAATTTCGAAAATGGCCCTTAAGCTCACCAGCCCAGGATTATCTGTTAGGTGATGAGGCACCAACTTGATACAGAAAATTCCAAGCAAAAGGCAAAATATGTAGTACAAGACCATTCTGGCCTATAAGTACAACAAATGGTTTCTAGTGGTTGATGGCGGAAGCGGTTTGTGGGTCATCAGTGTCTATGGGACTCCATCTCCCACAGGAACAGCTGACCAGGTTAACTCCTATCTTCGCGAGGCTGCTAGCACCATTGCGAGGTTCCGGGGCCGTCATCGCAACGCTCCTCTCCAAGCAAGAAATCTGGCCAAGACAATAGCCAGGGACAAGCCGGTGAGTACTTTGAATGTACTCGCAAACATTATGAACACGGGTATAACATAACAAACGATAATCATGCTCTGAATTATTCTATGGTCGAACGTCGGTCATATAAATAAATTCCTGTTGCATGCAAGCAGGTTATTTATATGCAACATGAATGTGTAGTAACAGAGTAGTAGTAAAATGCACCGATCGGGTGACTGAAGTGACGCCTCGAAAGGTTAATAAATAACGAGCATGCCTCAGTCGCGCGTCTGAGCGACACCACAGAAGGGCTTATAAAGTAATTAAATAACAAGCATGCCACAGTCGGGCGTCTCAGCGACACCACATAAAGGGCTTGTAAATAATCACAGTGAATATCCAGGAGGTAGAACCATCCCAGGGATACTCGATAAATTCAAATAATATAACGGGTTAATCCATAACAAATAATAATCATGATCATCACAAGTCACAAGTCACGATCCAAGTTCTGGTTTAACAGTTTCTCCTCCGAAGACCGACACTAAGACCGACACTTGACCCATCCCAGACTGTAGTCCTTAACCATGGACACGGCTATTCGAATAGATTTAATCTCTGCAGAGGGTGTACTCTTTACCCACGAGTAACGGATCCTTTAATCCATCGGGACTAATTCCGTCTACGGTCTTTTAATTGAAAACACGCCTAACTCGCACACACCAGCTTAACTTACCGATGTTTGGAATCACCCACGACACCTGTTAAGAAAAACTCTAAGTGGGGAGGCTGCAACCTCGCGTAGCATGGGATCAAATTTATATCACCCACTCTAAGGGGTGCCCCCCTCTCGGTCCCAATCGGAAACACCCATGCCCCGGGACGGTGGCATGCCTACGGATGCAGCGGTATCTTCCACCATGGCCTCTCATGCGGTGTGTGCTAGGAAGGGGTTGACAACTTATCGAACCGTACCCAACCTACGGCAGGGACAAGTGGCAGCACGAAACAAGTATGGGGGTTACTGGAACAAGACTCGATCTATGGCCGACTCAGGAGGTTTAAGTATTTCCTGCATGATTAGCCTAACAAATATATTTCCAACCAACAGGTAGAGTCACCACTCATCATACCCCGTCATGCCATACCGGACACAACCGTCTCGAAGAGGAACTAGGGACAAGCTCGTGTCTACCCAAGACAGAGACTTTCCCGGCTTCCTTACGGTATGTATGAAAGGCATACGAGGGTGCTTACCGTCACAACGTATCAAAGTTCAGTAGCACGGAAATCACTAATATGCACTTATGAGTATGCTTCCTATCATCACATAAAATAACGAAACTCCGAGACAAGGAGTGTGGTAATCGTATTCAAACGACACACAAAAAATATTATGCCAGAGTTCAGAATGCTTGCCTTCCGGTTGTGGAGGGGTGAGGTGCACTCCAAAACTCTTGAAAGTTATAATCTCCTCCAAATTCCTATTTTCAAAAATATTCAAACAACACATACTTTAAAAACAGTACAAAAAAGTTGCTTGAAATTTTTTCAAATAAATCTTAAAGTAAACTAGATTAAATTTGGGAGAGGTGGGAAAAAGAATCAACTCATTTGGACTTTTATTTTGAAAGATATAGCCAGTCAAAGTTTTGTCAAATTTCTGGTTTTTAAATAAAACAGAAAAAGAAAAGAAAACATTTCGTAATGTACACGTCGAACACGTACTCTGGGAATACGTCTCCACTTACGCCTGCGTGGACCGGCGCTGGGTCACTGACGGTGGGCCCGCTTTGGCCATCGGGTCGTTGACCAGTCTACGTCTTGGCGTCGTCCCCTCCGAGAGAACAGAGGCGGAGCTCCGGCGAGGCTCGCCGGCGAACGGAGGCATCCCTCGGGGATCTGAGGATATGGGTGTGCTCAAGTGGTCAAGGCGAACCCGTGGGTACCCGCCATGGTCGCCCGACATGAATCGCCGGTGACGAAGCTTCATGCGGCGGAGAAAACCCGGGTGGATTTGGGGTTCGGGCTATGGTGGCTCGGTCGGGCCGAGGCGATGGGCGGCTCCGCCCGCGATCACGTGGAGTCGGGTGGTGGCGCTGGATTGACGGGAGGGGCCTTAGTTGCGGCAAGCGGATAGAAGGGTGTCGGTCGAACCGGCGGAGACGGGAGAAGGCCCTTCCGACGATGGTAGGCTGTGGGTGCTATGGGGGTGGCCTGAGGCTGCCTGCGGACTCAGTTGCGCTCGGGGGCCCTTAAATAGGCGAGCAATGGCGGTTCCGCGGCGGCCAGGGATAAGATCACTGGCGACCGCCATTCTGTAGCAGCGGAAGGGGCGTGGCGGCGGCAGGCGCTTATGACAAAGCATGGATGAGCTCGGACTGCTCCACAGGCGGCTGGCGTTGGTGTGGCTCGGGCGAGGCCGACAAGCACAGAGGCAGTCGAGGCGGCGATGGCGGCTTGCGGTGGCGTGTGTAGAAGGCGCCAGGAGGGGCCAGGGGTGGTCTGCGGTGAAGGAGGGGGTGCGGTGGTGCCGGAGAGGAGAGGCCAGGATGGGCACGGGGAGGCAAGCAGCCTTGACGCGGCGACCCGTCGCGCATGCACTGCGTGCAAAAGCAACGTGCTGCTGGGCGGCCGAGAGGCTGCAGACGCCAGCGCTTCGACGAAATGTCAGCGTGTGCTAGAGAATTAGGATGAGGCTGGGGATTAGCAGGCCTTGGTTAGGGTCGTCTAGGAGCTTAGTGGACATGCTAGTTTGTCTAGAGGTGCAAGGTCACAGTGCAAAACTAGAATCATGCCAAAACTGATCATGCCCATAAGGTGTTTGACAAAATGCCAAGGGCACTTAGGCATTTCTTGGAGTGGCCAAACTCTCCAGATCCTAGTCTCTTTAGGTGCAAAAGAGGGTGGTAAGGTCATTTGGGCAAAAGAAGAAACTTGCTAGTGGAAGTTTGTGAGAAAACTGATTCTGGAAAGAAAGAAAAGGGCATAATTGCATGCACTTAAAATCCTCCAATGGGTCCAACCTCCTGGACTTAAGGGTTTGGTAAGGTGTACAACAAGCAGAAGAAAGCTCATGGTCACTAGAGCACAAATAATTAGGGATGCAGTAGAAAACACCCAACAGGGCCAGAATAAAAATGAGATTGATTTACTCATTTTTTCAAAGAACATCACTAGGTTTTTGCATAAAGTGGCATAATATGCTCCTACTGACATCCCCTAATTTTGGTGGGAGTTTTAAAGAAATATTTAAATAGGTTGTAGCAAAATTGCTTACGGACCAGATTTGGAAATTTGATGTAGAGCTCAAAATATCCAAAGAATGAAATATATTTTTGCATAAAAGTGATTTAAAAACATCACATGACATCTTCACATTTTGGTGGGATTTTAAATAAATTTATCAAAGGGTTGCAGTGCAAATGGAACCCTAAAACTTTATGAAAACCAATTTAGAGAAATAAAGCTCAGGGAAAATATTTATATAGATAATCCCAACGATAAAAGAATTGTTTTATTTGAGAGGAAATAAGTCCAATAATGACTGAGAAGTTTTCACTTGGGGTAAAAACTCCACAATAATAAAGAAAAGAATGGTTCTGAAATAAAAAAGGAAATCCAGAAAATAAAGGTTTAAGTTTCCTGGCAAAATTTTAATAAACAAAACATGGTTAAATTTTTGGGGCGTCACAAGATCCATAAAGTTAGATTTTTAGCAAGCGAAGATGCAAGCAAATACAGGGCACATGGTAACACGAATAAAGATAGCAAACGAGCAAAAAGGCAAGCAAAAAAGACGAACGAAAGAGGGGCGAAGAAAAGGCAAATCTTTTCGAAAATCATTTTAGAAGTGGGGGAGAGGAAAATGAGAGGCGAATGGCGATTAATGTAATGCAAGAGATGAGATTTTATGATAGGTACTTGTTATGGCTTGACTTGGCGTAGATCTCCCCGGCAACGGTGCCAGAAATTGTGACAATACAGCAAAGTAGAGATAAGTATTTCCCTCAGTTTGAGAACCAAGGTATCAATCCAGTAGGAGACAACGCACTAGTCACCGAATACCCGCACAAACAATCTAACAACTTGCAACCAATGCGATAAAGGGGTTGTCAATCCCTTCACGGTTACTTGCAAAGGTGAGATCTGATAGAGATAGATAAACAGTAAAGTAAATAATTTTGGTATTTTTGGTTTATTGATAGGAAAGTAAAATATTGCAAAAAGAGTAAATAGGAAACTAATATTGTAGATCGGAAACTTATATGATGGAAAATACACCCGGGGGCCATAGGTTTCACTAGAGGTTTCTCTCAAGATAGAAAATACTATGGTGGGTGAACAAATTACTGCTGAGCAATTGATAGACGAGCGCATAATTATGACTGTTGGGGAACGCAATAATTTCAAAAAAATTACCTACGCACACGCAAGATCCATCTAGGTGATGTATAGCAACGAGCGGGGAGAGTGTGTCCACGTACCCTCGTAGACCGAAAGAGGATGCATTTAGTAACGCGGTTGATGTAGTCGAACGTCTTCACGATCCAACCGATCCAAGTACCGAACGCACGACACGTCCGCGATCTGCACACATTCAGCTCGGTGACGTCCCTCGTACTCTTGATCCAGTTGAGGCCGAGGGATAGTTTAAATCGACGACGGCGTGATGACGGTGATGATGAAGTTACTACGCGAGGCTTCGCCTAAGCACTACACCGATATGACCGAGGTGGAAATCTATGGAGGGGGCACCGCTGCAGCTAAGACAACATCAACTTGTGTGTTCTAGGGTGCCCCTTGCCCCCCGTGATATAAAGGAGCAAAGGGGAGGCCGGTGACCCTCATGTGGTGCGCCTCTAGTAGGATTCCTACTAGGAATCCTATTCCTAATAGGTTTCCAACAAGGGAAGAGAGGGGGAGGAAGGAGAGGAGAGGGAGAAGGAAGGGGCGCCGCCCCTTCCCTTGTCCTATTCTGGACTCAAAGGGGCGGCCTTCCTGGCTGACCTCCTCTCTCTCCACTAAGGCCCATGGTGGCCCATTAATTCCCCTCAAGGTTCCGGTAACCTCCCAAGACTCAGCTTTTTACCCGAAACCACCCGGAACACTTCCGGTGTCCGAATAACATGGTCCAATATATCAATCTTTATGTCTTGACCATTTCGAGACTCCTCGTCATGCCGTGATCACATCCGGGACTCTGAACAACCTTCGATACATTAAAACACATAAACTCATAATACCGATCGTCATCGAACGTTAAGCGTGCGGACCCTATGGGTTCAAGAACTATGTAGACATGACCGATACTCATTTCCGGTCAATAACCAATAGCGGAAACTGGATGCTCGTATTGGTTCCTACATATTCTATGAAGATCTTTATCGGTCAAAACCGCATAACAACATACGTTGTTCCCTTTGTCATCGGTATGTTACTTGCAGAGATTCGATCGTCGGTATCTCAATACCTAGTTCATTCCTCGTTCTGCAGCAAGTCTCTTTACTCGTTCCATAATGCAACATCCCATAACTAACTCATTAGTCATATTGCTTGCAAGGCTTATAGTGATGTGCATTACCGAGAGGGCCTAGAGATAACTCTCCGATAATCGGAGTGACAAATCCTAATCTCGATCTATGCCAACTCAACAAACATCATCGGAGACACCTGTAGAGCATCTTTATAATCACCCAGTTACGTTGTGACGTTTGATAGCACACTAAGTGTTCCTCCGGTATTCGGGATTTGCATCTCATAGTCATAGGAACATGTATAAGTTACGAAGAAAGCAATAGCAATAAACTAAATGATCATCGTGCTAAGCTAACGGATGGGTCAAGTCAATCACATCATTATCTAATGATGTGATCCCGTTCATCAAATGACAATTCATGTCTATGGCTAGGAAACTTAACCATCTTTGATTAACGAACTAGACAAGTGGAGGCATACTAGTGACACTCTGTTTGTCTATGTATTCACACATGTACTAAGTTCCCTGTTAATACAATTCTAGCATGAATAATAAACATTTCTCATGATATAAGGAAATATAAATAACAACTTTATTATTGCCTCTAGGGCATATTTCCTTCAGTCTCCCACTTGCACTAGAGTCAATAAACTAGTTCACATCGTCATGTGATTTCACACCAATAGTTCACATCGCCATGTGACCAACACTCAAAGGATTTACTAGAGTCAATAATCTAGTTCACATCGCTATGTGATTAACACCCAAGAATAATGAGGTGTGATCTTGTTTTCCTTGTGAGAGAAATTTAGTCAAGCAGATTACGCCACATTGAGCCGTATGTATTTTGCAAATTTTCTATGTCTACAATGCTGCATGGAGCTACTCTAGCTAATTGCTCCCATTTTCAATAGGTATCTAGATCGAGACTCAGAGTCATCCAGATCGGTGTCAAAGCTTGCATCAACGTAACTCTTTACGACGAACACTTTTATCACCTCCATAACCGAGAAATATTTCCTTATACAACTAAGGATAATTTTGACTGTTGTCCAATGATCCACTCCTGGATCAGTATTGTACCCTCTTGCCAAACGCATGTTGAGTTTCACAATAGGTCTGCAGTACATAGCATAGCATACTTCATAGAACCTATGGTAGGGCATAGGGAATGAATTTTCATTCTCTTTCTATTTTTCTGTCGTGGTCTGGTTTTGAGTCTTTACTCAACTTCACACCTTGCAACACAGGCAAGAACTCCTTCTTTGACTTTTCCATTTTGAACTACTTCAAAATCTTGACAAGGTATGTAATCATTGAAAAAACTTATCAAGCGTCTTGTTCTATCTCTATAGATCTTTATACTCAATATGTAAGCAGCTTCACTGAGGTCTTTCTTTGAAAAACTCCTTTCAAACACTCCTTTATGCTTTCCAAAAAAATTCTACATTATTTTTGATCAACAATATGTCATTCACATATACTTATCAGAAATGTTGTAGTGCTCCCACTCACTTTCTTGTAAATATAGGCTTCACCGCAAGTCTGTATAAAACCATATGCTTTGATCACACTATCAAAGCATATATTCCAACACAGAGGTTTGCACCAGTCCATAAATGGATCACTGGAGCTTGCACACTTTGTTAGCACCTTTAGGATCGACAAAACCTTCCGGTTGCATCATATACAACTCTTCTTTAAGATATCCATTAAGGAATGCAGTTTTGACATCCATTTGCCAAATTTCATAATCATAAAATGCGGCAATAGCTAACATGATTCGGACGGACTTAAGCATCGCCACGGGTGAGAAGGTCTCATCATAGTCAACTCCTTGAACTTGTCGAAAACCTTTCGCAACAACTCGAGCTTTGTAGACAGTAATATTACCCGTCGTCGGTCTTCTTCTTAAAGATCCATTTATTCTCTATGGCTTGCGATCATCGGGCAAGTCAACCAAAGTCCACACTTTGTTCTCATACATGGATCCCATCTCAGATTTCATGGCCTCAAGCCATTTCGCGGAATCTGGGCTCATCATCGCTTCCTTATAGTTCGTAGGTTCATCATGGTCAAGTAACATGACCTCCAGAACAGGATTACCGTACCACTCTGGTGCGGATCTTACTCTGGTTGACCTACAAGGTTCCGTAGTAACTTGATCAGAAGTTTCATGATCACCATCATTAGCTTCCTCACTTACTCGTGTAGGAATCACTTGAATTGATTTCTATGATGAACTACTTTCAAATAAGGGAGCAGGTACATTTATCTCATCAAGTTCTACTTTCCTCCCACTCACTTCTTACGAGAGAAACTCCTTCTCTAGAATGGATCCACTCTTTAGAAACAAAGATCTTGCCTTCGGATCTGTGATAGAAGGTGTACCCAATAGTTTCTTTTGGGTATCCTATGAAGACGCACTTCTCCGATTTGGGTTTGAGCTTATCAGGTTGAAACTTTTTCACGTAAGCATCGCAACCCCAAACTTTAAGAAACGATAGCTCAGGTTTCTTGCTGTACCACAGTTCATACGGTGTCATCTCAACGGATTTTTAGACGGTGCCCTATTTGACGTGAATGCAGCTATCTCTAATGCATAACCTCAAAACGATAGCGGTAAATCAGTAAGAGACATCATAGATCGCACCATATCTAATAAAGTCTGATTCTGACGTTCGGACACACCATTACCTTTGTGGTGTTCTGGGTGGCATGAGTTGCGAAACTTTTTCACATTGTTTCAAATGAAGGCCAAACTCGTAACTCAAATATTCACCTCCACGATCAGATCGTAGAAACTTTATTTTCTTGTTACGATGATTTTCCACTTCACTCTGAAATGCTTTGAACTTTTCAAATGTTTCAGACTTATGTTTCATCAAGTAGATATACCCATATCTGCTTAAATCATCTGTGAAGGTCAGAAAATAACGATACCCGCTGTGAGCATCAACACTCATCGGACTGTATACATCAGTTTGTATTATTTCCAATAAGTCAGTTGCTCGCTCCATTGTTCCGGAGAACAGAGTCTTAGTCATCCTGCCCATGAGGCATGGTTCGTAAGCATCAAGTGATTCCAAAAGCCCATCAGCATGGAGTTTCTTCATGCGCTTTACACCAATATGACCTAAACGCCAGTGCCACAAATATGTTTCACTATCATTATCAACTTTGCATCTTTTGGCATCAATATTATGAATATGTGTATCACTACGATCGAGATTCAATAAACCATTCACCTTGGGTGTATGACCACAGAAGGTTTTATTCATGTAAACAGAATAATAATTATTCTTTGACTTAAATGAATAACTGTATTGCAATAAACATGATCCAATCATATTATGCTCAACGCAAACACCAAATAACATTTATTTTAGGTTCAACACTAATCCCGAAGGTAAAGGGAGTGTGCGATGGTGATCTTATCAACCTTGGAATCACTTCCAACACACATCATCACCTTGCCATCAACTAGGTTTGTTCATTTTGTAACTCTGCTTCGAAAGTTACTAATCATATGCAATCGAACCAGATCAAATACCCAGGGGCTACTATGAACACTAGTAAAGTACACAGCAATAACATGTATATCATATATACTTTTGTTCACTTTGCCATCCTTCTTATCCGCCAAGTATTTGGGGCAGTTCCGTTTCTGGTGACCATTTGCTTCGCAGTAGAAGCACTCAATTTCAGGCTTGGTTCTAGCTTTGGGCTTCTTCATGGGAGTGGCAACTTGCTTGCCATTCTTCTTAAAGTTCCCTTTCTTTCCCTTGCCCTTTATTTGAAACTATGGTCTTGTCAACCATCAACATTTGATGCTTTTCTTGATTTTCTACCTTCGTTGATTTCAGCGTCCCGAAGAGCTCGGGAATCGTTTTCGTCATCCCTTGCAAATTATAGTTCATCACGAAGTTCCAGTAACTTGGTGATAGTGACTAGAGAACTCTGTCAATCACTATTTTATCTGGAAGATTAACTCCCACTTGATTCAAGCGATTGTAGTACTCTTCGACGATCTGAGCACATGCTCCTTCACCGTTGAGCTTATTCTCCTCCATCTTGTAGGCAAAGTACTTGTCATAGGTCTCATACCTCTCGACTCGGGCATGAGTCTAAAATACCAATTTCAGCTCTTGGAACATCTTATATGCTCTGTGGCATTCAAAACATTTTTGAAGTCCCGGTTCTAAGCCATAAAGCATGGCGCACTAAACTATCAAGTAGTTATCATACCGAGCTTGCCAAACATTCATAACGCTCGCACACACTCAACAGGTCCGTCACCTAGCAGTACATCAAGGACATAATTCTTCTGTGCAGCAATGAGGATAATCCTCAGATCACGGACCTAGTCCGCATCATTGCTACTATCATCTTTCAACATAGTTTCTCTCTAGGAACATATCAAAAATAAATGGGGAGCTACATGTGAGCTATTGATCTACAACATAGTTATGCAAATACTATCGTGGACTAAGTTCATGAGAAATTAAAGTTCAATTAATCATATTACTTAAGAACTCCCACTTAGATAGACATCCTCTAATCATCTAAGTGATCACGTGATCCATATCAACTAAACCATGTCCGATCATCACGTGAGATGGAGTAGTTTTCAATGGTGAACATCACTATGTTGATCATATCTACTATATGATTCACGCTTTCGACCTTTTCGGTCTCGGTGTTCCAAGGTCATATCTGCATATGCTAGGCTCGTCAAGTTTAACCCGAGTATTCTCGTCGCAAAACTGGCTTGCACCCGTTGTATGTGAGCGTAGAGCTTATCACACCCGATCATCACGTGGTGTCTCGACACGACGATTTAACTGTAGCAATGGTGCATACTAGGAGAACACTTATACCTTGAAATTTAGTGAGTGATCATCTTATAATGCTACCGTCGTACTAAGCAAAATAAGATGCATAAAGGACAAACATCACATGCAATCAATATAAGTGATATGATATGGCCATCATCATCTTGTGCCTTTGATCTCCATCTCCAAAGCACCGTCATGATCACCATCTTCACCGGCTTGACACCTTGATCTCCATCGAAGCATCGTTGTCGTCTCGCCAACTATTGCCTCTACGACTATCGCTACCGCTTTGTGATAAAGTAAAGCAATTACATGGCAATTGCATTTCATACAATAAAGCGACAACCATATGGCTCCTGCCAGTTGCCGATAACTGTGTTACAAAACATGATCATCTCATACAACAATTTATATAATCATATCTTGACCATATCACATCACAACATGCCCTGCAAAAACAAGTTAGACGTCCTCTACTTTGTTGTTGCAAGTTTTACGTGGCTGCTACGGGCTTAGCAAGAACCGTTCTTACCTACGCATCAAAACCACAACGATTTTTCGTCAAGTTTGCTGTTTTAACCTTCAACAATGACCGGGCGTAGTCACACTCGATACGACTAAAGTTGGAGAAACAGACACCCACTAGCCACCTGTCGGTCTGAGTCACTTGATCCAACAATACTACTGAATCAAAGTATGACATGCTGGTAAGCAGTATGACTATTATCGCCCACAACTCTTTGTGTTCTACTCATGCATATAACATCAATGCATAGACCTGGCTCGGATGCCACTGTTGGGGAACGCAGTAATTTCAAAAAAATTACCTACGCACACGCAAGATCCATCTAGGTGATGTATAGCAAAGAGCGGGGACAGTGCGTCCACGTACCCTCGTAGATCGAAAGCGGAAGCGTTTAGTAACGCGGTTGATGTAGTCGAACGTCTTCGCGATCCACCGATCTAAGTACCGAACGCACGGCACCTCCGCGATCTGCACATGTTCAGCTCGGTGACGTCCATCGTACTCTTGATCCAGTTGAGGCCGTGATGTAGGGCGGAACCCTATGTCGACGATATTTCACGTTGGAGCGGATCCTACGGGGAATCACGGAGAACACGCGGAAGAACAAGATGGAAAACACGGAGGAAACAAGAGAGAAATCACTAAACCGACAAGAGATCAATCACACAAGTGCTAGATCGATGAACACAAAGGAGATACATGATTCAAGGTCAACAAAGGACGATACAAACGGTAGCCGTTCTTCTCCGTGAGGAGGTCTTGAATCCACAAGGGATCTTCCCACGAGGGGGTCTTGAATCCGATAGGATCTTCTCCGAAGAGGCGCGGTCTCTCACGAGGAGGAGATCCGATGGATAATGAGCTCTATCTCTAACAGGCTAAATCAACGCTAACCCTAGCTAGGAGGAGGTGGGGGAGTTTATATAGCATATGTCCACGAAGGGGTAAGTGAGGAGGGATACATGGGCCTCTGGCCCGACTCTGCGATGCAAGCGGGCGGTGAAATACCCGGCCAAAGGCGGTAGTACCGCTCAAGCTGACATAGTGCCGCTTGGGCTGACGATAATCACCGGACCGGATCGTGCGAACACTAGTACTTGTCGGGTTGAGCGGTAGTGGCGAGCGGCAGTGGGAAATGATAGTACCGCTTACGGGCGTGATAGTACCGCTCGTCTCAGGTCTTCTTCCGTGCTTCCAGGCTTCCCACGCGGATGGTGTAGTTGTTCCTTGGCGTTTGCACTCCTCCTCCTCGTCCTTAGTGTTCCGACAATACCTATGCATGCACACGAGTGGAGTGTCAAGTAGTATACCATCCTCGAAGGGGTCAAGTGAGCACGTGTAAAGGAGATGATTCACCTTTGTGTATGTGAAGTAGATGTCGCGTGTCACTCGCCCGACGGACTCTTGACATGGTGATGTCCATAGGATGCTCGCATCATCTCCCCTCCCTTGGGAAAGATCCGCCTCGGATCATGATCCTCATCACCATGGAAACGGTTTGTCGAGACGAACTTGTAGTTGGACGAAGTGGAAGACATGGCGCAATCCAAGTAGTCCAAGGTGTCGCCGAGAGATAGACATGCAAAAGAGCAAACACAAGCAACACTCGAATACATTGGTTAGCGCACACAAAGTGTGATGCGGAACATCCCACGGTCATCACCATGTCAAGAGTCCGTTTGGCAAGTGACACGTCGACCTCTACTTCTCATACATAAAGGTGAATCTTCTCCTTTACACGTGCTCACTTAACCCCTTCGAGGATGGTATACTACTTGACACTTCTCCCGTGTGCATGCATAGGTATTGTTGGAGCTTCACAGATGTCGAGGAGGAGTGCAAGCGCCAAGGAACCACTACACCATCCGCGAGGGAAGCCTGGAAGCGAAGACGGAAGAAGAAGGACCTGCTCAGTCCAGAAAGAACGGTACTACCGCCCAAAGCAAGCGGTACTACCGCTCAGACCCTCCAAGCGGTACTACTGCTCATGTGTCCGCATTACCGCCTCTGCCACACTGTCTTGTGGCCTTTGGCCTTGTATCCCTCTCCCACTTACCCCTTCGTGGCTTAGACTATAAATAGACCACCTCCACCTCCTTTCTAGGGTCAAGAAGATGAGAGCTCATTCTTAGGTGAGCTTTGCTCCTACCTCTACTCTTGAGAGAGAGAGAGACTACCACTCCCATGGAGTTCAAGACCTCCATGTGAGAAGATCCTGCGGGATATCATCAAGACCCCCCTTGTGGGAAGATCCATCTAGGATATCATCAAGACCTCCTCTTGGAGATGAACCTTACCTTGTATCTTTCCCTTTGTTGTTCATGTACCTTGTGGATCTTGTGTGTTTGATTGTCTAGTGGATGTGTGATCGGACTTGTTCTTGAATGTTTCCCCTTGTGATTACTCTCCGTTCTTCCCCGTGTTCATCGTGTTCTTCGAGGGATCCCACTCCAACCGTGAAAGATCGACCTACACCGGGTTAGCCCGTATCATATGGTATCATGAGCCAGGTTGATCACGTTTTGGAGCCCTACCCGTGTTTTCTAGCTTGATTTTGTTGTTTTCGTCCCTAAATCCGAAAATCCCCACAAAAAATTGCCCAAATTTTTTTTGTGATCTGTTGGTTTGATGATGTTTTGTTGATTTTGATCCATCGATTTGCTTGGTTTCGAGTGGATCTAGCATCTCCCCAAGTTGCCCCACTTTCCATCCACGAAATCTCTCCAATTTTGATCCAGAAATCATCCATTTCCTTAAAATCGCTACCTATCTGGATTTGCGAAAAAATCGACACGAAGCGGTACTACCGCCCTTCCAAGCGGTACTACCGCTTAGCACCTCCAAGCGGTACTACCGCTGGGAAACACAAGCGGTACTACCACCCCGCGTACGGTACTACCGCCAGGCCCTGTTTCAGCCGAAATAGCGGTGAAAAATCCGACACAGCGGTATACTACCGCCCTCCCGAAAGCAGTACTACCGCCTGAGCCAGTTTCAGCGTTCGAAGTTTCACCGTTTTCGCCATAACTAATTCATCCGGAGTCCGATTTTGGCGTTCTTTAGCTCGTTTGAAGCTATTGACATCCCCTTCCCATAAAAATACTACCATCACCATTTGACTCCATCAAATTTTGTGAACTTTGGCATCTTTACCTAGGGCTTCCGCCACATCCTCCGCATAACCACCACCGACTTCCCTTAACCTAACCAATTTTGTTCCCCATAGCATTAGTGGTTGCTTGAGTAGTGATTCGAGTCTCCTAAGGTGTTTCGGCTACTTAGGGACGGTTGCTTCTTCATCAACCACCACCGCCACTTCCGCATAGGCTTGCCCACCATATCATCCGCCAATAGCCACCACCGACTCCAACTCTAACCCAATTTTGTTTGAGCTTATTTGAGTTGTGGTTTGTGTCTCCTAAGGTGTTTCAGCTACTTAGGGACGGCAACTACAACATTGACTCGCATAACCCATCATTCCACTTCCGCATTGCCGAGTTCAACCACCACCGCTTTCCTCTACCACCATTTGACTTGTGCCTTTGGAGATTTTGAGTTGTGGTTTTTCCGTTTCCTAAGGTGTTTCGGCTACTTAGGGACGAGTATCCATCATCTTGGTATCTACATCAAGAACACCGCCACTCATCATCGCAAAGGACGGTAACCTCGAATGCACGCCATTGTATTTTCCCCTTGCAATTGCATTGATAACCCCTAGCCCATTTTGCGTTACTTGCCTATCGAGACTAGCCATTTGAGTATTGCCGGCAATGTTACTTGTGCACATTAGTGATCATACTTCCCATAGCATACATACCATATCATATTGGTATTATATCATCTCGTGTGCCTCAAGTTTGTTCACGCATATACACAATTGCTATCTTAGTTTTGTGCATGGTGCAAAATTGGCCACATCATAGAAAAAAAAAGGGAGAATAAGCTTTTAAGCAAAAGAGAAATAGCAACGAGCTTGTAAGCAATAGACATAGCATCACAATATATCATATGATATCATACTTAATCATCTTGGATCATTGTGTGAGAAACACCGGGAACCATACATACATAGCATACTTGGGATAGAGAGTTTATCCATTTTGCATCTTATAGGTTGTGCACAAGTGTCGCATCTGCCTATTGAGCAATCGTGCTAGCGTCTCTCTTGAGTTGTGCAACACGAGCGTTTTGGTGGATTCCACATTTGAGCTCATTCCTTGGTTGCACGACCCCATTTATCTATCCGTGTGTGTGTTTCCGTGTGCCATTCTTTGCTATTGGTCTACTTGTTTCGCTTATGAATTTGTGAATCCTTTCAACATTATTGACTCTTGCTAACATTTTGCATCAAATTTTTGTGCCACTTTGTCCTCACCGAGCTCTACCATAAGCTTTACTTGATAGGTGTGAGTGAACAAGTCCGTACCAATTCCACTATTCTTTCATCTCACATTGAGTGAAACAGGATACATCCTCAACTTTGGGAAAAGGTAACTTGGTATTGTTTATCTCATTTCCTACTCACCTCTACTCGAGTCTTGTGATGGATAGGCAAGGCATTTCACCTTCGGTCTACAACAACAACGACGAGTTCGATGCCATGGAAAACAACTACGACGCCAAGATGCAAGCTAAAATGGAGGAGATCAAATCCCTCATCAAGTCCTACAAGCGATCTTCCTTATCTTGAGAAGACGCTCAAGAGCACATCCTTCGAGCTACCATCTCCGCAAGATCACATCGGCATCGACATCATCACCACCGACAAGAACGTGAAGGTCATGAGCTCAACAACAACAACCGCTCAACGACTTCACCATCTCCCTTGGCATCTTCACCAAGCGACTTCAAGGCATCTTCGCCACGGACATACGGCATCTTCGCCCAACAAGCACCCCAAGACTACGCTCAAGAGAAGCTCCCAAGCTCAAGTCCGCGACTTCCACGAGCTACTACGACCTCGACATCGACCACGCAGATTCCTTTCTATGGGACTCAAGAACCCGAGGAGTACCTCGAAAGGGGAGCGTTTGATGGACGACTACCTCAAGCTACATCACGTTCCTCCCGAAGATCAAGTGAAGTGCGCCACAAGAAACTTCCACGACTACGCCTCAACTTGGTGGCTTCACACACCTTGAGCACTACGACATGAATTGGCCCAAGACGAAGAGAGAGCTTTGGCGAGAGTTTGTGCCTCCAACCTACACGGAACAACTTCGACGCCAATTGGAGAACACCATCCAAGGATCCAAGTCCATCGACGAGTACTTCAAGGAGATGAAGATCCTTCTTGGCGACCGGTGTGGATTTACCCATTTCGATGAAGTTCCACTTCATGATGGGATTGAACAACGACATCTCCAAGACTATCTTCCTCGAGAACTACAAGTCCATCGACGACTACTACATTGGTGCTCTCAAAAGGCGGAACAAGAACTCATGAAGGCCAAGGCTTCTCCACCCCAAGCACACTTCACGGCGACCAAGCTCTCGACAAGCATGAGGCTAGTACCACCATGATGTCCAAGCCCGACAAGCTCCAAGGCGATGCTCCCAAGTGCAACTTCACCGCCATCCCTCTTTGTGGCATTGATGATGCCGAGTCTACCTTGACTCTTTTTCAAGATGGTGCGGCGACAAGTACAACTACGGAGACCTTCAAGGACCAAGCTTTGGAGGCAAGCGACAAGGTGGCGAGCAAGGATGATGCTTCCATCTTAGGAGGCGAGTGATGTTGTGCCATCTTCGGCCTTCATCCACGGCGAGAGTGATGTTGAGCCATCTTGACGGCCTTCATCCACGACGAGGCGATGATGTGCCATCTTGACCTTCATCCACCGGCGATGACTACGAGACGGTCGAGCATGGGATTTTCCCTTCGACCACGGCGACGTTCGATGACTTGAGTGACTTTTGCCACCATATTGAGAGTGAGAGTGCCGTCACCACTAGCCCTATATATGATGTGTTTCCACAAATCCCACATGAGGAGAGCCACAACCACCACTTGAGTGAGATGAGTGACTCCACCATATGTGAGTTTGAGTGCACCTATTTTGAGGGAGTGAGTGAACCACCACATAGAGAGAGTGGTATAGTTGATAGGTCTCGTGGAGACCATTTGCATTTCTAACAACTTGACCTCTACCTCTATTGTGTCTTCTCATGTGGTTCTAGGCCCCATTTATGATGACGCCTTGTGATCCTCGGCTTTACTCCCGTCCTCCCTTTGGACAAGGCGATGGCCATGGTGGAATATGATGCACCCCCACATGGTTCCATCAAGATGAAGATGACCACCATTTGGTCTTTTCCCACCTCACCTACACCACTTGAGTGGAATGACAAAGGTAACAAAGGTGACGGTGATGCTCTAGTCCCACTAGTGGACATTCTTGAGATTGATTGCTTGCATGATGTTGATCCACCTAGTACCATGCTTCATGCTAGTATGATTTCCCCATGTGATCAATTGCCCATTTATGAGTGAGTACGATGATTCTCATGTGGAGTCTATTAATTGTGATGCCATGTTACATAGGATTTCTTGTGACAATTCTTTAGGTCACATCATGTTTGCTAATCCACTTGACTTGTCATATGCTATGCATGAGATCCATCATATGTCTTATTTGCAATCTCTTCATAGTGACTATGCATATGCCATTAAAATAAACCCAATTTGCACATATGGCATAGATGACAAGCCCATGGTTATTGGCATTTGTTTTTCTTGTGATGATATTGATATGCTCCCTTTGCATCCTTTATCTCATATGCCATGCCATGCCCTCCTAGCTTCGGATATGCATTGTTTTGGATGTTGTCCATTTTTCTCCATGTGATGTTTCGCTATTGCTCATGAGGAGGCCCCCATAGTATCCTCATACATGTTAGGAGAATTTGATCCATCCCATTCATTGCATGATACCCATACTTGTGTGCACCACATGCTCCCCATGAATGAAAATGCTATCGATGCGCCTTGCACTCTCAATTTGTGTACCCATCGTGTCATACATAATAACTATTCTTTCATGATGGATGACATGTTCTTATACCATGCATCAAATTTCTTTGAGCGATGCTTATCTTGTGCTAACTCACACGTGCACATACACATCATGATGGATGATGTGTACATTTACCACGCGCACAATTTCTTTGGTTTGTGTCTCTTTGTGTAGGTACCCATGAATACTTGTCGACCTCGCAATCCCACGAGTTGACAAAACGAGCTCTAGAGAGCAACGATGATTTGGGATCCCATGGATTGTCTTTCCCACCGCTCTCTTTGCGCAAATCCTTCGCGCATTTCTTCTACACGGCCCTCACTTGGCTATGGATTGTTTTCCATTATACATCCTTTGCCCATATTGCCATGTTCACTTTGCATGATATGCCCATTCCTATGCCTTTGCCATGCATTTGTGAGCCATGCTTTGCATTACACATGATGATTGATTCTAGTACTTGTATGTGTATTTGCAAGCTTGGTGGAGATATCACTTATTATTGCCATGTTCTATTCATGACCCATTCCTATGATGATACTTTCATCTTGCTTTTGTTCGTGCTTGTGATATGTCATGTGCATTCCCTATGCCTATTATTTGCTCACATGACATGATTGCCATGATTTACTCTAGTGTGTTGCATCTTACGCTCCACTAGTTTGCACGACATGATTGATATTCTTGCTTGTCTTGCATCACCCATGATTCATACTTGCTCATTTCATGCGGTTGATGACAACCATTTCCATGCTTTGCACATGATTGTCATTGCTTCTTGTCACATATCTCCATATATTGCCTCTCTCATGCTAGATGATTTGCCATGTATTGAGTGCAACCATGTTATTCGTCTTGCTCATGAGTTTGCCCCCATAGCATTCTCACACATGATTGGAGATTTTGACATATTACATGTGAAGCATGCTTGTCTTACTTCTTTGCACCATATACCTAGTGCCATGAATATTGCCATTGTTGCATCATATTATTCATGCACTTTTGCTTCTAATGGTTATGTGCAAAAGATGAGAACCATCATGATGGATGATGAGTTCATCTACCATGCGCATACGTTCTTTGTTTTGTTTTGTGCATGTGTAGGATTCTTGGACTTCGTGTCGACTTCCACTTCACGTGAGTTGACCATTCGAGCTCTTGAGAGCGAGCCTCATACATTCTACCACGAATCGCTTCTACACCGCATTTGTTTCCACTTGGCATTGTGAAGAATGCACAAGGACACGCCTTCAAGGTGACATCCTTCTTGAGCTTGGATATTGTGGATCATACTTCATGTGTTGCTTGCACCATTTGCACGCATACTCGAGATATTGCTTTCACCCATGATTCCCACATTTCCATGCTTCATGACATATATACCTTGTGTGTTGAATCCAATTCATGGACTACTTGCTACTATCATATGGTTGGTTGCACCAATATCATTTCTTCACATATGCCATGTCCCTTTGGTTGTTACATGATTCACTTGATTGCCTCACACATGATGAACAATTGCTCTTTTATATTGTGTTGAGTGCCACACTATATTCACTACACCCTATGCACATTATGCTTGGATTGTCTTGCACTTTGGACCCGTGTGTTTAGACATCTCATCTTATTTGGTGTTGTGAATGATTCCTATGCCTACCATCGACCATTTGTCGAGCGCTTTATGCATGATTGCTATGATCTTGAGGTAGATGCTTATTCTCTTGTCACACATATTTGCATCACTACCTCACGTTTACATGCTTGTTTCCATGATGACCTTGATTTTGCTCAATTCATAGGCTTACATGCCATGTCACAATCCTTTGTCACACCCTATGCTATGCTTGATGACAACACTTGTTTGGTGAATCACCTCTTGAATGCTTGGTTTTGCACTAACGCTAACCACATTTGTTTTTCCAAGTGTTTGTTCTATTTGCTACTTTTGAAGGAATCACAAGACGGTGCGACATTGGAGAGTGCCTATTTGAGCTTCAAGATGATGAGCGCTTGGTGATCGACCCGCTTCGACATGGCAGCGACATCTCTTTCCCATGGTGATTTGGTTTTTCGATCCGAGGTCGGATCTTTTCCAAGGGAGGGGATGATCGCGGAGCATCCTACGGTCATCACCATGTCAAGAGTCCGCTTTGGCAAGTGACACGTATGCACCTCTACTTCTCATACATAAAGGTGAATCTTCTCCTTTACACGTGCTCACTTGACCCCTTCGAGGATGGTATACTACTTGACACTTCTCCCGTGTGCATGCATAGGTATTGTTGGAGCTTCACGGATGTCGAGGAGGAGTGCAAGCGCCAAGGAACCACTACACCATCCGCGAGGAAGCCCGGAAGCGAAGCGGAAGAAGAAGGACCTGCCCAGTCCAGAAAGAACGGTACTACCGCCCAAAGCAAGCGGTACTACCGCTCAGACCCTCCAAGCGGTACTACCGCTCATGTGTCCGGTACTACCGCCCTGCCTGTGCGCAGCCGCGGGCCTTTGGCCTTGTATCCCTCTCCCACTTACCCCTTCGTGGCTTAGACTATAAATAGACCACCTCCACCTCCTTTCTAGGGTCAGCAAATATGATAGCTCATTCTTAGGTGAGCTTTGCTCCTACCTCTACTCTTGAGAGAGAGAGAGACTACCACTCCCATGGAGTTCAAGACCTCCATGTGAGAAGATCCTGCGGGATATCATCAAGACCCCCTTGTGGGAAGATCCATCTAGGATATCATCAAGACCTCCTCTTGGAGATGAACCTTACCTTGTATCTTTCCCTTTGTTGTTCATGTACCTTGTGGATCTTGTGTGTTTGATTGTCTAGTGGATGTGTGATCGGACTTGTTCTTGAGTGTTTCCCCTTGTGATTTCTCTCCGTTCTTCCCCGTGTTCATCGTGTTCTTCGAGGGATCCCACTCCAAACATGAAAGATCGACCTACACCGGGTTAGCCCCGTATCAAAGTGTCCATGATTTAAGAATGAGTCCGTGCGGTAAGATTGGTCGTGACAAAGCGCATGAAGCTTATCAAGATGATCTAGAATGAGATGCAAAGCATTCATGGGAACAAAAGCATGGTGCACAAAGCGGCAAATTCTACCATTGTGCAAAATGATGTCATAGAGAGACGGTTCATCAATAGCATGAATATGGTAATGGATGCTCAATATGATTATGTTATCATGCATTTGATGATAGGCAATGTGATCATTATGTATGAAGATGCCATCAAGAAAGATCACAACAAATTTGCTAAGAAAATGCCCAAGCTCATATATCATGGATGACATGGGAATACAAGAAGCAACAAGGCAATCATGATGTGAGTCAATCCATGCATAGGGTGCAAACTTGTGGTGAGTATGATATGTCCATCGAGCATGACATGTGTGAGCACAATCAACAAATATGGAGGTGTTGGTGTACCAATGCTCGATGTCGAGGCATGAGTGGAGTTCGAAGGTACCTCCAATAAGTCCGGCGCCTCCTCAATGTGAAGGTCCATAGAGTCCATCTCTAATGTCGGGTCCTCCATCCAATATATATGTATCATGTAGACAAGAAGAAGGAAACAACAATGAAAAGTATGGCCCATCCAATATGCATATTTGAAGATGGCTCAAAGGGAAGGAGTTCACCTTTAGGAGATTCTTGCAAATGTTGGTGTTGCACATAATGTACGCATTCACATAAAAAAAATGTCTTCTTATGGTACATCCTTGTGAATCCTTCAAAATGAAAGAACATGGCAAACACTCGGAAAAACAAATGAGGTTAGTGCAAATGCAAGACCTTTCATTCGAGGGGCGAGATACCCAACAAGTGTTTTCATCATTCTTATCATAAGAAAGAACAAGGTGTGGTATGGTATGAAAGCATATGATGCAACTACAACCAAAGACAATAGGCTCAAGTAAGCAAGCATGCATCACAAGTAATATGTCCAAGTCTCCAAGATGAATAAGCATAGCATGGATGCACTCACTACATATGAGAGGTGCGTCTAATGGAGACAAGAGACGAAGATCACGATATATCATGTGAGAGGCATGAACATATATGTCATCAACCCAAGAAAGCAAGTGATAGTGGAACATGGGTGATGCAACATAGCAAGCAATCATAGCGATCAAGTCAAGCAAGCTAGTAGTGCGAAGATGCAACGTACTAGAAGGAATCATGGCAAGCATGTCATTGGTGCAAATAGTGGGCATGAATAATTCACATGTCATAGCACAAGCATAAAGGCAAGATATGAGCAAAATAGCATCAATATCATGGGGCACATGATAAACATGGCAATAGCAACAAGGATCTCCACCAAGCATGCAAATACACATAGGAGTAGCATAATGGTGAATCATGGGTAGATGCAAGCAAGGGTCACAATTGCATGGCAAAGGTATAGAAGCAAGCATAGCATGCAAAGTGAACATGGTAAAATGAGCATGAATCGACAAGTGATATATAGCCCATAGCCGTGTGAGAGACAAGTAAAAGAGATGCGCGTAGTCCTTGCACAAAGGGAACAGTGCTAAGGATAGTCCATGGGATCCCAAAGCATCGTTGCTCTCAAGAGCTCTTTTCGTCAACTCATGGGATTGAGATGTTGACGAGTATACGTGCGTACCTACACAAAACAAAGACAAAGGAAAATTTGTGTGTGCGTGGTAGATATACGCATCATCCATCATGATGCATAATGCATGTGTCGGTTAGCACAAAATATCCAATGCTCAAATAAATGAGATGCGTGATATAGAAACATGTCATCCATCATGAGAGGTTTGTTATGATGCTTGTCATAATGGAGACTCAAAGGATGTAATGCATCATGAGAAATATCTAGAGCATTGTTATTCATGGAATGCATATGGTGCACGCAATTATGGGAATCATGCAAAGTATGAAATGCATCAAGATCTCCTAATATGTATGAGGAAACTATGGGGGTCTCCTCATGAGCAAGAGTAGAAACATCACGTGGAGAATATTGATAACATCCAAAACAATGCATATTTGGAACAATGTGATCATGGCATGACATAGTAGATGAATTGTGCAAATCATGTAAAGGAAGCATGGCAATATCATCACAAAGAGAAGCAAAAGCCAATGACCATCATCTCGTCATCTATGCCATAAGTGCAAATGGGATTGATTTTAATGGGGCATGCATAGTTACTATGTTGAGATTGAAATGAGGCAATATGGGAGATCTCACTCATAGCATATGAAAAGTTCAATGGATTGTCAAACATGATGTGACCAATAGAATTTTCACATGATATCCTATGGAGCATAACATCACAACTAGGCAACTCAACATGATCATCATCATATTCATCATAAATTGGTAAGTCAAGGCATGAAGAAGTCTCACTAGCATGAAGCATGGGAATAGGTGGGTCAACATCATGGGAGCAATCGATGTCAAGAGAGTCCACTAGTGGGACAAGAGAAGCACCACCACCTATGTTACCTTTGGAGCGTCGCTCATGTTTTGTAGGTGAGGTGTTGAAGATCCACTCGTTGTCATCTTCATCTTGATGGAACCATGTGGGGGGTGCATCATTATCCACCATGGCCATCGGTGTTTGGAGTGATGGACTCATCGAGGATAGGCGTGTCATCATGTAGGAGACCTAGCACCAAAGAAGAAAACACACTAGGAGTAGAGGTTAAGTCGTTAGAAATCATGGTGGCCTCACATGCCGTGTCAACTACCTCACTCACTAAGTTTTGTGGCTCCTCACTCCCTCTTGGACGCTCTCACTCATATGGTTGGTGGAGTCACTCAAATGGCGCTCAACCTCACATAGGATGTGTGGCATGCTCGATGTGTGGGGCTAGTGGTGGTCACACTCATCCTCTCATAGGAAATGCACTCAGTGTCATATATGGTGGAGTCACTCATCTCACTCATGGGTTGGTGGCTCTCCTCACATAACAGTGGGTCATCTCATGATATGTGGGTGTCGGAGAGATGTTGGTGCAAATGTCTCCATGCTTGGTGATCAGCGTAGCTTGACTCGGAGTATGAGTCCAATGTGGGCGTCGTCTTCATGTTGTTGAAGAGGTTCGCTCGTCGCCGGTGGGTCGAAGGGGATGGCCCTTGCTCGGCTCTTGTCACCCGTCTTGGTGTTGGAGGCCCATATGATGTGGCACCTCATAGCTGCGTCTCCATGACCGAAGGGAGTTTCCCATGCTCGGCCATCTTCCTTGAGGGGCTTCAAGATGGAAGTGCGCCTCGCTCGTGGGTGGTCAGCCTTGGACTTGATGAAGTCGATGTAGGTGTACACGTGGGAAGTAGGCGAAGATGCCGTGCGTCCAAAACAAAGATGCCTTGAGAACACTTGGCGAAAGATGCGAAGTGGTTGATGTAAGCCATAAGCGCCGTCTTGGTGGTGGTCGGTCTCGCGGTCTTCTCTTGTGCTTATGAAGCTTCGACTTGGCATGAAGTAGGGCTTGTGGAGCATCTTCATGATGATGATGTCGTTGTCGTGCTTGAGCTTCGTAGTAGATGTCGTTAAATAAATGCGTCGTGCACATGATGCTTGGAGGTGACTTGCCCTTCATGACGATGTTGATCACGCAGATGTGATGGTGGTCGCCATGTAGATGTGGGACGAGGGCGATTTGCGCTTGCATCGCTTGAGGCGCTCGAGACTTGTGGCTTGAACATCGCCGCCTTGAAGATGACGAAGGGGAAGAAGACTTGATCAAGGCCCGAATCTCCTCCATCCTTGCATCTTGCTCCTCTTTATGTGCGGCAAGCTTCTTATCGAAGTAGTCCCTTCTCCTTGCTTCGGAGTGATGAATGTCGATGGAGATGTTCTCGGCGCGCCTCGCAATCTTTGATTGTGTGCTTTGCACTTGTCGTTGTAGATCGAAGAGAGGCGGCTTTGGTGATGTAGTTGTTCACGCCGTTGTTGTTGTCGAAGACCCGGAGATGAAATGCCTTGCCTATCCATCCCACAAGACTCGAGCAAATATGAGTGGGAGAAAGAAGAACTTATACCAATGTACCTTGACCGATGTTGAAAATGAATCAAGTTCACTCAAATGCGGACAATGAAATAGCACTATTGGTACCAATCCTTGCTCGGTTCTCACACCTACACAAGTAAAAGCTTATGGAGGAGCTCGGTGAGGATAGTGGCACAAAAATTTAATGCAAAATGTTAGCAAGAGTCAAAAATGTTGAAAGAGATTCACAAATTAAGTGAAACAAATGGACCAATAGCAAAGAATGGCTGCAGGAAACACACACACGGATAGATAAATGGGGTCGTACAACCAAGGAATGAGCACAAAATGTGGAATCCACTAAAAGCCCGTGTTGCACAACTCAAGAGGCCGCTTACGATTGCTCAATAGGCGGATGGACACTTGTGCACAACCTATGAGATGCATAATGGATAAACTTCTATCCCAAGTATGCTATGTATGTATGGTTCCCGGTGTTTCTCTCAAGATGATCCAAGATGATCGGATATGACAATCTTATGTGCAATATGGTATGATGCTATGGCACTTGCTTACAAGCTCTTTTGCTCTCTTTCTTTTGCTTAAAAAGCTTTATTTCTTCTTCTTCTTCTTTTTGTATGGCCAATTTTGCACAATGCACAAACCAAGATAGCAATTGTGTATATGGGAACAAACTTGGGACACAATGGATGATATGATACCAATATGATATGGTATGGTATGTAATGGAAGGTGTAGATCACTAATGTGCACAAGTAAGGCGTGGCCAGCAATACTCAAATGGCTAGTCTCGACAGGCAAGTAACGCAAAATGGGCTAGGGGTTATCAATGCAATTGCAAGGGAATATACAATGGTGTCGCCGAGGTTACCGCTCGCTGCGATGATGAGTGGCGGTGTTCTTGATGTAGATAGCAAGATGATGGAGACTCGTCCCTAAGTGGCAGTCAAACACCTTAGGAAACGGAAAAACCACGAACTCAAAATCTCAACGTCAAATGTCAAAATGGTGGTAGCGGGAAATGCGGTGGTGGTTTGCACTTGGCAAAATGGAAGTATTGGTGGAAACCCGAGTAGTCAAGTTGACCGGAGTTATGGTGGTGGAGCGTATGATGGGCTATACAGTCAAAGTTGAAAGCATGTCCCTAAGTGGCAGAAACACCTTAGGAGACACAACTCTCAACACAACAAAATTGGGTTAAGTTGGGGTAGCGGAAGTGTATGGTGGGCAAGCCTATCACGGAAGTGGTGAGTGGTTGATGAAGAAGAAACCGTCCCTAAGTAGCCTAAACACCTTAGGAGACTCAAGTCACTACTCAAACAACCTCAAATGCTATGGTGAGACAAAAAGGGTCAGTTATGCGAGGAAGGCTATGGTGGTGGTATTCTTGAGGATGATGTGGTTGAGGCCCTAGGGCAAAGATGCCAAAGTACCAAAAATTTGATGGTGTCAAAAGGTGGGTGAAACCAAGGTGAGGACCTCGGGCACGTCGATGGCTTCAAAAGCAGCCCAAGAACACTCAAATCGGAGTTCAGAGTGAAAAGTTATGATGAAAAATGGTGAAACTCGGAATGCTGAAACTGGCATGGGCGGAAGTACCGCTCGGGAGGGCGGTAGTACCATTGCAGCTCGTGGTGCAATACCGCTAGGAATGGGCGGTAGTAATGGCGCTTGTGTCAAGCCGGATTTTATTTGACCGCTTGGCTGAAACAGGGCCTAATGGTAGTACTGAAATGGAAGTTAGTAGGCCCGGTAATCTGGCTTAAGGTGCTAAGCGGTAGTACCGCTCGTGTCGGATTTTCACAAAAATCTGGATCGAGTAGCGATTTTGGGGGCGGAAATGGATGATTTGAGGTCAAAATTGGAGAGATTTTATGGATGGAAAAAGGGATACTTGGGGAGATGCTAGATCCACTTGAAACCAAGCAAATTCATTTGATCAAAATCAACAAAACATCATCAAAACTAACAAATCACAAAAAAAATTTGGGGCTATTTTTGGTGGGATTTCTTTGGATTTAGGGACGCAAATCAACAAAATCAAGCTAGAAAACAAAGGGTAGGGGCTCCAAAGCGTGATCAACCTTTGCTCGATCCATAGATGATGTAGGCGGAACCCTATGTCGGCGGATCTTTTTCACGTTGGAGCCGGATCCACTGAGGAATCACGGAGAACACGCGGAAGAACAAGATGGAAAAAACACGGAGTGAAACAAGAGATAAATCACTAAAACGACAAGAGATCAATCACACAAGTGCTATATCGATTAACACAAAGGGAGATACATGATTCTAGGTCATCAAAGGACGATACAAACGGTAGCTGTTCTTCTCCGTGAGGAGGTCTTGAATCCACAAGGGGATCTTCCCACGAGGGGGGTCTTGTATGTGATTGGATATTCTCCGAAGAGGCCGCGGTCTCTCACGAGGAGGAGATCCGATGGATGAGAGAAGATCTATCTCTAACTTGAGCTAAATCAACGCTAACCCTAGCTAGGAGGAGGTGGGGGAGTTTATATAGCATATGTCCACGAAGGGGTAAGTGAGGAGGGGATACATGGGCCTCTGGCCCGAACTCTGCGTGTAAGCGAAATCTTAAGCCAAAAGAGGCAAATACCACGCTCAATGATAGTGTAAGCTTGGGCTGTAGTTAATCACGGACCGGATCGTCACGAACACTAGTACTTGTCGGGTTGTGAGGCGGTAGTGGCGCGGCGAAGTGGGGGAAGCGAGTACCGCTTTCACGAAGCCAGTAGTACCGCTCGTCACCAAATCTTCTTCGTCATAAGCTTCCAGGGCTTCCCTCATCGGATGGTGTAGTTGTTCCTTGGCGCTTGCACTCCTCCTCCTCGCTCCTTAGTGTTCCGGACAATACCTATGCATGCACACGAGTGGAGTGTCAAGTAGTATACCATCCTCGAGAGGGGTCCAAGTGAGCACGTGTAAAGGAGATGATTCACCTTTGTGTATGTGAAGTAGATGTCGCACGTGTCACCGCTTGAACGGACTCTTGACATGGTGATGTCCATAGGATGCTCTGCGCCGGGCGAGGAGAGTTTGGTCGGCCACGGCGTGATGAAGGTGATGATGATGTTACCGCAAGCGAGGACTTCACGCCTAAGCCTTCTGGCGATATGACCTAGGTGAAAATCTATGGAGGGGGCACCACTTTACAGCTAAGACAAGCTGTCAACTTGTGTGTTCTAGGGTGCCTCACTTGCCCCCTGATATATAAAGGAGCAAGGGGAGGCGGCCCGGCCCTCATGGGGCGCGCCTAGTAGATTCCTACTAGGAATCCTATTCCTAATGAGGTTTGACAAGGAAGAGAGGGGGAAAGGAAGGCGAGAGGAGAGAGGGAGAAGGAAAGGGCGCGCCCCCTTCCCTTGTCCTATTAGCACTCCAAGGGTAGGGGACTGCCACAGGCTGCCTCCCTCCTCTCTCCTAAAAGGCCCATGGTGGCCCATTAATTCCCAGGGGTTCCGGTAACTCCTCCGGCACTCCGGCTTTTACCCGAAACCACGAACACTTAGGTATCCGAGTAACATGGTCCAATATATCAATCTTTATGTCTCCGAACATTTCGAGACTCCTCATCATGTCCATGATCACATCCTGTCTCCGGGCAACAACCTTAGAGTACATCAAAACACATAAACTCATAATCTGGATCTTCATCGAACGTTAAGCGTTGCACGGACCCTACGGGTTTGAGAACTATGTAGACATGGCGATACGAGACTCATTTCCGCCAATAACCAATCAGCGGAACCAGGATGCTCATATTTTTCCTACATATTCTCACGAAGATCTTTATCGGTCAAACCGCATAACAACATACGTTGTTCTCTTTGTCATCGGTATGTTACTTGCCCGAGATCCGACCGCCGGTACCTCAATACCTAGTTCAATCTCATTACCGGCAAGTCTCTTTACTCATTCCGTAATGCAACATCTCATAACTAACTCAATAGTCATATTGCTCGCAAGGCTTATAGTGATGTGCATTACCGAGAGGCCCCAGAGATACCTCTCCAGAGCAATCGGAGTGAGAAATCATAATCTCGATCTATGCCAACTCAACAAACATCATCGGAGACACACCATGAGCATCTTTATAATCACCAAGTTACGTTGTGATGTTTGATAGCACACTAAGTGTTCCTCCGGTGATAGGAGTTGCATAATCTCATAGTCATAGGAACATGTATAAGTTATGAAGAAAGCAATAGCAATAAACTAAACGATCATCGTGCTAAGCTAACGGATGGGTCAAGTCAATCACATCATTCTCTAATGATGTGATCCCGTATATCAAATGACAACTCATGTCTAAGGCTAGGAAACTTAACCATCTTTGATTAACGAGCTAGTCAAGTAGAGGCATACTAGTGACACTCTGTTTGTCTATGTATTCACACATGTACTAAGTTTCCGGTTAATACAATTCTAGCATGAATAATAAACATTGATCATGATATAAGGAAATATAAATAACAACTTTATTATTGCCTCTAGGGCATATTTCCTTCAATGACGATATCTAAGGCAATGATCATGAATATAGGCATCATGTCCGTGTCAAGTAGACCGAAACGATTCTGCCTCTACTACTATTACTCCAAGACATCGGCCATTTGTGCAGCATGCATCTAGAGTATTAAGTTCATAAAGAATGGAGTGACGTATTAAGCAAGATGACATGATGCAGAGGAATTAAGTCAAACAATATGACGAAAACCCCATCTTTTTATCCTCGATGGCAACAATACAATACGTGCCTTCCTGCCCCTATTGTCACTGGGAAAGGACACCGCAAGACTGAAACCAAAGCTAAGCACTTCTCCCATTGCAAGAAAAACAAATCTAGTTTGCCAAACCAAAGCGATAGTTCGAAGAGAATTACAAAGATATCAAATTGATTAAAATAATATTCATAGATAAACTGATCATAAATCCACAATTCATCGGATCTCGGCAAACACACCACAAAAAAGTATTACATCGAATAGATCTCCAAGAACATCGAGGAGAACATGGTATTGAGAATGAAAGAGAGAGAAGAAGCCATCTAGCTACTAGCTATGGACCCATAGGTCTGTGGTAAACTACTCACGCTTCATCAGAAGGGCAATAGGGTTGATGTAGAAGCCCTCCGTGATTGAATCCCCCTTTGGCAGGGTGCCCGAAAAGGCCCCTCGATGGGATCCCATGGGTACAGAAGGTTGCGCCGGTGGAAAAGTGTTTTCTGGATGCCTCAGTTGGTTCGGGGATATAAGAGTATATATAGGAGAAAGAATTACGCAAGAAAGTGCACGAGGGGCCCACAAGGTTGGGGGGCGCCCTACCACCTGGGTGCGCCCTTCGTCCTTGTGGCCGCCTCGTGGCTTCCCTGAATTGCACTCCAATTCCTCTAGATGTCTTATGGTCCAAGAAAAATCATCGCGAAAGTTTTATTCCGTTTGGTATTCCTTTTCTGCGAACCTAAAAAACAGGGGAAAACATGAACTGGCACTGGGCTCTAGGTTAATAGGTTAGTCCCAAAAACAATATAATAGCATATTAATGCATAAAACATCCAAAACAGATAATATAATATCATGGAACAATAAAAAATTATAGATACGTTGGAGACGTTGATGTCTACTACACAACCTTCTTCTTGTAGACGTTGTTGGGCCTCCAAGAGCAGAGGTTTGTAGGACAGTAGCAAATTTCCCTCAAGTGGATGACCTAAGGTTTGTCAATCCGTGGGAGGCGTAGGATGAAGATGGTCTCTCTCAAACAACCCTGCAACCAAATAACAAAGAGTCTCTTGTGTCCCCAACACACCCAATACAATGGTAAATTGTATAGGTGCACTAGTTCAGAGAAGAGATGGTGATACAAGTGCAATATGGATGGTAGATATAGGTTTTTGTAATTTGAAAATATAAAACAGCAAGGTAACAAGTGGTAAAAGTGGCGTAAATATTGCAATGCTAGGAAACAAGGCCTAAGGTTCATACTTGCACTAGTGCAAGTCCTCTCAACAATAATAACATAATTGGATCATATAACTATCCCTCAACATGCAACAAAGAGTCACTCCAAAGTCACTAATAGCGGAGAACAAAGCGAAGAGATTATTGTAGGGCATTGAAACCACTTCAAAGTTATTCTTTACGATCGATCTATTCAAGAGTCCGTAGTAAAATAACACTAAGCTATTCTTTTCGTTCGATCTATCATAGAGTTTGTACTAGAATAACACCTTAAGACACAAATCAACCAAAACCCTAATGTCACCTAGATACTCCAATGTCACCTCAAGTATCCGTGGGTATGATTATATGATATGCATCACACAATCTCAGATTCATCTATTCAACCAACACAAAGTACTTCAAAGAGTGCCCCAAAGTTTCTACCGGAGAGTCAAGACAAAAACGTGTGCCAACCCCTATGCATAAGTTCACAAGGTCACTGAACCCGCAAGTTAATCACCAAAACATACATCAAGTAGATCACGTGATATCCCATTGTCACCACAGATAAGCACATGCAAGACATACGTCAAGTGTTCTCAAATCCTTGAAGACTCAATCCGATAAGATAACTTCAAAGGGAAAACTCAATCCATTACAAGTGAGTAGAGGGGGCGAAACATCATAAGATCGAACTATAATAGCAAAGCTCGCGATACATCAAGATCGTACCACCTCAAGAACATGAGAGAGAGAGAGATAGAGATCAAATACATAGCTACTGGTACATACCCTCAGCCCCGAGGGTGAACTACTCCCTCCTCGTCATGGAGAGCGCGGGATGATGAAGATGGCCACCGGTGAGGGTTCCCCCCTCCGTGAGGTCTTGAGCAGGTCCCGATTGGTTTTGGTGGCTCTGAGAGGCCTTGCGGCGGAACTCCTAATCTATTCTGCTCTCCGATGTTTTTAGGGTATATGGATATATATAGGCAAAGAAGTGGTCGGGGGCCACGAGGGGCCACGAGGGTGGGGCGCGCCCAGGGGTGAGGCGCGCCTCCACGCCTCGTGGCTTCTCGAATCTTCCTGACGTCTACTCAAGTCTCTGGATTGCTTGGTTCCAAAAAATAACTCTCCTGAAGGTTTCATTCCGTTTGGACTCCGTTTGATATTCCTTTTCTGCGCAACACTGAAACAAGGGAAAAACATAAACTGGCACTGGGCTCTAGGTTAATAGGTTAGTCCCAAAAATAATGTAAAAGTGTTTAGTAAAGCCCATAAACATCCAAAACAGATAATATAATAGCATGAATATCTTCATAAATTATAGCTACGTTGGAGACGTGACGGCATCCCCAAGCTTAATTCACCTTTCGTCCTCGAGTAGGTAAATGATAAAACAAATAATTTATGAAGTGTGAATGCTAGCAGGTGCACAAGTTTGATCAATGATAATTTCAATCACCTTTTCTAGCATCATTATATATCATAACAGTAGCTCAACTCATAGAACTTGTCATGATCAAGTAACAAGCTATTTACATGTTAAAGTATAGATCATAAACTTTCTTGAAAACTAACAAACCATGTTATTAGTCATCAAACAATTACAATTCATCATATTTTCAGGAAGGGTCTATGTCAGAGCTTTGATTCAGCAAACTTCACATACTCAACTATCATTTAGTCTTTCACAATTGCTAACACTCAAATGATATTTATGGGTTCAAAGTTTTAATCAGACACAGAGAAAGATAGGGGCTTATAGATTCGCCTCCCAACCTTTTACCTCAAGGTTAATGTCAACAATAATAGTTCATGATGCCTTACATCCAATTGGATATATATATCAAGATCTTTCCAACACAATGTGCTTGCCAAAGGATAAAATGTAAAAAGGAAAGGTGAAGATCACCATGAATCTTGCATAAGGTAAAAGACAAGAATAAAAGATAAGCCCTTCGCAGAGGGAAGCAGAGGTTGCCATGCGCTTTTATAGTTGGATGCACAAAATCTTAATGCGAGGGAACGTCACTTTATATTGCCCGGTTGTGATAGGGACCTTTATTATGCGATCCGTTGCTTTTATTGCTTCCATATCAAAAAGATCGTATAAAGCTTATTTTCTCCACACTAAAAGATCATACATATTTAGAGAGCAATTTTTATTGCATGCACCGATGACAACTTACTTGAAGGATCTTACTCAATCCATAGGTAGGTATGGTGGACTCTCATGGCAATAACTGTTTAAGGGATGTTTGGAAGCACAAGTAGTATCTCTACTTGGTGCAAAGAATTTGGCTAGCATGAGGGGGAAAGGCAAGCTCAACGTGTTGGGCGATCCATGACAATATACTTTATTTCGGATATGATAAAACATAACCCATTACGTTGTCTTCCTTGTCCAAAATCAACCTTTTAGCATGTCATATTTTAATGAGTGCTCAAAATTACAAAAGATGTCCAAGACAGTATATCTATATGTGAAATCTCTCTTCCTTCAATATTCTTCCATGAATTGTTCAAGTGACCAATACAATGTTTGCTAACCTTCAATAAATTTACCACCTCTACTTCTTATATGTAAAGTCATTACTCCCCATGGGATAAGCATATGAAACATATATAATTTGAGATTTATGATATTCAATTCATTCAACCATTTACTCATAGGATATAAGTGAAGCACATGAGTAAATGACAAACTACTCCAAAAAGATATAAGTGAAGATCAATGAGTAGTTAAATAATTATGTAGCTATGTGAAGACTCTCTCTCATTTAAGAATTTCAGATCATGGGTTATTATTGAAACAACAGGCAAAACAAAATAAAACGACATTTCAAGGATAGCACTCAACATGTGAAGAAGCAAAAACTTAGGCTTAACCGATACTAACCTATAATTGTTGAAGAAGAAAGGTGGGATGCCGACCGGGGCATCCCCAAGCTAGATGCTTGAGACTTCTTGAAATATTATCTTGGGGTGCCTTGGGCATCCCCAATCTTAAACTTTTGTGTCTCCTTAATTCCTCTCATATCACGGTTTCCTAAATCTCGAAAGCTTCATCCACACCAAACTCAACAAGAACTCGTGAGATAAGTTAGTACAAATCAATGCAAAAACCTTATCATTTTCTACTGTAACAAACCACTAAAATTATTATTCAACATTGCATACTAAATGCCTCTACATATTTAATACTCCTATCCTCAAATAGAATCATTAAACAAGCAAACATATGCAAACAATGCAAACATCACAAAGCAATCACAAAAAACAGTACAGATCTCTAAAGAATGCAAGATTCATCATACTTCCCTAACTCCAAAAATTATGAAATTCTACCACCCTGTAGAAAATTTATCAGAGATTATAATTCAAAAAGTTTCAACATTTTATCACATTCTGACTTTTCTAGGGAATTTTTGCAACAACGGTAAACTTTCTGTTTTGAAACAGCAACATGTATACTTGCAAAATAAGCATGGTAAAGGCTATCCTTGACATTTTTATTGAAAATAGAGATGCAAAACATTATTCTAAATAACAGCAAGAAAATACTAACAAAATAAAATGACGCTCCAAGCAAAAACACATATCATGTGGTGAATAAAAATATAGCTCCAAGTAAAGTTACCGATGAATGAGGACGAAAGAGGGGATGCCATCCGGGGCATCCGCAAGCTTATACGCTTGGTTGTCCTTGAATATTACCTTGTGGTGCCTTGGGCATCCCCAAGCTTAGACTCTTGCCACTCCTTATTCCATAGTCCATCGAATCTTTACCCAAAACTTGAAAACTTCACAACACAAAACTCAACAGAAAACTCGTAAGCTCCGTTAGTATAAGAAAATAAATCACCACTTAGGTACTGTTGTGAACTCATTCTAAATTCATATTGGTGTAATATCTACTGTATTCCAACTTCTCTATGGTTCATACCCTCTGATACTACTCATAGATTCATCAACATAAGCAAACAACACACGGAAAACAGATCTATCAAAAACAGAACAGTCTGTAGTAATCTGTATCAAATGTATACTTTTGGAACTCCAAAAATTCTACCAAAATAGGACGACCTAGATAATTTGATTATTGATCTACTGCAATAGGAATCAGTATTTTATCACTTTCTGGTGATGTTTAACAATTGTTTTCGTGAGCTGAAAGTTTCTGTATTTTTCAGCAAGATCCAATAATTATCACCCAAGAAGATCCTATAGGCAAAACAAGCATAACTTTAAAACTTTAAGCACATAGAGATGAAACTTAATATTATAGCAATATGTAGAAGCATATGATCCTCTCTCATAATAATTTTCAGTAGCATCATGAATGAATTCAACCATATAACCAGCCCATAAAGCATTATTTTCATGATCTACTTGCATAGAAATTTTACTACTCTCCACATAAGCCAATTTATTCTCAACAATAGTAGTGGGAGCAATCTCAACAAAATAACTATCATGTGAAGCATGATCCAATTGAAGATTAAAATCATAATGACAAGTTTCATGGTTATCTTTATTCTTTATAGCATACGTGTCATCACAATAATCGTCATAAATAGGAGGCATGCTTTCATCACAATAAATTTGCTCATCAAAACTTGGGGGACTAAACATATCATCTTCATAAAACATAGCATCCCCAAGCTTGTGGCTTTGCATATCATTAGCATCATGGGTATTCAAAGAATTCATACTAACAACATTGCAATCATGCTCATCATTCACATATTTTATGCCAAGCATTCTATGTAATTCTTCTTCTAGTACTTGAGCACAATTTTCCTTCCCATCATTTTCACGAAAGACATTAAAAAGATGAAGCATATGAGGCACCCTTAATTCCAATTTTTTGTAGGTTTTCTTTTATAGACTAAACTAGTGATAAAACAAGAAACTAAAAGATTCGATTGCAAGATCTAAAGATATACCTTCAAGCACTCACCTCCCACAGCGGCGCTTGAGAAAAGAGCTTGATGTCTACTACACAACCTTCTTGTAGACGTTGTTGGGCCTCCAAGTGCAGAGGTTTGTAGGACAAGATGCGAATTTAAGCTCAAGTGGATGACCTAAGGTTTATCAATCCGTGGGAGGCGTGGGATGAAGATGGTCTCTTTCAAACAACCCTGCAACTAAATAACAAAGAGTATCTTGTATCCCCAACACACCCAATACAATGGTAAATTGTATAGGTGCACTAGTTCATGTAAGAGATGGTGATACAAGTGCAATATGGATGGTAGATATAGGTTTTGTAATCTGAAAATATAAATACAGCAAGGTAACAAGCAATTAAAGTGAGTGTAAACGGTATTGCAATGCTAGGAAACAAGGCCTAGGGTTCATACTTTCACTAGTGCAAGTTCTCTCAACAATAATAACATAATTTGATCATATAACTATCCCTCAACATGCAAAAAAGAGTCACTCCAAAGTCACTAATTGAGGATAACAAATGAAGATATTATTGTAGGGTACGAAACCAAGTGCAGAGGTTTACGCAACCTTCTTCTTGTAGGCGTTGTTGGGCCTCCAAGTGCAGAGGTTTGTAGGACAGTAGCAAATTTCCCTCAAGTGGATGACCTAAGGTTTATCAATCCGTGGGAGGCGTTGGATGAAGATGGTTGTCGGTGTCAAAACTGGCGGATCTCGAGTAGGGGGTCCCGAACTGTGCGTCTAGGCGGATGGTAACAGGAGACAAGGGACACGATGTTTTTACCCAGGTTCGGGCCCTCTCAATGGAGGTAAAACCCTACTTCTGCTTGATTAATATTGATGATATGGGTAGTACAAGAGTAGATCTACCACGAGATCAAGGAGGCTAAACCCTAGAAGCTAGCCTATGGTATGATTGTTGTTAGATCTCTGGGACTAAAACCCTCCGGTTTATATAGACACCCTGGATAGGGTTAGGGTTACATGTAGTCGGTTACAATGGTAGGAGATCTACATATCCGTGTCGCCAAGCTTGCCTTCCACGCCAAGGAAAGTCCCATCCCGGACACGGAATGAAGTCTTCAATCTTGTATCTTCATAGTCCGTGAGTCCAGGCCAACGGTGATAGTTCAGCTATCCGGACACCCCTAGTCCAGACTCCCTCAAGAGCTCCCACGAACCGAGGCTTCAATGACGACGAAGTCCGCACGCATATTGTCTTGACATTGCAAGGCGGGTTCCTCCTCCCATACTTCATAGAAGATTTTGAACACAAGGATAGTGTCAGAAGCTCTCGCAAAATAATTTCCACATAATACCATAGAGAGAATAATATTTACACAAAATCAATCTGGCCGACGTATTCCGCAATAAGGCCATCACGCCACGGCCAAGTCTTCATTCAAATCGTTTTCTTGTACCACCTCAAAGACGCGTTTAGCGAGGCGGTTTCCTTGGCACGTCTTGTCAAAGAAGAGATCATGTCCTCCTTATTCGGGATTCTCATCAATACGGACGTAGGTAACCCAACCGCGCCATTAATTTACTTGGCTAGAGATAAGCGAGTTTTACCAGTCGGTGGGGACGTGATAGCTTCGGTCCCGTCCATATAAGGGGATAAGGATCCACCTTTTCACCTACGCCTTCTTCCTCCTTTGCTTATCCATTTCCGCGCACTCGAGCTCCAGCGCCCAAGTCTGCACATCCCTCCTCAACCTTCTCCGACCATGTCCGGAGCGGAGGCAAGTGGATGGCCTCCTCCGTCACGGAGGGGCACATCGAAAAGCTGGAGGCCAGGATACTTGTCCAAATGACATCACGTGTCGGCTCCCCAACAGGCAGCTCATCCCCACCCCTGTGCCCCATGAGAGGGTGGTGTTCCTCACCCACTTCCTCCATGGACTAGGTTTTCCACTTCACCCATTTGTCCGGGGCTCATGTTCTACTCTGGCCTAGATTTCCACGATCCGCCCCAAACTTCATCCTCAATATCTCGGCGTTTATCGTCGTGTGCGAGGCTTTCCTCGCATCTAGCCCCACTTGGTTTATGGTTGAAGACCTTTAGCGTCAAGCCGAAGATAGTGGGCGGCCGATGAAGCGGAGTCGGAGGCGCCAGGGCGGGCAGGATGCCCAACGTCCTATGGGTCGAGGGCTCCTTCGTGGAGACAATAAAGGGGTGGCAATCGGGGTGGTTCTACATCACCGAGCCGCGCGACTCCAAATGGGCGGCGGCCCCCGAATTCAGATCTTGCTTCCCCACACGGCTCACATCATGGAAAGAGATGGGCCTGATGTGGGGTGATTCGGAAGAGCTGACCGGACTCCAAACTGCGTCCAACACAGTGGACAAGAAGCTCAAGCTTGTCAACGTAGTCGTGTTATGCTCATCCGCGGATTCTGCCATGCCAAAGAACGGGCCTTCAATTTGTGGAGTTTGATCCGCACAAAGCACGGACCTGGAGCCGGCTCTTGACACCACGTCTGAAGGTGCCCTGGAAGGTGTTGTTCAAGGCGCCGAAGCTCCCGCATCCGCTACCAAAGATCGCAGATTCAGCTCGCCACGTCAAAGCCAGCGAGGTAAGTTATTTACCCTTTATGGGACTCTTTTTTCATAGTTTGACTCTATGCGGATCTAAAACTCCCTAACCTTTGACAGGACTGGCCATTTGAAGACGTCCGGACAGATTAACCGTCTGGCTCCTTTGCCCGAATACCCAGCCAGACGCCGCTTGATCGGGGCTGCGTTTCCGGCACCACGTGGTGCGAGAAGAAAAACCAAGAAGGAGGCCACGGAACTCGAAGGAGCTCCCGGCGCCAGTCTTGTCGTGACTCGAGGCAGAATCCTCTCAGAACGAGGAGGAGGAAAAAGCCTCTCCCTAGCGGGGAAGAGAAGAAAAGGAAGCCCGCCTGATCGGGGAGGCCGGGAGGTCCAAGAAAGGAAGGACCCTTCCTCCGGACTTCTCCACCAACGCCGACAACGAGGAGGAGTGGCCACCAAGGGCCAAGCCCTGGCGAGATCGTAAGTGTCCGGATTCCGTAATGACTCATGGCTTTTATTTGTCGACAGTGTCTTCTAACGTCGAATAAGACCATGTAGCCTGCCCAAGGACGAGCTTGCCGACATACATCGGATGTGAATAGCACTTCACTTCCGACCGCCTCCTCTCCTCGTGACGCAGACGACACCGCGGTGGAGTCCCAAAAGGGGCCCAACCAGGAAGAGGTGGTCCTGGAGGCGCCGCAAGGCGACCTCCCGGACTCCGGGCGCAAAGGGGGCAAAACCTAGAGGGCTCTAAGTCCGGCCCTGTGCCGGACTCCATATCGGAACCTATAGTGGTACCGAAGTCTGGCGGGCGGCCCCTTCGTAAGAGGGGCAAGACTGCGACGCCGGTGACCTCCGTACAACCGGAGGCACCGGATAGCTTGCTGGAGGCGCTTAACGGTGCCTCCATCGATGACGAAACACCGCACTATCATGAGTGCGGTGATCCGGAAGTTCGATCCGCCAAGAGCGGGCTGGTGAAGCTTATGCCAGCCTTCTAACAGGCTTTGAGGTAAGTTTAGAATATGTAATTACCGCATAGACAAGTGGCCCCGATGCTCGGTTTGGTGTTCGGAAAAAAAGCCGGATGAGGATCTAAAAGATATATGCAGGAGTCTAACATAAGTATGTCAATATGGGAATGCAAGTCAGGTCTTAACCTCTCTCTGCCGATCATGGAGGTCAATGCATTGAAGCAGAGCCTCGAGCGGTCCGAGAACAAGCTCAGCCTTGCCAAGAAGCAGCTCGAGGACAAGGAAGGTAAGGAATACCTTATTAAAGTAATACCTTATAGAAAGGATTTGGTTGCAAAAAATGACAGGAATAACGTGAGTATTGCAGGGGCCACGAACGAGGTGGCGACCCTAAAGGAAGCGGTGTCCAAGGCCGAAAGCAAAGCGGCCGCGGAGCACACCAAGCGAGAGAAGCAGGAGGCGCGGGTGGCGGAGGTGCGGCAAGAGCTCCAGGCTCTCGTGAAAAAACACGAGAGTTTGGAGCGTGACTCGAAGACTCGAGAGTCCGAGCTCGCCTCGGCTCTTGAGAGTGCCAAAGCAGCTAAGGCCGAAGCCCAAAAAGCCCTCCAGGAAATTGAATCATTAAAGAAGATAGCGGCGGGTAAGGCATTCTTTATGCAAAGCAAGCATGTGAAAGTGAATTATCTATTACTTACCCGAATCCGGAGCTCTCCAGGAGCGTTCGCAGATCTGCCCCGTAGTGTGTCCGATGCTGCCGCTTTCTACCGAGCCGAGGAGGGAAGCGCGACGGAGAAGGTGTTCTGGTCTCGGATATCTGAGGCGGACATCCGTTCTTCCTGAGCGACCAAGCAAGCAGCTGGTCGAGCTCCACAAGGTCGCCAACAGGCCATGAAGGGCCTCATAGTTCGGGCTGTGGCCTCACGGAAGCCATGCTCGAGCTACTTGGGCTAGTGCGGGCGGCTGGTGGACGCCTTTGTCCATGGATTGAAGTCATCAAGCGCTCAAATGCGCATTTAAGGTGCCCGTAGGGGCCTTGCCCGTGCTAAGGTGCCTTTGGGGCAAGCTGGGCCAGTGAAGCTTGTGAAGGACGGACCACCACCGGGCAAGGAGCATCGCACGCCTTTGAAATGTATTATGAGGGCGTCACGAAGGGTGCCTTTGATAAGCGGGTGAATGCTCTAAATATGTAATTTTTGAATAGACTCGCATTTGTTATCCTGTGCGGCTGAAAACTTGTTCATATCGCTTAAGCAACGCTTAGAATTTAAAATATTACCTTACGCGCGGCTGTTTATCAAATTTGAGAGATGGCAAGTCGTTGGCTTCAGCCCCCATGCCACGAAAAGTCTTTGGGTGTTCGGATAAACTTGAGCGCTCTTGTTCCCATTCTTGGGTCCTTCGAGGGAGGCGCTCAACGCAACGAACAAGGCAACCGGACTTATAGTGCTTGAACACTCTCACTTAGCCATAGAATTCTATAATTTTAAATTTCGGCAAAGCCCCTTGTATTCGGAAGACCGAGTTCGGGGCGCTATCCACGCCTTGGCCGGACAATGCCAACTCCTCGCCCTAAGCGGCATAAGTCTTTAGGGACCCGAAAAAACCTCTCGAACAGCGACCGACTCTCGCCCCTATCATGACGGCTACTTTAGCTTTCTCCATCGAGGTGCTCAACCCAGCTCAACCGGGGCACAATCGCAGTTGTTCTCCCGGCCGCTACCTTAGCCGATATAACGGAACGTAAGGTACCAAAACATGGGAGCCGGGCAAACCCAACTATTGACCCAAGACATGATTGAGCCGATGCATATAATGCTATAAGTTCGGCGTGCCGCACTTGTGAAAGTGTTCGGACTTATCACACCATACTTTGGGGTACTTAAGCCCCTGGTGTATTGGCCGTACCAAAGTGTACGGGTGCAACATGTCATAGATGAACATATATGAAAAAAAGGAATGCAATAATAAGCAGAAGCTATGTATTGTTTATTCAAAAGATACTGCAATGAAAGCAGAACGATACAAATAGTGCGATAAGCAAGGGATGGGACTATTTAACATGTCCTCCTCCAAGGGTAAGCTGCAGGATGGTATGTAAAACAGGTATAATGCTCGTAGTAGAGACCACCTGGACATTCGACGTAACTACGCTTCCCTGGCTGTTGCATCGTGAGTTCGGCAATTCTAGTGCCGACAGGCTTCTAGAAAAACGGAGTCCTAAAAGTAAGAGAAAAGAAGAAAGAAAAAGGATGACACAATCGGAGCCCACAGTGCGGTTGAGCCGCATTCTCGGCGTCATGCGTGGTCGTGCCCTCCCCGATGCCCATGGTATCTCCAGAGCGTAGTTATGTAATGCCAGTAATCGGGCTTCGCAATTTCGCGAGGGCTGGGGTTGGGGCGCATTGCCACGCGATGCTCGGAACGTGCCGTGCAGTCTTGTTGTAGGTTACTCCGGTAGCGGCTTGACGATGTCCGGACGCTTAGTAGCCGGACTCGAGAATTGCCTCAAGAGGCTGCTTTGTACTTCCGCCGCTAGGGGGGTCAGATGCTCCTCCGCTCGGAGAAGGCGTTCGGTGTTTCCATTGACCGTAATTACTCCGTGCAGGGCCTGCATCTTGAGCTTGAGGTATGCGTAGTGCGGCACCGCATTGAATTTTGCAAATGCGGTTCGTCCGGGCAGTGCGTGATAGCCGCTACGGAATGGGACTATGTCGAACATTAACTCTTCGCTTCGCAAGTTATCCGGGGATCCGAAGACCACTTCGAGTGTAACCGGAGCATGTACAATTGGCCTCTACACACCGTATGACGCCTTTAAAGGTCGTGGTTTGTGGGTTTAATCCTTGAGGGTCTATGCGATTTTGTGCATGTATCCCGTAAAGCAGGTTCAATTTTCTTGCCGCCGTCCATCAGACTCTAGTGAGGTGAAATCCGTCAATGATTGGGTCAAGAACCAATGCGGCGAATCCGCCGTCGGATGCTAGTGGGGTGGTCCCTTGATCAAAAGTGATCGGGCGGGAGGACCGCGTTGAACTTTTGGCGGCTTAATCGGCTCCATCGCAGATATGTCCCTTTAGTGCACGCTTCCGCTCCTTTTGGGTATGTGGTTCGCGTATATCATGTTCACCGTCTGCACTTGTGGGGGAAAGCCCTTCCGTCCTCTATTGTTCGGCAGCCGGGCTCCTCCTCGTCATCGCTATGCAGCCCTTGTCATTGAGTTCGCATTTTAACTTGCCTGCCTGTTTGAAGACCCAACAATCCCTGTTGGTGTGGTTGGCTGGTTTTCGGGGTGCCATGTATTTGCACGAGCGATCAGTATTCGGTCCAAATTGGACGGGCCCTGAGTGTTTCTTTTGAACGGCTTTTTTCCACGACCGGGTTTAGAGCCTCGAATCCGGCATTGGCTGTCGTATCTTCAGCATTATCGCCGTTAATGCGGCGCTTGTGCTTGTTGCGACGCGACCTGCCATTGCTGCCCTTGGTATCCGAACTACCAGGGTTTTTGGTCAAGTTGTTACTGCGAGCTAGCCAGCTGTCCTCTCCCGCGCAGAAGCGGGTCATGAGTAATGTGAGGGCTGCCATGGATTTCGGCTTTTCCTGTCCTAGGTGCCGGGCAAGCCACTCGTCGCGGATGTTATGTTTGAAGGCTGCAAGGGCCTCAGCATCCGGACGATCAATGATTTGATTTTTCTTGGTTAAGAACCGTGTCGAGAATTGTCCGCCGATTCATCGGGTCGCTGAATTATGTGGCTTAGGTCATCGGCGTGCGGTGGTCGCACATATGTGCCCGGAAGTTATCAAGGAATGCGGCTTCCAAGTCTTCCCAACAACCAATTGATTCTGGCGGCAAGTCGTTGAGCCAATGCCGAGCTGGTCCTTTAAGCTTGAGTGGGAGGTATTTGATGGCATGTAGATCATCACCGCGGCCATGTGGATGTGAAGGAGATAGTCCTCGATCCAAACCGCAGGATCTGTTGTGCCGCCATATGATTCAATGTTTACAGGTTTGAAACCCTCGGGATTTGATGATCCATTACTTCGCCTGTGAAGCATAGTGGGTGTCTTGGCGCCTACGTATTGGGCTATATCACGACGCAGCTCAAATGAGCTTTGTTCATCAGTGTTCCGCCCGGCCGAATTGTCAGTATCCGGCGTGACGGTTGTCATCACGTGTCGTGGGGCGCCCACGCGATCCGTAGATCGATCTTATTTGCCTTGCCTTGTCCTCCAATATGTCTCGCAAGTCTGGCGCATTTCCCCGTGGCTTTGTACTTTTCGAGCGACGCCGGAGTGCGGCTTTAGTGGAGGGCCTAGAGGCCTCTCTGTCGCGGCCACGAGGTGGCCGGTGGGCTGCTTCCTCCTCTAATTGGGGTAGCAGCTTGCGTTTTGGGTAGCTTTTGGAGGGGCGTTCGAGTTCGTACTCTTGGTGCAAGGACTTCACCCATCCGTCGCCTAGCAAGTCTTGGTCAGCTCTAAGCTGCTGCTGCTTTTTCTTGAGGCTGCTTGCCGTGGGCCATAAGCCTGCGTTTGAAATGCTCCCTGTTCGTCGGGATCCTCAGCACGCACCAATTTGTCGTCGTCGAGGCTTGCCTCATCTTCGGAGGGGGCATATAATTATCGCCCTCTACCTCTCACTGGCTCCCGCCGCTCTATCATGAGGGCTGGCTTCTCCCTCCTCTGTGCTGAATTCTGCCGGAGGGGTTGTCTTCGCACCGTCCGGGTGTTATTATCTCCCCTGCCGGAAAAAACGCTTTTGCTTTGTGGCGGGATTTAGAGCGGCGCCACGACGCCGCGCTTGGGCTGTTTCTTGGGGGGTCATCCTCCGCTGTTCCATTGCTGCTCCATCTTTTGGGATGTCCACCATGTATATGTCAGATGATTTAGGTGGCCTTCCAAAGGCCCTGTAGGCGCTGGTTCTTGGTCGCTTCAGCGTCGTCGTCCATACCGTCGATGTCTTCGAGTCGAAGTCGAGCATGTCGGTTAAATCATCGGCAGTGGCTACAAAGAGGGTGGTGGGTGGGCGTTGAATTTCTTCTTTCGTCCGCATCCCAACCTTCCGACCATAGTCCGCCAGGCTCTCTGATAAGAGAGAGACTTTAGTGAATTCAGGATGTCGCCAAAGGGCGAGTCTTTGAAAGATGTCCGCGGCAGGTGTACTCCATAACCGCTACCAATCGGATTTGATTGGCGAGGGTGCGGGAGGTTCGAGTCCGGAGAGGAGTCCGCACCTCGGAGTCAACGGGCTTTGCAAAGGGCGGGGATGGTGTTCGCTCAATCGCCGTAGAGATTGTAGCCCCGAAAGCGGTGTCCAACCACTCGCCCTCGATCGGCGAGAAGTCGGCTCCGAAGCTAAGGGTCGGAGCGGACGCCGGTGCAGCCTCCGTGACACCGCTCGCGGCAGAGCTAGATCATGCCCATCGAGACAAAGGCGGCGGCGCTTTGGCTGTGGCTCGAATCCATCGAAGATCAAGTCCCCACTGGGCCGGCAGCCGGTAGTTCAAACTCCCAAATCGACACGATGGCTGGGGCATAGCTTTCGATTCTGCTCCAGATGGCCAAGTGAATTGGCCCATGATGCAAAGCCGCCGAATCTGAAGATCCGTCCGGGGAGAAAGGTCTCACCGACGGACGCGTCGTTGTTGATGATCGAAGGAGCCATCGGGCCTAAAGGTGACGGCTACGCAGGAACTCTCAATGAAAGCACCAATGTCGGTGTCAAAACCGCGGATCTCGGGTAGGGGGTCCCGAACTGTGCGTCTAGGCGGATGGTAACAGGAGACAAGGGACACGATGTTTTACCCAGGTTCGGGCCCTCTCGATGGAGGTAAAACCCTACTCCTGCTTGATTAATATTGATGATATGGGTAGTACAAGAGTAGATCTACCACGAGATCAAGGAGGCTAAACCCTAGAAGCTAGCCTATGGTATGATTGTTGTTCGCCCCATTTAACTAAAACCCTCCTGCTTATATAGACACCGGATAGGGTTAGGGTTACACTGAGTCGGTTACAATGGTAGGAGATCTACATATCCGTGTCGCTAAGCTTGCCTTCCACGCCAAGGAAAGTCCCATCTGGACACGGGACGAAGTCTTCAATCTTGTATCTTCATAGTCCAGGAGTCCGGCAAACGGTGATAGTTCGGCTATCCGGACACCCCCTAGTCCAGGACTCCCTCAATGGTCTCTCTCAAACAACCCTGCAACCAAATAACAAAGAATCTCTTGTGTCCCCAACACACCCAATACAATGGTAAATTGTATAGGTGCACTAGTTCGGCGAAGAGATGGTGATACAAGTGCAATATGGATGGTAGATATAGGTTTTTGTAATCTGAAAATATAAAAACAGCAAAGGTAACAAGTGGTAAAAGTGAGCGTAAACGGTATTGCAATGCTAGGAAACAAGGCCTAAGGTTCATACTTTCACTAGTGCAAGTCCTCTCAACAATAATAACATAATTGGATCATATAACTATCCCTCAACATGCAACAAAGAGTCACTCAAAAGTCACTAATAGCGGAGAACAAACGAAGAGATTATTGTAGGGTACGAAACCACCTCAAAGTTATTCTTTCTGATCGATCTATTCCAGAGTCCGTAGTAAAATAACACGAAGCTATTCTTTCCGTTCGATCTATCATAGAGTTCGTACTAGAATACCCTAATGTCACCTAGATACTCCAATGTCACCTCAAGTATCCGTGGCTATGATTATACGATGTGCATCACACAATCTCAGATTCATCTATTCAACCAACACAAAGTACTTCAAAGAGTGGCCCAAAGTTTCTACCAGAGAGTCAAGACGAAAACGTGTGCCAACCCCTATGCATAAGTTCACAAGGTCATCGAACCCATAAGTTGATCACCAAAACATACATCAAGTACATCACATGATATCCCATTGTCACCACAGATAAGCACATGCAAGACATACATCAAGTGTTCTCAAATCCTTAAAGACTCAATCCGATAAGATAACTTCAAAGTGAAAACTCAATCCATTGCAAGAGATAGAGGGGGAGAAACATCATAAGATCCAACTATAATAGCAAAGCTCGCGATACATCAAGATCGTACCACCTCAAGAACACGAGAAAGAGAGAGAGAGATCAAACACATAGCTACTGGTAGATACCCTCAGCCCCGAGGGTGAACTACTCCCTCCTCGTCATGGAGAGCGCCAGATGATGAAGATGGCCACCGGTGAGGGTTCCCCCCTCCGGCAAGGTGCCGGAACAGGGTCCCGATTGGTTTTTGGTGGCTATAGAGGCTTGCGGCGTCGGAACCCCTGATCTATTCTGCTCTCCGATGTTTTTAGGGTATATGGATATATATATATATATATATATATATATATATATATATATATATATATATATATATATATATATATATATATATATATAGGAGAAGTTTCGGGGAGCCCACGAGGGACCACGAGGTGGGGGCGCCGAGGGGTAGGCGCCTCTCTATCTCGTGGCTTCCTCAAAGCTTCCCTGACGTCTACTCCAAGTCTCCTGGATTGCTTCCGTTCCAAAAATAACTCTCCCAAAGGTTTCATTCCGTTTGGACTCCGTTTGATATTCCTTTTCTGCGAAACACTAAAACAAGGGAAATCACGGGGAGGAACGAGAGAAACACTCAACCGACAAGTAATCGATCACACACGGGCTAGATCACCGAAAGCATAAGGTAGCACAAGATTCAAAATCAACAAAGGAAAGATACAAGAGTAACCGTTCTTCTCCGTGAGGAGGTCTTGATTGTCTTCCCTTGAAGGGGTCGTGAATCCGCTTGGGAGATCTTCTCCGTAGAGGTCGTGAGCTCCGAGGAGAATGAACCAAGTGGATGAGCAAGGCTCTCACACCAAATATGAGCTAAAACCAATGCTAACCCTAGAAAGGACGAGGGGAAGGTCTATTTATAGTCTAAGCCTTCAAAGGGGTAAAAGAGGGGCGAAACGAGTACATGGGCCTCGGCTAGGATAGGGCTGCCACACAGGCAGGGCGGTAGTATCTGGGACCCTCGGCCAGTAGTACCAGTGCATGGAACTCAAGCGGTAGTACCGCTGTGATGGGGGGTAGTGCCGCTCTGGGGCTGTTCGATCACATGAGTTTGTCGGGTTCGGCGGTAGGACGGCGGATGTAGAGCGGTAGTACCGCTTGTGGTACTAAGCGGTAGTACCATTTGTCGTGGGCGGTAGTACCGCCCGTGCCAGGCTGGGAAGCTTCTCCTCTTGCTCTCGACGTCCATCTTGTACTGTAGCTTCTTCTAGGTTGGTTCCTTGGTACCTAATCACACAAAGCATCTCCGCTTGAGGTAGTATCCATGTCTCAAGTGGGTCAAAGGGAAGTTCAACAAGGAGAGAGTTAACCTCGGATTCGATGGCACGTGCTCGGGCTCTTGTCATGGGTCCACTTGGAGCTTGTGTAGTCGAAGTAGTGTCCATGGGGATGATCGAAGGATGCTCCGCATCATCTCCCCCCCACCCCCCTTGGGAAAGATCCGACCGCGGATCGAAATCCTCATCACCATGGTATGGGGAGAGATCGGAGACGTTGAAGATGTCGCTCACGTTGTACTTGTCGCGTGGGAGGTCGATCTTGCAAGCGTTGTTGTTGTAACGCATAGCACCTTGAAGGGTCCATCGGCTCGAGGGAGAAGCTTGGACTTGCGCTCGTTGGGGAAGCGGTCTCATGAAGGTGTAGCCACACGAGGTCTCCAATGTTGAATATCATGGGATGCTTGTTGACGTTGAGCTTGGTCGCGAGTCGTTGTACTTGGCGCTCGATGGTGTGCCTTGTATCTTCGTGCATCTTCTTGATGTAGCTTGCCCGTGCACTCGCATCCATGTTGGCGCGCTCTTGTAGAGGAAGAGGTAGGATGTCCAATGGGGACAACGGGTTGAAGCCGTAGACGACCTCGAAAGGGGACTTGACGGTAGTCGAATGTCTTGCACGGTTGTAGGCGTACTCGGCGATGGGTAGACACGCCTCCCACTCCTTGATGTTCTTCTTGATCAACACGCCAAGTAGAGTGGATAGCGTCACGGTTCGTCACCTCCGCTTGGCCGCCGGTTTGGTCAGTCTGAAGCTTATGATAGCGTCTTCCAAAAGTAACTCAAGAACTTGACGTCGCGGTCGGAGACGATTGTCTTTGGAACTCCATGGAGGCGCAAGATTTGCCTACAAAAGGGATTTGCAACGTGTGAAGCATCGTCTATCTTGTTGCAAGGGATGAAATGTGCCATCTTAGAAAATCTATCCACAAGAACAAACACCGAATCCTTTCCATTTTGAGTTCTAGGTAAACCAAGTACAAAATCCATGCAAATGTCTTCCCAAGGTTGATAAGGAATAGGAAGAGGCATGTAAAGACCATGGGATTGAGCTTTATACTTAGCTTTGCGACATGTAGAGCATCGGTTGGTGAAGCGTGAGACGACGCGGAACATCTTGGGCCAAAAGTAGTTCTTGGAGAGCATGGCAAATGTCTTGTCGCGTCCAAAGTGTCCCGTGAGTCCGCCTCCATGAGCCTCTTGCAAAAGGAGCAAACGAACAGAAGACTCGGGAATGCGTAGTTTGTTAGCTCTCATAAGATAACCATCCTTGATGTAATAGTGTTCCCAAGATGTATGCGTCAAACATTTAGCATAAGGAGTCGCAAAAGATGAATCATTAGCATACAAGTCTTTTATGTGCTCAAAGCCAATAACATTCAACTCAAGTTTAGTGACAAGCATGCATATGCGTAAAGTGCATCCGCAACTACATTTTCCTTACCCTTAAAGTACTTGATGACATAGGGGAAAGATTCAATAAATTCACTCCATTTGGCATGAGGCTTGTTCAACTTAGTTTGGCCTTTTAAGTACTTAAGTGTTTCATGATCGGTATGGATAACAAACTCATGAGGTCTAAGATAATGTTCCCAAACATGTAGCACACGCACTAAAGCATACAATTCTTTGTCATAGATGGGATAGTTAAGTTGAGCACCGAGAGTTTTTCACTAAAGTAAGCAATGGCTCGCTTTTTCTTGCATCAAAACTCCGCCAATTCGGTACCACTTGCATCACAATGAACCTCAAAAGTTTTGTCAAAATTGGGCAAAGCAAGAATTGGAGCATGAGTAAGCAAAGACTTGAGCTCATCAAAAGCGTTGGATTGCAAAGATCCCCAAACAAAAGGAGCATTCTTCTTACTCAAAGCATGCAAAGGAGCGGCTATTGTGCTAAAATCTTTCACAAAGCGACTATAAAAACCCGCAAGACCAAGAAAGCTATGCACTTGTTGCAAATTGGTGGGTTAGCCAAGTTTTAATTGCTTCAATTTTAGATTCATCAACATGGACACCCTTGGAAGAGACAACAAAACCCAAGAAAACCACTTTGTCAACACCAAACATGCATTTTTTCAAGTTTGCATAAAGACATTCCTTGCGGAGGGTTTGCAAAACAGCCCTAACATGATTAAGATGCCCTTTCTTGGTTTTGCTAAACACAAGAATATCGTCGAAGTAAACCACAACAAAGACTCCAATATAAGGGCGAAGCACATAATGCATAAGACGCACGAAAGTACCGGGAGCTTCCGATAAACCCATAGGCATGACTAACCACTCATATAAGCCAAATTTGGTTCTCGAAGCAGTTTTCCATTCATCACCTTCTTGTATGCGGATTTGATTATAGCCACTTTTAAGATCAATTTTGAGAAAAATTGGCTCCACTAAGTTCATCAAGCATATCATCTAAGCGAGGAATGGGATGCCTATAGCTTAACGGTAATAGCATTGATGGGTCTACAATCGGAACATAAGCGGAAACTTCCATCGGACTTAGGCACAAGTATAACGGGAAGGGCACAAGGGCTTAAGCTTTCACGTACATGACCGTTGTCGATGAGTTGTTGTACTTGCCGCTGAATCTCCTTAGTCTCTTTGGGGTTGACGCGGTATGGAGCTTTGTTAGGAAGTGGCACTCCGAGGATGAGGTCGATTCGATGCTCAATGCCTCGTAGAGGAGGTAGACCCGGAGGTTGCCCATCGGGGAAAACATCTTGGAAATCCTGCAAAAGAGATTGAAACACTAAAGGTAGCTCGTGAGAGGTGTTAGTTTTTGGATCTCCATCCTTGTACACAAGGACAAAGTGTATCACACTCGATGGGTTCTCACACACTTCTCTCATCTCACTTTTTGTGGCAAATAGTATGAGGTTTTTCTCTCTCGGCGAAGAGGCGCTCAAGTTTGGCTTGTGGCTCTCACTCACTTTGTGGTGGATCACTTTCTCACTCTTCTCTCCATGATGGGTGGCTTGCTTGTCGGCTATCACTTGACTAGGAGACATAGGTCGAGGGACATATTCCTTCCCTTTCATCTTGAAGCTATAGTGATTGGTACGCCCATTGTGGATGACACCACGGTCGAATTGCCATGGTCGACCAAGAAGGAGGTGGCAAACGGTCATTGGGACGACATCACACTCCAAAGTGTCCTCATATGCACCGATTTTGAAGGAGACTTCGACCGTATGCTCAACTCGGATAGTGCCGGAGTCACTTAGCCATTGAACCTTGTAGGGGTGCGGGTGCTTCCTCTTGACCAATTGAAGCTTGGAGCATAGTTCTTCACTTGCCAAGTTGTGACAACTACCTCCATCTATGATAACCTTGACGGACCTTCCATTGATGCCGGCCTTTGTGTGGAAGATGTGGCATCGTTGGTCTTCTTCTTGTTGATGTTGAAGAGTCTAGACCTTGGAGACAACGAGAGCGGGCTCAGATCCTCATCACAAAAGACTTGATCATCTTCATCCTCGCTCACCGCGGTGCATGGCCACTTGCTCAAGAGCTTCCATCTCCTCATCACTCATTGAGTCATAGGTGCCATCGTCGTTGAGGATCATGGTGCGCTTTTTTGTGCATTCGTAGGACTTGTGGCCTCGGCCGCCACAAGCGAAACACTTGAATGAGCATGTCTTGACAGTCTCATCGTTTTGAGTAGATGATGAAGCACGCGCTTGATGTTGCTTGTAGTAGGAGGAAGACGACTTGAACTTGTCGAAGTTTTCTTGTAACTTGACTTGTCGTCATTGCTTGGAGAAGGCTTGGTTGATGTAGATGTTTGAGTAGTTTTTGAAGATTGGTTGTTGGAGAAGTCAGAGGTCTTGGATGAGTACTTTCATGCATTTGAAGTCATCTTGCACTTGACGCTCCGCCTTTGTAGCTTGATGCACGAGCTCAATGAGGTTGGAGTAGGGTTGAAGTCGGCGATCTTCTTGATGGGATGATTGAGTCCATTCAAGAAACGTGTCATTGTTTGCTCATCATCTTCCTTCACATTGGCTCGAATCATGGCTATCTCCATTTCCTTGTAGTATTCTTCAACACTCTTTGTTCCTTGCTTGAGGAGTTGGAGTTTCTTGAAGAGGTCATGTTGTAGTAGGTGGGCACAAACGTGCTCGCATGACATCCTTCATTTGAGCCCAAGTGGTGATTGAGGTTCACCTCTTTCTTGTCGGCGCCAAGGATTTGTTACCACCATATGAGCACATAGTCTTGGAACTCAAGTGATGCCATAGCGATCAACTTCTCTTCCTCATAGTTGTGCAAACTAAAGATTTTGTCGACCTTCAATGCCCATGAAAGGTACTCTTCGGGGTCATTGCTTCCATTGAACTTGGGCATGGTGAATTTTAGCTTTCCATAGCGTTGCTCTTCATTGTGTTGTTGGCGATGGTGATGATGACGCCCTTGACATGGAGGGTAATCATCCTCATGTTGCTCTTGGCGTGGAGGAAGTCCATGATGAACTTGCTCTTGTTGAACTTGAGGTTGAGGTGGAGCTTGACGAGCTTGTGGAGGAGCTTGAGGAACTTGACGTTGCACACATGGTTGGTAGTTCCTCTCTTGGATTTCTTCTCGAAGGGCTTCCTCTTGATTGCGCCTGTCATGATTGCGGTTGGCGATGGCTCAACTTGATTCTTGAAGGGCACGTTGCGCCTCAAGAGCTTGCGCTTCACATTGTTGTTGTTGAAGACGTTGAGCCTCGGCGTCTTGTTCCTCTTGGTGTAGACGTGCTCGTTCTTCCTCTTGGCGATGAAGACGTTGTCGTTATTGAGCTTGAGCAAAAGCGTCTTGGTTTGAGTGAGGACGAGGGACTTGCTCATCGACTTGCTCTTGTGAATGCTTGACGTGTAGCGGATTGCGGGATGCACGACGGTCTTGACACGCGGCTCGTCGAAGAGTGTTCGATGACGGTGTACTTGAGCCGGAGAAGGAGTCATCGGAGTGTCGGCTTGAATGGCTCTGTCTTGAATATGAAGAGCTTGAAGGAGGACGGTTCACCAACAAGGCGCAAATCTCGTCCATTCTTTCATCATTCCCTTGCTTGTCTGCGTCGAGCTTGTTGTCGAAGTAGTCCTTGGTACGTTGCTCGGAGAGTTGCAAGTCGGTGGCGAGGTTGTCGATGCGTTCGTTCATAGCTTGTTGCTCTTGATGCAACGCTCGTTGTGCACCAAAGAGGTCGCTCTTGGTGACGTATGATGACATGTCATCATCTTGCTCGATGAAGAGTGGGTTGGTAGAAGTACTCGGCCTATACATCATTCCAAGCAAAATGTGAGTGGTAGAAGGAGAAGAACTTATACCAATGTACCTTGACCGATGTTGACGATGAATCAAGTTCACTCTAATGCGGACAATGAAATGGCACTATTGGTACCAATCCTTGTCGGTTCTCACACCTACACAAGTAAAAGCTTATGGTGGAGCTTGGTTAGGATAGTGGCACAAAATTGGTTGCAATCGTTAGTTTGACTCAAAGATGTTGAAAAAGATTCGCAAATTCGCAAATGCAACAAGTAGACCAAGCAAGTAATGGTACACGGAGACACACACGCAAATAGATAAGTGGGATTGTGCAAACCAAAAGTGAGCCAAAATGTGGAGTCCACGAAAATGCTCTTGTTGCACAATGCTAGAGAGACGCTAGCACCATTGCACAATAGGAGGATACGGAGCTTGTGGACAACCTACTAGGAAAAAATGCAACGATCTCTATCCCAAGTATGCTATATGTATGGTATTTCGGTGATATGATCCAAGATGATCGGATATGACAATCTTAACGTAGTATGATGCTATGGTTCTTGCTTATAAGCTCTTTGCTTATCTTTCTCTTTTGCTTAAAAGCTTGATTGGCTCTTTCTCTTTTGAGCTCTTTTCTCATGCAAAACTTCACGAACCAAGATAGCAATTGTGTATGCGATGACAAGTTTGTGACACACAAGTTGATGCCAAGATATGCACCACTTTGGTATGGTATGTATGCTATGGAGTATGATCACTAATGTGCACAAGCCACGCTGCGGCAATACTCAAAGGCTAGTCTCGATGGGTAAGCAACGCAAAAGATTGGCTATGATGGTTATCAATGCAATTATGTAGATCTCGACAAAGATGTCATCGGTTACCGCCCCTTGGCGATGATGAGTCCTTGGCGAAGATGAGCGGTGGTGATGTTGACGTCGAACCGTACCTATATAGTCGAAACACAATAGGACACGGGAACCACAACTCAAATTCTCAAAGACTAAAAGCAACAATGGTGTTAGTGGAAACCGGAGGTGGTATAGCGGATGAGGTGGTGAAAGCCCTAGGCAAAGATGCCAACGTTATGAAAATTAGATGGTGTCCAATGGTGTTGTAGCCTATCTAGGTGGATGGGGGATGTCAATAGCTTCTCAACGAGCTAAAGAACGCGAAAATCGGACTCCGGATGTGGAAGTTACGATGAAAATGGTGAAACTCGGAATGCTGAAATTGGCCTGGGCGGTAGTACCGCTCGGATGGGCGGTAGTACCGCTCGTGTCGGGATTTTTCGACTGTTTCGGCTGAAACAGAGCCTGTCGGTAGTACCGTTAGCGGGGCGGTAGTACCGCTTGTGGTGCTAAGCGGTAGTACCGCTTGGAGGGTGGTAGTACCGCTCGTGTCGGGATTCTTCGCAAATCGAATCGGGGCACGATTTTGGGGCGGAAAAGGATGATTTCGGGGGCAAAATTGGATGGATTTTGTGGACGGAAAGAGGTGAAACTTGGGGAGATGCTAGATCCACTGAAACCAAGCAAATCCACGGATAAAAATCAACAAAATATCATCAAACTAACAAATCACAAAAAAATTGGGGGCTATTTTGGTGGGGATTCTGGATTTAGGACGAAAACAACAAAATCAAGCTAGAAAACACGGGGTAGGGGCTCCAAAAACGTAATCAACGTGGCTCATGATACCAAGATGATGTATGGCGGAACCCTATGGGGTTGATCTTTCACGTTTGGAGAGGATCCTACGGGGGACACGAAGAACGCGCGGAAGAACACAAGGGAAATCACGAGGAGGAACGAGAGAAACACTCAACCGACAAGTAATCGATCACACACGGGCTAGATCACCGAAAGCATAAGGTAGCACAAGATTCAAAATCAACAAAGGAAAGATACAAGAGTAACCGTTCTTCTCCGTGAGGAGGTCTTGATTGTCTTCCCTTGAACGGGTCTTGAATCCGCTTGGGAGATCTTCTCCGAAGAGGTCGTGAGCTCCGAGGAGAATGAACCAAGTGGATGAGCAAGGCTCTCACACCAAATATGAGCTAAAACCAATGCTAACCCTAGAAAGGACGAGGGTAAGGTCTATTTATAGTCCAAGCCTTCAAAGGGGTAAAAGAGGGGCGAAACGAGTACATGGGCCTCAGCCGGATCTACGCACACAGGCAGGCGGTAATGGGACCCTCAGGCGGTAGTACCGCTTACTGCAACTCAAGCGGTAGTACCGCTCGATGGGCTGATAGTGCCGCCTGGGGCCGTTCGATCACATGAGTTTGTCGGGTTGGCGGTAGGACGGCGGATGTAGAGCGGTAGTACCGCTTGTGGTACTAAGCGGTAGTACCGCTTTGTCGTGGGCGGTAGTACCGCCTGCTCTGTGGGAAGCTTCTCCTCTTGCTCTCGACGTCCATCTTGTACCGTAGCTTCTTCTAGGTTGGTTCCTTAGTACCTAATCACACAAAGCATCTCCGCTTGAGGTAGTAGCCATGTCTCAAGTGGGTCAAAGGGAAGTTCAACAAGGAGAGAGTTAACCTCGGGTTGGATGGCACGTGCTCGGGCTCTTGTCATGGGTCCACTTGGAGCTTGTGTAGTCGAAGTAGTGTCCATGGGGATGATCGAAGGATGCTCCGCATCAGAAGAGTAGCTTGATTCTGAGCTTGGCGCATAGGGTCTTCCAAAAGTAGCTAAGGAACTTGACATCACGGTCCGACACGATAGTCTTGGGCACTCCACACAAGATTTCCCTACAAAAGAGATTTGCAACATGTGAAACATCGTCAATCTTGTTGCATGAAAAAAAGTGTGCCATCTTAGAGAAACGGTCCACAACAACAAATACCAAATCTTCTCCATTTTGATTTCTAGGCAAACCAAGCACAAAGTCCATACTAATATCTTCCCATGGGTGATATGGAATAGGAAGTGTCATATAGAGACAACGGGATTGAGCTTTAAGCTTAGCTTTGCGACATCTAGAGCATCGGTTGGTGTAGCGGGAGATGTCACGAAACTTCTTGACCCAAAAGTAGTTCTTGGAAAGCGTAGCAAATGTCTTGTCGCGTCCAAAGTGACCCATAAGTCCTCTGGTGTGAGCTTCTTGCAAAAGCAACAAACAAAGAGAAGATTTGGGAATACAAAGCTTGTTAGCTCTCATTAGATAATCATCCTTGATATAATATTGCTCCAAAGTGTGATGCATTAGAAATTTTGCATAATGAGTGGAAAATGAAAAATCATGCGCACACAAGTCTTTAATATGCTCAAATCATATGACATTCAATTCAAGTTGAGTTACAAGCATGCACTTGTGGGAAAGAGCGTTCGCCACAACGCTTTCCTTACCTTTGATATACTTTATAACATAAGGAAATGACTCAATGGACTCACTCGATTTGGCATGTCGCTTATTCAATTTTGTTTGACCTTTAAGGTATTTAAAAATCTCATGATCAGTATGGATGACAAATTCACATGGATGAAGATAATCCTCCCACACATGCAAGACTCTCACTAAAGCATATAACTCTTTGTCATAAATGGGGTACTTAAGTTGCGTTCCAGAAAGTTTTTTGCTAAAGTAAGCTATTGGGCGCTTCTCTTGCATCAACACACCTCCTATGCCATTACCACTAGTGTCGTAATGTACTTCGAATGTTTTATCAAAATTGGGCAATGCAAGAAATGGAGAATGTGTAAGCAAATTCTTAAGCTCATGAAATGTGGTATCTTGGGATGACCCCCAAACAAATGATGCATTATTTTACTCAATGCGTGCAATGGTGATGCGATGGTGCTAAAGTACTTGACGATTCTATGATAGAATCCGACTAGATTAAGGAAGCTACGCACTTATTGCAAGTTGGTTGGTTGTGGCCAAGTTTCAATAGCATCAATTTTAGCTTCATCGACATGAACACCCTTAGAAGACACAACAAATCCCAAGAAAACAAGCTTGTCAACACCAAATGTGCATTTCTCCATATTAGCAGAAAGTGACTCGTTTCTAAGAGTTCGCAAAACGACTCTAAGATGGGTGACATGGTCTTCTAGAGATTCTCTAGACACAAATATATCATCAAAATAGACCACAACAAATATGCCAATGTATTTTCGAAGGACATAATGCATCAGACGCATGAAAGTGCTACGTGCTTCGGATAAGCCCATAGGCATGACTAACCACTCATACAAGCCAAACTTGGTTTGAGAGTGGTTTTCCATTCATCACCTACTTGAATACGAATTTGGTAGTAGCCACTTTTAATATCAATTTTTGAGAAAATTGTGGCTCCGCTTAGCTCATCTAGCATATTGTCAAGGCGTGGAATTGGATGCCTATAGCGAATGGTGATAGCATTTATGGGACAGCAATCGAAACACACGCGAAAACTACCATCCCCTTAGGCACAAGAATAACCGGAAACAGCACAAGGACTTAGGCTCTCACATCCATGTCCATTGTCAATGAGGTGTTGTGCTTGCCTTTGTACTTCCTTAGTTTCTTCGGAGATGACGAGGTAGGGTGCCCTGTTCGGTAAAGGTGCCCCGGGGCTGAGATCGTTCCGGTGTTCGATTCCTCGTAGTGGAGGTAGTCCCAGAGGTTGCTCATCGGGGAATGTGTCCGCGAATTCCTGCAATAGATTATACAAAAGTAGAGGTAGATGGTGAGAGGTGTTATGATGTAGGGTCGAACCCTAGTGGCCAATCTTTCATGATTTGAAGGGGAATTCCCGAAGAACATGGTGAACAAAAAGAGAGGTAACACTTAAATGAACGAGACTAGATCACACATGAGCTAAATTCGCATACACAAAAGGGAAACAAAAGATACAAATCCAAGAAGGGAGGATACACAGTAGCTATTTCATCCCAATCCATGAGGAAAGAGGTCTTGAATCCACTAGAGGGATCTTCTCCGTGAGGGGGTCTTGAATCCACTTGGGGGATCTTCTCCTTGAGGAGGCCTCAGTCTCCAAAGGAGTAGGGGATAAGTGGATGAGCAAATCTCTATCTCCAAAAGGAGTTATCACAATGCTAACCATAAAACGATGGAGGAGAAGGAGTATATATAGTCTAGGGGTGCAAAGGGGTACCTAGGCTTCGGCCCAAATCATGCACGCAAGCCTTGTCCGGATGATCCAGGTGTTGGTCCGGATGATCCGGGCTTCGGTGGTTCGGATGATCGGGGTCGGTGTCGGGATGGTCCAGACATGTCATGGAGGTTGCGAGAGGTCCGGTTGTTCGGGTCCTGGTCCGGACGTCCAGGTCCGTCCGAATGATCCGGACTCGGGTCCGAATGATCTGGCTTCAACGGTTGGCTTTGGGTGTCTTCGCGCGCGTTAGTCAGATCATCCGCGCGGCCGTCCGGATAATCCGGGGCCGTTCCAGATCGTCTGGCTAGGGGTCCGGATGATCGGGGCAAGCTCTGTCTTGCTCTGTTTCTTCTCCGTCCTCGCGTTTGCTTCTCTCCTTCAATCGTACATGCTCCTTAGCTTCTCCATGGCTAGTTCCTTAGTATCTGAGTATGCAAAGTGTCTCCGCTTGAGGTAGTATTCATGTTCATGTGATTCAAAAGGGGGTTGCGAGAGGAGTGATGTCACCTCGGTCTTGGGAGCTCTTGCATGTGCATGTGTCATCAGTGCACTTGGCACTCGGGGAGACGAAGGTATGTCCATGGGGATAACATTGGGATGCTCCGCATCATCTCCCCCCCCCCCCACCCCCTTGGGAAAGATCCGACCTTGGATCAAAAACCTCATCACCATGGTAGGAGAGAGATCCTTGACATTGAAGATTTCGCTCACGGTGTACTTGTCTCGTGGAATCTCGATCTTCTAGTCATTGTTGTTGTTGTTGTTGCGGGCGAGAACCTTGAAGGGTCCGTCGGCGGGTGGTAGTAGCTTGGACTTGCGCTCGTTGGGGAAGCGATCCTTGCGAAGGTGTAGCCACACAAGATCGCCAATGTTGAATATCATGGTTTGCTTGTTGATGTCGATCTTGGCCACAAGTCATTGGACATAGCGCCGATGTCATGCCTTTTATCTTCATGCACCTTCTTGAGATAGCTCGCTCGTGCACTCACGTCCATGTTGGTGCGCTCTTGTAGTGGTGGCGGTAGAATGTCCAATGGATACAATGGATTGATTCCATAGACAACTTCAAAGAAGGACTTGCCAGCAATCGAATGTCTTGCATGATTGTAAGCGTACTCAACGATTGGAAAGCACTCCTCCCACTCCTTGATGTTCTTCTGGATCAAAACGCGTAGGTGAGTAGATAGCGCCTGGTTCGTGACCTCCGTTTGGCCATCGGTTTGTGGATGGTATGCCAAAGAGAATAAGATCTTGATTCTGAGCTTGGCGCAAAGCGTCCTCCAAAAGTTGCTAAGGAACTTGACGTCATGGTTTAACAGAATAGTCTTTCGCACTCCATGTAGATGCAAGATTTCCCTATAAAAGAGACATGTGAAGCAACGTCTATCTTGTTACATGGAATAAAGTGTGCCATCTTAGAGAAACGCTCCACAACAACAAATACTAAATCCTTTCCATTTTGAGCCCTAGAAAGACCAAACACAAAGTCCATAATAATATCTTCCCATGGGTGATATGGAATCAGAAGTGGCATATAGAGACCGTGAGATTGAGTGTTAGACTTAGATCTGCAACATGTAGAGCATCGGGTGGTGTAGTAGGAGATGTCACGAAACATCCTGGGCTAAAAGGAGTTCTTGGAGAGCGTTGTGAATGTCTTGTCACATCCAAAGTGTCCCTTAAGTCCTTCTCCATGAGGCTCTTGCAAAAGTAACAAACGAAGAGAAGTCTGAGATACACAAAGCTTGTTAGCTCTCATTAGATAATCATCCTTGACATAATATGTCTCCGAAGATGTATGCGTCAAGCATTTGGCATAAGGAATAGAAAAATTTGAATCATGCGCATATAATTCTTTGATGTGCTCAAATCCAATTATATTCAATTCAAGTTGAGTTAAAAGCATGCATTTGCAAGAAAGGGCATCCGCCACAAAATTTTCATTACCTTTGATGCACTTGATCACGTAAGGAAAATACTCAATGAACTCACAACATTCGGCATGTCGCTTATTCAATTTCGTTTGACCCTTAAGATATTGAAGTGTTTCATGATCCGTATGAAGAACAAATTCATGAGGGCGAAGATAATGCTTCCAAACTTGTAAGACTCTCTCCAAAGCATACAACTCATTGTCATATATTTGATTGTTAAGTTGCGCGCTAGAAAGTTTTTGCTAAAGTAAGCAATGGGTCGCTTTTCTTATATTAACACGCCACCTATGCCATTACCACTAGCATCGCAATGCACTTCAAAGTTTTATCAAAATTAGGTAAGGCAAGCAATGGAGCATGCGTAAGCAAGTTCTTAACCTCCTCAAATGCGTTAGCTTGAGAGGGGCCCCAAGCAAAGGTTGCATTATTTTTGCTCAAAGCATGTAATGGTGATGCAATGGTGCTAAAGTTCTTAACGAATCGACGAGAAAAAACGGCTAGGACAAGGAAGCTATGCACTTGTTGCAAGTTGGTTGGTGTGGCCAAGTTTTAATAGCATCAATTTTAGCTTCATCTACGTGAACTGATGAGGACATCAATACCATTGTTACAGCCACCGCCCCTGCTGCTATACATAATAGACCAATCACTAGAGCTCGCGCACGCCAATTGAATTACCAGGTACTTTTATTTCTTGGTAACAATTCTAATGTTCATGAGAACATGATGTTGGCTAAATTGGATACATTTGTGTTGATTACTAATGAAGGGCCTAGCCTGGGTAAGAGTGTCGGTGCAACAAACCCTGGGTCTGTTCCTCAGATTGTGCACAGGCATGGGAATAGTATTGATGCACCAACCCAAATCAGGATGCAAGGGACCAAGAGCTTCGAAGGACCAACATGCAGATCAAGAGGACAGAGATCAAGCCAGAGAAACAAGATGCCACTAGGAGAAAAGCCTCTGTTCCCGGGTAGACAAGCTCGACAAGGACGGGGTCACCCCGGAAGAAGACGTCCAAGACATCCTGGCGGGGCCTGCCGGGGTTCGCGGAGGCAAAACCACCTCACCCAACCACTCCACCATGACCCACATCGATGATCGATGCGGTGTCGAGCCGCAAAGTGACTAAGTGGCAGCCATTTGCCACATGGCGGCCTTTCTCCATGGGAGATTCCCACGAATGACAACCGTCCTGCAACGTGTCAAGCGAGCAAGTGTGAAGCTGGCAAAACAGCCCGACAGGGCTTGCCTGTCGGATTTCAGGTTCCAGCAAACCCTCAAGGTTCGAACACTAGGGTGCGCACGAATATCTCTCCCTTCCCTAGCTCACCCACTCCCTACGATCCCAAGTCTTAGTGCATCGGACCCGAAGAACAAAGGACACAGGGTTTGTACTGGTTCGGGCCACCGATGTGGTGTAATACCCTACTCTAGTGTGGTATGGTGGATTGCCTCTTGGGCTGAGGGTGAACAAGTACAAGGGAAGAACAGCCTCCTAAGGAGAGGTGTTCTTGAGCTAGGTGAGCTTGTGTGGTTGAGGATGATTTGATTGAATCCAGATTAGTTGCCTCCTACTGTGGTGGCTAGTCCTATTTATAGAGACCCTGGTCCTCTCCCCAAATGTAGGTGGGAAGGGATCTAACAATGGCAAAATTTGAAGGCAGACAACCAGTACAAGTTATCCTCACTAAAGGTGGTCTTCGCCTGCCAAAGGCTCTGGTGGTGACGCCATCCTGGGCTTAACGGTGACCTCCGCCCTACCGTCCTGCTGGTCTTGGTCTTGTTGCTCCGATATGGACACCTTTGCCTGATGCCTCAGGACTCCTCGCCTGCACTTGCCTCTTTAGCACCGAAGAGGAAACGAGTACACTGCGCGCACTAGCGCCCGCCTTGCCTTGGTCGTCATGGCTTGCGTAACAGGAACCTCGCAAGGTGCCCCTCGCCTTGATCTCTCCACCCCTCGCGAGCCAGCCTAGTGAGGCCGTCCCCGAGGGGTCTTGCTTCGTCCGCCTCACGAGGCTTGGCCCCTCGCGAGGGTCTTGAGTGTTTGCTGATGAAGATGGGACGTACAGGGCCATTGGTGGAGCCACGCCGTGGGCCACAGGCAGGTAAGTGTGGGAACCCCCGTTCCTAGGACGCCGACAGTAGCCCCCGGCCCCAAGGCGCGCTCGGACTTGGCTTCGAGGCGAAGCCAAGGGGCAAGTACGGAGCGCCGCGGGCCCCAACAGCCTGCGGCCTCGGTTGATGCGTGGTGATTTATGGGACGTGGGCGTCTCCGCTTCCCCATGTTGCCTCGGCAACTGCCCGACTGACAAAAGGCTGGCGCAGGCTGTATTTGCCTTCATTGCTTTCCATCGTCTCACTCCAGATCCCCTTTCTTGCTCTTCGCTCCCAGAGACTCCAGATCCGCCCAGATCCTCCTTCAAGCCTGCCGCCAATGGCGCCAAGAAAGCTCAGGCCGCTCCTCCGTCATCTTGGTACGAGCCTGCGCTCGATGCGCTGAGCGTTTCGGAGAAGAACCTTGCCGCCGTGCTTCTAATGACGGTGGAGGGTGATGAGAAGAGGAATACTGTGCTCCGGGCTGGCTCCACCGAGCCGGAGGCCTTAGGCAACACCTTCTACCCCTTCTTCATGAGCAGCATCATCGCCGGGTTGGTTCCCCCCTTCTCTGACTTCTTCTACTCCGTCCTCAGCCATTACAAGATCCACGCCCTCCATCTTCATCCCAACTCCATCCTCCTCCTGTCGATCTTCGCCTTCTACTGCGAGGCGTACGTTGGAGTGATGCCGTCCATGGCACTACTGCACCACTTCTTCTTCCTCCGGATCAAGGAGGGCCACTGCTCAGGGTGTGTTGGCTTCGTTGCGGCCAACAAGGCCAACGCCATCTTGAAGGCTGGGAAGAAGGCCGAGGGCTTAGGGAGCAAGTGGGTCTTGATGGACGCCAAGTGCTCCCACCCCCGGCTGGTGCTGCCGACGGATATGCCTATGTCCCAAGAGGGGTGGCTTCGCACGAAGCTCACAGACCCCCGAGCGGTGCAGGTGTTGGAGAGGCTGACCGCCAACCTGAGGCCTGGTGACTCAAGGGCGGCGAAGCTGACGAGGATCATGATCGTCAAAGAATTCATGACGCAGCGCGTGGCTCCCCTTCAGGCGTGCTCGCGCCCCTTGTGGAAGCTTGGGGACGAAGGGGACGACCTCCACCTGCACCCGGAGGCCCTTTCTGACAAGGAGTTGCGCTCGGCCCTCCGCTCCTTGGTTAGGGACGACCAAGGGTACCCGCCGGACTCCTTCGTTCCCTTGTTCCGCCGCCCAGATGGGGTAGAGGCTGCCTCCGCCATGCCGGACATGGGCTTGTGCCGCCTGCGCCCCCAAATGTCCTGGTGACGACGAATCCAGTGGACGTGTCTTCCGACGAGTCTCGCGAGGAGGAAGAGGAGTAAGAGGAGGAGGAGGAGCGTGACTCAGAGGCGACCCGTGAAGGGGCGGGGGAGACCTCCCCTTTGCGCAAGGCCGACATCCTCCGCACCCTGCCTGATGACGATGACGAGGCCAATGTCCCCATGGAGAGGGGGGGGAGCTACCCGTGGCAGGGGGATCCACGAGGTCCAAGGGCAGTCCCCGGAGGAGGTCACCGGCCGAGGTTCCGACGAGGGGCAGGTGGGCGCTGATCTCCCGAGATGACGCCCCTGCTCGGACGCTGCCTGGAGCTGCTTCCGGCCCATCTGCTGCCCCCTCTTCTGCTCTTGGAGCCCACGCGCCCGCGCCTCAGGCTGCGAGGCTCTCAGGTTTCAAGCTTAAGAAGCGGAGAGACTACACCGCCGTGGACCAATAAGTATTCTCGTCCTGCCTTGTCCTTGCTTTTGCTGCTGATTTTTGATGCTTTTCCGTTGCGCAATTAGGCCAACGCCCGCGGCGAAGAAGAGGAAGGAGGAAGCGGTGGTACTACTCGGGACCAAATCGCCTGCGGCGGCTGCACCCCCCCTCCGTGGGGAAGGGCAATGACGGCGCTTGCGCTTCCCCAGCCCGATCGTCCTCGCGAGGCTTGGGGGAGCGTCCTCCGGAGGAGGCAGCCCCGCTGGCTCCGGAGGCGCCAACGTCCGGCTCGGTTGCTGAGGTCCCCAAAGCTCAGGAGCTCCCAACCTCCCATGCCATGGTGACGACGTTGCCTCCTCCTCCTCCCGCCGCACTGCTGCCCCGGATCCTTCCACCTCCCCTGACGTCCTGGAGCACGCTCTCTCTGCGTTGACCCTGCTGCGGGAGGATCTTCAAGGCGCCGACCGTCACCTGGTGGCCGGGCGCCTGGAGCTGATCTCTGGTTGGCTTCACTCCGATGTGTCCATTCGGGCGGCGCTGAGCCAGGCTGCGGCGGCCTCCGAGAAGGACAAGCAGGCTGTTGCCCAAGCCGCGGCTACTCGCGAGGTGGCGCTGAAAGATGCCGGGGCCACCTAGGATCGCTATCGGTCGCTGGAGGCCGAGCTGGAGACCATGCGCAATGAGCATGCGGACGAAGCTCGAGGCTGCAAGGCGGAGGAGGAGAATATGAAGGCCCAAGAGGACGCCGTCAGGGGTCGCGACACCGTGCTGGAGTAGTTGACGAAGGCCCAAGCCCCGGAGCGCAGCCGGCTAGAGAAGCTGGAGCAGAAGATGAAGGTAGAGAAGGCCAAGCTGGAAGCCAAGGCGAAGGTCCTGGCTGAGGACCGCGTGGCCTTCAAGTCCCTTGAGGAGAAGTCCCGCATGGCACTGTGGGCGCTCTACGAGAAGGGCTTGGAGGAGCCGCTGGCGACAGATGACAAGGGCCCCACCCAGCTACTTCCTCATCTGGTCCCGGTGCTTGAGGATGTCATGGACGGGATCGGCCCTTTGGTGGAGGGAGAAGCACGCACGCTTTCGTCAGTCGCGCTGACGCGTGTCTTCAGCCACCTCCATCTTTGTGATCCTGACGCCAACCTTGACGAGCTGCTGGAGTCTGTGGATGACGAGTGCTGCACAGCTGCTGCCGAAGCCGTGAAGGGCCAGGTGGAGGCTTTGCCGAAGAAGTTCCGTGCCTTCGACCCTGCGCCCTCAATCGGTGGTGTCTTGAACACCGCAACTCCGCGCGGCACAGTGACGGCAACATCACCGTCGAAGGGGCACCTCTTGCGGCGACGGCGGCGTCCGGATGATGAGATGACTTGTCATGCGACTCCTATTTCTGCTTTGCCTCTGCAACACGTACCATGCCTGGTGGAGGCGTTAAACTTGTGTTTCGTATTTGAAGAACAGTATGTCTTGTAATATTTATTTGAGTTCCGCGATTACTTTCCTGCTTACTTCATGTTCTACGTTGGCAGGGTCCGACCCCGCGCATACCTCAGCCGCCGTTGGGTCGTCCGGATCACCAGGACGAGACCAAGGGGTGAGGAGCTACGTGGCCAGTTAGGCTCCTGAGTCACGATGCTCAGGATTCCCCCTTGACGCGCAAACAGTTTACACAAAGGAGATGCAGGAGTAGGCCTAGTGTTCTACGTCGGTAGGGCCCGACCCCGCGCGTACCTCAGCCGCCGTTGGGTCGTCCAGATCACTAGGACGAGACCAAGGGGTGAGGGCTACGTGGCCAGTTAGGCTCCTGAGTCGCGATGCTCAGGAGTCCCCCATGACATCCAAACGACATTCATACCTTGGCTCCGCTCGGGAGGGCGTGTGACGACCAGGTCTGAGAGACCTGGCAGGGCAGCGTACGCTTGGGCGTGACCCGAGTGCAGCCCCCTCGCGCGGCTCTCCCAAGGGGAAAGCGTTGCGGTGAGGCTGGACACTGAGCCGGGTGGCTCCCTGAAGTTGGTACGGCCATGGGGCCGCCCTCAGTTGTTTATCACCAGCGCGGAGCATAGCGCTTTCGAACTTGCACGGGCATAGCTGCTCCTCGACCGTGTCGACTGCCAGCGCGGAGGATGGTGCTTCCACTGGTGCATGGGTGAGGGCTCCCTCTGAGTGGAGCCCCCGGGGCGTGTACAGCCCCGCCCTGACACGTGGCTTGCACGAGGGCTGGACGAGGTGTGTTCAGGCACTCATGAGCCAGCGCGGGACTCACGAGGCCCTACCTCAAGGCGGGTTGCGCCTGGTCTTGATTCCTGATGGCCGTGACGGTCCTGCGAGATGGTCAGGCAACCTGCACCAGGCGAATCTCCTGAGGCAATCACATGAGAAGGCCAAACACCAACGACCCCAGGAGGTGACGTGAGCGGGGCTGGCCCGCCAGACAGAGCTCAGTCGTTGGGTTTATCAACGCTGCAGGGACAAACCCGAGCATAGACGCCGTGTCTAGTCTTCTCATGCAAAGGATTATGGAGAAAGACGGCTGGCGCGTGGCTCCCACGGTGGCGAGGCATCGGGTCGCGCGCCCTAGCCTGTCCATCCATGACTAGCTCATGCTAGAACGAGGCACCAAGGGCCACGGGAGGTGACGTACACGGGAGCGGGCCCGCGAGCCAGAGCTCATCCTCTTGGGTTTGGTGACGCTGCAGGGACGGACCCGAGCACAGACACCGTGCCAGTTCTCCTCATGAGGTGGTTGTGGGGGGGGGGGCTTGCCAGGGCGCGCGACATTCACGGCATCGTAGTGCCGGGCAGGCAAGTGGTAATCATAGGTAACTCATGAGATGGAACAAGCTAGCTTAGATAGATGCGAGGATGATACATGCCACTGGGACGGATCCGATCAGCCTGGGGACAATGCAGCCCGAGGGGCGCCCCCATCAGAGTAAGCTAAAGATGCAAAAGGATACATGACGCAGGGGTAGGCCCGTGCAACTTGGGAATAATGCAGCCCGAGGGGTGCTCCCAGCTGAATAAACATGGAAAATGTCACTTGGTTCCGTTGTCGAAGGATTGTTGGGGTAGCCGAAGACGCATGATGAAGGAGCCGCTCCTCATGAGCCGCCAGGGCTCCGAGCCTCTAGAGGCTCTGGGGTCTCGGGTTGTTCCTTGAGGACCGTCTCCATCTCCACCAGGACTGTGTGATGCCTAGCCTCCTGAGCTGCCAGGATGCCCCGTAGGTTGCGCTTGAAGGTGGCTGCCACGCTCGGCAGGCCGAATGGCATGCGTACATAGCTGTGAGGCAGACCCTCGCAGCACCCGACGCATGATAGCCAGAAGCGCTCCTGACACGCGGCTTTGTTGAGCCTTGGAATGTCGATGCAGACGCGCAGCCCGCCATCCTCGCCGAGATGGGGAGCTGCGCTAGGTGGGCGGCAGTCGTCGCGCATGGTCCTTGCTTCTTGAAGCTCCTGGGTAGCCTTCACGATGAACTCCTGAGCGCCGGGTGCTCCTCGCCCAGTGCCCTCCTGAGGGAAACGTGCCGCAAAGCACGCCTCCACGTGGTGCCCGAGCGCCTCCCTCGTGATGTTGGCTAGGTCTGAGGCCCTCCAGAAGAGAGCCCCCGAGCCTCGCCCGAGGAGGGCGCCGGGCACGCCTTCCTATGCGAGGGTGGGAGGCGCCCCAGTTGCGAGCGCTGATCCTGAGGCGGCGCCACTGGAGACGCCGCTCCCCTGAGGCCCTGTGCGGAGTAGTTGCTTCTTCTTCTTCGGGATGGCCTTAGGAGGGTACTGGATGCCCTCGCTATCGGGGTCTTCGATCGCTGCGGCTTGGATGGCGCGCTCCAGGGAGCACACCGCATCTCTTTCTTCGGTCCTGGAATCTTGAGGATGTTGTAGCCGTGGTGGGTCACTGCCATGAACTTGGCTAATGCCGGATACCCAAGGATGGCGTTGTACGGCAGACGGATGTTGACGATGTCGAAGTCGATGAGCTCGGTGCGATGGTTGTCGCCGGGCGAAGGTGACAGAGGCGCATTTGCCCTATCGGGGTGGTGGAGCCATCGGTCACTCTGAGAAGGGCTTGGTAGGTCAGTAGCTGATCGTATGGCACTTGGAGGCTGTCGAATGTTTCGACGGATAGGATGTTAAGCCCTGCGCCACCATCGATGAGGGTCTTGGTGACTTGGACGTTGCTGATGATGGGCGAGCAAAGCATCGGGAGGGCGCCGGCCGTCGCCGCGCACTTGAGCTGGTCTGACGAGCTGAAGGTGATGGCGCACTTGGACAACCTGAGCAGGCGCGTAGCGTCGAGCCTGGGAAGAGCCGCGTTCACCTCACGAGCAAACTGCTTGAACACGCGCTGGGATGCTCGGGCCTGAGCTCCGCCGATGATGCAGGTGATAGCGCATGGTTCTTGGAAGCCCCAGCCCCCTCGTCCTGATGGTGGTCGTCGTTCCTTCTTGGTGGTGGCCGCAGTGGAGGGAGACCAGCATTGCCCTAAGGGTGGTCCTCGTGAGGCTGGTCCCTCCATGCGCCCTCACGAGGCTGGTCCTGCCAGCGGTCCTCACGAGGCCGGTCGCGTCACTCCTCACGGGGGCCGCTATCGTCCCAGCGTCCTCCACCTCGTCCTCCTCCTCGGCCGTAGCCCCGGTCATTGCGGAGGTCGACCGAAGCGTCCATCTCGAATGGCCCTGAGCTCTTGACAGTCGTTGGTGTTGTGGCTGTGTATGTTGTGGAAGGCGCAGAACGGACGGCTGCTCTTGGACGACTCAGGGTGGTCCTGATCGCGCTTTTGTGTCTGGCTCCGCCGCGAGCACGGCCACCCCCTTGTGCTTCACGTCCTTGGCCTTGGCCTTCTTCTCCTCTGGGTCGGTAGCAGGGAGCTCGAGGAGGGAAAGGCGCCCTTCCTCAGCCATCGTGGATGGCGAGCTCCTCCATCTTGACGTCGCGGACACCATCGGAAAACGCTGAAATGATGGCCTCGTCCATTACCTTGGGGATCTTGAGGCAAACGCTGTTGAAGTGCTGGATGTACTTCTGCAAGGTCTTCCCAGGCTGCTGCTTGATGCAGCGTAGGTCACCCGCGGCCGGCGGGCAGTCGCGAGTGCCCTGGAAGTTGGAGACGAAGCGGTCGCGCGTCTCACCCCAGGAGGAGATCAAGCCCGGGGGCAGGTTTAGGAGCCACGAGCGAGCACCATCCTTGAGAGCCATGGGGAACCAGTTCGACATGACTTTCTCGTCGCCGTTGGCCGCCTCGATGCTCAACTCACAGAGCTGCAAGAACTCCACAGGGTCGGGGGTCCCATCATAGAGAGGAGGCGGGTCTGGCTTGAACTTGCCCGACAGACGAGGCTATGCAGCTCTAGAGTGAAGGCGCGGCAACCTGCTGTGGCCACCGGGGCCCTTTCAAAGGTGGAGCCTACCCTTGATGTCCGCGCATCGCCACAACAGGTGGCACGCGATCTTGTCGTGGTGGCGGTGGGAGCGCATGAGCGTTTTCTTGCGGCCGGGGAACCTCTTGGCAGCTTCCTTCTCGCGCGGGCGCCCGGCGCGGTGGGTCGCGCCGGGGGGCCGTGCGTCTTGGCGCCAGGGTGCCGTCTTGGTGTGGAGGTGGCGGAGGCGCCCCGGGGGCTACGTCACCCACAGCTGGAGGAGGGCGAGGTAGTGAGAGAAATGGGACAGGCGAGCCCCCATCGGTGCTGACGAGCTCGGTGATGCGGTCCAGCCAGTCCTTGTAGAGGGCGTCGACTGGGCAGTAGCGCAGGAGGTCGCGTGCCATGAGCAGCGCGACCTGCGCGCCCGTGGGCGCGCGACGAGCGTGAGACGATGAGCCGGCCAGAGTTAGCGATGGAGTGGCGGTGCGGCCGTACGCCGCACGAAGGGGTGCAGCGAGGACGCTTGCTGCTTGTTTCCCGCTGGGCCGGTGGCGGTGTTGGCGGCGGGCGACGGAGAACGACGGGGTGGCCCGCCGACACGGGCCATCTCAGCGACACGGGCGGTGAGGGCGGCCCGGTGCTCGGCGTGGGCTCGACGCGCGTCTGCCATGGATGCGGTGGAGCGGTGGAACGTGGATCGACGGAAGGAAAGCTTCTGGGCACCCCTACCTGGCGCGCCAAATGTCAGATTTCGTGTTCCGGCAAAACCCTCAAGGTTCGAACATTGGGTGCGCACGAAGATCTCTCCCTTCCCTAGCTCACCCACTCCTCACGATCTCAAGGCTCAGCGATCGGACCTGAAGAACAAAGGACACAGGCTGTTCTCCCCAACAATACTGGTTCGGGCCACCGATGTGGTGTAATATCCTACTCCAGTGTGGTGTGGTGGATTGCCTCTTGGGCTGAGGGTGAACAAGTACAAGGGAAGAACAGCCTCCTGAGGAGAGGTGTTCTTGAGCTTGGTGAGCTTGTGTGGCTGAGGATGATCTGATTGAATCCAGATCAGTTGCCTCCTACTGTGGTGGCTAGTCCAATTTATAGAGGCATTGGTCCTCTCCCCCAATGTAGGTGGGAAGGGATCCAACAATAGCCAAATTTGAAAGGAGACAACCAGTACAAGTTATCCTGACTAAAGGTGGTCTTCGCCTGCCAAAGGCTCTGGTGGTGATGCCGTCCTGGTCTCCACGGTGACCTCCGCCCTGCCGTCCTGCTAGTCTTGGTCTTGTTGCTCCGATATGGAAACCTTTGCCTGATGCCTCGGGACTCCTCTCCTGCTCTCGCCTCTTTAGCACCGAAGAGGAAACGAGTACACTGCGCGCGCTGGCGCCCGCCTGGCCTTGGTCGTCACGACTTGCATCACAGGAACCTTTTGAGGTGCCCCTCGCCTTGATCTCGCCGCCCCTCGCGAGCCAGCCTAGTGAGGCCGCCCCCGATGGGGTCTTGCGTCATCCGCCTTACGAGGCTTGGCCCCTCACGAGGGTCTTGAGTGTTTGTCGATGAAGATGGCGTCTGAGGGCCGTTGGTGGAAACCACGCCTTGGGCAGCAGTGAACAAGTCTGGGGACCCCCGTTCCCAGGACGCCGACATTGTCGGGCAAGCAATGATGTGACGTTGAGTGGTGCATTTAATGCACTCTGCCAGCATGCAGAGTTAGGTATGATAGCACTGTTTGCTATCTTATCAGTCCATAATGATTGTTTTGCCATTGTGGTAACCCCTTTAAACTATAAAAGGAGGCACATGGCAAACAGAGAAAGGGTTAGAAGGTTGGCAAAACTAGATACCCACGCGTGGATACGTGCGTAGCCACTGTCGCCCTGAGGTAACCCCTGTCGGGCAGTGTACTATGCCTCACCACCATTCTTCCACCATCAATCCACCAAAGCATGAGTAGGGCTTTACGCCTCATGGCGGCCCGAACCTGGGTAAAATTTCCTGTGTGATCACCGCCGCACTGCCCCATGTTCTTCTGCTCTTTGTGCAACACGACATCCCCCCTGCCGAACCAGCAAGGGGCCCTTGGTCCCGTAGGTGGCCATGGTTTCCCATGACATCTTTGGCGCGCCAGGTAGGGGGATCGTTTGTGCGAACCTGAAAGCGTGCACAGCGCATCATCGTCATCGCCGTCTTCACCTTCGACGGCACCATCGACCATGGCACCCAAGAAGAAATCTGGTGCTTCAGCTCATCTACCCACCTTGAAGGCTCCGCCACCCGCGGCCTCTAATGCTGCGGGGGATGCGGAGGCACGCGAGGACGTGGACGCTGCTGGGGATGTGCTCGGTGCAGGCGACACCGTCACCACTTCCCCCGCAGCCGAAACAGGAGCGGGAAACATCGGAGGAGAACATCATCAGCAACGCCCCGACGGCCACACTCCTCAATGTACGGGTGAAGGGGTTACTCCATCCGCATAGCCGCAGCAATGGCGCTCAGTCCGGAGCGAATCGCCACCCTTCGATTGCCCCCACCAGGGGAGCGACCGCAGCGCGTGCACCTCCCCCGGGACGGGTCGACCAAGTCATTGCGCCCGGCGGAGCCGCTGGCCCTCTAGCTCCTTCGCCGCGCCACCCTGCCATCCAGGTGGCCGCCCTGCAATAGCAGGGGCCCGGTACTGCCGCCGCTGGCACAATCAGGAGCCGGGCGATGGTGCAATCTACTTCGTCATCACCCATGCCAAGTACAGCGCCATGGAACGGGCTCAGCTGCTGCTGAGGTTTCCGCCAGCGGCCGAGCAGATGGACGAATGGCGTGCCACCATCCAAATTCTGCTAAGTTTCGCCGAGGCTGGGGCCTCGCAGCGAGCTGGCCAGCCACGGCCTCCCCAAGCGACGACCACGTCTCATGCTGCTGGCCATACCGAAGGGGGCACCACCACGGTGCAGTCCCCTCCACGGCAGCCATCACGAGCGCAGCAGAAACGAGAACCTAACGACGTCTCGATGGCCTCTTCTGACCCTCAAGCACGTCCAGGCCGACGGCGAGCCCCGGAGGATGGGCAGGGGGAGACGCGCGCTTCTTTGTCGAGCGACGCCGCAACGACCACTGCCGGACCAATGGGTACGATGGCCCTGACGTCGATGAGCCTACGCTTGGTGTTGGCGGGTGCCTACCTTTCGAGGTTGGGTGCCTTGCCTTTACACGTGAGCTGCGACAAGTCCATTGGCCGTCCATTCACACATTCAAGCCAGAGATACCTGAGAAGTACAATGGGAGGCTGAACCCGGCAGAGTTTCTAAGCATCTACACCATCGCTGTTCAGGCTGCCGGGGGAAGAGACGAGAAGGTGTTTGCCAACCACTTACCTTTGGCTCTCAATTCCAATGTGAGGTCTTGGCTGATGCACCTGCCGGAGAACTCCATCCCGCCATGGGATGATCTGTGCCACTAGAGGCCATCAAGAGCCAGGTCGACCCAGCGACTTGCAGCTTCTCCAACAGAAGGAAGGAGAGACCCTCCGTAAGTACTTGCAGAGATTCAGCAAGGTCCATAGGAACATCCCAAATATCCATCCGGCAGCTGTGATAGCTGCCTTCCAGTCTAATGTGCAACTGCCGGATCCGTTCCAAGATGAACATACGGTTGCCCAAGACTGTGAAGGAGCTCTACACCTTGGCGGATAAGTGTGCTCGAATGGAGGAAGGAAGGAAGTTGCCCGGAGAGGAAGATTGCACCAATGTCTATTCAGAGGATGATGATGAATCAACCAGTCAGAAGAAGAGCAAGAAGCGGAGTCAGAAGCGGAAGGATAAGGCAGTGATGACTGTTGAAGGATCAGGTACACCTAGTACCGGCAAGAAGGCCAAGACTGAGGTCCCCGGCAAGGACGTTGTCGTGTCATTTGGCTAGCCGGGAGGCCGCGGCTGCCGAGAAGGCCGGGAAAGGTGATGGGTTGTATTGCAAGATTCATCGGACCAAAGGGCACAACCTTCAAGAGTGTTATCAGGTTGAGCAGCTTGTTAAGAGACAGAGAGCAGAGTATGAGAAGCGCGACAAGGAAAAGGGTCAGAATGTCACTGGCAGCAAGGGCTGAGGCGGTGAAGTAAATCGTCCCAAAAAACCCTTCTGGAACCAAAGAAAACCCGCCAGTAGTCGAGAGAAGGAAACATGTGATGATGAGAGAAATGGAGGGGGTGAAGAGGAAACCAGTGGGCAGGAGTTTCAGAAGGCCACTCACGTCCTGTGCATTGACGGAGGTGCATCCTTGCACACCTCTCACCGCCAGCTCAAATAGTGGGCACGAGAAGTCAGTGTCGTGGAACCAGTGCCAGAGGCCCGGAAGCCGCTCAAATGGTCACGCACGCCCATCATATTTGACGAAGAGGATCATCCTAACCGTACCACTTCGGTAGGGTGTTCGCCATTGTTGGTCTCTCCAACAATTCGCAGCCTCAAGGTCACAAAAATGTTGGTGGACGGTGGGGCCGGGTTGAATCTGATTTCCCCGGCAGTCATTAGCAAACTTCAGATAGCAGAGGATGAGTTGAAGGTCACCGGCACGTTTCAAGGAGTTAATCCGGGGAGGAGTCATCCTAAGGGAGAGATCACACTGTTGGTGACGTTTGGGGGAGAGCTGAATTACAGGACTGAGAAAATTGTGTTTGATGTGGTCGACCTCCCCCTGCCGTACAATGGGATTCTTAGACGACCTGCCCTGGCTAAATTCATGGCGGCATCCCACTATGCCTACAACACCTTGAAGATGCCCGGGCCAATGGGAGCCGTTACCATCCCATTAGACGAGAAGGATGCAATCATTTGCGGTGGAAAGATGTATCGAGACGCAGTCACGACAGAGGCAGCGGCAGCAGCAGTTCCCACCAAGAGGACAGCGGAAAGAAGAAGGATAGCAAGGACGCTGGCAAGGAATCCGGGAAGCGTACCTCTTCGGAGTGCGATGCGCCTGTTGATGACTTCACTACAAAAAACACACTTCCGTGATGATACGTGTTTGTCACAGTAGGTCATGTTTTCTGTTATTCATGTACATCCATGACGATTTTATGACAAAATCAAGATAGTCATACATGTTGTCAGAGAAGTGTTCCATGACATTACCAAAATTATCATCACGGAAGTGTCCACTTCCATGATGATAAATTGCGCATCATAGAAGTGCTTTTCGTCAAGGGTGACCGACATGTGGCATCCACCATAACGAATTCGCCCGTTAAGCTATCGGGTCCGGTTTTGGACCCGATAACCCCGTATCAGCCCGGACCAATGAGGATTTTCCATGTGTAAAATTGTCATTGGCCGAAGGAAACACGTGTTGGCTCCCCCGTTGGGATAGATGTGATGAGGACATGACTACCTTGGATACGACCAAAAATATTGCATACATGTATATTTGTTAGGTGATTTCTAATGCAAACTATTCAATAATCTATTTATGTTATCCAGGACAAAAATACTTCACAAACTTTTGTGCCATGTCTAATTGCAGGTGTATGGGACATTTGTACAATACACATATGAAGATAAGGGAGAAAGAGATGTTTACCTGCTGTTCAAAAAGTTCTCTCACGTCCCTTTTGGCCCAAGAGAAGATAGAGTCCAAGTCTCTCACGTTACGGACTCAGATTCGGACTGCACATGAACATACCTGACTCAAAACGTCAATAACTTTTTCATACGGACTCCAAATTGGTTGATTCTTTTTTTGTTGGAAAATATATTTCGTGCACTTTCCAAACCAATTGGAATCACCTCAAAATTCGTCCGGAGCATTGAGTTATGGACGAAACAATCTGATGCTGCAGCATAATCCGAGTCAAACTACAAGTCCAAAGGTGTTACGTCACCTCCACTTGGGCCCATTGGCCTTGTACGACCTAGGGTTAGTTTTAGGCTGCCTTGGGACGTCCTCCCACCTCCTTGGCCGCCACCCCTTGCTCCTATATAAGTAGATCCATCTAGTAGCTTTTTTCCTTGGGATTTGTTTAGTTAAAAGTTAGCCATTGCAACTTCGTGTACTTCGTTTGTGTCCAACGACCAGACCAAGACCACTTACGGATCCCCACAATTATCAATACTTCATATATATTCAGAATATTCAGATTGCTTTATCTTACTCTTGCTCGTTATTCGATTGCTTGCAGGAATAGACCTTCGTGGTCAGGTTGATCGTGCTCCAGCGTGGTCAATAACCTCTCGGAGTTGGTTTAGCGATTGCTAAGGCGCAACGTCGTGCACGTTTGTAGTCGGATCGTCAAAGTCATCTTCACCAAATCGATAGTTATCATCTCATCGAAAGATCAGGACACCCTCGCCTCTATCAAGTGGTATCAATTTTCAGGTTGCTCGGTGAGATTTTCCAGTTATCCTTAGATTCGATTTATTTTCTTACCAATTGTCCAAGAAAAAGCCACAAAAAAAAAGTTAGATCTATTCATCCTTTGTCCTAGCCAGTCCAAGCCTTTGCAATTTTCTTTTCATTGTTTGCATTATTGAATTATCGGTTGCATCGTCGTGTCGAGGTGCTGGTCTTAGTGTCTAGTTCGTTTAGAGTTTCGAGTTGTGTTCACATTAGTCACGTCGCCGCTGCATCGTTATCCCTTCCATGCACCACACCATCCATCAATTTCCACCACGTGCTACCCATAGTTCATTGTCACAATCATAGTTGAGGTCATTCACATCTTCGCTTGATCCAATCTGCATCTTATCTAGTTTGTCTTGGAAAGAGGGAGAGAAAAAAGACAGAAAAAAAAGAAAAAAAGTTAGAGAAAAAAAAGAGAAAAAAAAGAAAAAAAAGTCAGAGAAAAAAAAAGAGAGAAAAAAAGAAAAAAAAGTGTGAGGAAAAAAAAGAGAAGAAAAATTCGGATCTATCTAGACTCAATCTCGTAGTTGAATTCGGATTGGAATCATTTTTGCGCCTTTATTCAAGAAAACAGACATAACTTCCTCATACGAAGTCCGCTTTTGGCTCATGAGTACTCAAATTAAAGCTGGTGACGAGCCGCATCTAAATAGTTTTAGAAGCTCATTCAATATTTGGCACCTCAAAATCGGCTTCTAAATAGGTCTTTTTGCCCTCCGAAGTTCGTGAACACAGCTTGTTTCAATTTTTCAGGCCAGTTTTAGAATTATTTGACTCCTCATATCAATTCGGAATTGAGTGATTCTTTTTGCATTGGAAAGCTTGAGTTAGTAGCATTCATCGAAAATTTATCAGAAAATTGGCTCAAACTTTTCAAGAGGAAAGTTGGAGAGAGTTGTTGTATATAATGCTTGGCAGTTGTTTTTCATCATTATCTTCACTTTGCCGTTGTGATCTTCACTTATATCTTGCTGTCCAGAGCTACTCAGTATCCTTCATTGATGCTAGTTGTGCTACGCCGTGACCTCATTAGTGTTCTAGGCTTGTGTCTCTAGTCTGGTCTAGCCTAGGACCAGCACAAGCACCGTCGTTGAGCGCTTATTCAACATTGCATCTTTGAATTGATTATTGCTAATTTTTGCTACCATATATAGCCAACCCAGCTCCACATATTTCTACACCGTATACGTCGTTCCCTCGGCAATCGCTTTACACAATCTTGAGTTACTTGACACCGCTGGTTGCCTGTCACCACCGCCGCATGGTAAGAACTTGTAAGATATTGATATTTGCTTTACTGTGAGCACTTTACAACCACATCCTAGTAGTTCATAGGAACATTATTCTTGAATTTTGTTTCTTGTTTCTACTAATCATGATAGGTTCCGGAGATAGAAGTTCATGGACGACGGACACATCTTCACCATCACGAGAGTTGGGACAACACACACAAGCATATGGTCAGGTTATGTCTTTACCATCATTTGAGGGTAGATTTAATCCTGCTATTTATCTAGCTTGGGAGCTTGAATTAGAAGAAGTTTTTAGTCACCATGATTTTTCTGAACTTGAGAGAGTACGAGCTACCACTAGAGCATTTACTGGTTTTGCTTTTGTTTGGTGGAGTGTACATTGTAAGAAAAACATTGATAACCAACCCACAACTTGGAAAGTTTTGAAAGCTGTAATGAGACAACAATTTTTCCTCCTTACTATAAATCGTGGAATTGCTTCGCAAATTAGAACAATTAAAACAAAGGCAAGAACACTGTTCATGCTTACTACCAAGAGTTCAAATCTTATATGCATCATTGTGACATAGAAGAATCTAAGGATGATACAATGAATAGATTTTTTGGTGGTTTGAACCATGATATTCGTGCAAGATTTCAGTATATTCCTCGTTGCATTACTGGTATGTATGTTCGTGCTTGTACCTTTGAGAGACAGACATGAGGAGGATGCATTGGGTGACTACAACTACTATTCCAGTCGTGCTCACCACCGCGGTCGGTTCTTCCACCGTTGCACCTACTAGAGCAGCCCCACCTCGGATTGTGAGCGACATCATCTCAAGAGTATGGTGCATTGTCAACGTCCATTACCTACATCAGCTACGTCTTTGCGACAAGGTAATGATAAAGGTATTGATGATATAATCGCACATGAGAATGATGCATCCCTAGTTAGCTTGAATGCATCATGTGTTCAGTTACCTGGTGATTTGAGCACAACACCTATTTTAGAGAATCTTGATACTGTCATGAAGGCGTCATGTGATCAAACAACTGAAATACCAATAATTTTGAGTGCACCCATTGAATTAACTGTTGATGCAAAAGAATCAATGTTTAATCATTTTGATATGACCTCTAATCTTGGTGATGATTCTGTGCCAAATGACTTATTGCATGTCTGCTTATTTAAGCATATTGTAGCATGTAAACTTGATGCAAGTAAGGTTTATTCACCAATGTTGGGATGGTTTAATGATGAACATTGTCAATCTTTTGAAATGAATAAGAGCTTCACTTATATGTGCAAACTGAGTTGCAATATTTTCATGCCTTCTACTTCTTGTGATAATGTTTTGGCTTTAGATTTTATGAACTATGCAAGTTACTCATCTATTCATGTGTCATATGTGCAAAAATCAAGGGAAGTAAAATCGATGACATATACATATACAACATGTACACCTTGTCTCTTTTGTTAGCCACATTTCAGACTAAGCAACGCCGAGGACGGCTTTTGTTTTCAAGAAGGGAGGATGATGAGGACATGAATACCTTGGATACGACCAAAAATATTGCATACATGTATATTTGTGAGGTGATTTCTAATGCAAACTATTCAATAATCTATTTATGTTATCCAGACAAAAAATACTTCACAAACTTTTGTGCCATGTCTAATTGCAGGTGTATGAGACATTTGTACAATCCACATATGAAGATAAGGGAGAAAGATATGTTTACTTGCTGTTCAAAAAGTTCTCTCACGTCACTTTTGGCCCAAGAGAAGATAGAGTCCAAGTCTCTCACGTTACGGACTCAGATTCGGACTGCAGACATACCTGACTCAAAACGTCAATAACTTTTTCATACGGACTCCAAATTGGTTGATTATTTTTTGTTGGAAAATAGATTTCGTGCACTTTCCAACCCAATTGAATCACCTCAAAATTCGTCCGGAGCGTTGAGTTATGGACGAAACAATAATCTGATGTCAGCAGAATCTGAGTCAAACTACAAGTCCAAAGGTGTTACGTCACCTCTACTTGGGCCCATTGGCCTTGTACGACCTAGGGTTAGTTTTAGGCTGCCTTGGGACGTCCTCCCACCTCCTTGGCCGCCACCCCTTGCTCCTATATAAGTAGATCCATCTAGTAGCTTTTTCCTTGGGATTTGTTTAGTTAAAAGTTAGCCATTGCAACTTCGTACTTCGTTTGTGTCCAACGACCAGACCAAGTCCACTTACGGATCCCCACCATTATCAATACTTCAAATATATTCACAATATTCAGATTGCTTTATCTTACTCTTGCTCGTTCTTCGATTGCTTGCAGGAATAGACCTTCGTGGTCAGGTTGATCGTGCTCCAGCGTGGTCAATAACCTCTCGGAGTTGGTTTAGCGATTGCTAAGGCGCAACGTCGTGCACGTTTGTAGTCGGATCGTCGAAGTCATCTTCACCAAATCGATAGTTATCATCTCATCGGAAGATCGGGACACCCTCGCCTCTATCAAGATGTCATCCATTCATTGGACAGGAAGCGCCTATGATAGGTCGACACGTGGCACAGCCCAATAGAGGCCCATTCTGGTGAAAAGGCCAGCCCGTTTGACTTGGTCAAAAGGTAACGGGCCGGCCCACGGAAAGCCTGTTAACGACTTGTTCATTTATAGCCCATTTACGGCCCGCTAACTCACGGCCTGTTACGCCCTATTGGAATTAAGCCCAGTAGCTTCATCTGGGCCGTCCAATATGATTCCAGCCCGTTGTACCTTCCGGCCCATGTATGGCCCATGATGTCTTTCGGCCCATACGAGGCCATTGGTAACTCTTGGCACATTAACGGCACGTGGTGCATCTGGCCCGCAATGAACAGTGTATCGCTTTATACCCATTAACGGTCCTTTATTTCATTGGGCCGTTTCCAACCCATGTTCTCCTTCGGCCTTCTCAGGGCCCATTTATTCTTGGGCTTATTTCCAGCATTCGGTTACTTGCGGCCATTTACTTGCCTTTTCTGCTTGTGGGCCAAATTCAGCCCGTGGTTACAATCGGCCCGCTTATGCTCGTTAATCCGTTGGGCGTTTTCATAGCGTCAACAACACGGCCGATTAACGACGACCTGTTGTGGTCGGCCCATGAACGAACAATTCTAAACCTAGCCCGTTTACGACCCATAATGAGGTATGTTATTGGCCCATGTTTGGCCGATCGATCATACGGCCACTAGAAGGCCCATTGATGCTACGGCCCGTAGAAGGCCCATTGTTTCTACGACCCTTAGAAGGCCCATTGTTTCTACGGCCCTTAGAAGGCCCACTATTTCTACGGCCCGTAGGAGGCCCATGGTAACTACAGTAAATATGTAGCCCATGGTTATTGTGGCCTAGTTTTGAAAAATAGGTTATTGCAGCCACTAGCAAACCGCAGAAAAAGAACTGCACTGACTACAAGCAAACAAATAAACAAGAAAACAAGGAAATAAATAAGCAAGCAACTTACACTAGGCTATCACGGCTATTACACATATTACATCCACTGGGCATCAAAGTTCGCCACCAGTGCAAATATAGGGAACAAAGCCGCATATCATATACACTGGTTGTCAAAGTTGGCGACCAGTGCAAATAAACGCAAGACAAAACAAGTCCGAACTGAAACCACTTCAAGAGCTCAAGAAACAATATCCTAGGTACCCATAATGCCGGCAAGATGCTTAGCAAGCTTATTAACTTTCTCTTGTTTGGCGCTTAAATCCTCTAGCGCTTTGTCATTGCACCGTAGTATGCATCTGAATTCTGCGAGGACTTCGCTGGCCCTTCACTTCCTGTCGCAGCACATCTGATCGATGTCTTTCAACTTGAAGTTGAGAATCAAAGAAGACGAACTGATTCAGTGCAAAGTTCAAGAGCTTGTGCCAGCAGAATGGCCAAGAATTTGAACACTACATCAAGACAGGACTTTTGGGTTCTCTCACTGTCGTCAAGATAGTTTTTATCAGCTTTCTTGGAGACCAACAGGGATGTCTCACTATCTTGAACCTTATCTGCATTACTTCCTTTACCATTGCATAACGGGGTACTGTTCTCCAATATTTTGTCTGCATTCTAAAAGAGAAACAAGCAGACACATCACAGGTTTACCATGTTGTATATGAAACTCATTTTGGTAAATCAGTTCAGTAGTAAAGTGGACAGGATAACAGCATGAAACAAACATATATCTATGTACCATGGTCACTTTATGGTCTATATCATTCTAGTTTTTGTTGGCAAAACAAGATAGAGACACAGTTCAAATAATATTTGTTCAAGACAAAGCAGAATAGACAGAATATAAGTGTGGGAAACTATAGAGCAATAACAACACTTGTAATGTGGATGACATGAGAACATCATTGTTTATTCAATTGAAACTGAAATCAACATAGAGCAAGTTACAACAGCAAACGAGTTAAACAAACAGGTTGAAAACATACCTGTTGCGCCATTGGAGTTTCAATTCCATCCTTCAAATTTGAAAATAGTTGGTATGAGTAAATACAGTGATGCAAAAGCAAAGGAGTATGAACCATAGCTACAGAACCTGACTGAGAACAATTCTTCTTCTCCTTTAAGAGGTGAGTTGGGATTCGGAGTGGTGGTCGTCATGCTTTGGGCACTGCAGTTCCCTTACTAACTGCTCGTGTTTGGGTGCTCTATGGTGGAGACAGTGCTGTGTCAACTGGAACAGGGTTACTATCTGATAGCTTGTTCTCTGTCCAACTGGGTAGGGGTACAATCTGCGAGAGTCTGGGTTATGTGTAGTGGGGCTGGTTCTTGGGCAGGTACAACCGTGGTTCTATCTGCATCAACTGATAGCACTATCTTTTCTGAAGACCGTGTTCTTACTCCCTTAGATACTGCCATCACCCTCTCCAATTCAAATGGCTGATAAACAAAAAAGGTAATTGAATGTACAGTCATCGTATGATAGACACGTGCAATGGATAGTGGGGAATAAAAGAGGACATGAAATAATTCACATTTATGTTGTCTAACCAAACATGATAGCATGACACAATTTCACATATATGATGGCTAACTAAACAGGATAGCATGACACAATTTCACATTATGATGGCTAACTAAAAAAGATGGAGAGACATAGTTCAAAATATGATGACTATGTAAACATGATGACATGATATAACTATATAATGTGTTTATTAAATAGGTTGGCATGCCATAATTCACATACATGCCGCCTATGGAAACATGATAGCATGATATAATTCATCGATAGAATGACATAATTCAAAATATGATGACTATAAACACTAAACAGGATGAGATGATATAACTATATGATGTGTTTATCCAATGGGTTGCCATGCCATAATTCAGATAGATGTTGTGTATGTAAACATGATGGCATGATATAATTCAAATATATGATTTATATAGTAAGCAAGGAAGTAGATGGCAATCCATATATGGTGTAAAAACTAAGCAATGCAAGACAACATGCATGACATGGGTAATATAACCCTGGCAAGTTTGAGCATAGACCTCAGGGGGAAATAGGACTAGTCATCGGTCCACGAATCCACCTCTCGAGGAGCTCTCTGTAATAAGCAAGATGTCTGCTTCAAAGGTAGCATTGTTCCGCTCAATACCTTGTTTTCACTCCAGATACTTCCATCACCACTTCAAATGGCTGATGCACAGGAAGAGTAGTTGAATATACAAACGTTGTCGACAAATGGAACACGTAATACAAAAAATGATAGCATGATATAATTCACATACATGATGATTGGCTAAACAGCATGGCATTGCATAATTCACATATATAATGGCTTTGCAACAAGATAGCATTGCATAATTCACATATATAATGTCTTGCAACAAGATGGCAATGCACAATTCACATATATGATAATTAGACACTAAACAAGTGGCATTCACACAAAGCATGTCTAAACTAATCAAATGACATAGCAATGCAAGACACCATACACATGATATGAGCAACATAACCCTGCCAAGTTAGAGCATACACCTGGGGGGAAATAGGACTGGTCATCTATCTCTGAATCCTCCTCTGAGGAGCTATCCATAACCAGCGAGATATGTGCTTCGTCAGATAGCATAGTCTGCTCTGAAGACCTTGTTTTCACTCCAGAATTTTCCATCACCGTGTCAAATGGCTGATGCACACGAAGAGTAGTTGAATGTACTAACATTGTTGACAAATGTAATATGTAACGGAGAAAAGGATGGCCTGATATAATTCACATATAAGATGACTGGCTCAGTAGGATGGCATTGCAAAATTCACATATATGATGCCTGGCTAAACAAGATGGCGTTGCATAATTCACATAAACGATGAATAAACTAAACAGATGGCATTAACACAAAGCATGTCTAAACTAAGCAGATGACATATTTGTTGTATAAAGTAAGCAATGCAAGGCACCATATGCATGATAGAACCAACATTAGCATGCCAAGTTAGAGCGAAGACCTCAGGGGTTAAATAGGAGTGGTCTTCTTCTTCTGAATCCCCCTCGGAACAGTTATCTTCTTCTTGATTACAATCTGAAATGGGTGGAGGGGGCTGCCTTTGCGCCCACCATGGAGCGACGTCTGCATGAAATTTTATTGGCATGCAAGGCTTGTCTCTTTTGCTCTACATGTTCAGTTCCATTGTGTACAATAACTGACATGCATAGGAATAAAACATAGTGAGATTTTGTAAGGAGTGCATGCACAAATCCAGAATGATGGTAGCAAACTGTGGATAGACCCAAAACCAATGCTTGCAGGCAGATAATAGTTTCAGTTATATAGATAATGGCTCCTTTAATGTTTGTTTGCACCCAACATGAAACTCATAGTAGACACCCGAGATTAACCAGATAGTAGACAGATAGTACTGATTGCTGCCCCAATATGTACCCCACAACCATTTAAAAACTCAAGTTTCTGCATTAGTTTGGACCTGACTCGGAGTCTAATAGGTGAACACGACAATAAAGTAGGATGTCATAATACTAACCAATGCATAACGTAAGCAGACACGGAAGAGTGCGACCTCTCTTGCGGACCCGTGTAGTCCTCAAGGTCATCTGCTCAGTTGATGATGGTAATGCAGTTGTCGTGGCTACCGGTGGCGGGGAAGAAGATCTGAGGTGGCAAAAGACAGTCTGGAGAGCGGATCCCTATTGTGGTGAACCCTTCTGTCGTTGGAGCAGCTGAGCTGGGGTGGAACATAGCGCAGCAGGAGCAGGACAAACCACACAAGGTTTTCTTTGACACATATTTGTAACAGAAGTAATTGTGTAAGGGCTTGTTTGAATTTGAGGATTCTAACAATGTAGGGATAGAAAATAGACAGGAAGATAGGAATGCACGTGCAAAACAAGGAATTTTAAAACACAGGATTTCTGCCAATCTAGGTGTTTGGTTCACAAGAATTGGAAGATCACATGATGCAAAGAAGCATGGTGAGATTAAGTCAAACCACAAGAAAATGTACAGTTATAATGCTATTATGCTACTATCTTTTAGTCTTGTGCTTCATGAATATGAATTTGAAAAGGAGGACAAGTGGAAATAAAAAATTCCTACGGTTTTTCTTTCAAGGAGACACTAAAGGAACAAATCCTACAGTTTTCCTGCTCCATTCCTTTGAGCCAAATGCATGAATAGTAGTACCATAGGAAACTTTCCAATTCCTGTGTTTTTCCTTCACTTTTCCTTTCAAGCACTTGCGATTCTAGTAGGCAGGCTTGAGCAAGGAAAAGCCTACACTAAAAAAATGTTTTTGTGCTACTTCTACTACTTTGGACCTAGGCCACTGCCCTACTAGCTCAACTCCCAGGCTCATCGACAAATGCACAACTCAAACGCGCAAAGATAAATAATGATGGCATTCAAGAGAGTCCATCACGGATAGCTAAGTTTCCAGGTACCTCACTGCTTGTCATATAGTAGGATAAAATAATCGTATTTCACGTTACTACGTGTGCTCAGTGGACAATATATATAACATGTAGAGTAAAAAAGAGATGCAACAAGTGTACAACCTCTTTGGCGAAGCCATGTCGATCTCAGCGTGATTGGGTTGGTCGATGAGGATGCTTCGGCTAACTTGGCTCTCGGAGGAGGGGAAGAAGATCTTAGGCGTCTGGAGATGGAGCCCGGGTTACTGCTCCGCTGTGATGGAGGGTTTCGTCGTTGGAGCAGCTCCGGTGAGTTGTCTGACGCCGAGGTCAAGCGTGACAAGAGAGACAATGTTATCCTGAGTGGAATTCTAATAGCATCTCCAATAGATGATGTAAAATACATAACCACAAAGTGCTAGCTGTAAAATACATCACCCGCTCATCTCTGAACTTAACTATCAAATTTAACTGTCGAAACTGAACTTAACTGTCGAAACTGAATTTTGCCGTCGAAACTGAATTTTAGTGTTGAAACTGAACGCACTAGTAGCAGAAAAGCAGTAGCAGCAGCGCATGCGAGAGCTGTAGCAGTCGGTCGGTAGCGACATCGGTGAGGCTACACGTCAGTCGACTGACTTTTTCATCTCTGGTCAATCAATTTTCCAGCCGTTGGGTACGAAATCAAGGGCCTGCAGTTCATCTTCAACCTCCACTCCCCTGAGCCGCCAGCCACCACCGGCCAAACCGCCACCCCCCGCCGCCCTGCCCACCCCGAAACCACTCCCCACCGCCGGTCCACCGCCGCCTCGGCCATCCCTCTAGGCCCGCCCGTGCCGAGCTTTTTCTCCGGCGATCCCCACGCCACCGCCCCACCACCACCGACGACCACCGCCCCCACCTTGAACACTAAAATAGATAGTGGGTTACCTCTCCGTGAGCCCCTCCTCAACAAGCGGCTGGTTCTTCCTTAATTACGTGAGCCCCCCACCCCAAAATCGACCGCCCAAAAGTCGATTCGATCAAGCTGATGTAGCCAAATCGGAGCAGCATCGCAAGCAAGAGCAAGAGCGAGAGCAGCAGCACGAGCAAGAGCAGACCAGGCAGGGTACCAAAAGCAAGAGCAGAGCAGCAGCGCGAGCGAGAGCTAAAGTAGCATCAGCTCCTACTGATGTGGACATCACCGCCGAGGGAGTGACGCCGTGATAACCCACAAGTATAGGGGATCGCAACAGTTTTCGAGGGTAGAGTATTCAACCCAAATTTAGTGATTCGACACAATGGGAGCCATAGAATATTCTCAAGTATTAGCAGTTGAGTTGTCAATTCAACCACACCTGGAAAACTTAATATCTGGAACAAAGTATTTAATAGCAAAGTAGTATGGAAGTAACAGTAACGGTGGCAAAAGGTAACGGTAGCAACTTGGTAGTAAGTGTAACAGTGGCAACGGTAAAGTAACTAAGCAAAGATCAATATGTGAAAAGCTCGTGGGCATTGGATCAGTGATGGATAATTAGGTCGGATGCGATTCCTCATGCAACAGTTATAACATAGGGTGACACAGAACTAGCTCCAGTTCATCAATGTAATGTAGACATGTATTCTGAATATAGTCATACGTGCTTATGGAAAAGAACTTGCATGATATCTTTTGTCCTACCCTCCCGTGGCAGCGGGGTCCTATTGGAAACTAAGGGATATTAAGGCCTCCTTTTAATAGAGTACCGGACCAAAGCATTAACACTTAGTGAATACATGAACTCCTCAAACTACAGTCATCACCGGAAGTGGTCCCGATTATTGTCACTTGAGTTACCGGATCATAACACATAGTAGGTGACTATTGACTTGCAAGATAGGATCAAGAACTCACATATATTCATGAAAACATAATAGGTTCAGATCTGAAATCATGGCACTCGGGCCCTAGTGACAAGAATTAAGCATAACAAAGTCATAGCAACATCAATCTCAGAACATAATGGATACTAGGGATCAAACCCTAACAAAACTAACTCGATTGCATGACAAATCTCATCCAACCCATCAGCGCCCAAAGCAAGTTTACGATGGAATTACTCACGCCTGGCGGTGAGCATCATGAAATTGGTGATGGAGGAAGGTTGATGATGACAATGACGGATTCCCTCTCCGGCCTCGAACGGACCCCAGATCAGCCCTCCAGAGAGATTAGGGCTTGGCGGCGGCTCCGTCTGTGAAACGCGATGAATCCTTCTCTCTGATTTTTTTCTCCCGTGCGTGAATATATAGAGTTGGAGTTGAGGTCGGTGGAGCCTTAGGGGCCCACTGGCAAGGGCGCCTTGAGGTGGTGCGCCCCACCCCGTGGGATGTGTGGGCCCCCTGGTGTTGATTCTTTCGCTAGTATTTTTTATATATTCCAAAAATATTATCCGTGAAGTTTCATGTCATTCTGAGAATTTCTATTTCTCCACAAAAATAACACCATGGTAATTCTGCTGAAAACAACGTCAGTCCGGGTTAGTTCCATTCAAATCATTCAAGTTAGAGTCCAAAACAAGGGCAAAAGTGTTTGGAAAAGTAGATACGATGGAGACGTATCAACTCCCCCAAGCTTAAACCTTTGCTTGTCCTCAAGCAATTCAGTTGACAAACTGAAAGTGATAAATAACAAAATTTACAAACTCTGTTTGCTCTTGTTGTTGCAAATATGTAAAGCCAGCATTCAAGTTTTCAGCAAAGATTATAAACTAAACATATTCACACTAACACTTAGGTCTCATGTTTACTCATATCAATGGCATAATCAACTAGCGAGCAATAATAATAAATCTCTGATGACAACACTTTCTCAAAACAATCATAATATGATATAACAAGATGGTATCTCGCTAGCCCTTTCTGAGACCACAAAACATAAATGCAGAGCACCTCTAAAGATCAAGGACTGACTAAACATTGTAATTCATGGTAAAAGAGATCCAGTCATAGTCATACTCAATGTAAATTAATAGTAATGCGTGCAAATGACAACGGTGCTCTCCAACTAGTGCTTCTTAATAAGAGGGTGATGACTCAACATAAAAGTAAATAGATAGGCTCTTCGCAGAGGGAAGCGAGATTTGTAGAGGTGCCGAGCTTGATTTTGAAATAGAGATAAATAATATTTTGAGTGGCATACTTTCATTGTCAACATAACAACCAAGAGATCTCGATATCTTCCATGCTACACACATTATAGGCAGTTCCCAAACAGAATGGTCAAGTTTATACTCCCCCACCACCAATAAGCATCAATCCATGGCTTGCCCGAAACAACGGGTGCCTCCAACTAACAACAGTCCTGGGGGAGTTTTGTTTGCAATTATTTTGATTTGAGCATGGATTTGGGCATCCCGGTGACCGGCCATTTTCTCGTGAGTGAGGAGCGGAGTGCACTCCTCGTGAGAATAACCCACCTAGCATGGAAGATACAGACAACCCTAGTTGATACATGAGCTATTCGAGCATACAAAACAGAATTTCATTTGAAGGTTTAGAGTTTGGCACATACGAATTTACTTGGAATGGCAGGTAGATACCGCATATAGGAAGGTATGGTGGACTCATATGGAATAACTTTGGGGTTTATGGAAGTGGATGCACAAGCAGTATTCCCGCTTAGTACAAGTGAAGGCTAGAAAGAGGCGAAGCGACCAACTAGAGAGCGACAACAGTCATGACCATGCATTAAAATTAATCAACACTGAGTGCAAGCATGAGTAGGATATAATCCACCATGAACATAAATATCGTGGAGGCTATGTTGATTTTGTTTTAACTACATGCGTGAACATGTGCCAAGTCAAGCCACTTGAATCGTTCAAAGGAGGATACCATCCTATCATACCACATCACAACCATTTTAATAGCATGTTGGCACGCAAGGTAGACCATTATAAACTCCTAGCTAATTAAGCATGGCATGAGCAACTATAATCTCTAACTGTCATTGCAAACATGTTTCATTCATAATAAAGGTGAATCAGAACGATGAACTAATCATATTTACGTAAACAAGATAGGTCAAGTTCATATCAGCTTTTCTCATCTCAATCACCCATCATATATCGTCATTATTGCCTTTCACTTGCACGACCGAACGGTGTGGATAATAATAATAGTGCACGTGCATTGGACTAAGCTGGAATATGCAAGCATTTAATACAAGGGAGAAGACAAGGTAATAGGGGCTCTTGGTTAAATCAACAATAATGCATATAAGAGCCACTTCAACATTTTCATTATGGTCTTCTCCTCTCGACCCCCAAAGAAAAGGAAGGAAATAAAACTATTTACACGGGAAAGCTCCCAACAAGCAAAAGAAGAACGAGAAATCTTTTTGGGTTTTCTCTTAATTATTACTACTACATGCATGGAAAGTAAACTAGCTAAAAGCTACAACTGATTTTTTTGGTTTTTCTTAAGGTTTTTCAAACACACAAGAAGAAGGCTTAAAACAAAAAATAAACTAGCATGGATAGTACAATGAAAAAGTATGAGCACCGACAACTGGCATGAGTGTGTGAACATGAATGTAATGTCAGTGAGAAATACGTACTCCCTCAAGCTTAGGCTTTTGGCCTAAGTTGGTCTACGGCCACGGCTGGCCTGACGGATATCCAAAGTTGTAGCTGGGGTCGTATTGAGATGCAGCGGCTACCTCCTGACGATCTGCAGCCTGGAGGCGAGCTGCCTCCGTCCTCCTCTCATACTCGTTCGCCTCCTCCCTGTTTATAACATATCTCCCTTTTGCCTGAAAGTCAAAGAAAGCAGGAGCGGGAGAGCAACATGGACAAGATCTGGCGTTTGTCAAAGATTAGTCAAGATGGGAGGAACTGTTCATTCCTCTCAACAAACTGATGACGAACCATAGCTTTATAATCTAAATAAGCAGGAGGCAATTCCATATCTTCATCTATGGGTATCTCAAGATAATTAGCTACACGGGTTGCATAAATTCCACCAAACAAATCTGCACTAATATTGTTATGATGCAACCTTCGTGCAACAATAGCCCCCAAGTTGTATTGTTTATCTCCTAATACAGCACTCTTGAGAACACTAAGATCGGGAACACACATGTGACATGCCTCATCCTTACCGTTAATGCATCTACGTATAAAGAGAGCAAAATAATGTATGGCAGGAAAGTGAAGGCTCCCTATGGTAGCTTCTTTTATTTCTCTAGATTCCCCCACAGTGATACTAGCAAGAAAATCTTTAAATTCATATTTGCGTGGTTCACTAACATTACCCCACTGCGGGAGTTTACGAGCAGTATTAAAATCCTCTAAATCCATGGTAATATATTATCATAAAGATCAAATAGGACAGTGTGAGAATTGCGTGATGATGTAAATTTAAACCTTCTCACAAAGGAATCAGTTAGATAGTAATATTGGGGGCACTTATCTGACACGAAGCCCTCAAGTTCAGCATTACGCACATAAACGTCAAATTCCTCCTTAATTCCTGCTTGGACCATAAAATCTTCTGACGACCATTCACAAGGCCGCACTTGAGCTTCCCTCGGTAGTTCATAGTCCGGCTCATGTATCGCGGGCCTAGGTGCCTGCTTCCTTGAGGAACCACCTTGGTACATTTTCCTAAACATATTTCTTCCTCTGAAAAATTTCTGAAATTTTTAGTGACTCAAAATAAAAGTGAACCACACTCAACAAGATTGATAGCAACTACTCTCATAAGTTCCTAGAGGCTATATCATGCATTAAAACTACTTTGGACCAAATAAATTTGACATGCAAGCTCAAGAACAGGGTCACCTAAGCAGCAAAAATTTGCAATAAATAAAGCACTAGAACAAAAACTAATTGGACCATTGGAGGAGTCACATACCGAAGAACAATCCCCCAAAGCAGTTTTGTGAATGGATCTTTGAGCAAGGAGATCGAAAATCAAAGCAAGATGAGCTAGAACATGGGTTTGAGCTAGGTGGGGTTTTTTTCTGGAGGAAGACAAAGTGTGTGGGTGCAGGAATAAGTGGAGGGGGGCCACGTGGGGTCCACGAGGCAGGGGGCGCGCCCTAGGGGGTGGGCGTGCCATGGACCCTCGTGGCCAGGTGGTGGCTCCCCCTGGTGTGTTCTTAGTGCGAGATATTCTTAAATATTCTACAAAAAATCATATTTCAATTTTAGGACATTTGGAGAACTTTTATTTTTGGGGTATTTTTTATTGCGTGGATAATTCAGAAAGCAGACAAAAGATACTATTTTTGCTTTATTTAATTTAAATAACAGAAAGTAAAAGGAGGGTACAGAGAGTTGTGCTTTCTAACTTCATCCATCTCATGCTCATCAAAAAGGAGTCCACTAACAAGGTTGATCAAGTCTTGTTAACAAACTCTTCCCGAATCGCATCAAACCGGAGAATTTTCGAATAACACTAGGTTAACTCAACGGGGATATGCACATCCCCAACAATAAGAATATCATATTTCTTCTTGATAGTAGGAAGAGGGAATTCAAGACCTCCAATAGTAATCGTTGGAATTTTTCCAATAGAATTGATACCGTGGACTTGAGGTTGTTTCCTCGGAAAGTGTACCGTATGCTCATTACCATTAACATGAAAAGTGACATTGCCTTTGTTGCAATCAATAACAGCCCCTACAGTATTAAAAAAGGGTCTACCAAGAATAATATACATACTATCATCCTCGGGAATATCAAGAATAACAAGTCCGTTAAAATAGTAACGTTTGCAACTTCTGTGTGCACATCCTCACAAATACCGACAGGTATAGCAGTTGAATTATCGGCCATTTGCAGAGATATTTCAGTAGGTGTCAACTTATTCAAGTCAAGTCTACGATGTAAGGAGAGAGGCATAACACTAACACCGGCTCCAAGATCACATAAGGCAGTTTTAACATAGTTTATTTTGATGGAGCATGGTATAGTTGGTACTCCGGGATCTCCAATTTTCTTTGGTATTCCACCCTTAAAAGTATAATTAGCAAGCATGGTGAAAATTTTAGCTTCCGATATCTTTCTTTTATTTGTAACAATTTCTTTCATATACATAGCATAAGGATTCATTTTAAGCATATCAGTGAAACGCATACGCAAAAAGATAGGTCTAATCATTTCAGCAAAGCGCTCAAAATCCTTGTCATCCTTTTTCTTGGATGGCTTGGGAGGAAAAGGCATGGGTTTCTGAACCCATGGTTCTCTTTCTTTACCGTGCTTCCTAGCAACAAAGTCTCTCTTATCATAACGTTGATTCTTTGATTGTGGGTTATCAAGATCAACAGCAGTTTCAATCTCTACATCATTGTTATTGCTAGGTTGAGCATCATCATGAACGTCATCATTAACATTATCACTCGGTTCATGTTCATTACCAGATTGTGTTTCAGCATCAGAAATAGAAATATCATTGGGATTCTCAAGTGTGTCAACAACAGGTTCACTAGAAGCATGCAAAGTCCTATCATTTTTCTTTTTCTTCCTCTTAGAAGAACTAGGTGCATCAACATTAGTTCTCTGAGAATCTTGCTCAATTCTCTTAGGGTGGCCCTTAGGATACAAAGGTTCCTGAGTCATTTACCCCCTCTAGTCATAACTCTAACCGCATTATCATTTTTCTTATTATTTAATTCATTGAGCAAATCATTTTGAGCTTTAAGCACTTGTTCTACTTGAGTGGTAACCATAGAAGCATGTTTACTAATAAGTTTAAGTTCACCTTTAACTCTAGGCATATAATCACTCAAGTGTTCAATCATATAAGCATAGCGTTTCAATTGTCTACCAACATAAGCATTCAAGTTTTCTTGTTTAACAATAAAATCATCAAACTCATCCAAGCATTGGCTAGCAAACTTAGTAGATGGGATTTCACCCTTACCGTATCTATAGAGAGAATTTACCTTTACTATCTATGTCGGTTTATCAAGACCATGTATTTCTTCAATAGGTGGTAAATTCTTAACATCTTCAACTTTAATACATTTTTCTTTCATATATTTCTTTGCCTCTTGCATATCTTCAGGACTGAGAAATAAAATACCCCTTTTCTTTGGAGTTGGCTTAGGAGTTGGTTCAGGAAGTGTCCAATCATTTTCATTACTCAACATATTATTCAGTAGCAATTCACCTTGATCAACAGTTCTTTCCCTGAAAACACAACCATCACAACTATCCAGGTGGTCTTTGGAAGCATCAGTTAGTCCATTATAAAAGATATCAAGTATTTCATTTTTCTTAAGAGGATGATCAGGAAAAGCATTAAGTAATCGGAGAAGCCTCCCCCAAGCTTGTGGGAGACTCTCCTCTTCAATTTGCACAAAATTATATATTTCCCTTAAAGTAGCTTGTTTCTTATGAGCGGGGAAATATTTTGCAGAGAAGTAATAAATCATACCTGGGGACTACGCACACAACCAGGATCAAGAGAATTAAACCATGTTTTAGCATCACCCTTTAATGAGAACGGAAATAACTTAAGGATATAGTTGTAACGAATTTTTCCCTCACTAGTGAACAGGGTGGCGATATCATTTAATTTAATAAGATGTGCCACAATAGTTTCAGATTGATAGCCATAGAAAGGGTCAGATTCAACCAAAGTAATTATCTCAGGATCGACAGAGAAATCATAATCCTTATCCGAAATACAGATTGGTGAAGTAGCAAAAGCAGGATCATATTTCATTCTAGCATTCAGAGATTTTTCTTTCAGCTTAGCTAATAATTTCTTAAGATCATATCTATCATTGCAAGCAAGAAAATCTCTAGCAGTTTCTTCATCCATAACATAACCCTCGAGCTGTAACAGTAATTCATATCTAGGGGGAGAATCTTCATCATCGCTTTCATCATATTATCAGTTCAATAATTTCGTTCTCTCTAGCCCTAGCAAGTTGTTCATCAAGAAATTCACGTAATGGCACAGTACTATCTAGCATAGAAGTAGTTTCATCATAAGTATCATGCATAGCAGAAGTGGCATCATCAATAACTTGCGACCTATCAAAATCAATAGCACGTGTAGGTGTCGCAAATTTACTCATAACAGAAGGTGAATCAAGTGCAAAGCTAGATGGCAGTTCCTTACCTCCCCTCGTAGTTGAGGGATAAATCTTGGTTTCTTCGTCTTTCAAGTTCCTCATAGTGATCAGCAAATATAAATCCCAAGTGACTCAAAGAATAGAGCTATGCTCCCCGGCAACGGCGCCAGAAAATAGTGTTGATAACCCACAAGTATAGGGGATCACAATAGTTTCCGAGGGTAGAGTATTCAATCCAAATTTATTAATTCGACACAAGGGGAGCCAAAGAATATTCTCAAGTATTAGCAGTTGAGTTGTCAATTCAACCACACCTGGAAATCTTAATATCTGCAGCAAAGTATTTAGTAGCAAAGTAGCATGGAAGTAACGGTAACGGTGGCAAAAGTTAACGGTAGCAACTTTGTAGTAATTGTAACTGTGGCAACGGTAAAGTAACTAAGCAAAGATTAATATGTGAAAAGCTCGTAGGCATTGGATCAGTGATGGATAATTTTGTCGGATGTGATTCCTCATGCAACAGTTATAACATAGGGTGACACAGAACTAGCTCCAGCTCATCAATGTAATGTAGGCATGTATTCCGAATATAGTCATACGTGCTTATGGAAAAGAACTTGCATGACAACTTTTCTCTGGATATTAAGGCCTCCTTTTAATAGAGTACCGGACCAAAGCATTAACACTTAGTGAATACATGAACACCTCAAACTACGATCATCACCAGGAGTGGGTCCCGATTATTGTCACTTCGGGGTCACTGGATCATAACACATAGTAGGTGACTATTGACTTGCAAGGTAGGATCAAGAACTCACATATATTCATGAAAACATAATAGGTTCTGATCTGAAATCATGGCACTCGGGCCCTAGTGACAAGCATTAAGCATAGCAAAGTCATAGCAACATCAATCTCGAGAACATAATGGATACTAGGGATCAAACCCTAACAAAACTAACTCGATTACATGATAAATCTCATCAAAACCATCACCGTCCGGCAAGTCTCTCGATGGAATTACTCACGCATGGCGGTGAGCATCATGAAATTGGTGATGGAGGAAGGTTGATGATGACGACGGCGACGGATTCCCTCTCCGGAGCCCCGAGCGGACTCGAGATCAGCCCTCCCAGGAGAGATTAGGGGTTGGCGGCGGCTCCATATCGTAAAAGCGATGAATCCTTCTTTGTGATTTTTTCTCCCGAACGTGAATATATAGAGTTGGAGTTGAGGTCGGTGGAGCCTCGGGGCCCACGAGGCGGTGCGCGCCCGGTGGGCGCACCCACCTCGTGGGATGTGGTGTGGGCCCTGGTGTTGATTCTTCGCCGATATTTTATATATTCCAAGAACTATTCACCGTGAAGTTTCAGGCATTACGAGAACTTTTATTTCTGCACAAAAATAACACCATGGCAATTCTGCTGAAAAGCAGTGATCGGTCAAGGTTAGTTCTATTCAAATCATGCAAGTTAGAGTCCAAAACAAGGGCAAAAGTGTTTGGAAAAGTAGATACGATGGAGACGTATCACGCCGTGGAGGAAGTGGCCAGCGCCGCTGCCGTGGATGGATCCGCGCCATGTCGGCTCGGGACCGAGCGCCGGCAGCACTCTGAGATCGAATCAAGAAGAAAATGCGGTGATTAGTGTACAACCTCTTTGGTGGTGCCGATTTGGCCTCAGCTTCATCCGAGGAAACGGTGATGATGATGCTCTTCCAGTGGTGCAGGTGAAGACGGCGGTGTGGGAATGGATGTGGCGCGAAAGATGAGGGGAACTTCGGGGAAGCTCCTTGGAGGTGGAGGACGGGGTGGCTGAACAGGCGGGACGATGTGATCGCGACGGATGCTCATCTGGTACGGTGGATGAGGGACGTCAAGGTGTTGCTGTGGACGACATCGTCGGGGAAGAGGCTTCGGCTGGGTGGCGGACGAAGGAGGGTGTGGCCCAGCGGTTTTCGCGGCCTCGGTGTACGAATGGGTGGGCGGATGGGATGGGAGTGGGGAACCATGGCTCAGGGACGCGCTTGTCCAAAATGTGCTGTATGTTACAAAAGTACCCCCACCGATTTGAGCTAGGCGGTTCTTTTGGTTCAGGGGTATCATGGGCATTTCGCCTGTCGGGATTTCGCAGGAGGTGGGAGTTTTTGCGCGTGTTGTAATTTTGGGATAGCAAGGCATGGGTTGAGATGGAGGGAGTTTTCGGAGCACAACGAGACAAAGATATATCTTAAATATTTCGGGGTAACAAGGTGCGGGTTGAAATTTCTGGACAAGTCTAATGTGTACTGTACCAAATCAATTCGCACTTCCCTTGACGAAAAAACAAAAAGAAATCAATTTGCACCACACAAGAGAGTCTAGTCCCGTGTTCTGTACCAAATCAATTCGCACTACAAATGCCATTCAAAACTTTGAATTCATGTTATGTTCAATTAAAATATTTTGCTGCGTGTATAATGCATGCAACCTGCTACCCAAATGAATGTTTTAGTGCATTCCAAACGTATATATTACTGCTTCTATATGAACTAAATTTGAATTTGTTTCTCTTTTTGAATAAGATCTAGAATAATGATTGTTGTGAAGTCAAACCATCCGAATTAATTTCTCTATTTTAATAAGATCTACAATCATCATTATTGTCAAGTTAAACCATCGTTTGTGTATTATCTTCATAGCACACCACATGATTACTGTCGAGTTAGATATGAACTACATGTACTGTATGAACTCGAATTTGATTTTTTGAATCCACTTTATGTTGATTTCAAATCATAGTACATTTCATGCTCTAGCTAGATCTTCATAATCTAAACAATGTCTCATATGTATAATGTGTTTATCACATAATGTATGGTGCCCCGCCCCCTATGCCTACAAGTATTTAGATGTGAGCTGCAAACGCCACACATCACCACAAATTCAAATAAAATGTGAGATTGTTCGATATATAGTATTTTTTAGATTGTTCGATATTTAGTTCTAAGCTGCAAACGCCACACATTATCACAAATTCAAATAAAACATGAGATTGTTTGATGTATAGTATGGTTTTGTTCGACATTTAGCTGTGAGTTGCAAACACCATGCATTATCACATTATGGTATAACATGTGCAAAACCACAGCACGCGTATCACCGCTATACTCATGCATGCATATGTTTATAATACTATGATCTCCTATTCAAATGTATGAATCCACTTTCATATCAAATTATGATCTTTGTTAGTCTCTTACACCCACACAATCCTCTAACCTATGTAGCTAGCACTAACTTTCTCTCTTGCATGCACACGCCCTCCTCGCCCTCCCCCCCTCAGCATTCTATCCATCGCACACATTCATTTTTTTTCTTTAGGTCGTTCTCCCATAGTCTCCACAACTCCTTTCCGACACACACCGATCAATAAACCTCTCCAGCGATGTTGGCCTATGATAATCCACAAGTATAGGGGATCAATTGTAGCCTCTTTCGATAAGTAAGAGTGCCAAACCCAACGAGGAGCTAAAGGTAGAACAAATATTCCCTCAAGTTCTATCGACCACCGATACAACTCTACGCACGCTTGACGTTCGCTTTACCTAGAACAAGTATGAAACTAGAAGTACTTTGTAGGTGTTGTTGGATAGGTTTGCAAAAATATAAAGAGCACGTAAATAAAAACTAGGGGCTGTTTAGATAAATAAGCTATAAATTTATTATAGCGAGTGTGGAAAAGTGGTGGTAGGAGTTGCGAAATTGTCCCTAAGCAATTGACTACTTTACTAGACCGATAGCAAGCTTTATGTGGGAGAGGCCACTGCTAGCATGTCATCCCCGACTTAGAATTCTATGCAGTTATCATTGGAACTATTAGCAAGCATCCGCAACTACTAACGTTCATTAAGGTAAAACCCAACCATAGCATTAAGATATATTGGTCCCCTTCAATCCGTATGCATCAATTTCTATGCTAGGTTGAAGCTTACGTCACTCTTGCCCTCCAATACATAGTCCTATCAACATACAACTAACCCTATGGTGTGATCCCGCACAAGGCGCTTTCGTATGATGGGCACCAAAGGACAGCAACATAACCACAAGCAAATTAAACCAATCATAGCAATTCACCAATTACCAATAGGACAATGAAATCTACTCGAGACATCATAGGATGGCAACACATCATTGGATAATAATATGAAACATAAAGCACCATGTTCAAGTAGAGGGTACCCATGGGTTGCGGGAGAGTGGACATTGTAGATAGATGGGGGAAGGTGATGGAGATGTTGGTGAAGATGATGGAGGTGTTGGTGTAGATGGCGGTGATGATGATGGCCCCGGCGGTGTTCCGGCGCCACCGGAAGCGAGGGGGAGAGGCCCCCTCCTTCTCCTTCTTCCTTGGCCTTCTCCCTAGGTGGGAGATGGGTTCTCCCTATGGTCCTTGGTCTCCATGGCATGGGAGGGGCGAGAGCCCCTCCGAGACTAGATCTGTCTCTTTGTCTCTCTCTGTTTCTGCGTTCTGGGATTCTGCCCTTTCACCGTTTCTTATATATCCGGAGATCCGTAACTCCGATTGGATTGAAACCTTTGCCCAGATTTTTCTCCGAAAATTAGCTTTCCTGCGGCCAAAGAAGAGCAGCAACCGCCTTACGGGGGGCCCACAAGGGTCAGGGGGGCGCCCCTGCCTCGTGGCCCCCTTGGGCACCTTCTCGCGTTGATTCTTCTTCTCATATTTCACAAATATTCCAAAAATATTCTCCGTCCATTTTTATCCCGTTTGGACTCCATTTGATATGGGGTTTCTGCGAAAGAAAAATATGCAACAAGCGAGAAGGCCTTTGAGCACTTTGGATCAATATGTTAGTCCCAAAAATAGTATCAAAAGTTGCCAAAGGTATATGAAAGTTGTATAATATTGGCATGGAACAATCAAAAATTATAGATACGACGGAGACGTATCAGCCTACAACATACACATGCACTTTCCATCTCCTCCTTTCTGTGCCCATGACTCCTGTCTCTCATACGGTCCTACACACGTGTAAATTCTCGCCCCTCTTTTCATCGATCTCACAATAGCACACTCCTCTCCCTATCTAGCTAGTAGCTCGGCCTCTCGCTCCACCTCCTAGCTCCATTATCTCTGTCTATCTGTCTCGTTGGGCCTTATTTGCCTCTAACAAATGGATGTACACTGATCGATCTCCCGCTATACATATAGCTAGCTAGGTCCTTATAAATCGTTTTTCCCCACAGTCGATCGATCTACCTCATTAGTTATGTCTCTCCCTTCCTCCGACAAACAACAATTGATCTACCGATCTATTTAGGTTTGCTTACCAAACACATGGTTCCCCTTGATCATCCATGCATGCGTCCCGACACATCTATCACACATAGGCACACATAGAAACACATCCCCACTCTTATTGATAATATTGCAGTTCTACCCTCAGTTTGTCTAGTAGGCCTCTCCCACCATCTTCGAGAAGGAACCCCATCACCCATCCAGCACTCTACCCCTCTCCCTCCCTCTCTCTCTCTCTCTCTCTCTCTCTCTCTCTCTCTCTGTCCCAACCTATTTCCCGTCCTTCAGTTATGTATGGATGTCGACCGATCTCCCTCAAGACATAGCTGGGTCTCTCCTTCTCAACACATATACGAGTCGTTCTACCTCTCTAGTTAGGCCTCTGCCTCCCCTCCCCCCCCCCACACACCGATACATCCAGCACTCTAGTCGTGTCTCCCCACACACACAAACTTGCCCTATGCCCTCCGGCGTTCGGTGGGTGGTCGCCCTATATCTTTGACTTGCACACACACAATTTCGATGGCTCTCTTCATCGATCTCGCACCCACCCACTTGATCCTCTCTTCGACTCTATCGATATCTATGACCCCCCCCTCTCCCTTCTCGTGGATCGCCACCTCTTTATATGATGTAGATAGGCCTCTATTTCACACACATTGCATGTGTCAAATTTTTGTTTGAGATGTCATCGACACATATTCCCATAAATACATTCACGAAATCACCCCCCAAACAAAAAACAATCACGAACGCACACGCCATCTGTCTAGGTTTGTATCTCTCTCACACACACCCACGTAGGTGGGGGGCATGCACAAAGAGAAGAGGTGCACGCACGGTGCAGTACTCCCGTCTCTTTCCCAACCACACCCGCGTGGGTACATGGTGGAGCTCATTTCTGTAGAAAAGGCAGCCCACGTGGTAATTTGACACGTGTACTGGTTGTCCACTTGATGGAGGATCATCTACCACGGGTGAACAAACAAATTGCGACTTGACGCGTTATATTAAAAAAGAGGCAAACCATGTGGGGCCTATCTCGAGATGCTCTATACGTATTACTTTTGATGTGTCCTGTCAACTCGCAGAACAAGGAGAAGCTTGCTTAGTACGCCGTCTCGCCCACCCATGAGCACGGTGGCTCGCAGGACGAGGTGAAGCTTGCTTACTACGCCTTACGCCCGCTCCCTACATGCCAGCGGTGGCTCTCGACGGACGAGGAGAAAATTTTACTACTCCCTCCGTTTACTCCTCGTGCCTACCTTGGTTAGAGAGATTATCATATTGTTTGGAATATATGTCCTCTAGTAGATTTCAATATGAACTACTAGTACATACTCCAAACACTGATGTATATATACGTATTTTAGAGTGTAGATTCACTCATTTTGCTCCGTATGTAGTCCATATTGAAACAGACGTAATAGTCGCACTCTCCCTCGCCCCTCGACCCTCGCCCACGTGGTGGGCGTGCAACAATTCATTACATCTTATATAGCGAGCGATATATCTTCTTGAGTACCATTATTGCTCGACTTCTTGAAGAGGCGAAGAGCCAATCGCAAGGTTAATATTTCGGAGATGCCAAGCGCAAGGTTTATAGGAGAACGAGTAGTAGTAGTACGTACCAGTGGTACGTACTGTACGAGGAAGAAGGCAACAAGATGTATGTTGTGCGTGAGAGTCTCTTCTTACAGGACATGCTAAACCTAGTGGACCTAATTGTTGCAATGGGACTACTCCCTATCATAGATGGCACGATTCAGAATGGTGGGCAACGGGCATAATTCGGAGCTGCTTAGTCTTAAACCCCATGAAGAAGTCCCATCAAAAGGAATAGCCATCCTCTACACGTGCTCCTATGTAAAATGAGTATATGAGACAAAAAAAGAAAGATACAAAGTAATAAAAAATCACCAGCCTTAGATCTAGCCCTATTGTATCAGTGAATGATATTTCTACGTCGTGATTGACATGAATATATTATTAACCATGCTACGGAGGTAGAAGCAGATTTTTATTTATTCACGGAGGTAGCAGTGGATGGATATTCAACGAGGAGTGAAATGATGGCTGCTTCCTCGGTCAAACATAGAGAACGGTGGGCCTTGTGATTTCACGGCTTATTAGTCATTATTATTGCCTATACTCTTTGCCCATATATAATAATTGCATGGTAGTACAGTAGTGGGCTATACTTTTAATAACCATGCTCGAAGAGAAGAGGTGCACGCACCCACACACGTAGTGTACTAGTAGCACTCTTAGCGTCTTTTGCATCTTTCCCAACCACACACGTGACACAGTGGGGCTCATTTCTGTAAGATGATGCAGCCCACGTGATAATTTGATGTGTCTAGTAGTAGTTACTCACTTATAAATAATGGAGGGTCGGAAACCACGCATGAACGGTGCCGCGTCATTTATAAATAAAGTTTTTTTTTTCTTGATGTACGTCACGCATAACATAAATAGGTTCATACGGAGAGAAAAGGAAACTGCTCCACTATATGCATAGCTAGGACGAGCCTACACGGTTGCTTGCTGGGGTTGCTCTCTTCACACTCTCTCGCACAAAACGACTATGGCCACATCTCTAACATCCGGGCGGATCCCATCTGCCAGGGGAAGGGGTGGATGCTTAGTGTAGATGCGGTCACCGTCGCCGACAGCGAAAACCCACTGTCGGACGTCCCAATCAGGGGTCCCCGCCGTTCTCTCTCACAAAGCTGGTGAGGTTGTGTAGCGATCCGACCTCAAACGGCCAAATCTCTGTGCATAAGTGTCATCCCTGGATCGGTAATGCTAACACACACAGTACTTGAAGGATTTATAACAGAGTGCAATCACACACTTATTACACCAAATGTCTCAAAAGAGAACTCATTACATTAATATGGCTGAAGGCCATCTAAATAAGATAACTGCGGGAGCATCGAAGGTAAATGAGTCCATCAACTCCAACGGCATAGCTGAGTGCACGACAACGACCTAGCGCACCTTACTCTTTGTCTGAAAAGTCTGCGACATAATACGTTGCAGCCCGAAACGGGTCAGCACATGGAATATGCTGGCAAAATAACACTGTAGAGCAATGAACAAGATAAATGCTAAAACTACATGCATATATGGCTGGTGGAGGCTCTATGGTTATCATATTTTTGCGTAAAGCCAACTTTTCCCTACAGCAAAGGAATATAATTTATTTAACTAACAAGTTGGTTGATAAATATTGAGAAGGTTCCTCCAACTCAATCCCAATTAAACAATATTAATAACCCAACAAATTAATTAGGAGTGATGAGATCAAATCAATAATTCCAAGAACCCGGATACTCAATATGTCCATAACCGGGACACGATCGACCATGATTAGTTTGTACACTCTGCGAGAGGTTTAGCACTTTTCCCCACAAGACTCAATCTCCTCCGTTTGATTTCTCGCACTACATGGTGTTTGAAAGCAGACGATCGAGACCTGATCTTTCAGAAGCATTAACTCTTTACTCTGGGTAGACAGTACCACCTACATCCCCTACATCTGCTAGCCTAACACTGAAAGAGGTCACACGACATACTCAACTATGCCAGAGCCCATAATGGCTTGTGGTTGCACACGGAAGTTTCTAGCACGAATAATCTTATGATCCGTTTGATCCTGGGTGGCACATCTATGAGCATAGCATAGCAGTATAAGCATGACATAGAAGTAACTCCCAAGGTTTATAATAAAGGACAATAGGTTCTACCTCATCAACTACTTCCCAAAACCCACAAGTTAAGCAGATCCTACTCATGCAATTTTTGAGGGTTGAAACTAATGCATAAAAAACTGGGTATTAAAGGGATATGATCAAAGTGTTACTTGCCTTTACGGCGATCTTCAAACCCTAGAGACTCATAATATGCAACCGCACTCCGGAAATTCTATCACAAAGAAACAATAGCATACATAAGCACTCAAGCATAGATGCAAGGGTAAATGATGCGGAGCATCCTTCGGTCATCCCCATGGACCTTCCATCAACTATCCAAGCTCCAAGTGGACCCATGACAAGAGCAAGAGCTGCGTATTGCTATTCAATCCGAGGTGACCTCACTCCTACTCGAGTTCCCCTTTCCTTCCGGTGAGACATGGCTACTACCTAAGTCCGAGACACTATGCGTGATCGTACAACGTTCAAGCAAGGAACCCGGAGCTGAAGAAGAAAGCGACAGCGTCAACTCTCTGGACAGCCCGGAACTTACAGCCCACAGCCGGAACTTCCGGCCGCCCGGAGCTTGAGGCCCGGCAGCGACATCGACCAGCCGGGCGTGCCAACATTCTGGTTAGCCGGAACCAGCCGGAACCGGCCGGACCTTCGGCCCCGGAAGCCAGCCCAGCTCCACCGCGCCAACTCTCGGCTTAGGCCGGACCCTGCCCGGACCTTCCGGCGCCCGGAACTTCCGGCCCTACCTGCGAGCAGCCACCTGGGTCGATGCCCGTGTACCCTTTCGTCCCGTAAACTATAAATACTCTCCCACCTCCTCCTAGTTAGGGTTAGCATTGGTTTAGCTCATCTTTGGTGTGAGAGCCCTTGCTCATCCAGTTGGTTACCTTCTCCTCGGAGATCGCGCCTCCTCGGAGAAGATCCTTCCAAGGGATTCAAGACCCCCTCTAGGGTGGACCCCATCAAGACCTCCTTCTGGAGAAGAACGGCTACTCGTGTATCTTTCCCTTTGTTGATCTTGAATCTTGTGTTACCTTATGTGTTCGGTGATCTAGCACTTGTGGGATTGATCTTGTTGGTTGAGTGATTCTCTCGTTTCTCCCCGTGTTCTCCCTTGTATTCTTCCGCGCGTTCTTCGTGTTTCTCCGTAGGATCCACTCCAAACGTGAAAGATCGGCCCTCTAGGGTTCCGCCCTACATCATCTTGGTATCATGAGCCACGTTGATCACGTTTTGGAGCCCCTACCCCGTGTTTTCTAGCTTGATTTTGTTGTTTTCGTCCTAAATCCGAAAATCCCCACCAAAAATAGCCCCAATTTTTTTTTTGTGATTTGTTGGTGTGATGAAGTTTTGTTGGATTTGATCCACGGATTTGCTTTGCTTCAAGTGGATCTAGCTTCCCCTAGCTTCTTCCCTTCTAATTTTTTTCTTTAGCACCTCAGGATTTGGGTTTTCCCCCCAATTTTTCCGCCCAAACCCTCGATCCCAAAGTCCCTGTTCTTAGCAGAATCCCGACCACGGAACTTCGGCCGAGCCGGAACTTTCCGGCCCCGACCTTCCGGCCCGGACGGAACTTCCGGACCCGGACCTTCCGTCTTGCGGAACTTCCGGCCTAGACAGAAAGGTCGCGCATCTTCAGTGACTCCCGCTTCTTCGGCAACTCCGACCACGGTGCAGCGGCATCTTCGCCAACATACTGAAGACCATGCATCACATCATCATCCACATTCGCATGAGTTTGAAACCTTTACCGGAAGCAAGGATGGTAATCTCGACGACATCTTTGTCCAAACCTTGCCATTACATTGATAAACATCATAGCCATCTTTTGCGTTGCTTACCCATCGAGACTAGCCATTGAGTATTGCAGGCAACGTGACTTGTGCACATTAGTGATCATACTACATAGCATACATACCATACCACCGTGGTGCATATCTTGGGATCCATTTGTGTGTCAGAAAGTTGTCATATCATACACATTTGCTATCTTGGTTCGTGAAGTATTGCATGAGAAAAGAGCTCAAAAGTGACAGAGCCACCCAAGCTTTTAAGCAAAGAGGAAAGATAAACAAAGAGCTTATGAGCAAGAACCATAGCATCATACCACATTAAGATTGTCATACCACAATCCCACTTATCTATTTGCGTGTGTGTTTCCGTGTACCTCTACTTGCTTGGTCTACTTGCTGCATTTGCAAATTTGTGAATCTTTTCCAACATTATTGAAGCTCACTTACAATTGCATCAAATTTTGTGCCACCATCCTTACCAAGCTCCAGCATAAGCTTTTATTTGTGTAGGTGTGAGAACCGACAAGGATTGGTACCAATAGTGCTATTTCATTATCCGCATTTGAGTGAACTTGATTCATCATCAACATCGGTCAAAGGTACATTGGTATAAGTTCTTCTCCTTCTACCACTCACATATCTTGCTTGGAATGATGGATAGGCCAAGTACCTCTACCAACCCACTCTTCATCGAGCAAGACGACGACATGTCTTCATACGTCACCAAGAGCCACCTCTTTGGTGCACAACGAGCATTACATCAAGAGAAACAAGCAATGAGCCACCGCACCGACAACCTCGCCACCGACTTGCAACTCTCCGAACAACGTACAAGAGACTACTTCGATAACAAGTTCGACGCTCACAAGCAAGAGAATGACGCAAGAATGGACGAGATCCGCGCCTTGATGAAGAACCGGCATCATTCCACTTCCTCATCATCAAGACGGAGACGCTCGAGTCGACACTCGGCGACACCTTCTCGACTCAAGTACACCATCATCGAACACTCTTGACGAGCAGCAGCGTCAAGACCGTCATGCATCTCTCGCAACCCGCTACATGACAAGCATTCACAAGAGCAAGTCGATGAGCAAGTCCCTCGTCCTCAATCAAACCAAGCCGCTTTTGCCCACGCTCAAGAACGACAACGACTACGGCGCCAAGAGGAAGAACGAGCGGCGTCTACACCAAGAGCGAACAAGGCAGCCGAGGCTCAGCGTCTTCAACAACAACAACGAGAAGCGCAAGCTCTCAAGGCGCAATGTGCCCTTCAAGAATCAAGTCGAGCCATCGCCAGCGGCAATCGCGAGCAGGCGCCAATCAAGAGGAAGCCCTTCGAGAAGAAATCCAAGAGAGGAACTACCAACCACGTGTGCAACGTCAAGTTCCTCATGCTCCTCCACAAGCTCGTCAAGCTCCACCTCAACCGCAAGTTCAACAAGAGCACGTTGATCATGGACTTCCTCCACACCAAGAGCAACAAGAAGACGATTGTCATCCACGTCAAGGGCATCATCATCAACATCGACCACAACAAAATGAAGCACAACGATATGGAAAGCTCAAATTCACCATGCCCAAATTCAAGGGAAGCAATGACCCCGAAGAGTACCTCTCATGGGCATTGAAGGTTGACAAAATCTTCCGGTTACACAACTACGATGAAGAAAAGAATATCTCTATGGCATTACTTGAGTTCCAAGACTATGTGCTCATATGGTGGAAACAAATCATTGAGCGATGACAAGCAAGAGGTGAACCTCCAATCACCACTTGGGCTCAAATGAAAGATGTCATGAGAGCACGTTTTGTACCAACCTGCTACAACTGCGACCTCTTCAAGAAACTCCAACTTCTTAAGCAAGGAACAAAGAGTGTTGAAGAATACTACAAGGAAATGGAGATAGCCATGATTCGAGCCAATGTAAAGGAAGATGATGAGCAAACTATGGCACGTTTCTTGAACGGACTCAATCATCCCATCAAGAAGATCGCCGACTTCCAACCATACTCCACCCTTATTGAGCTCAGTCGTCAAGCTACAAAGGCCGAGCGTCAAGTGCAAGATGACTTCAAATGCATGAAGTACTCGTCCAAGACCTCTGGCTTCTCCAACAACCAAGCTTCAACAACTCCTCCAACATCTACATCAACCAAACCTTCTACAAGCAATGACGACAAGTCAAGTTACAAGAAAACTTCGGCAAGTTCAAGTCGTCTTCCTCCTACTACAAGCAACTTCAAGCCGCGTGCTTCATCATCCACTCCAACCGATGAGACCGTCAAGACAAGCTCCTTCAAGTGTTTCACTTGCGGTGGCCGAGGCCACAAGTAATACCAATGCACCAACAAGCGCACCATGATCCTCAACGGCGATGGCACCTATGACTCAATGAGTGGGAGGAGATGGAAGCTCTTGAGCAAGTGGCCATGCACCGGCGAGTGAACGAGGATGAAGATGATCATGTCTTTTGTGATGAGGATTCGAGCCCCGCTCTCATTGTCTCCAAGGTCTTGACTCTTCAACATCAACAAGAAGAAGACCAACGATGCCACATCTTCCACACAAACGCCGGCATCAATGGAAGGTCCGTCAAGGTCATCATCGATGGAGGTAGTTGTCACAACTTGGGAAGTGAAGAACTATGCTCCAAGCTTCAATTGGTCAAGAGGAAGCACCCGCACCCATACAAGGTTCAGTGGCTAAGTGACTCCGGCACTATACGAGTCGAGCATACGGTCCAAGTCTCCTTCAAAATTGGCGCATATGAGGACACGTTGGAGTGTGATGTGGTCCCAATGACCGTTTGCCACCTCCTTCTTGGTCGACCATGGCAATTCGACCGTGGTGTCTTCCACAATGGGCGTACAAATCACTATAGCTTCAAGATGAAAGGAAGGAATATGTGCTTTCGACCTATGTCTCCTAGTCAAGTGCTAGCCGACAAAGAAGCCACCCATCATGGAGAGAAGAGGTGAGAAAGTGATCCACCAAAAAGTGAGTGAGAGCAGAAGCCAAACTTGATCGCCTCTTCGCCTAGAGAGAAATACCTCATCCTATTTGCCACCAATAGTGAGATGAGAGAAGTGCGTGAGAACCCATCTAGTGTGATGCACTTTGTCCTTGTGTGCAAGGATGGAGATCCAAAAACTAACACCTCTCACGAACTACCTTTAGTGTTTCAATCTCTTTTGCAGGAATTCCAAGATGTTTTCCCCGATGAGCTACCTCCGGGTCTACCTCCTCTCTGAGGCATCGAACATCGAATCGACTTCATCGCCGGAGCGCCTCTACCAAACAAAGCTCCATACAGAGTCAACCCCAAAGAAACCAAGGAGATTCAACGGCAAGTACAACAACTCATCGACAACGGTCGTGTACGTGAAAGCCTAAGTCCTTGTGCCGTTCCCGTCATACTTGTGCCTAAGTCCGATGGAAGTTTCCGCTTGTGTTCCGATTGTAGACCTATAAATGCTATTACCGTTCGTTATAGGCATCCCATTCCTCGCTTAGATGATATGCTTGATGAACTTAGTGGAGCCAACTTTTTCTCAAAAATTGATCTTAAAAGTGGCTATTATCAAATCCACATTCAAGAAGGTGATGAATGGAAAACTGCTTTCAAAACCAAATTTGGCTTATATGAGTGGTTAGTCATGCCTATGGGTTTATCGGAGGCTCCCGGTACTTTCGTGCGTCTTATGCATCATGTGCTTCGTCCTTACATTGGAGTCTTTGTTGTGGTTTACTTTGATGATATTCTTGTGTTTAGCAAAACCATGAAAGAACATATTAATCATGTTAAGGCTGTTTTGCAAACCCTTCGTAAGGAACGCCTTTATGCAAACTTGAAAAAGCATACGTTTGGTGTTGACAAAGTGGTTTTCTTGGGTTTTGTTGTATCCTCAAAGGGTGTCCATGTTGATGAATCTAAAATTGAAGCAATTAAAACTTGGCCCAACCCACCAATTTGCAACAAGTGCGTAGCTTTCTTGGTCTTGCGGGTTTTTATCGCCGCTTTGTGAAAAACTTTAGCACAATTGCAGCTCCTTTGCATGCCTTGAGTAAGAAGAATACTCCTTTAGTTTGGGGATCTTTGCAATCCACTGCTTTTGATGAGCTCAAATCGTTACTTACTCATGCTCCGTTTCTTGCTTTACCCAATTTTGACAAAACTTTTGAGGTTCATTGTGATGCAAGTGGTAAGGAATCGGCGGAGTTTTGATGCAAGAAAACGAGCCATTGCTTACTTTAGTGAAAAACTCTCCGGTGCTCAACTTAACTATCCCATCTATGACAAGGAACTATACGCTTTGGTGCGTGTGCTACATGTTTGGGAACATTACCTTAGACCTCATGAGTTTGTCATCCATACTAATCATGAAGCAGCTCAAGTACTTAAAAGGTCAAACTAAGTTGAACAAGCGTCATGCCAAATGGAGTGAATTTATTGAATCTTTCCCCTATGTGATCAAGTACATTAAGGGCAAGGAAAATGTAGTTGCGGATGCACTTTCACGCATATGCACGCTTGTCACTAAACTTGAGCTGAATGTTATTGGCTTTGAGCACATAAAGACTTGTATGCTAATGATCCATCTTTTGCTATTCCTTATGCTAAGTGTTCGACGCATACGTCTTGGGAACAATATTATATCAAGGATGGTTATCTTTTGGGAGCTAACAAACTATGCATTCCCGAGTCTTCTCTTCGTTTGCTCCTTTTGCAAGAGGCTCATGGAGGCGGACTCATGGGACACTTTGGACGCGACAAGACATTCGCCACGCTCTCCAAGAACTACCTTTGGCCCAAGATGTTCCGCGACGTCTCATGCTTCACCAACCGATGCTCTACATGTCGCAAAGCTAAGTCTAGAGCTCAATCTCATGGTCTTTACATGCCTCTTCCTATTCCTTATCAACCTTGGGAACACATTAGCATGGATTTTGTACTTGGTTTGCCTAGAACACAAAATGGAAAGGATTCCGTGTTTGTCGTTGTGGATAGATTTTCTAAGATGGCACATTTCATTCCTTGCAACAAGATAGACGATGCTTCACACATTGCAAATCTCTTTTGTAGGGAAATCTTGCGACTCCATGGAGTACCAAAGACAACCGTCTCCGATCGTGACGTCAAGTTCTTGAGTTACTTTTGGAAGACCCTATGCGCCAAGCTCGGAATCAAGCTCTTGTTCTCATCCGCATACCATCCTCAAAGCGGCGGCCAAGCGGAGGTGACGAACCGCACACTCTCCACTCTACTTGGCGTCTTGATCAAGAAGAACATCAAGGAGTGGGAGGCATGTCTACCCATCGCCGAGTCGCCTACAATCGCATAAGACACTCGACTACCGGCCAAGTCCCCCTTGAGGTCGTCTCTGGCTTCAACCCATTGTCACCCTTGGACATTCTACCACTTCCTCTACAAGAGCGCACCAACATGGATGCGAGTGCACGGGCAAGCTACATCAAGAACATGCATGACGATACAAGGCACACCATCGAACGCCAAGTACAACGACTAGCGACTAAGCTCAACGTCAACAAGTAGCCCATGGTCTTCAACATTGGTGATCTAGTGTGGCTACACCTTCGCAAGGGACGCTTCCCCAACGAATGCAAGTCCAAGCTTCTCCCTCGAGCCGATGGACCTTTCAAGGTGCTATGCGCTTCTAGCGACAACGCCTACAAGATCGAACTACCACGAGAAAACTACAATGTGAGCGACATCTTCAACGTCAAGGACCTCGCGCCGTACCATGGTGATGAAGATTTTGATCCGAGGTCGGATCTTCCACAAGGGGGGGGGAGATGATGCGGAGCATCCTTTGTTCATCCCCATGGACCTTCCATCAACTATCCAAGCTCCAAGTGGACCCATGACAAGAGCAAGAGCTCGTGCTATTCAATCCGAGGTGACCTCACTCCTACTCGAGTTCCCCTTTCCTTCCAGTGAGACATGGATACTACCTAAGTGCGAGACACTATGCGTGATCGGTACAACGTTCAAGACAAGGAATCCGGGCTGAAGAAGAAAGCGGCGGCGTCAACTCTCTGGAAACCCGGAACTTCCGGCCACACTGGAACTTCCGGCCCCGAGCTTCCGGCCCCGACGACATCGACCAGCAGGCGTGCCAACATTACAGTTAGGCGGAACCAGCCGGAACGGCCGGACCTTCCGGCCCACCGGACCTTCCGGCCCCGGAAGCCGCCCAGCTCCACCAGCGCCAACTCTCGGCTTAGGCGGACCACTGCCCGAACCGGCGCCGGAACTTCCGGCCTAGCCGGAACTTCCGGCCCTACTCAAAGCGACCACAGGTCGATGCCCGTGTACCCTTTCGTCCCGTAAACTATAAATACTCTCCCACCTCCTCCTAGTTAGGGTTAGCATTGGTTTAGCTCATCTTTGGTGTGAGAGCCCTTGCTCATCCAGTTGGTTACCTTCTCCTCGGAGATCGCGCCTCCTCGGAGAAGATCCTTCCAAGGGATTCAAGACCCCCTCTAGGGTGGACCCCATCAAGACCTCCTTCTGGAGAAGAACAGCTACTCGTGTATCTTTCCCTTTGTTGATCTTGAATCTTGTGTTACCTTATGTGTTCGGTGATCTAGCACTTGTGTGATTGATCTTGTTGGTTGAGTGATTCTCTCGTTTCTCCCCGTGTTTTCCCTTGTATTCTTCCACGCGTTCTTCGTGTTTCTCTATAGGATCCACTCCAAACGTGAAAGATCGGCCCTCTAGGGTTCCACCCTACATCAGTAAAACTTAGATAAAAATATCCAAACTGAAAGTTCAACTGAAGTGCTTCGATTTGCAAAGAGAATCAATCAAATCGAAGCTACGAAACTCAAACTATGATCAAAAGAAGTTCGAAAACAATCTGCGTGAAACCAAATTTAAATTGTCCTAATCATGTTCAAATTGATCAACTGGAAAGAGGGGTTCGAGACAAAGATTTTGGCGTTGGTTTCACTGGATTTGGACGAAAGGTTAAAAAGTTGTGGGGTTTTGAAGATCAGGGGCTAATCTGCGATAAAAATAATCTCGGATAGGTCCCTGGTCGAAAATAAAACGAAAAAGAAAAGACTAGCGAAGCGAGCGTTACGCTATCGAAGACGAACAGCGTTAAGTGGACGAGGCGTTGGTGAGCGTTAAGCTAAATAGATCCGACCGAGAAAAACTGAGAAAACCGAGAAAAAACCGAAGCGGATCGGCGAATCGGAGCGGTTTTTATACCGGTCAATGGGCGGCGGTCAGCAATGGCGGGCGGTTCGAGGATCCGCATAGCGGCGAAACGGCGCGGGCGGAGCAGTTCGGCAGCGGGCGTGGCGGCGGCGTCGGCGGCCAGCGGCCTTGTGACAAGTAATCGTCTCCAATGTATCTATAATGTTTTATTGTTCCATGCTATATTATATTCTGTTTTGGACATTAATGGGCTTTATTATGCACTTTTATATTATTTTTGGGACTAACCTATTAACCGGAGGCCCAGCCCAGAATTTCTGTTTTTTTGCCTATTTTTAGAGTTTCGCAGAAAAAGAATATCAAACGGAGTCCAAATGAATGAAACCTTCGAGCGTGATTTTGGAACGAGCGTCATCCGAAGGACTTGGACCCTACGTCAAGACATCAACCGGGAAGGCACGAGGTAGGCGGCGCACCTACCCCCGTAGCGCGCCCTCCACCCTCGTGGGCCCCACGTTGCTCCACCGACGCATGCTTCTTCCTCCTATATGTACCTACGTACCCCCAAACTACGGAATCTGAGCCAAAAACCTAATTCCACCGCCGCAACCTTATACATGCCGTGAGATCCCATCTTGGGGCCTTTTTGGAGCTCCATGGGAAGGGCATCGATCACGGAGGGCTTCTACATCAACACCATAGCCTCTCCGATGATGTGTGAGTAGTTTACCTCAAACCTTCGGGTCCAAAGTTATTAGCTAGATGGCTTCTTCTCTCTTTTTGGATCTCAATACAATGTTCTCCCCCTCGTGGAGATCTATTTGATGTAATCTTCTTTTGCGGTGTGTTTGTTGAGACCGATGAATTGTGGGTTTATGATCAAGTTTATCTCATGAACAATATTTGAATCTTCTCTGAATTCTTTTATGTATGATTGGTTATCTTTGCAAGTCTTTTGAATTATCAGTTTGGTTTGGCCTACTAGATTGATCTTTCTTGCAATAGGAGAAGTTCTTAGCTTTGGGTTCAATCTTGCGGTGTCCTTTCCAAAGGATGAGGGGCGATAAAGGCATATTGTATTATTGTCATCGAGGATAACAAGATGGGGTTTATATCATATTGCATGAGTTTATCCCTCTACATCATGTCATCTTACTTAAAGCGTTACTCTGTTCTAATGAACTTAATACTCTAGATGCATGCTGGATAGCAGTCGATATGTGGAGTAATAGTAGTAGATGCAAAAGGAGTCGGTCTACTTGTCTCAGACGTGATGCCTATATACATGATCATACCTAGATATTCTCATAACTATGCTCAATTATGTCAATTGCTCAACAGTAATTTGTTCACCCACCGTAATACTTATGCCCTTGAGAGAAGCCACTAGTGAAACCTATGGCCCCCGGGTCTATTTTCCATCATATTAATGTTCCAACAACAAGCTATTTCCATTGCTTTTTATTTTGCTTTTATTTTGCTTTGCATCTTTATCATAAAAATACCAAAAATATTATCTTATCATATCTATCTGATCTCACTCTCGTAAGTGACCGTGAAGGTATTGACAACCCCTTTATTGTGTTGGTTGCGAGGATTTATTTGTTTGTGTAGGTGCGAGGGACTTGTGCGTGGCCTCCTACTGGATTGATACCTTGGTTCTAAAAAGCGGGGAAATACTTACGCTACTTTGCTGCATCACTCTTTCCTCTTCAAGGGAAAACCAACGCGGTGCTCAAGAGGTAGCAAGAAGGATTCTTGGCGCCCGTTCTTGCGGGGAGGCTTCACGTGAAGTCAAGTCAAGATTTGACTCCCACAACGAGCCATTTAAAGCGCCGTTCTTTGAGGAGTCTCACATAAAGTCAAGCCATACCAAGTACCCATCACAAACCCTTATCTCCCGCATTATATTATTGGCCAGTTGCCTCTCGTTTTCCTCTCCCCCACTTCACACTTGCCGTTTTATTCGCCCTCTCTTTTTTGTTCGCCTTCTTCCCGTATGTATCTTTGTTTGTGTTTCCTTGTGCCTTCTATATGCTTGCATCTTCGCTTGCTGAAAATCTATTGATATGGATCCACTTAAGGTGTTCTACTTGGATCATCTTGATCCTTATCTTTCGTCTTTGAAACCCCAACTAGCCTAGTTGATGGAAATCTTTAGATGAGCATGCTCATTTTGTGCGTCATCGTTTGTCTGAAAAAGGGAAGCTCTTATGGTATCATATAAATAGTTTGCTATGCTATGCTTGGAATCTTTGTGAAATTTGTGAGTTTACTTGTTGCTCTAAGAACCGTAAAAAACACCTTCCCTACCTATGTGAGTTCAATGATAATGAAATCTTATCTTCTTATGCAAAGGGTTTTTATAGCTACTATGATATCGAACAAATTGAAGAATTTGTCATTTTTAACGGTGCTCATGAAGTTGTTTCTTTGATTGAAAAGTATGATTTTACTCTCAACAAATCTGAAAATTCTGTCATACTTAAATATCACAATGAAAACTTTGCTCATAATGTCTATGTCTAAGAATTTATTGAAAGAATGACCATTGCTTTGGAAGAAAATAATGATATGCATGAATCTATAGATAATGATGATTCCGATGATTTGGTTGAAATATCCCTTGATGAACATGATGCTTGCTATTCTTGTGGCCATGATGCCAATATTTATGAAGACGAATTTGCTATAGTTCCTTATGTTAAAAATGAGATTGTTGCTATTGCACCCATGCTTGATAGTTCCCTCGATGAAAAGCATGATTTCAATGATTTTACTATAAATTCTCTTGATGTCAATTTTGCTAATAATATGCAAAACCCTAAGCTTGAGGATGCAAGTTTTGCTATGTCTACTACTTGTTGCAATTATCATGATTGGGTGATTCTTCTTATGATCTTGAAAATTTATTTAATCCCCATGATGAATATGAGATTGATAATATTGTTTGCAATAATATTGAATGTGGGTTTGAAAGTGTGTCAACTTTAGATCCCACATATTTGTAGAATATTCAATCTTATGAAATTTTTGAAAAAAGTGGGTCTGGAGAGGTCATGACTTTAGTTAATGTTAATCCCACTATTTCGGAAGAGTGTCAACTTTGCATGCATGTGGATCGTGTTGAAAATATTTTATGTCATAGCTATTTTGTTGAATTTGCTTATGATCCCACATGTAATTATTATGAGAGAGGAGAATATGGTCGTAGAAATTTTCATATAATAAATTACCTCTCGTTATGCTGAGATTGCTATTGTTTCTTTCCGCTTCCTCGCATATGCTAATTTTTGCTTGCTATGATAATTTGTTTGCTTATAAAATGCCTATGCATAGGAAGTATGTTAGACTTAGATGCGTTTATCACGTGTTTCACGATGCTCTGTTTGCGCTTCAATTCTTGTCTTTGATGTGAGCATCATTAAAATTATCAATGCCTAGCTAGGGGCGTTAAACGATAGCGCTTGTTGGGAGGCAACCCAATTTTATTTTTAGTTTTTTGCTTTTTGCTTCTATTTAGGAATAAATATTTGATCTAGCCTCTGGTTAGATGTGTTTTATGTTTTAATTAGTGTTTGTGCCAAGTTTAACCTATAGGATCTTCTTGGATGATAGTTATTTGATCTTGCTGAAAATTCCAGAAACTTTCTGTTCACGAAAATAATTGTTAGAAATCACCAGAACGTGATAAAATATTGATTCCAATTGCTGCTGATCAATAAACAAATTGTCTAGGTCATGATATTTTGGCTGAAATTTTGGAGTTCCATAAGTTTGCGTTAGTTACAGATTACTACAGACTCTTCTGTTTTCGACAGATTCTGTTTTTCGTGTGTGTTTGCTTATTTTGATGAATCTATGGCTAGTAAAATAGTTTATAAACCATACATAAGTTGGAATACAGTAGGTTTAACACCAATATAAATAAAGAATGGGTTCATTACAGTACCTTGAAGTGGTGTTTTGTTTTCTTTCGCTAACGGAGCTCACGAGATTTTTACATTAAGTTTTGTGTTGTGAAGTTCTCAAGTTTTGGGTAAAAGATTTGATGGATTATGGAATAAGGAGTGGCAAGAGCCTAAGCTTGGGGATGCCCATGTCACCCCAAGATAATCTAAGGACACCAAAAAGCCAAAGCTTAGGGATGCCCCGGAAGGCATCCCCTCTTTCGTCTACTTACATTGGTAACTTTACTTGGAGCTATATTTTTATTCACCACATGATATGTGTTTTGCTTGCAGCGTCTTGTATTATTTGAGTCTTTGATTTTTAGTTCACCACAATCATCTTTTCTGTAAACACCTTTTGATGAGAGACACACATGATTCGGAATTATTAGAATACTCTATGTGCTTCACTTATATCTTTTGAGCTATATAGTTTTTGCTCTAGTGCTTCACTTATATCTTTTAGAGCACGGTGGAGGATTTGTTTTATAGAAACTATTGTTCTCTCATCCTTCACTTATATTATTTTGAGAGTCTTAAACAGCATGGTAATTTGCTTAATCCTAATATGCTAGGTATTCAAGACTAGTAAAAACTTTCTTATGAGTGTGTTGAATACTAAGAGAAGTTTGATGCTTGATGATTGTTTTGAGATATGGAGGTAGTGATATTAAAGTTGTGCTAGTTGAGTAGTTGTGAATTTGAGAAATACTTGTGTTGAAGTTTGCAAGTCCGTAGCATGCACGTATGGTAAACGTTATGTAACAAATTTGAAACATGAGGTGTTCTTCGATTGTCCTCCTTACGAGTGGCGGTCGGGGACGAGCGATGGTCTTTTCCTACCAATCTATCCCCCTAGGAGCATGCTTGGCGTAGTGCTTGGTTTTGATGACTTGTAGATTTTTGCAATAAGTATGTGAGTTCTTTATGACTAATGTTGAGTCCATGGATTATACGCACTCTTACCCTTCCATCATTGCTAGCCTCTTCGGTACCTTGCATTGCCCTTTCTCGCATTGAGAGTTGGTGCAAACTTCGCCGGTGCATCCAAATCCCGTGATATGATACGCTGTTTCACACATAAACCTCCTTATATCTTCCTCAAAACAGCCACCATACCTATCTATTATGGCATTCCCATAGCCATTCCGAGATATATTGCCATGCAACTTTCCACCGTTCCGTTTATCATGACATGCTCATCATTGTCATATTGCTTTGCATGATCATGTAGTTGACATCGTATTTGTGGCAAAGCCACCGTTCATAATTTTTCATACATGTCACTCTTGATTCATTGCATATCCCTGTACACCACCGGAGGCATTCATATAGAGTCATACTTTGTTCTAGTATCGAGTTGTAATCATTGAGTTGTAAATAGATAGAAGTGTGATGATCATCATTTTTAGAGCATTGTCCCAAGTGAGAAAAAATAATAAAAAAAGAAGAGAAAGGCCATAAAAAAAGAGAAGAAGGCCCAAAAAAAGAGAGAAGTGGAGAGAAGGGACAATGTTACTATCCTTTTACCACACTTGTGCTTCAAAGTAGCACCATAATCTTCATGATAGACAGTCTCTTGTTTTGTCACTTTCATATACTAGTTGGAATTTTTCATTATAGAACTTTGCTTGTATATTCCAACAATGGGCTTCCTCAAATGCCCTAGGTCTTCATGAGCAAGCAAGTTGGATGCACACCCAACTAGTTTCTTTTGTTGAGCTTTCATACATTTATAGCTCTAGTGCATCCGTTGCATGGCAATCCCTACTCCTTGCATTAACAACAATCGATGGGCATCTCCATAGATCATTAATTAGCCTCGTTGATCTGAGACTTTCCCCCTTTTTTTCTTCTCCACATAACCCCCATCATTATATTGTATTCCACTCATAGTGCTATATCCATGGCTCACGCTCATGTATTGCGTGAATGTTGAAAAAGTTTGAGACTACTAAAGTAGGAAACAATTGCTTGGCTTGTCATCGGGGTTGTGCATGATGAGAGCTTTCTTGTGTGACAGAAATGGAGCATGACCAAACTATATGATTTTGTAGGGATGAACTTTCTTTGGCCATGTTATTTTGGGAGGACATAATTTCTTAGTTAGATGCTTGAAGTATTATTACTTTTATGTTAATATGAACTTTTATCTTGAAACTTTCGGATCTGAATATTCATACCACAATTAAGAAGAATTACATTGAAATTATGCCAAGTAGCATTCCACATCAAAAACTCTGTTTTAACCATTTACCTACTCGAGGACGAGCAGGAATTAAGCTTGGGGATGCTTGATACGTCTCCAACGTATCTATAATTTTTTATTGTTCCATGCTATATTATATTCTGTTTTGGACATTAATGGGCTTTATTATGCACTTTTATATTATTTTTGGGACTAACCTATTAACTAGAGGCCCAACCCAGAATTACTGTTTTTTTGCCTATTTCAGAGTTTTGCAGAAATAGAATATCAAACGGAGTCCAAACGAAATCAAACCTTCGCGAACATGATTTTCGGAACGAACGTGATCCAGAAGACTTGGACCCTACGTCAAGACATCAACCAGGAAGGCACGAGGTAGGGGGCGCGCCTACCCCCCCAGGGTGCGCCCTCCACCCTCGTGGGCCCCATGTTGCTCCACCGACGTACTTCTTCCTCCTATATATACCTACGCAGCCCCAAACTACCACATACGGAGCCAAAAACCTAATTCCACCGCCGCAACCATCTGCAGTGAGATCCCATCTTGGGGCCTTTTAGAAGCTCACATGGGAGGGCATTGATCACGGAGGGCTTCTACATCAACACCATAGCCTCTCTGATGATGTGTGAGTAGTTTACCTCAGACCTTTGGGTCCATATTTATTAGCTAGATGGCTTCTTCTCTCTTTTTGGATCTCAATACAATGTTCTCCCCCTCTCTTGTGGAGATCTATTTGATGTAATCTTCTTTTGCGGTGTGTTTGTTGAGACCGATGAATTGTGGGTTTATGATCAAGTTTATCTATGAACAATATTTGAATCTTCTCTGGATTCTTTTATGTATGATTGGTTATCTTTGCAAGTCTCTTCGAATTATCAGTTTGGTTTGGCCTACTAGATTGATCTTTCTTTCAATAGAAGAAGTGCTTAGCTTTGGGTTCAATCTTGCGGTGTCCTTTCCGAAAGTGACGATGGGGCAGCAAAGGCAGGTATTGTAATGTTGCCATCGAGGATAACAAGATGGGGTTTATATCATATTGCATGAGTTTATCCCTCTACATCATGTCATCTTACTTAAAGCGTTACTCGTTCTTATGAACTTAATACTCTAGATGCATGCTTTGGATAGCGGTTAATGTGTGGAGTAATAGTAGTAGATGCGAGGCGAGAGTCGGTCTACTTGTCTCGGACATGATGCCTATATACATAATCATACCTAGATATTCTCATAACTATGCTCAGATTCATCAATTGCTTTCCAACAATGAATTTGTTCACCCACCGTAATACTTATGCTCTTGAGAGAAGCCACTAGTGAAACCTATGGCCCCCGAGTCTATTTTCCATCATATTAATGTTCCAACAACAAGCTATTTCCATTGCCTTTTATTTTGCTTTTACTTTACTTTGCATCTTTATCATAAAAATACCAAAAACATTACCTTACCATATCTATCAGATCTCCCTCTCGTAAGTGATCGTGAAGGGATTGACAACCCCTTTATTGCGTTGGTTGCGAGGATTTATTTTTGTGTAGGTGCGAGGGACTTGTGCGTGGCCTCCTCTTTGGATTGATACCTTAGTTCTCAAAACTAAAGGGAAATACTTACGCTACTTTCTTGCATCACCCTTTCCTCTTCAAGGGAAAACCAACGCGATGCTCAAGAGATAGCAAAGAAGCCTTGACGGCAATGACGCGGCTTCTGGGCGGCAAATGGTGGCTGCGGTGGCGGGGCGGTGAGAGGTGGCGGGTAGGCGCTATTTAAAGGCGGGCGCGGCTTGTCTTGGGGAGGGGCCAGCACAGGGGCGGAGTCCGCTCGGACTCCCCTCGGCGTCCATGCCGAGCACGGCGGCGCGTGGGAGAAAGGCGGTGCGGGAGGCTGGCGGCGCGGCCTGCCCGGCTGGGCCTTTGGCCCAGTCGGGCGATTTTTTAAATAAATTCCGCCGAAGAAAAATCCTAATAAAATATTAAAAAGTTCTAAAAATGCCAAAAACAATTTTCACCGTCTAAATAAAATATTTAGAACAAAGTAAACATTTTTCTGGCCTAATAATGCGATTTTGAAAAATGCATATTTTTTCTAACTCGAATAAAATCTCAAATAAAATCCAAATATAATTTATATTTGATTTTAAAATGTTTCCTCCAATATTTCTCTCTCTTTGAAGTCATATTATCTTCTCTCTTTTATTTTTAATATTGGAAATATTTCCTTTGCAAAAAAGGAAATATTTTGAGAGAAAAATATTAAAACCAAATTGATCCTCTTTTCAAATTTGAGAAAATTCAAATATGAAATTTTATGAAATCTCCAACTCTCTCCGTGGGTCCTTGAGTTGCTTAAGATTTCTAGGATCACAACCAAAATGCAAATAAAATATGGTATGCATATGATGACCTATGTATAACATCCAAATTGAAAATTGGGATGTTACAAACCTACCCCTCTTAAGATGAATCTCGCCCTCGAGATTCGGGTTGGCTAGAAAATAGGTGTGGGTGGTCTTTCCGTAGGTCTTCTTCTCGTTCCCGGTGGCTTCATCCTCGGTATGGTGGCTCCAATTGAACTTTGCAAAACTTGATAACCTTCTTTGCGTGTAACTTTCGGTACAGCAAACTCGAGAATCTTGACGGGTTTCTCCTTGTAGGTTAGGTCCTTTATCCAACCGAATTGCTTCTGTGGGCCTTTGTATCTCTTAGAGGGATATCGGCCATCTCTGCATGGCACTTCTTCAACTGGGAAACGTGAAACACATCATGAACTCCTGACAATCCTTCGGGTAACTCCAACTTGTAGGCTAGTTCTCCCGTAGGCTCCAAAACTCGGTATGGTCCTACAAATCTCGGGGCTAACTTTCCCTTAACTCAAAATCGTTTAACTCCTCGGAGCGGTGACACACATAGATATGCTCTGTCTCCGATCTCGTAGACTACCTCCTTGCGTTTGGAGTCTGCATAACTTTTCTGCCTGGACTGAGCTACCTTTAATCTGTGGCGAATCAACTTAACCTTCTCTTCGGACTCCTTGATCAGATCCGGTCCAAACAACTGACGGTCTCCAACTTCATCCCACATTAACGGTGTCCTGCACCTTCTTCCATACAAAGCTTCGAAAGGTGCAATCTTCAAACTAGCCTGGTAACTGTTGTTGTATGAGAACTTTGCATAGGGTAAATTATCATCCCAAGTAGATCCATAATATAATGCACAAGCTCTCAACATGTCCACCAGAATCTGATTAACTCTCTCAGTCTGTCCATCTGTCTGCGGATGAAAGCTGTACTAAACTCTAGCCTAGTACCCAAAGTTTGGTGCAACTAATTCCAAAACTTCGAGGTAAACTGTGTTCCTCTATCAGATACAATGGTCCTCGGAACTCCATGCAGACATACGATCCTGGTCATATATATCTTGGCCAACTTTGCACTCGTATAAGTGGTTTTCACTGGGATAAAATGAGCCACTTTGGTCAAGCGATCGACTACTACCCAGATAGAATCATATCTCGATCGGGTCCTGGGTAATCCAGTGATAAAATCCATGCCAAGCTTGTCCCACTTCCATTTGGGTATCAGCACAGGCTGCAATAATCCTGCTGGCTTCTGATGTTCTGCCTTCACTCTCTGACATACATCACATACGGCTACATACTCGGCAATATCCTTCTTCATACCCGTCCACCAGAAACACTCCTTTAAATCCAAATACATCTTGGTGTTTCCGGGGTGAATCGAGTATGGTGAGTCATGAGCTTCCTGAAGTATTAACTTCCCTTGTCCATACTTCCTTTTGCGGCTCTCTATCTGCTGCTACTTTCCTTCAATCATAAGAGCCCCGTCTACCAAGTCCTGGTAGTTAGAAAATGTTGCTACCATCAACTGCATACTCACCTCATCATTCAACCCTTCCATAAACTTCTCCTGCTTCGTGGCATCTGTGGCCACATCATCCGGGGCATAGCGTGCTAACTTACTGAACTCATCCACGTACTGCCCCATAGTACGATTTCCCTGGCGTAAGTTGCAAAACTCATGCTTCTTCATGCTCATAGCTCCAGTTGAGACATGGGCGGTACGGAAGGCTTACTGAAACGGATCCCAAGTGACATTGGCTATGCTGAAAGTGGTGGTGTAGTTCTCCCACCATGAGGCTGCGGGTCCATCCAGTTGATGTGCGGCAAAGCACACCTTCTCAGCATCTGCGCAACCTGTGGTGGTCAGCTCCCTTCCAATCCTACGGAGCCAATCATCAGCAACAATCGGCTCGGTGCTACTTGAAAACACTGGCGGATTATACCTCAGGAAACGGGCTAAGTTGTCAACTGGAGGTGGTGGCGGTGGGTTGTTGTTGTTGTTGTTGTTGCCTTGGTTCTGGACTAGTAGCTGCATCAAGGCATTCTGTTGTTGGATCAACTAAGCGAGCTCCGGTGGGAAGGCAAATCCGGTGTCACGTCTCGGAGGCATCTGATGGGTTTAGAGGGGAGAGATTAGAATAGAGTGAGGTCTAAGGAGAAATCACTACCCATATGCACATGAGACAAACACATAATCATATCATATCACTCAATTCAAACAAGGGCATACAAAGATCTAACTTCCGTTACAAAATACTCGGACTACTACTATATACATGGGGGGAATTCTGCTGATAATATGGTGGTCGACTAGAAATTTTGATCGGTGGAAGACTCCATGATATCCGCTCCAGCTTCGTCTTCGTAATCATCATCACTGCTGTCAGGGTCGGAGTCGGTGTCGTCCATGATGATGTAGTCCTCGGGGTGGTCCTCATCTTCTGGCGTGGCGTCTCCTATGAATACTCCTAGCTTCTTCTTCAGGTCTTCATTCTTCTCCATTAACACTACAATTTCCTCCTCATATCCATCACGTGTAGACTTGAGATCCTCTTCAAGCTCCATGTTCCTGATCATCACCTTCTTCAGATCTATCATGCTGGTGCACATTTGGTTCTCCTGGCGGCGAATGTGCTGGTTTAACTCCTGGATAAAGGCTGCAATGGACTTTTCCCTCCTGGTGCTGATCATCTCCCATTGCTCATCTCGGCGCCCACATATCTGGTAGATGGTTTCCTTAAGATCCTTGTTGTAGACGTCACCGATGCGTCCCATGGCGATCTGGGCTGCCATGCTCTTTCCTAGACTCCAGGTTGGTCCATCAAAGGAAAACTCTATGGGCTCAGTAACTGGCGTGAATGTCCTTCCTGGAACATGAACTCGAATCATCCAACGCTCCTCTTCTGGTAAAGTGGCGATGTAGGTCCCGGTGAAGCTTGGTATTTCGATGTTCAGGTACCTAGTGACTTCCTTCAAGTGTCGTCCAAAGGGTGTGTCTTCATCCGGTTGAGCAAACTTGTTCCTTGGGTCCGCCATCTATAGAGTGGAAAATGGAGAGGAGTCGGAAATGGGTAGAGAAGAGTGACCTATGGCTTATCTTAGTGGTCGCGTCCTACGATCGGTGTGCTCTGATACCATCTTGTAGCGATCCGACCTCAGACGATCAAATCTCTGTGCATAAGTGTCATCCCTGGATCGGTAATGCCAACACACACAGTACTTGAAGGATTTATAACAGAGTGCAATCACACACTTATTACATCGAATGTCTCAAAAGAGAACTTATTACATCAATATAGTTGAAGGCCATCTAAATAAGATAACTGCAGAAGCATCGAAAGTAAATGAGTCCATCAACTCCAACGGCATAGCTGAGTGCACGACAACGACCTAGCGCAGACTCTTAAATGCGAAAAGCACCGCAACATGTCTGTTGCAGCCGAAGCAGGTCAGCACATGGAATATCTTTGGCAAAATAACACTGTAGAGCAATGAACAAGATAAATGGTAACACTACATGCATATATGGCTGGTGGAGGCTCTATGGTTATCATATTTTTGCGTAAAGCCAATTTTCCCTACAGCAAAGGAATATATTTTATTTAACTAACAAGTTTGTTGATAAATATTGAGAAGGTTCCTCCAACTCAATCCCAATTAAACAATATTAATAATCCAACAAATTAATTAGGAGTGATGAGATCAAATCAATAATTCAAGAACAAGATACTCAAGATGTCCATAACTGGGGACACGGCTAACCATGATTAGTTTGTACACTCTGTAGAGGTTTGCACACTTTTTCCCACAAGACTCAATCTCCTCTGTTTGATTTCTCGCACTACATGGTGTTTGAGAAACGGATGACCGAGACACAGTCTTTCAGAAGCATTAACTCTTTACTCTGGGTAGACAGTACCACCTACATCCCCTACATCCGCTAGCTAGTGGCGGAGCCAGCCAGCTGAAGGAGCCGGGGCAAAGTCTTTACATAACAGTGTTGCCCAGCATTTGCCCAAGTAATTAGTAGTGCTAATCATACTTTCTTTGTATTTTTTAGTGAAGAATGGTCGGAGCAGCTCGGGCAGCTGCCCCAGGTCGCTGGGAGCTAGCTCCGCCACTGCCGCTAGCCTACCACTGAAAGAGGTCACACGACGTACTCAACTATGCCAGAGCCCATACTGGCTTGTGGCTGCACACAGAAGTTTCTAGCATGAATAATCTTATGACCCCTTTGAGCCTGGGTGGCGAACCATAGGATAATCGCACGGGTACTCCGGGATATCCCAGGATAGTGCTGGATTGCTCCAGGTGCCCAGACAACCACTGGGTGCTCCAGGGTGCCTCAACCAATCCACCCAGATGTGTATTAAAGAAGCCACCTTAAGTTAACCATTAATTAACAACTCTCACATCTGTCATTGATACACTCAACCAATCCACGTCTACAAGCATAGCATAGCAGTATAAGCATGACGTAGAAGTAACTCCCAAGGTTTATAATAAAGAACAGTAGGTTCTACCTCATCAACTACTTCCCAAAACCCGCAAGTTAAGAATATCCTACTCATGCAATGTTTGAGGGTTGAAACTCATGCATAAAAAACTGGGTAATAAAGGGATATGATCAAAGTGTTACTTGCCTTGTTGATGATCTGCAAACCCTAGAGACTCGCAGTAGCATGCTTCGCACTCCGGAAATTCTATCACATACAAACAATAGCATACATAAGCACTCAAGCATAGACGCAAGGGTAAAACTCAGATAATAAGATCCAAACTGAAAGTTCAACTGAAGTGCTTCCATTTGCAAAAAGAATCAATCAAATCAGAGCCATGGAACTCAAACTACGATCAAAAGAAGTTCAAAAACAAATCTGCTTGAAACCAAATTTTAAATTGTCAAAATCAGGTTCGAGTTGGTTAACTCGAAAGAGGGGTTCGAGACGAAGATTTTGGCGTTGGTTTCACTTGATTTGGACGAACTGTTAAAAAGTTACGGGGTTTTGAAGATCAGGGGCTAATCTTCGATAAAAATAATCGTGGATAGGTCCTTGGCCGAAAAAAAAAGACTAATGAATGAACGTTCGCTATCAGGGACGAACGGACGAACGCGTTCGCGAACAGAGGCGTTTGGGTGAACAGATCCGATCAAGAAAAACCGAGAAAAACTGAATCGGACCAGCGAACCGGAGCGATTTTTATACGGTCGATGGCGGTGGGTCAATGGCTGGCGGTTCGGTCGAATGCGGCAATGACAGGGCGGTGGAAGCGGCTCGGCAAACAAGCGGCGGTGACAAGCGGCGGCGGCAAGCAAGCGGCGGCAACTTCTGCCAGCGGCGGTGGTGGCTGCGGTGGCGGGTGGTGAGAGGCGGTGATGAGGACATCAATACCATTGTTACATCCACCCCTGCTATACACATCTTGGACCAATTACTAGAGCTCGCGCCGCCAATTGAATTACCGGTACTTTCGTTTCTTGGTAATGATTCTAATGTTCATGAGAATATGATGCTGCCTAAATTGGATACATTTGTTTTGCTTACAAATGAAGGGCACAGCATGGATAAGAGGGATGAACACCGGAGCAAGACCAAGCGAGGAGATGATGGCATGCGCAAGGGATCAAAAATGGAGTTACAAGTGATGATTTTAGGACTTTGAAGCCACCATAAGGAGTGCATGAAGCCTTGGACGAAATATACAAGATGCCACTTCATAAATTTCGTCCGGGGGGCTATTCTAGGTGCTGCGTCACCTTATTATTGGGCCAGACCCATGTATTTTCGAAATACTTAAGTATAGGCTGTTTTTAGAGTCCGTATGTGTGGGGAAACAAGAGTTAGGGTTGGTTTCGGACCCCTCCTCCAAGGGACACAAAATTCCCCCCTCTTTCTCCATGTATACAGCCTTTAGGGCGTCGTTTAGACTTTGGGGTTTTGTTTAGATTAAAGTTCGCCATAGTTGCAACTTCGCGTACTTCGTTTGTGTTCAACGACCAGACAAAGGCATCACAGAACCCCACCTTGATCAATAAAGCTTTCCTCTTATATTCGCAATATCCAGATTGCAATCTTAGTTTGTTGCTTGTTTTTCGTTTGCTGCGAAGCAGGACCTTATGATGGTCGAGGTTGATCGTGCTCCAGCGTGGTCAATAACCTCTCGGAGTTGGTTTAGCGATTGCTAAGGCGCGACGTCCTCGCACGTTCGTAGTCGGATCATCAAAGTCGACTTCCTCCAAAATGATAGCCACATTCTCATCGAAAGACGGGACACCTTTGCCTCTATCAACTGGTATCAGATTTCCAGGTTGCTCGGTGAGATTTTACAGTGTTTCGTAGTTTAGATCGAGTCTGTTTTTCATACCTATAGTCCATGAAAAAAAGCCAAAAAAAATTAGGGTTAGTTCATCCTATCCGAACCAATCTGAGCCTTTTCATAATCTTTTCTGTATTTGCTTTGTTGAATTTGCGGTTGCATAAATGCGTGTCAAGTTCTTTGGTCTTAGCGTCTAGTCCTTTAGAGTTTCGAGTTCTGTTCAAAGGTTGTCACGTCGCCGCTGCCATCTCTCACCACGGCATCATCATCATCGTCGCTGCCATATACCACCACCACATATTCACCACCAATCCGAGTCCATATACGCCACCATATATCCGCTGCCATCACGCCAATTCGAGTCCACCTGCAACATATATCTGCACCACCAGTCTGAGTTCCACCAGATTCATCTCTGCCACCAGTCTGTGTTCCACCAGATTCATCTCCGCCACCAGTCCGAGTTCCACTAGATTCATCTTCGCCACCAGTCCTAGTCAGAGTCTAGTATTTGTTGCTTTGTTTTCGAGTTCCAGATCACGCGATACTTCGAGTCGTGACCAAGTCGGACTCCCCAATTTACATGCTACCCATGAGAAGAAAAATAGTTCCAAACTAAAAAAAAGTCCGAAAATTCTGGCTAGGCAGTTTTTAGGCCATTTGTAGACTTTTTGAAAAAAAATTGTTCTTGAGCAAAAAATAGGAAAAAAGTGCAAAAAAAGTGAAAAAAGAAAAAAAAAATTCAGGCGTGCTCCTCCCTTATTTACGTGCAGCGCCCGTGATTTTGTTAGTGTTCTAGGCTCGCGTCTCTAGCTTGCGGTCTAGCCTAGGACCAACACTGATACCGTCGTTGAGCGTTTATTCAACTTTGCATCTACGAATTGATTATTGCTGACCCTTTTTGCTACCATATTATAAGCCTTCCCAGCTCCACATACATCTACATCGTGCGTTTGACTCTCCTGGTAATCGCTCTATCCAAGCTTTGAGAGTTTTGACTACATTGGTTGCCGATTACCGCCTGCTGCTGGGTAAGAACTGGTAAGAATTTGAGATTTGCTTGACAGATTTGTGACACCCACCACCACCACCACTTGTTAGTAGTCTGTAGGATCATATTCTTGTGTGTTTCTATTGTCGCTAACCATGCCGGGATCACAAGCCGGCCGAGATTATTTGGGAGAACTTAAGGAACAAGGAGCTTCATGATAAGTTTCAGAAAATGATGACCTGAGCAGTGCAAGATGTCTTTGAAGCGATTTTGAAGAGGCCATGGAGAAGATCACCGGCCTTGAGAAGGCGTTCAAACAAAAGCTTCGATAACAGATTTAATGCCTTTGCTTGCGCGTCTTCCACCACCGACTGCACCTGCCGCACCTCTGCAACAACAACTACTACTACTACCTCCACGTCAGCGAAACCGTCCGCCGAAGCGAGCCGTGTCCTTCTTGACTGGCCAAACTGTTGGTGCTTCTTGTTGATATACATGGCTCCTGCTGCTGATTCGAAGGATGATTATGCGGGAGATTACAAGGATGAGGTCGATCAAAATCAGAACTACGTGCAACCACCAGCACCACAACCACCACGACGTCCACATGCAAATAATCACAATGGTAGGGCTCTCCCTCAGGTACGAGATCATGACCATCTTCCTAAACTAAAATTGAATATTCCACCATTTGAGGGTAGATATATTCCTGATATATATCTTACTTGGGAGTTAGAAACTGAACAACGATTTACATGTTTACAATATCCTAAGGAGAAACGTGTTCCTGCTGCTGTTTGTTCTTTCACTAGCTTTGCATGTGTTTGGTGGTCTGAACATTGTAGATTATATCCTATTCCAGCTACTTGGGCTGCTTTGAAAACTGCTACGCGTACTCGTTGGGTTCCACCATATTATCAACGTGAATTAATTCAAAAATTGCAGCGTTTAAGGCAAGGAAAAACTTACGTGAAGAATATTATCGGGAATTACAAACTGGCATGATTAGATGTGGTATTGTTGAGGAGAATGAAGCTATGGTTGCACGTTTTATGGGTGGATTAAATAGAGAGATTCATACCATTCTAGAGTATAAGGAGTATAATAATATAACTCGTTTATTCCATCTTGCTTGTAAAATTTGAGCATTGAAGTGCTTGAGGATCGGCCGAGGCATTGGCGCGAACTAACTTTTCTATGTGTCGACCTTCATCATGGACACCACGTGCATCCTCTACTTCCTTGCACCATCACCTCCATCAGGTGCTACCTCCGACCATGATACAAGAAAGCGAGCACAACCACCACTCTCGCCAAGAGCACACTGCCGAACTTGCAGAGCTCTTCTTCTTCCATGGCGTCAGCAGGGCACACAAGTGATATTATTTGTCGTCGTTGTAAGGGAAGAGGACATTTGCGAGAGAATGCAAATCTCAGCATGTGATGATTGCTCACGAGGATGGTGGGTATGAGTCCGCTTCAAGTGACTATGATGAGGAGAATTTGGCACTTATTACACATGAAGAACACGGTGGAGATGATTACGATCATGAGGCGCAATACATAGCTCTTTGAAGATCTTGTGTGGTATGAATGTTTAGTTGCTCAACATGTATTGAATGTGCAGGTTACACAAGCTGAGCAAAATCAGAGGCATAATTTGTTCCATACAAAGGGAGTTGTGAAGGAACGTTCTATTAGCGTCATCATAGATTTAGGGAGCTGCAACAACTTGGCTAGCATGGAGATGGTGGAGAAGCTATCTCTCACCACAAGACCACATCCACATCCTTACTACATCCAATAGTTCACCAACAGCGACAAGGTTAAGGTAGCACGTACTGTTTGTGTGCCTTTTAGTACCTCTACATATGCTGATTATGTTGATTGTGATGTGGTACCTATGCAAGCATGTTCCTTATTACTTGGTAGACCATGGCAATTTGATAAAATTACATACACCATGGTAGAAACAATCGATTACACTCTTGTTCATAAGGATAAAAATATTACTTTGCTTCCTATGGCTCCTGATTCCATTTTGAAAGATGATTTTAATAGAGCTAATGAAGCAAAACAGGAGAAAAATAAGAGTGAAAATCAGATTGTGGCAAAAGAATTTGAGCAACAAATGAAGCCTAATAATAAACCATCTAGTGTTTCTTACGAAATTAAATTGAAAAGTGCATGTTTACTTGCCACCAAATCGATCTTGATGAGCTAGATTTTAGCAAATTTGTTTGCTATGCTTTTGTGTGCAAAGATGCATTATTTTCATTCAAGGACGTGCCTTCCTCTTTGCCCCCTGCTGTCACTAACATTTTGCAGGAGTTCGCTGATGTCTTCCCACAAGACATGCCATCGGGGTTACCACCTATTCAAGGGATTGAGCATCAAATTGACTTAATTCCCGGTGCATCACTAACCAGCGGTGCACCATACCGTACCAATCCAGAGGAGACGAAGGAGATTATGCGTCAAGTACAGGAGCTGCTCGACAAAGGTTATATACGCTAATCTCTTAGTCCTTGTGTTGTTCCTATTATACTAGTGCCTAAAAAGGATGGTATGCGTCGGCGTATGTGTGTTGATTGTAGAGGCATTAATAATATTACTATTCGTTATCGTCATCCTATTCCTAGGCTAGATGATATGCTTGATGAATTGAGTGGCTCTACAACATTCTCCAAAGTTGATTTGTGTAGTGGATACAATCAAATTCGTATGAAACTGGGAGATGAATGGAAAACAAAATTTAAAACTAAGTTTAGTTTATATGAGTGGTTAGTCATGCCTTTTGGGTTAACTAATGCACCTAGTACTTTCATGAGACTAATGAACGAAGTTTTACGTGCTTTCATAGCACGATTAGTGATAGTATATTTTGATGATATACTGATTTATAGCAAATGTTTGGAAGAACATTTGGAACATTTACGTGTTGTTTTGATTGCTGGACGTGATGCACGTTTGTTTGGTAACCTTGGGAAGTGCACCTTTTGCATCGACCGAGTATCTTTTCTTGGCTATGTTGTTACTCCAAAGGGGATTGAAGTTGATAAAGCCAAGATTGAAGCTATTGAGAGTTGGCTGCAGCCCAAAACGGTCACACAAGTGAGGAGTTTCCTTGGCCTCGCTGGTTTCTATAGGCGTTTTATGAGAGATTTCAGCACCATTGCTGCACCTCTCAACGAGCTTACAAAGAAGGATGTGCCTTTTGTTTGGGGTACCGCATAGGAAGAAGCCTTCACGGTATTGAAAGATAAGTTGACACATGCTCCTTTGCTCCAACTTCCTGATTTTAATAAGAATTTTGAGCTTGAATGTGATGCTAGTGGAATTGGATTAGGAGGTGTGTTATTATAAGATGGCACACCTGTTGCATACTTTTCTGGAAAATTGAGTGGGCCTAGTCTGAACTATTCTACTTATGATAAAGAATTATATGCTCTTGTTCGGACCTTAGAAACATGGCAACATTATTTATGGCCCAAGGAATTTGTTATACATTCGGATCATGAATCTTTGAAACACATTAAAAAGTCAAGCAAAAACTGAACTGTAGACATGCTAAATGGGTTGAATTCATTGAGACTTTCCCTTATGTCATTAAACACAAGAAGGGTAAAGAAAATGTTATTGTTGATGCATTGTCTCGTCGTTATACTATGCTTTCACAACTTGACTAAAATATTTGGTTTGAAGACCATCAAAGATCAATATGTGCATGATGCTGAATTTAAAGATGTATTGCAGAATTGTAAGGAAGGGAGAACTTGGAACAAGTTCGTTCTTAATGATGGTTGTGTTTCGTGCTAACAAGCTATGCATTCCAGCTAGCTCCGTTAAGTCTTTTGTTGTTGCGAGGCGCATGGAGGAGGATTAATGGGGCACTTTGGCGTCAAGAAGGCGGAGGATAATACTTGCTACACATTTCTTTTGGCCAAAGATGACCACGGGATGTTGAGCGTTTTGTTGCTCATTGCACTACATGTCAACAAGCTAAGTCACATCTCAATCCTCATGGTTTATATATGCCTTTGCCTGTACCTAGTGTTCCTTGGGAGGATATATCTATGGACTTTGTTTTAGGTTTACCTCGATAAAAGAATGGGAGGGATAGCATATTTGTTGTAGTGGATAGATTTTCGAAAATGGCACACTTTATACCATGTCATAAAAGCGATGATCTGTTAATGTTGCTGATTTGTTCTTTCGGGAAATTATTCGCTTACATGGTGTGCCAAGTACTATTGTTTCAGATTGTGATACTAAATTCCTTAGCCACTTTTGGAGATGTTTATGGGCTAAGTTGGGGACTAAACTGCTTTCTAGTACTACTTGTCACCCCCAAACTGATGGACAAACTGAAGTAGTCAATAGAACATTGTCTACTATGCTTAGGGCTGTTTTGAAGAAAGAAAATGTGGGAAGAATTCTTGCCTCATATTGAATTTGCTTAGAATCGTTCATTGCATTCTACTACTAAGATGTGCCCTTTTGAAATTGTGTATGGTTTCCTACCTCGTGCACCTATCGATTTGTTGCCTCTTCCATCTTCGGAGAAGGTTAATTTTGATGCTAAAGAACGTGCTAAATTGATTTTAAAAATGCACGAGTTAACTAAGGAAAACATTGAGCGTATGAATGCTAAATATAAACTTCTTTGGAGATAAGGGTAGAAAACATGTTATGTTTGCACACGGAGATCTTGTTTGGTTACATTTGTGTAAGGATAGATTTCCTAATTTGCGCAAATCAAAGCTAATGCCACGTGCTGATGGTCCTTTTAAGTTGTTAGAGAAAATAAATGATAATGCATATAAACTTGAGCTGCCTGTAGATTTTGGGGTTAGTCCCACTTTTAACATTGCAGATTTGAAGCCTTATTTGGGTAAGGATGATGAGCTTCCGTTGAGGACGACTTCACTTCAAGAAGGGGAGGATGATGAGGACATCAATACCATTGTTACACCCACAGCCCCTGCTTCTATACATACTGGACCAATTACTAGAGCTCGCGCACGCCAATTGAATTACCAGGTACTTTCGTTTCTTGGTAATGATTCTAATGTTCATGAGAATATGATGATGCCCAAATTGGATACATTTGTTTTGCTTACAAATGAAGGGCCTAGCATGGATAAGAGGGATGAACACTGGAGCAAGACCAAGCAGGGAGATGATGGCATGCACAAGGGGATCAAAAACGTAGTTACAAGTGATGATTTCAGGACTTTGAAGCCACCATAAGGAGTGCATGAAGCCTTGGACGAAATGTACAAGATGCGACTTCATAAATTTCGTCCAGGGGATATTCTAGGTGATGCGTCACCTTATTATTGGGCCAGACCCATGTATTTTCGAAATACTTAAGTATAGGCTGTTTTTAGAGTCCATATGTGTGGGGAAACAAGAGTTAGGGTTAGTTTCGGACCCCTCCTCCAAGGGCCATGAACTTCCCCCCCCCCCCCTCTTTCTCCATATATACAGCCTTTAGGGCATCGTTTAGACTTTGGGGTTTTGTTTAGATTAAAGTTCGCCATAGCTGCAACTTCGCGTACTTCGTTTGTGTCAACAACCAGACAAAGGCGTCACAAAACCCCACCTTGATCAATAAAGCTTTCCTCTTATATTCGCAATATCCAGATTGCAATCTTAGTTTCTTGCTTGTTCTTCGTTTGCTGCGAGGAAATAGACCTTCGTGGTCAGGTTGATCATGCTCGGCGTGGTCAATAACTCCGTCGGAGTTGGTTTAGCGATTGCTAAGGCGCGACGTCCTCGCCGTTAAATGGTCGGATCGTCAAAGTCGACTTCCTCCAAAGCGATAGCCACAATCTCATTGAAGGCGGGACACCTTTGCCTCTATCGGTACGGTAGGCGCTATTTAACGGGCGGGCGGCTTGGCTTAGGAGGGAGGGGCAGTGGCGTCCGTCTTAGAAACATGAGGGCCTTGAGGAGGAAGGTGGCGCGCGGGAGGTTGGCGGAGGCGGCCTTTCAGTGAGCCTTTGGCCCGGTCAGGCGTTATTTTAAATAAATTCCGCCAAGAAGATAATAAAATATAAAAAAATCTAAAACGCCAAAAACAATTTGCACCGTCTAAATATAATATTTAGAACAAAGCAAACATTTTTCTGGCCTAATAATGTGATTTTGAAAAAATGCATATTATTTTCTAATTCGAATAAAATCTCAAACAAAATCCAAATAGAATTTATATTTGATTTTAAAAAATTTCCTCCAATATTTCTCTCTCTTTGAAGAAGTCATATTATCTTCTCTCTTTTATATTTTATATTGGATATATTTGAAGAGAAAAATATTAAAACCAAATTGATCCTCTTTTTCAAATTTGAGAAAATTCAAATATGTAATTTTATGAAATCTCCAACTCTCTCCGTGGGTCCTTGAGCTGCTTAAGATTTCTAGGATCACAACCAAAATGCACATAAAATATGATATGCATATGATGACCTATGTATAACATGCGAATTGAAAATTGGGATGTTACAGGTTGCCTTCGTCCCTTGCTCACTGCCACGACGTGGGTAGTTGCCGCCTCCCGCCGCCCTCCTCTCGGTTGAGCTACGTCCCGACATCCCTTAGGTACAACTTCCTTTACAGCCGGCATGCACCACTGCTCCAGCTGCCCACATCACTCCATGTGGATATTTCTCTACTTCTTTGCCCGCTTTTATACCTCTCTGGCTTCTCGTCTTGTATTTGTGTTGAGTTTATGTCTCATCAACTAGTCCCAGTAATCTTATTCTAATCACGCTTCTTCAATTTCTTTGCCACAAGGATGCGCATCCCGATTTTGGTGAAACTGCACAAAATGATCCGATGGTCAAAGGGTTGAAAACTTCATTTCTTCGGAACCTCCAACGTTGGCAGCAAATTAAAGCCTGATTTGGGTTTACGGTTCAAGGGCTAGGAATTTGCATGGATCGTTTTTTCTTTAGTTGTCTCTGTTCCAAAATAAGTGTCAACTTTAGTAGTAGTACAACTTTGTACTAAAGTTTGCATAAAGTTGAGACACTTAATTTGGAGCGGAGGAATACATATTAGCTATGATCATCAATCATTGAGATGCAATAGCATGCATGTTAGTCTCCTTTGTATTTGACGAAATGTTGCCTTGAAGGCAACCTTGGACATAAGATACATGAAAGCAGTGGAAGCTTCATAGCGTTAATACAAATTTATCTCATTGAGAAATTACTGATTACATACTATACTAGTACTATGTAAAAGAGTTAGGTGTCGCATGGTGTCCGAGAAAAATTTGGGTGATAGTGTGAGGTGGGCCATGTAATCACTTGAACACCTTTGTTTTCACTTTGCTTCGCACTCCTCCGCTTTTAAGAATGGAGAAAATTGTAATCTAGTAGTACCTCCTTTACAAAAGCGTGGGACATCTAGCGTCATTACCACCTTAGTAATAATGACCAAGGAGCCGTCAAATCACATAGACCCAGCGATGCGTGAGACGGGCCAGAAGCAACCATCCTTTGTTGAATCACTTCTCCCTTCAACGCAGACGTCGGTGAGAGGCGCGTCCGCTCTGCCCGGGCATGAATCTGGCACCGATTCTTTGGAGCGGGCCCGACCGTTTGAGCGGGAAGCGCGCCGCAGGCGATGGAGGGGCTTTGGGTGGGCCAGGCTGGTCAGGAGCGGGCATGACAGTTGTCCGCCTATCCTGACCGGATGCCCAGAAACGAAAGGGTGCACCGACTCTCGTGGCTAAATCGTACACTAGACACCATCTCTCTGTAGGAGTAGGTCGATGTGTCGCTCTCTCTAACACACACGTTGTTAAACACACACACACACACACACACACAAGCACACGCACATGCACACACAAGTTCATAGAATAGAAATATCATGCGAGTGCGAAGCCACGGGAAGTGAGATACAAATGGAGTACGTACAAGAAGAGAAGAGGTGATGGATATTCCATCAAACCTGGACTGAGGAGTAATACTCCCTCCGTCTAGGTGTTAACTCATCTTACGAAAATCAGATATTCCCAAAATGTTTAGGCGTCGTCCATAAACTTCTCATCTCAATCCCCTCCTGGCCTCGTGAGCGAATAGAGGGATCAATTGAACAGTGTTCATGAGCAGTAGCGCGATGTGTGAGGTAAGATACACCGCTGGCGCTTTGAATTTTTCTTATTAATTTGTTTGTTTCACCCTCTAACTGGTGGGACCCAACGTAGTACGTGGAGAGAGGTAAGGTGACTAAGGCTGCATTATTTCTGTACTACCAACACTGTTTTAAATCCCAAAAGACCTTGTTTGGTTAATCTAAGGCCCTGTTTGGTTAAGAAGTCCTAGGACTTTTTTCGTCCCAACTAAAAAGTCCCTAGTCCCTACCTGCTTGTTTCTAGGGACTAAACATGGACTAGAGGTTATTAAATGACATGCTAAAAGACCATGTTACCACCAGTAATGAACTAATAGAGATAAGGTGCGATGCGGGGCAGGGGCAACTATTGGAGAAAGACCCAAAAAGACTCTTGATGCGGAGCATCCTACGGTCATCACCATCTCAAGAGTCCGTTTGGCAAGTGACACGTGCGACCTCTACTTCTCATACATAAAGGTGAATCTTCTCGCTTTACACGTGTTCACTTGACCCCTTCGAGGATGGTATACTACTTGACACTTCTCCCGTGCGCATGCATAGGTATTATTGGAGCTTCACGGATGTCGAGGGAGGAGTGCAAGTGCCAAGGAAGCACTACACCATCCATGAGGAAGCACAAGCGAAGAGCGGAAGAAGAAGGACCTACCAGTCCGAGAAAGAGGCGGTACTACCGCCCAAAGCAAGCAGTACTACGCTCCAGAGCCTCAAGCGGTACTACCGCTCATGTGTCGGTACTACCGCCCTGCCTATCCACTTGATGGCATGAGCCTTTGTATGTATCCTCTCCCACTTACCCCTTCGTGGCTTAGACTATAAATAGACCACCTCCACCTCCTTTCTAGGGTTAGCAAATATGATAGCTCATTTGTATGTGAGCTTTGCTCCCACCTATCTCAACTCTTGCGTGAGAGAGAGAGACCACTACTGCATTGGAGGCCAAGATCTCCATCTAGGAGAAGATCCTGCGGGATATCATCAAGACCCCCTCGTGGGAAGATCCGTCTAGGATATCGTCAAGACCTCATCTCCTCTTGGATTTGAGATGAACGCTACCTTGTATCTTTCCCTTTGTTGTTCATGTACCTTGTGGATCTTGTGTGTTTGATTGTCTAGAGGATGTGTGATTGGACTTGTTCTTGAGTGTTTCCCCTTGTGATTTCTCTCCGTTCTTCCCCATGTTCTTCGTGTCCTTCGAGGGATCCCACTCCAAACGTGAAAGATCAACCTACACCGGGTTAGCCCCGTATAATATGGTATCATGAGCCACGTTGATCACGAATTTGGAGCCCCTACCCCTCTTTTTTCTAGCCTTCTTTTGCTTGATTTCGTCCTAAAATCCGAAAATCCCCACCAAAAATAGCCCCAATTTTTTTTTTGTGATTTGTTGGTTTGATGATGTTTTGTTGATTTTGATCCATGGATTTGCTTGGTTTCGAGTGGATCTAGCATCTCCCTAAGTTTCCCCCACCTTCCATCCACGAAATTCAACCAATTTTGCCCCCGAAATCATCCTTTTCCGCACCAAAATCACGCCCCGATTTGATTTGCGAAGAATCCCGACACGAGCGGTACTACCGCCCATCACAAGCGGTACTACCGCCCCTCCCGGTTTCAGCGTTCCGAGTTTCACCGTTTCGGCCATAACTAATTCATCCGAACTCTGATTTTGACGTTCTTTAGCTCGTTTTGAAGCTCTTGACATTCCCCTTCCCACAAAAATACCACCAACACCATTTGACTCCATCAAATTTTGAAAATTTGTCAAGTTTGCCTAGGCCCTCCACCATATCATCCGCATAGCCACTACCGACTTCCGCAACCTAACCCATTTTGTTCCCCTTAGCATTAGTGGTTGCTTGAGTAGTGATTCGAGTCTCCTAAGGTGTTTTGGCTACTTAGGGACGGTTTCTTCTTCTTCAACCACCACCACCACTTCCAAATAGACGTGCCCACCATACACTTCCGGCACCCAAACTTAACCCAATTTTGTTTGAGCTTGTTCGAGTTGTGGCTTGTGTCTTCTAAGGTGTTTCGGCTACTTAGGGACCATTGCTTCAACTCCGACACCGTGTATAGCCCATCATTCCACATCCGCATTACCGAGTGCAAACCACCACCGCTTTCCGATACCACCATTTGACATTTGCCTTTGGAGATTTTGAGTTTGCGGTTTTTTCCGTTTCCTAAGGTGTTTATTTAACTAGGAGCGAATTAGCTTCAGCAACACCGCCTCTCATCATCGCCAAGAACGGTAACCTCGATGACACCATTGTACATTCCCCTTGCAAATTGCATTGATAACCCTTAGCCCATTTTGCGTAACTTGCCTATCGAGACTAGCCATTAGAGTATTGCCGGCAACGTGACTTGTGCACATTAGTGATCATACTTCCCATGGCATACATACCATATCATCGTGGTGCATATATTGGTATCATATCTTCTGTCACAAGTTTGTTCCCGCATATACACAATTGCTATCTTGGTTTGTGCATTGTGCAAAGTGGCCAAAAAATGAGAATAAAGCTTTTAAGCAAAAGAAAAATAGCAACGAGCTTGTAAGCAATAGCCATAGCATCAAAATATATCATATGGTATCATACTTCATCATTTTGGATCATTGTGTGAGAAACACCGGGAACCATACATATATAGCATACTTGGGATAGAAAGTTTATCCATTTTGCATCTTATAGGTTGTGCACAAGTGTCGTATCCGCCTATTGAGCAATCGTGCTAGCGTCTCTCTTGAGTTGGCATGCAACACAGGCGTTTTCCGTGGATTCCACATTTTGTGCTCATTCCTTGGTTGCACGACCCCATTTATCTAGCCGTGTGGGTGTTTCCGTGTGCCACATATTGCTATTGGTCTACTTGTTTACGCTTGCAATTTGTGAATCTCTTTCAACATTATTGACTCTTACTAACATTTTGCATTAAATTTTTGTGCTAATATCCTCACCGAGCTCTACCGTAAGATTTACTTGGTAGGTGTGAGTGAACAAGTCCGGTACCAATTCCACTATTCTTTCATCTCACATTGAGTGAAACGGGATACATCCTCAACTTTGGGAAAAGGTAACTTGGTATTGTTTATCTCATTTCCTACTCACCTCTACTCGAGTCTTGTGATGGATAGGCAAGGCATTTCACCTTCGGTCTACAACAACAACAGCGAGTTCGATGCCACGACCAACAACTCCGATGCCAAGATGCAAGCTCAAATGGAGGAGATCAAAGCCCTCATCAAGTCCTGGCGATCTTCCTCATCTTTGATAAGGCGGCTCAAGAGCACATGCTTCCGAGCTACCATCTCCGGCAAGATCACATCGGCATCGACACCATCACCAACAAGAACGTGAAGATCAAGAGCTCAACAACAACAACCGCTCAACGACTTCACCATTTCCCTTGGCATCTTCACCAAGCGACTTCAAGGCATCTTCTCCTACGGCCATACGACATCTTCGCCAACAAGCACCTCAAGACTACACTCAAGAGAAGCTCTCCAAGTTCAAGTCCGCGACTTCCACGAGCTACTATGACCTCGACATCGACCATGAGATTCCATTCTATGGAACTCTAGAACCCGAGGAGTATCTCGAGTGGGAGCGCCTAATGGACGACTACCTCACGCTACATCAAGTTACTCCCGAAGATCAAGTGAAGTGCGCTACAAGAAACTTCCACGACTACGCCTCGACTTGGTGGCTTCACACACCTTCGGAGGGCTACGACATGAGTTGGCCCAAGATGAAGAGAGCTTTGAGGCGAGAGTTCGTGCCTCCAACCTACACGGAACAACTTCGGCGCCAATTGGAGAACACCATCCAAGGATCCAAGTCCATCGACGAGTACTTCAAGGAGATGAATATTGCCTTATGACGAGCGGCGTGGGCGACCCCATTTCGATGAAGTTCCACTTCATGATGGGTTTGAACAACGACATATCCAAAACAATCTTCCTCGAGAACTACAGGTCCATCGGCTGACTACTACATTGGTGCTCTCAAGGCGGAACAAGAACTCATGAAGGCCAAGGCTTCTCCACCCCAAGCAAACTTCGCGGCGACCAAGCTCTACGACAAGCATGAGGCTAGTACCACCATGATGTCCACGCCCGACAAGCTCCAAGACGATGCTCCCGAGTGCGACTTCACCGCCATCCCTCTTTGTGGCATTGATGATGCTGAGTCTACCTTGACTCTTTTTCAAGATGGTGCGGCGACAAGTGCGACTACGGAGACCTTCAAGGACCAAGCTTTGGAGACGGCGACAAGGTGGCGAGCAAGGATGATGCTTCCATCTTAGGAAGCGAGAGTGATGATGTGCCATCTTCGGCCTTCATCCACGATGGTGACGAGATGATCGAGCATTGGATTTTCCCTTCGGTCATGGAGGAGAGTGATGATGTGCCATCTTCGGCCTTCATCCACGGCGACAACGACGAGATGGTTGAGCATGGGATTTTCCCTTCGACCATGGCGACGTATGATGACTTGAGTGACTTTTGCCACCATATTGAGAGTGAGAGTGACTTCACCACTAGCCCCATATATGACGAGTTGCCCCACTTTCCATGTGAGGAGAGCCACAACCCCCACCACTTGAGTGAGATGAGTGACTCCACCATATGTGAGATTGAGTGCACCTACTTTGAGGGAGTGAGTGAACCACCACATAGAAAGAGTGAGATAGTTGATAGGTCTCGTGCGGCCATTTGCATTTCTAACAACTTGACCTCTACCTCTATTGTGTATTCTCATTTGGTGCTAGGTCCAATTTATGATGACGTCTTAGATCCTCGGCGACTCCGTCCTCCCTTTGGACAAGATGATGGCCATGGTGGAATATGATGCACCCCACATGGTTCCATCAAGATGATGATGACCACCATTTGGTCTTTCCCACCTCACCTACACCACTTGAGTGGAATGAAAAAGGTAACATAGGTGAAGGTGATTCTCTAGTCCCACTAGTGGACATTCTTGACATTGCTTGCTTGCATGATGTTGATCCACCTAGTACCTTGCTTCATTCTAGTATTATTTCCCCATGTGATGATTTGCCCATTTATGATGAGTACGATGATTCTCATGTGGAGTCTATTAGTTGTGATGCCATGTTACATAGGATTTCTTGTGACAATTCTTTAGGTCACATCATGTTTGCTAATCCGCTTGACTTGTCATATGCTATGCATGAGATCCATCATATGTCTTATTTGCAATCTCTTCATAGTGACTATGCATATGCCATTAAAATAAACCCAATTTGCACATATGGCATAGATGACAAGCCCATGGTTATTGGCATTTGTTTTTCTTGTGATGATATTGATATGCTCCCTTTGCATCATTTATCTCATATGCCATGCCATGCCCACCTAGCTTCGGATATGCATTGTTTTGGATGTTGTCCATTTTCTCCATGTGATTTTTCTGCTATTGCTCATGAGGAGGCCCCCATAGTTTCTTCGTACATTTTAGGAGATTTTGATCCATCCCATTCATTGCATGATCCCCATACTTGTGTGCACCATATGCTCCCCATGAAGAAACATGCTATTGATGTGCCATATACTTGCATTCTCAATTTGTGTCCCCATCGTGTCATACACAATAACTATTCTTTCATGATGGATGACATGTTCTTATACCATGCATCAAATTTCTTTGAGCGATGCTTATCTTGTGCTAACTCAATTGTGCACATACACATCATGATGGATGATGTGTACATTTACCAGGCGCACAATTTTTTTGGTTTGTGTCTCTTTTGTGTAGGTACCCATGAATACTTGTCAACCTCGCAATCCCACGAGTTGACAAAACGAGCTCTAGAGAGCAATGAGGACTTGCGATCCCATGGATTGTCTTTCCCACCGCTCTCTTCGCGCAAAGACTTAGCGCATTTCTTCTACATGGCCCTCACTTGGCTATGGGTTGTTGTCCATTACATATCCTTTGCTCATCTTGCCATGTTCACTTTGCATGATATGCTCATTACTATGCCTTTGCCATGCATTTGCGACACATTCTTTGCTTTACACATGATGATTGACTCTAGTACTTGTATGTGTATTTGCAAGCTTGGTGGAGATATCACTTGTTATTGCCATGTTCTATTCATGACCCATTCCTATGATGATACTTTCATCTTGCTTTGTGTTCGTACTTGCGATATGTCATGTGCATTGCCTATATCTACTATTTGCTCACATGACATGATTGCCATGATTTACTCTAGTGTGTTGCATCTTCGGCTCCACTAGTTTGCACGACTTGATCTCTATGCTTGCTCGTGTTGCATCACCCATGATTCATACTTGCTCATCTCATGCGGTTGATGACAACCATCTATATGCTTTGCACATGATTGATATTGCTTCTTGTCATATATCTCCATGTGTTTCCTCTCCCATGCTAAATGACTTGCCATGTATGGAGTGCAACAGTGCTCTTAATCTTGCTCATGAGATTGCCCCCATAGCATTCTCGCATATATTCAGAGATTTTGATATAATTCTCGTGAAGCATGCTTGACTTACTTCTTTGCACCATATACCTAGTGCCATGAATATCGCCATTGTTGCATCATATTATTCATGCACTTGTGCTTCTAAAGGTTATGTGCAAAAGATGAGAACCATCATGATGGATGATGTGTTTGTCTACCATGCGCATACTTTCTTTGTTTTGTTTTGTGCATGTGTAGGATACTTGGACTTCGTGGTCGACTTCCACTTCACGTGGAGTTGACCATTCGAGCTCTTGAGAGCGAGCCACCTTCTACCACTTCAGCGATTCTACATCGCACTTGCTTGTGTCTCGACATTGTGAAGAACGCACAAGGACATGCTTTCAAGGTGATATCCTTCTCTTTTGAGAACTCCCAAACCATGAGCAAGGATATTGTGGATCATACTACTTGTGTTGCTTGCACCGTGAGACTTACTGGTCATCTTGGACCACTTGATTGCGCACTTGCTAGAGATCTTGCTTTGACTTGCCATTATCACATTCCCATGCATCATGATATATATGCCTTGTGTGTTGCATCCAATTCTTGGATTACTTGCTCCTATGATATGCTTGGTTGCACCAATGTCATTTCTTCACATATGCCATGTCCCATTGCTTGTCTCATGCTTGACTTGACTGCCTCACACATGATGAACATTTGCTCTTTCTATTGTGTTGAGTGCCACACTATATTCACTACACCCTATGCACGTTATGCTTGGATTGTCTTGCACTTGACCCATGTGTTTATACACTTCATTTTATTTGGTGTTGTGAATCTTTCCTATGCCTACCATAGACCTTTCATTGAGCAAATTGTGATTGCTTGCTATGACCTCGAGGTAGATGCTTATTCTCTTCTCACACATATTTGCATCTCTACCTCACATTTGCATACTTGTGCCCATGATATCTTTGCTTGTGCTCGATTGATATGCTTACATGCCTTGTCACAATCCTTTGTCACACCATATGCTATGCTTGATGACGACACTTGTTTGGTGAGTCACCACCTGAATGCTTGGTTTTGCACTAACGCTAACCACATTTGTTTTTCCAAGTGTTTGTTCTATTTGCTCCTCTTGAAGGAATCACAAGATGGTGCGGCATTGGAGAGTGCCCATTTCGAGCTTCAAGATGACGAGAACTTGGTGATTGACCACTCCTACACGGCAGCCGCCCATCTCTTTCCCATGGTGATTTGGTTTTTCGATCCGAGGTCGGATCTTTTCCAAGGGGAGGGATGATGCGAGCATCCTCGGTCATCACCATGTCAAGAGTCCGTTTGGCAAGTGACACGTGCGACCTCTACTTCTCATACATCAAGGTGAATCTTCTCCTGTACACGTGTTCACGTGACCCCTTCGTGGATGGGATACTACTTGACACGTCTCTTGGGTGCATGCATAGGTATTGGTGGAGCGTCACGGATGTCGAGGAGGAGTGCGAGCACCAAGGAACCACTACACCATCCATGAGGGATGCAGAAGCGAAGAGCGGAAGAAGAAGGACCTGCCAGTCCGGAAAGGCGGTACTACCGCCCAAAGCAAGCGGTACTACCGCTCGGACCCTCAAGCAGTACTATCGCTCATGTGTCCGATACTACCGCCACTGTTGTGCGCAGCCCTTGGCCTTTGGCCTTGTATCCCTCTCCCACTTACCCCTTCGTGGCTTAGACTATAAATAGACCACCTCCACCTCCTTTCTAGGGTTAGCAAATATGATAGCTCAATTGTATGTGAGCTTTGCTCCCACCTATCTCTACTCTTGAGAGAGAGAGAGAGAGACCACTACTCCATTGGAGGCCAAGAACTCCATCTAGGAGAAGATCCTGCGGGATATCATCAAGACCCCCTCGTGGGAAGATCCGTCTAGGATATCGTCAAGACCTCATCTCCTCTTGATTTGAGATGAACGCTACCTTGTATCTTTCCCTTTATTGTTCATGTACCTTGTGGATCTTGTGTGTTTGATTTTCTAGAGGATGTCTGATTGGACTTGTTCTTGAGTGTCTCCCCTTGTGATTTCTCTCCGTTCTTCCCCGTGTTCTTCGTGTCCTTCGAGGGACCCCACTTCGAGAGCCCCGTATCAACTCTCCCTCGAGGTCTTCTTTCTTTAGTCCCAAATGCCCACTTTTAGTCTCTAAAAGTCCCTCCTGTTTGGTTTAGATGCAACTGGAAGGGACTTTTTTTGGTCCCTACACCAAAAAGTCCCTGTAAAAAAACACCCTTTAATAATGCCGCTGGAAAATTGATCCAATGCCACAGTTAAAAGCAAATTACATGTTTAACAAATTTTATTGTTAATATGATCACTCTGTTAATACGAATCAATGCCACCCTTTGAGAAATGCTACTGTCTAGCTTTCTTTCCCATTTAGATAAGTTAGATGCTTCTTTTGTTGGCTTTTGTGTCATCCACCGTTATTGACCACTAGTTGTTTCCTTTGCACCTCTTTGTAAACTGGGTTATCTACTTCACCTCGTTGCTATTGTGACCTTTTGTTGCACTGCACAAAACACTTTTGTATTAAGAGTGTTTTGTGCAGTTCAACCAAAATGTCACACCGGAAATTTTGCTTGATTGCTTGATCTTAGTGGAACTTCACAAGAGGAGATCTTACTTCCTATCTGTGTTGGCAAATTTGGTTCAGATCTTGTTCTTGTGAGTTGTTTGAATTCTGCGTCATGAGAGGTCAGTACTAGCCTTGTTTCACATGATTGTGCAGTGTGCTTTCATATGTTGTGCTACTTGTACTATAATGTTGCTTGATTTTTGTGAACTGCACAAATGGAGACAAAACTTCCAATCTGTATGTGCACTGTAATATCCCATTGAGGTAAGATAAGGATATTTCACAACTGTTGGCTTGTATTTTGCCACTTCCATCAGAAAATTAATGTCACTGTTTAGTGCTATACTTTTGCTCCCTAATTGACATGCCAAATCTTACATTCAAGGCGAAGCTTGTCTGTTATTGAACCAAGTGATGAAGGGGAAGAACATGTGGAAGAAAAACAAAAATCAACTCTCGGTGCTGTAATGGAGCACTAGAACTGTGATGACACAAGTAATGATATAGTTTTGCATCTTAATTTATTGCTATGGCTGGAATGAGCAATTGTTTTCCACTGATTTGATGCCACTCTTAATGTAATATGTAATTATTTCTACTTGTGCAAACAGGATCTTCTTTGACGATACCATATATTTTAGTGGACCTGCACAAGAAGATGTTGGAAACATTAAACTAATCGAGGAGTATATAGTAAGCATGGCAACCACATTAGATAACAATAGATGGTTCCGGAGATGTGTTCGATCTGTATGCTCTACACGACAAGCCTCCTGACAAAGGTTGGTACTCGCCCACGGAATTCATCCATATGATTGAGATTGTCATCTCTATTGGTGTTGTGCTACTGTTTAGATACTGTCAAGAGAAAGTGGTATTGTCCTTGAGAAGTGCTTCATCTGTGTTGTTTTAAATATTTCCTTTCCTTTTTTTCGAGAAATTAGGGATGCTAGCATTTAGCTGTCATTTTTTCTTTGCACAACAGGATCATCCTCCTCTAAAGAAGAATATGGAGTACGTGAAGTGACTAGTTCCGATTATGCCAGGATGAAGAAGCCATGTCTATCTTCTCATCCGAAGGAGCAGTTGAAGGATGGTTACATTACTCCCCACAATACCAAACTAACTTCAGCTCAGAAGGACTCACAGATCTCCATCTTTTTTGATGTGATCCGCAAGTACAATGTTGTTCTAGGATTCTTTCCGGTGAGTTCCAATTTTTTTAAGTGTGCTCTACATGGACCATGTAGGTGCGTGTTTAAACTATCAATTCATAGTACATTTTGCTTTATACTAATCACTTTTTTTGTATTTGTGTAAACAGGGGTGCTCAGCTCGATTTCAATGGGAACTGCACAAAATGTTCATGAATACATCGAATCATTCATTTCCCCCATAAGAAAGGAGGTGCCGATATGTTCAAGGCGTTGCAACATATAAAGGTGAAATCATACAAGCTACGCTGGAATATGGTAGATTTTGGTGGAACTCCACAAAAAGAACAGCTGGTTTATTTAGCACGAGGTGCCATGTCAATGTCCGAACTGATGGCAAACCCTGCCCATCCACAATCGTATGCATTTGATATTTTGGAATGGGAAAACCTTGTCAAAGTTGCTCATTGATGTACGCAAAACAACACACATTTGACATTTTGGAATGGGACAACCTTGTCAAATTTTGCTCATTGATGTTAGCAAGAAGACATGCGTTTGATATTTTGAATGCGGCGCCCTTTGTTGTCGTGACATCGATCAATTTTTCTTTATTCTTTACTTGTGAAGTAAATTTTGGCTCTGACATGTGAATCGCTGAGATGCATAATCATCGATTGTTTTGAATGTTCTCTATGAATTGCCAGGCCTGTGTGTTTGATTGCAATGTACAGGAACGCTAAAAAGCTGATCAAACTCTTTGTTCTCTATTCCTTTTTACTTCGCATATTAGATTTCTTTCAAGTCAGTTGATTTTACATTGTGAATCTTCATACTTTTTTCTATAAGATTGGTCAAAGTAGAGATACTTTGATTGCAGACAAAACTTGTATGCAGACTAAAAAGGACCGGAGGGAGCTGCAAACGAGGTGATCACCCTGGGAATAATGCTAGTACGTATTGTTTTGCATGTTCATCCAATGCCAGTGATACAAGAATCTGAACTAATCAAACTAAATTCATTCATACACTGTCGGATTTCATATAAACATGCCGGATTTCATTACATTTCATACATTCTTCAACTAAAAAAGGGTGCGCTGGAGGTATAATTAATTAATCAAAGCTACCCACCTATGTTCTGCTAAGCCGAACAGAAGCTTCTTCTCCAGCGGACTAGGCTTCAAGAATTTAACTGCAGGTGCAGCTGCGTAGTTTACATGTGGCCCCAGATGCCTGTTGGGCCCATCGTGTCGCTGACCCAACTGCACCAAAGAAGCTATAATCAAGCAACGTCCTTCTCCAACATAGCTCTCCGACTCACGTCGCCGCCAAGAAGCTAATCGGCCGTCAATGGTCAACCCGCCTAGCTTGGCTTCAACCGAAGGGTAGCAGCGGTGGCCTTACTTGGACCCGAGCGGCGGCGATCTACCGTGTTCTACTCTTCCTCGTTATCTTTGTGGCGCGACCTAGTTGGCAACGGGGCGGGGCCTCGACGAAGCCGGCGATGTCCTCTGTCTCGTTGTCGAGGGCTTACTGCCAACGCAGGCGGGAAATCCTCCCTGCTCGTTGCTAGCGGTGGGGCCTCGGCCGATGGGCGATGTCCTCCGCCTTGTTGTTGGCGGTGAGGGCCTCGGCGGAGTAGGGCCTCCCCGAAGCCGATGAGGTCCTCCGCCTCGGTGCCGGAGGGGTGGGGCCTCGATGGAGCCGGCGATGTCCTTTGCCTCGTTGTAGGCGCGGCAGGTCCTCGGCGGAGAAGGGCCTCGCCGAAGCCGGGCGAAGTCCTTTGCCTCGGTGTCGGCCGGGGCGGGGCATCGGCGGTGTCCTCTGCCTCGTTGTTGGTGCCGTGGGGCCTCGGCAGAGCAGGGCCTCGTTGACGCCAGCAGAGCGGGGACTCGTCGGAGCCAGCATTGTCGTCTGCCTCGTCCTTTGTCTCGCCAAAAAGCGTCTCGCCCGCTTCATCGCCCTCTTTGTAGGCGGCCACAGCCTCCGCCACCCGCATGCGGTACCGCCAGCGCTCGCGGCGGCCCTCGCAGGCGGAGCGGTACGAGTCGAGCAGCGCCTCCTGCTCCACCCGCTCCGCGGTGATCTGCTCCACCGCCTGCAGGTGCTCCTAGAGGAGATGGTGATTGTAGGCGGCGTCGGCCTGCACCTCGCGGAACTGCTCCTGATGCTTCTGCCTCATCGTGTCCATGTATTGGGCACGGGCCTCACCGATGGTCATGGTGTAATGCACCGGCGAGGATGGCGCGGAGGAGGGGGTTGGAGCCGGATTGTCAACTACAATGTTCTCCATTGGGACATCATCGGCTGCCTGGCGGCCAGCCAGTTGGCAGCAATGGCCGCCATCTCCTTGTGGTCCATCGTCCGGCCGCCCCGAAGAGCACTGGAGCGCGAGGAAGCTATGGTGCGCAGTAGTGGTGTGGACAGGAGAAAGAGAACAGAGGCGGATGACTGCGGCTATGGTCGGTGCAGTAGTTTATATAGAAATGGTGGGCGGTGGAGGGACGGACGTGTGGCGCCGGAGTAGTCGGCTCGGCAACCACGTATCATTAATGTGGGCTCCAGACACACGGACGGACGACACTTGTGTCGTTTGAAGGCGGAGCGATCGCCTGCATCGGGAAGCGGGGAGGCGTCGCTGACCGTGGTCGGCGAAAGTGCAGCGGGCGAGGAAGGCGATGCAGGTGGGCCAGGAAGTCGACTTCGTGCCCTTCGCAGCCGGTCGGTCCGCAGCCGAACATGCTGGCTTCGCCACAGCTCGCCGAAGCTGAGCAACGACAATCGAGCGATGGGACGTAGCTTCCGACTAGGAGCCGGCGCCACTGTCCAAGTCGGTTCATGCCATGTTCACCATAGAGCAGGTGCGGCCACACTTCGATGCCCTAATGGCGAAAGAGCTACCAGCGCAGGAGGACCTATGCTGCAACCTCCGTCTCCTCAACGAGCAGTGGTGAACAAGCAAAGGACAATGCCGTCGCGGACATGTGGCCCTATGATCCTGTGTCGATGTACAAAAGTAGGGGCTCTCCTTTTTACCCCTTTACTGCACGTGCAGCGATGGAGCCGCACTGCACGGCCACACTAAGCAGGGCAGAGGAGGGAAGCCGAAGGCACCAGGCGAACAGAGGCAACGCCAAGACCAAGAAACACGAAAGAGCAAAGGGGCAAGGTGGACTCCCCCGACAAGACCCTTGCCGGGGCGGCCTCCGCGGCCCCGAAAAGAGCCTTGCCGGGGCAGCTTGCCCAGCACTAGCAGAGCGAGCCACCCTTGAGCCCGAGGGTTCCAACACCGCCAACAACCACATTGGGATCAAGGCTCGGGAGGCACCTCCGTGGTGGCATGCAGATCTTCGTCAAGATCATAAACACACAAGATCATATGAGAACCAGAAGACAACGGTCCTCTGTGGGGTCCTCGCCGAGGAAACCCACGAGACCCCCGGCAAGCGCCTTCGTCGGGGCGACAGCATGACCTGCAGTAAGACCCTTGCGGGCCCCCAAGAAGGCCCGCTTTGAGGGCATCGGCCGAGACCACAGCAGGGCCCGCGTCTGCCAAGGCTCCACCGCCATCCCCATGCAGCTGCCAGCTCAACTAGCTGGGCAGGCACCTGCGTGGCGACGAGCAGCCTCCATGACCGACTCAGCAAGCACCTGCGTGGTGGCATGCAGATCTTCGTGAAGGCTCCACCACCGTGCCAGCCCAGCAGCCAGCCAACGTGGCGCCACGACGCCTCGTCAGCTCAGACGCGTGTCGAAGCCAGGCGAGGCGGCGACAGCTGGGACGAGCTTCCTTGCCGTCCCCGATAAAGCGAGAGGGGCACGTCGGCAGCGCATTAAATGCGTTTGTCCAACGGTGCCAGAGGATAGACTCATCCACAGTACACCTTTCCACCTCCTATGTGCCACTGTGGCGACCCCTTTTGCCTATAAAAGGACGCCCGAGGCGATCAGGAGAAGGATTTGGATCTTTTGGGCAAGTCACACCTCGTAGCTAGCTCAAGAACACAAGAACACTCAAATACATCCACCAAAGCAGGACTAGGGTATTACTCATCTTCGCGGCCCAAACCTGGGTAGACAATCTGTGTGCTTCCTATCAGACCCGCTCTTTGCACAACCCCGGGCCCGCCAACCGTAGAAGGGATCCCAGTGAGTCCATAGGTGTCGTTTCCCCGACATCTTTGGCGCACCAGGTAGGGGGACGCAGTTGTGAAAATCTGGTCTAGCAGTTAGCGTAGTTCCTCTTCGCCATGGCTCCGAGGAAGAAGACGACCAAGCTTGATGGCCCCATCTGCAGATGCGGTGGACGCCCGCGCAATGACAGAAAAGCTAACTCGTGTGACACTTTAAGCAATTTCTTTTTACATATAAGGTTATTGTCCTCGAAGGTCCCACCCTATGTATGGAAAACCTGCACGCAAAGGGGCCCTCCCGCTATTGGCAACACCCTTGCTCTGCTTCGAGTCCGCTCAACAGCTCAAGCGGCCGCGTCGAGGATGGCAGGGTAGCCTTCCACAATTAGCAACGCTCTCGATTCTGACTCGAGTCAAGCTCGACAGTTCGAGCGGCCGCGTTGAGAGCGGTAAGGTGGTTCGCCTGGTAGCAAGCACACCCAGCAGGCCATTGGGGATCCATCCTCAAGGTGCCGTGGCCTGGGTTTACGCGCCGGTTAGCCTACCCGATTAACGTAGGGTGAACATACAAAGGAAGATCAAATAGGAAGATAACATGCATCATCTCAAAAGTACTCCAGAGTTATATTACTTCAGTTGTTGCCGCGGTTCTAACTAAAGATAGAAATTGTCTTGGTCATGAACCTGCAATGACAATGAGGAGCAGGGTGCCTAATCCGGCGCTGGCCCTCCACCCTCACGGATTCCGTCGACGCGGTGATGATGGGCTTGATACGCTCCTTGAGCGCCTTGAGGTCGACATCCTCGGCAAGCTCTCCAAATACAAGCGTCGAAGTCGAGGTCGGGGTTCCCGTACGCCACCTTGGTGAGGACCTTGGTCATGGCACCCCGGCAAAGCTTCCGGGCCTCATCGGCTAGAGAGGCCGCCCTGCTGGAGCAAATATGCTCCAGGGCTCCAAGGACACCCTCCAAGAACAGCGTCAGCTTGGCGTTGGGGCTCACGTTCGGCTCTGGGATGTACCTCACATTTGGCATCCCCATGGTAGCCAACTGCATGGTGATCCTGCCAGTGACGCCTTCGAGGCGGCTGATCCAGCGGTTCTCGCCCTCCATAAAATCCTTGTGGTTGGCTGTTTCCTTCTTTCGCAGCTGCTTCTCGGCCTCCAGATCTTTGGACAGGGTCTCCTCCCGGGCCTTGGCCTCCAAGAGCGTCCCCTCAAGGCCCTCCAGCTTCAGCTTCAGGTCCTTGATGGACTCATTGGCCGTGGAGAGTAGCCCGGCCCTTCTAAGGACTGCGGCCTGCGCGTCAGCCAAGGCGCCGTTGGTCGCGTCCCTCTCCCACGTCAGCTCCAGGGCCTGCCTCTTCAGCTCGTCCTGCTCCACCTCCAGTTCCTTCACCTTGCCGGTGTGGACCTGAGCCTGGGCATTGAGCGCCTCCTCGTGCTTCTGCTCCAGCTCCTGGGTCCGCTGCAGGACAAGCTTCTCGACCTCCTCGTCCTTGCCGCGGAATGTCGCAGTGAGCTCCTCGACGCGAGCGGCAAGGTCCTCCTCCTGGGAGTTCAGCGCGGCCTGGTGCTGGGACCGAGCGGCCTTGTCCTTGGCAGCCTGGTTCTTCGCCGTCTCCTGGGCCTTCTCGATGTCGGCCTGCTTCATGACGAGCTCCACCTTGCGCTTGGCCAGCTCGTCCTAGGCGGTCTTCAACTCCTCACAGGCCTGGCGGAACCAAGCCTGCGTCTCGACGACGCGCCCCTCGAGGTTCGTGAGGGAGTCCTGGAATAAGGGGTCCTCGGGCGTCCGGCCTGTTATCCATGGGCCGAACTGATGGGCTGGGAAGACACGAAGGCCGAAGACTGTACCCAGGTCCGGATAGGACTCTCCTTAGCGTGAAAGGCAAGCTTGGCGATCAACTATGAAGATTCCTTCCTATGTAACCGACTCTATGTAACCCTAGATCCCCCGGTGTCTATATAAACCGGAGGGTATAGTCCGAAAGAGATATACTCATTACCATAGTCATACAGGCTAGACTTTTAGGGTTTAGCCATTACGATCTCGTGGTAGATCAACTCTTGTAATACTCATATTCATCAAGATCAATCAAGCAGGAGGTAGGGTATTACCTCCATAGAGAGGGCCCGAACCTGGGTAAAACATCGTGTCCCCTGTCTCCTGTTACCATCGACCTTAGGCGCCGCGATTCGGGACCCCCTACCCGAGATCCGCCGGTTTTGACACCGACATTGGTGCTTTAATTGAGAGTTCCACTGTGCCATCGACGAAAGGTTTGATGGCCCCTTCGATCATCGATAGTGACGCTATCCAAGGAGAAACGTTCCTCCCCCGATAGATCTTCGTATTTGGAGGCTTCAGATCATGGCCAACTTCGCTAGGCCATCCGAGCAGATCAATAGCTATGCCCACAGCCACCAGGTCAGATTTGGAAGCTTGAACTACATCGCGGATATCTGTGGAGACTTGATCTTCAACGGATTTGAGACCGCGGCGATCGCTCCCACTCGCTCCGATGAATATGACTTAAATCTGTCATCGGACCATATTCAGGAGATGGTACCTATAACTGCTACGGCCTTAGATCCGGAGCAGATCACGCCATCCGAAGCCACAGATTCCGCGGCATTGGATCCGCACACAGACTCAACACCATGCAATATCTGCGTCAACAGAATTCCGGACTCGTTTCCGGCTATAAGTTCCGAACCACGTACGCCTATGGACACCGAGCTGGATCGGTTATCGATCTTCGAGTTCAGCGCCGCAGACATCTTCCAACATCACCCTTGGGTGATGTGCTAAATTCATGAAAGAATGTGTCCTTGGCAGGGGACTCACAGCCGAACTATGTCCGGTTCGAACTAGGGGCTGATGATGGAGAATTTTGCTTCCCACCCGCCACCCACTTCATAGCCACTATCGAGGACTTAACCGACGTGCTTAAGTATGGCTCCGGAGACATCGAACCGAGACGAACCATCCAACCTAGACAGGATATTGGACCAACCCTGCCAGATTCACGGCCACCCCGATAAGCCAACTAATCATACCAACAGAAACTGTTGGGTCTTTAAGAAGGCCGGCAAGCTCAACGCCGAACACAAGGGGAGGAGGCCGCCAGGCGATAGGGACGACGGAGAGGTTCACCAATGAAATGCCGGGGGTCAGGAGCAATTTTCACCCGAGGATCGACTACTCCCGGAGCGGAAATAGCAGTCCGGCTTCCGCCGCCCACCTCGTATACCTGCAAAATTTGTACCGCGCATACATCGCTACGCACTCAAGATACCATGGGCATTGGTGGAAGCACACTACGGACAAGCCTGCAAGCATTCCCGTAACATTTTTTATCTATTTTCTTTTTATTTCTTCCTTCACTATCTCTTAAAAACAGGTGACGAACAGGACAAACATCTAAAACTGACTCTATCGGAGTTCGGATCCGTACACTCACCTAAGGAGCGTCTTGCTTCCGGGGTAACCCCAACCTTGCCAGGCTCGCCTGCCCGGCAAGGGTGGTTCTTCCCTTAGTGATTTCTTGCTTCTCTGGATAGTCTTGGTCTTCTTGATCTGCACTTTGGTCCTTCAAAGGACTGATCTCTTGTGCTCTGTCTGATCTTGGGTGCTATAATCTTGTCCTTGGGCCTATGCACAGTCTGGGCAACGGACCCCAGGGTTTGTTGCACCGACAGGAGCCCCGGGCCTGGCCCAAACGCGTTGTCGGGCGTCGTCGAGGTAGGCCCTAACCAGTGCACAAGCAGGAGCGTAGAGGTGGCCTTGCCTTTGAGATCTTCTTTGCTTCTTCATTAACCTGAGCCCAGGTCAGTTTCCAGTCCTTCCGCGGGTCGGGCAATGCCAATTGTAGTGGGGCCACTCTTGTAATGGCCCGTCAATGACTTTAACGCACGGGCGAGTAACGCATCGCCCGTCAATGACTTTAAGCCATGTATACCGCATGCATTGAGTGGAGTAGGTAAATGGAGGCGCGTGGTGCGGGAGAGCATCAAGGTAGGGGCCCGGTCTTCTTGGATTGGGGGAGAAGGAGGGAGGTTACCCGCCGAGGGATCGGCTCTCTGCCCTGACCCGCCTATAAAAGGAGGGGTGGGGGAGGAGTGGAGGCATTCATCCTCACATCCCACTCCCTCCATCTTCAGCTTTCTGCTGGGTATGCTGAAAGGGAGAGCCCGGGGCCAGGCCCTGGGCCTCAGCTTGGGGTTGATGACGCTGAATGATCGTGTTGGTGCTTGGGGAGTGAGAGAAGGGTATGATCACGCCTTCACCGGGGCAGGATCGCTTTCTCACCTTCACGCAAGCCTTAGGAGGGTGCTCGGGCGGCACGACGGTAGCACTGGAGGTGACGACTCCGGTGTGCTCGTCATCGGGCTGCCCATGGCTTCAATTTTAGTGAGAGGCAATGCAAACGAGACCACGCCGAGGCCCGTAATGGGCACGGGGCATGGTAGTCAATCATGGCCTATTCCCCCTTTTCACGCGGAATTGGAGGGCGGTCGCAAAGGTGGTCCGCCATCAGTGATGGCGGACCCCACCTCCCAGGGGACTGCCCGTCCAACGCATGGGAGAGCCCCTTGTCCTCATACATGCCTTCTTAATGGGTGATGGCTTCTTACCTCCAGGCCATTGGAGACGACCATGCTCTCTGTGGAGTTACCAGGAGTGCATGGAGTCCGCATCGGCTGGCCTGGTGGGAGCTTCGAGCGACAGCGATATGGAAGGTGCCGGCAACTCACGACGTGTCAAGGACAGGGGCGACCGCTCTGACGAGTCGTGTTTGCCGACGGCACCATCGTCTCCGTCTGGGCTTCCGGCAGCGCCACCATCCGCACCTGCCCTCCGGTTTCTTCCTCCTAGCCTGGGAACGACACCTTCCTGATCCTGCGGAGGCGCTGAAACCCAGCTAGGCCTTCCCTTCGCCTTCATCATCTCTCCCTGTAGTTTCGAAGAAGGAGAGGAAAAAGTGAAGGCATCACAGGCATTTTATCTTTTTCAATCTTAAACCTGTAGGCACTTGCCAAATTTTAGTTCAAATTATGTTATCTCTTTAATCCATGCTTGTGTCATGTAAGGTCTGTACTAGTTTGATCAGCATATTAATGAAAAAGATAAATCTTGCCGGGGACTCGTGCATGTAACATTTCCATGCAGAGGTGGAATGCCTCTCTACTTTCAAGTAAACAAGATTCCCCCGGCAGGCTATCCTGCCGGAACCCTCAGTTTTGTTGTCGCGGAGTTAGTCCTACCGGGCACAAACTATGAAGAGGGACCACCCCCCCCCCCCGCCAATCCTTTTTTTTCACCAAAGGCCACAGCGACCATCCTGACCGAAGCAACGTTCGAGTCAAAGGATGGGAGAACCTAAGTTGTAGAGGGTAGGGAGGTTCTCTTATGCACAAGTTTTTACTTACAGGACACGTATGGATAAGAGAAAGAACTTATCTGTTTGGCTTCCCGGAGATCGCGGTGTAGGCTCATATTCTAATCTCCTCTTTGGGACCAAGTCCACGGCAGGAGCCTGAAGTTTATGCAGACGAAAATGATGCCAGATGCGATCTTATCTACATGAACATGCGATGCTCATAATATGCTTATGCATGCATGCAACTTGTCGAGGGCCCCCGAGCGCTTCATTTATTTCTCTGTTGCTTAGGGTCTGCGCCTGGCTTTGTACACGGCCTGTATAAAAGGGTGGCTGTCGGGCGCACCTTACGGGTACAACTTCTGGAGATGCTTAATATTCCATGAGTTTTGCAATTGAATGCCATCTCCGGTCTCTAGACGGACTGAGCCAGGTCTGGTGACTCATACTACCTGGTAAGGGCCTTCTCAGTTCGGCATCAACTTGTTTGTACCGTTGGCGGACTGAACGCGCCTAAGGACAAGGTCTTCTTCCTCAAAACACCGGGCATGAACCCTGTGGCTGTGATAGCGACGCATGGCTTGCTAGTAGCGTGCAGCACGTGTAGCAGCCCGGAGAAGGTTCTCCTCGAGAAGCACAGCGTCGTGACACCGGTGCTGTTCCTGCGCTACTTCATCGTAGGCAAGCACTCGTGGTGACCCGTAAATGAGTTCCATTGGGATAACTGCTTCTGCCCCATAGACTAAGGAGAAGGGAGTCTGCCCGGTAGCTCGATTTGGTGTCCTTCTGAGGGACCAAAGAACCACCGACAGCTCATCAATCCATCGCCTACTGCACTTCTGTAGCTTATCAAATGTTCTCGTCTTGAGTCCTCGCAAAGATTCAACATTCACCCTCTTAGCTTGTCCACTGCTTATGGGATTTGCCATAGAGGCAAATGAGATCTAGCTTCCGAGGGCATGTACATATTGCATAAAGGCGCGACTCGCGAACTGGGTGCCGTTGTCGGTGATGATTCGTGCAGGACTCTGAAGTGGCACACCAATCCTTTCAAGAACTTGATAGCTGACTGAGCAGTCACCTTTCTCACGGATTCTACTTCCGGCCACTTTGTAAAATTTTCGATTGCGATGAACAAGAATTCAAATCACAAGGCATCTCGAAGGAAACGGCCGAGGATATCGAGCCCCCAGACCGAAAACGGCCATGACAAAGGGATTGTCTCAAGAGCTTGGGCAGGCAGATGGATGTTCCTGGAATGGAACTGGCTGGCTTCACACTTGGTGACTAGCTTGACGTCATCTTAGAGGGCAGTGGGCCAATAGAATCCTTACGGGAATGCTTTCCCAACCAAAGCCCTTGATCCAATGTAGGACCACACATGCCTTTGTGTATTTCCGCCAGCAGTTCCTTTCCTTCTTCCCAGCAAATGCACTTCAATTTCACACCGTTGGCCCTTCTTCTATATAGTGTGTCGTCAACAAACCGATACATACTAGCCCTCCGGGCTACCCTTTCAGCTTCTTCTTGCTCTACGGGAAATTCTCCGGTTCGGAGGAAATGAACTATGTGCCTTGCCCAAGTTGGAGCCTCGGGCTCGGCAACGAGGACTAGCAGCACCTCCTCCGTCGTGGGAGCGCACCCTGCGACCACGAGGACTGGTGGTCTGGTGGGAGGGGGTAGCTCAGCAGCTAAAGGGGAGTTGTTCCCGTCAAGATCTCCGTCGGGAGCCTCGGAAAGCTCTACCGGGAGAGGCTTGCTGGAGTCCAGTTTCCTCCTCTTCCAGGCCATTGTTGTCGGGGATACGCAGGGCTGAGTAAGGTGAAGAACAAAAGTTCCTAGTTCCATAGGAAGCTTTTGCGCAGCGCACTTGGACAGATGATCAGCAATGCTGTTTTCCGCACGGGGCACGTGCTCTGTTTGCAATCTGTCGAAGCGCTCCTCCAGTCTTCTCACTTCCTCGACGTATACCTCCATCAACAGACTTTGGTAATCCTTGTTGACTTGTCTCAATACAAGTTGTGAATCTCCTCCAATGATCAACTTCTTGATTCCCAATTCTGTGGCAATCCTGAGCTCGGCAAGGATCCCTTCATACTCTGTAGTATTGTTGGTCGCCTCCTTCGGGGGGAAATGCATCTGAACGACGTACTTCAGGTGCTCCCCAGTGGGAGCAACAAGAAGCATGCCAGCTGTCGGTGTCAAAACCGGGGGATCTCGGGTAGGGGGTCCCAGGCGTAAGTCTAAGGTCGATGGTAACAAGAGATGGGGACACAATGTTTACCCAGGTTCGGACCCTCTCTATGGACGTAATACCCTACTTCCTGCTTGATTGATCTTGATGAATATGAGTATTACAAGAGTTGATCTACCACAAGATCGTAATGGCTAAACCCTAAAAGCCTAGCCTGTATGACTATGGTAATGAATCCCTCTCCTCCGAACTAAGTCCTGCGGTTTATATAGACACCAGGAGGATCTAGGGTTACACAGAGTCGGTTACGAAGAAGGGAATCTACATGTTTGATCGCCAAGCTTGCCTTCCACACCAAGAAGAGTCCCATACGGACACGGGTAAAGTCTTCGGTCTTTGTATCTTCACAGCCCATCAGTCCGACCCATGGCTAACAGGCCGGATGCCCGAGGACCCCTTAGTCCAGGACTTCCTCATTAGCCCCTGAACCTGGCTTCAATGACAAGGTATCCGGTGCGTAGATCTGTCGTTGGCATTGCAAGGCGGGTTCCTCCTTCCGAACTTCAAGATAGTCTTCGGACATATTCATCGTGTTCGGACCTGTAAGACATACACCACACACAATCGCAGAGAGAATATAATACTCCACGAGTCTAATCCGCTGACAACTTTTTGCAACATGACGTCACGTCTGCCTGGTCATAATTTCGAACCGTTTTTCGTCTGCCGCTCCATGTTTCGAGACACGGTTGCCATTGGCACGTCTTGTCGAAGCAGAGATCGTGTTCCCTTATCACGGGATTCTCATCAATACGGGCGTGGGTAACCCAACCATTCCGCTTACACAACCCTTGGGAACAGGCAAGTTTTAAGGCGAGTGGGGAGGCGCTCAATATTCACTGCCTTTATAAGGAGATACGAATCCCCTTTCTTCACCCACGCCTCCTCTTCCTCTCCGTCCTTCCATTCTCGAACTCGAGTGCCCAATTTCCCATCTTTTCCACCTCAAGGAAACACTCAATCATGTCCGGATCCGGAGGCCAAGGCAAGTGGATGGTCTCCTCCGTCAAGGAGAAGGATATCACCCAGCTTCCGGCGGCCGGGTACCTGGAGAAAGGAATCGCCCATGCGCCCTCCAAGGGCAAGTCACCCCACCCCTGCCCTACCGAGAGGGTAGTTTTCCTCCTCACTTCGTCCGTGGATTGGGGTTTCCACTTCACCCCTTTGTCCGTGGGATCGATGTACTATTACGGGCTGGATTTCCCCTGATCTAGCCCGAACTCCTTCCTCAACATCTCGGCATTTATTGTCGTGTGCGAGGCCTTCCTCCGCATCCATCCCCACTTCGGCTTATGGCTCAAGGTTTTCAATGTGAAGCCGAAGGTGGTGGATGGTCAGCAAGCGGAGTGTGGAGGCGCCGTGGTGAGCAAGATGCCCAACGTCACTTGGCCCACATGCACTTTCGTGGAGACAGTCAAGGAGTGGCAGAAGCAGTGGTTCTACATCACAGAGCCGCGCGGCGCCACCTGGGCGGCGGCTCCCGAGTTCAAGGCCAGAGCCCCAATGCGGCTCACCTCCTGGAAGGAGAAAAGGCCTCTAACTGGTCGGCGTCGAGCTGATAACCGCTAACAGCGAATTCAGAGTATGGTGGATAAAAACATCAAGCTCGTCGGCGTGATCCGGTGATGCCGGTTATTTGGATTCTCCCTGCTAAAGCGAAGCTTCCCTTTATAGAATTCGATCCGAAGAAGCACCAGACCACAGGAGGGCTCTTCGGAACTACTCATGAAGATGCCTGGAAGTTTCTCTTCAAGGGCAATGAGAAACCGCCGGTCCTAGATTCAGACCGCGAGCATGATCACACCCATCCCACCAATGAGGTAAGTTCCTCCTTTCTTAAGGCGTACCTTCTACTTGTTTATTCAAGGAGGATGCCTAACCTTTGCTGTATTTTTTCAGGTGTGGACGGAGAGAGCGGAGCGGATCCATAGTACGGCTCCGCTGCCCGAAGAGCCAATCATCCCGCTGCTGGCGAAGATGCTGGTTCCGGCGCCGTACATGCCGCCGGAAAAGAAGGCCAAGAAGAAGGCCAAGGGGGCCAAGGGTGGCCCCCGTCGCAAGGGTGCTTCGGACGTGACATCTGAAGATGAAGTGACCCTTTCCTCCGCCGCCGAGGACGACGATGACGAGGAGGAGGAGGAGAACAACCCTCCCCCTGATGAGGGAAAGAAGAAGAGGGCGGCCTCCACGAATCTGGAGGCGGAGACGTCCAAGAAAGGGAAGGGTTCCCTCGCGGATAACTCCGCATGGGACGTCGACAGCAGTCCGGAGCGACGCCCCCGCACTAAGCCTCGGGCTGCATCGCAAGTGCTAAGACTCATACCTGCCCATAAATCTAGCCTCTCCTCTTCGTTGTACTGACATGATTAGTTATATTATTGCAGTCGGGCCCACGACAGCTCCCAGCGATCCTCATCAGGAGGTTCATTGGATTCCAAGGCGATGGCCAGCGAGTCGCCGCCGACCGCTCACTCTCCCAAGACCAAGGGCGACGCCGAGGTGCTGTCCCAAAGGACTTTCCCAGGCCGGGGAGAGGTTCGGGAGGCGCCTTGAGCCGAAACCCCGTCGCCCGGCCACTGTGGGAGCCAATCCCCATGGAGACTGGTGATGAGGGCCGTATTCAGTTCGGCCCTCAGCCGGACTTGATTCTGGAGACCGATACGGCTCCGGAATCCGGCGCGCAACCTCCTTTGAAAGAAGGGGGTATGCCTATTCCGCCGGTGACCCTCTTGATAACCCACAAGTATAGGGGATCGCAACAGTTTTCGATAAGTAAGAGTGTCGAACCCAACGAGGAGCTAAAGGTAGAACAAATATTCCCTAAAGTTCTATCGACCACCGATACAACTCTACGCACGCTTGACGTTCGCTTTACCTAGAACAAGTATAAAACTAGAAGTACTTTGTAGGTGTTTTTGGATAGGCTTGCGAGAAAGTAAAGAGCACGAAAATAAAACTAGGGGCTGTTATAAGTAAAGACACAACTAAAGTAAATAGAGCGAGTGTGGAAAAGTGATGGTAGGTGTGGCGAAATTGTCCCTAAACAGCTGACTACGTTACTAGACCGGTAATCACTATTGCAATTCTATTTGAGGGAGAGGCATAAGCTAACATACTTTCTCTACTTGGATCATATGCACTTATGATTGGAACTCTAGCAAGCATCCGCAACTACTAAAGATTCATTAAGGTAAAAGCCAACTGTCGGTGTCAAAACCGGCGGATCTCGGGTAGGGGGTCCCGAACTGTGCGTCGGATGGTAACAGGAGACAAGGGACACGATGTTTTTACCCAGGTTCGGGCCCTCTCGATGGAGATAAAACCCTAGTCCTGCTTGATTAATATTGATGATATGGGTAGTACAAGAGTAGATCTACCACGAGATCAAGGAGGCTAAACCCTAGTAGCTAGCCTATGGTATGATTGTTGTTCGTCCTACGGACTAAAACCCTCTGGTTTATATAGACACCGGATAGGGTTATGGTTACTCTGAGTCGGTTACAATATTAGGAGATCTACATATCCGTATCGCCAAGCTTGCCTTCCACGCCAAGGAAAGTCCCATCCAGGACACGGGCCAAGTCTTCAATCTTGTATCTTCATAGTCCAGAGTCCGCCAACGGTGATAGTTCGCTATCTGGACACCCCTAGTCCAGGACTCCCTCGGTAGCCCCTGAACCAGGCTTCAATGACGACGAGTCCGGCGCGCATATTGTCTTCGGCATTGCAAGGCGGGTTCCTCCTCCGAATACTTCATAGAAGATTTTGAACACAAGGATAGTGTCCGGCTCTGCAAAATAAATTTGCACATAATACCGTAGAGAGAATAATATTTACACAAAATCAATATGCTGACGTATTCCGCAGCGTGACATCACGCCACGGCCAAGTCTTCATTCAAATCGTTTTTACTGTACCACCTCAGCACGTTTAGCGAGGCGGTTTCCTTGGCCCGTCTTGTCAAAGCAGAGATCGTGTCCCCCTTATTCCGGGATTCTCATCAATAAGGACATGGGTAACCCAACCGCGCCATTAATTTACGGCACTTGGGAGATAAGCGAGTTTTACCAGGCTGGTGGGGGACGCATAGCTTCTCCGTCCATATAAGGGGATAAGGATCCACCTTTTCACCTACGCCTTCTTCCTCCTTTGCTTATCCATTTCCAGCACTTTCGAGCTCCAGCACCCAAGTCCGCACATCCCTCCCCAACCTTCTCCGACCATGTCCGGAGCGGGAGGCAAGTGGATGGCCTCCTCCGTCACGGAGGGGCACATCGAAAAGCTGCGGGAGGCCGGATACTTGTCCGGCGACATCGCGTGTCGGCTCCCCAACAAGGGGCAGCTCATCCCCACCCCCAGGCCCCATGAGAGGGTGGTGTTCCTCACCCACTTCCTCCGCGGACTAGGTTTTCCACTTCACCCATTTGTCCGGGGGCTCATGTTCTACTACGGCCTGGATTTCCATGATCTGGCCCCAAACTTCATCCTCAATATCTCGACATTTATCGTCGTGTGCGAGGCTTTCCTCTGCATCCAGCCCCACTTCGGTTTATGGTTGAAGACCTTTAGCGTCAAGCCGAAGATAGTGGGCAGCCGACAAAGTGAGTCTTGAGGCGCCATGGCGGGCAGGATGCCCAACGTCCTATGGCTCGAGGGCTCCTTCGTGGAGAGAATAAAGGGTGGCAATCGGGTGGTTCTACATCACCGAGCAGCGCGACTCAAATGGTAGCGGCCCCGAATTCAGATCTGGCTTCCCCACGGCTCACATCATGGAAAGAGAGCCGGGCTGGCGTGGGGTGATTCGGAAGAGCTGACCGGACTCCAAACCCTCGTCCGAAACCTGGTGGACAAGAAGCTCAAGCTTGTCAACGTAGTCCGAGTTATGCTCATCTGCGGATTCTCCCATGCCGACAACGGGCCTTCAATTTGTGGGAGTTTGATCCGGCATCACGGACCTTGAGCCGGCTCTTCGACACTACATACGAAGATGCACGGAAGAGTGCTTTGTTCAAAGGCGTCGAAGCTCCCGCATCCGCTACGAAGATCGCGGATTCAGCTCGCGGCGTCAAGCCAGCGAGGTAAGTCATTTACCCTTTATGGGACTCTTTTTCATAGTTTGACTCTATCTGGGATCTAAAACTCCCTAACCTTTTGACAGACTGGCTGAAGACGTCCGGACAGATTAACTGTCCGGCTACTTTGCCGGAAGACCCAATGGACGCCCGCTTGATGGGGCTATGGTTCGGCACCTCACGTGGTCTTTGGAGAAGAAGGCCAAGAAGGAGGCCACGGGAACTAGAAGGAGCTCCGGCGCCGGTGCTGTTAGACTCGAGGCGTAATCCTCTCACGAGCGAGGAGGAGGAAAAAGCCTCTCCCCGGGGAAGAGAAGAAAAAGAAAGGCCGCCCGACCGGGAGGCCGGAGGGTCCAAGAAAGGAAGGACCCTTCCTCCGGACTTCTCCACCAACGCCGACAACGCAGCGAGGACGAGTGGCCACCAAGGGCCAAGCCCTGGCGAGATCGTAAGTGTCCGGATTCCGGAATGACTCATGGCTTTTATTTGTCGCATAGTGTCTTCTAGCATGAATATGACCATGTAGCCCGCCCAAGGACGAGCTTGCTTGCCGTCGGCGGTTCCCACAGATACGTCGGATGTGAATAGCACTTCATTCCGACCTCCTCCTCTCCTCGTGACGTAGACGACACCGCGGTGGAGTCCCAAAAGGGGCCCAACCAGGCGGAGGTGGTCCTGGAGGCGCCGCAAGGCGACCTCCCGGACTCCGGGCGCAAAGGGGGCAAAACCCATTAAGGCTCTACGTCCGGCCCTGTCTTGGGAGTCCATACCGGAACCTCGGTGGTTCCGAAGTCCGCCAGGCCCCTTCATAAGAGGGGCAAGGCTATGACGCCGGTGACCTCCGTCCAACCGGAGGCCTTTGGATAGCTATTTGAGGCGCTTAATGGCGCCTCCATCGACGAAACACCGCACTATCATGAGTGCGGTGATCCAGAAGTTCGATCCGCCAAGAGCGGGCTGGTAAAGCTTATACCAGCCTTCTAACAGGCTTTGAGGTAAGTTTAGAATATGTAAAATATTACCGCATAGACGGTAGCCCTCGATGCTTAGTTCCGTGTTCGGAAAGAAAAGCGGCCGAGGATCTAAAAGATATCTGTAGGAGTCTAACATAAGTATGTCAATATGGGAATGCAGGCTCTTGACTGGCGACCTCTGCCCATGCCCGACTACGAGGTCAATGCATTGAAGCGAGCCTCGGCGGTGCGAGCAGGCTCGGCCTTGCCAAGAAGCAGCTCGAGGACAAGGAAGGTAAGTAATACCTTATTAAAGTAATACCTTATAGAAAGGATTTGGTTGCAAAAGACAGGAATAACGTGGGTATTGTAGGGGCCCACGAGCGAGGTGGCGACCTAAAGGAAGCGGTGTCCAAGGCTGAAAGCAAAGCGGCATGGGCGCACTAAGCGAGAGAAGCAGGAGGCGCGGGTGGCGGAGGTGCGGCAAGAGCTCCAGGCTCTCGTGGAAAAACACGAGAGTTTGGAGGCGTGACTCGAGACTCGAGAGTCCGAGCTCGCCTCGGCTCTTGAGAGTGCCAAAGCCGCTAAGGCGGAAGCCCAAAAAGCCCTCCAGGAAATTGAATCATTAAAGAAGATAGCGGCGGGTAAGGCATTCTTTATGCAAAGCAAGCATGTGAAAGTGAATTTTCAATTACTTACCCGAATCCGGAGCTCTCCAGGAACGTTCGCAGATCTGCCCCGCAGTGTGTCCGATGCTGCCGCTTTCTACCGAGCCGAGGAGGGAAGCGCGACGAAGAAGGTGTTCAGTCTCGATATCTTTGAGGCTGACATCCGGTGCCTGAGCGACTAGAAGCAATGGTCGAGGCTCCACAAGGTCGCCAACAAGCCATGAAGGGCCTCATAGTTCGGTTGTGGCTCACGGAAGCCATGCACAGGAGCTACTTGGGCTAGTCTGGCGGCTGGTGGGCCTTTGTCCATGGATTGAAGTCATCAAGCGCTCCGTCTGCATTGAAGGTGCCGTAGGGCCTTGCCCGATGCTAAGGTGCCTTTGGGGCAAGCTAGATACAGAGAAGCTTGTGAAGGACGGACCACCACCGGGCAAGGAGCATCGCATGCGCTGAAATGTATTATGAGGGCGTCTGAAGGGTGCCCGCCTTATAGCGGGTGAATGCTCCAAAGATGTAATTTTGAATAGACTCGCATTTGTTATCACAATGCGCTGAAAACTTGTTCATATCGCTTAAGCAACGCTTGTGAATTTAAAATATTACCTTCATGCGGTTGTTTATCAAATTTGAGAGATGGCAAGTCGTTGGCTTCAGCCCCCATGCCACAGTCTTTGGGGTGTTCGGGATAAACTTGAGCGCTCTTGTTCCCATTCTTGGGTCCTTCGAGGGAGGCGCTCAACGCAACGAACGAGGCAACCGGACTTATAGTGCTTGAACACTCTCACTTAGCCATAGAATTCTATAATTTTAAATTTCGGCGAAGCCCCTTGTATTCGGAAGACCGAGTTTGGGGCGCTATCCGTGCCTTGGCTGGACAATGCCGACTCCTCGCTCTAAGCGGCATAAGTCTTTAGGGACCCGAAAAAACCTCTCGAACAGCGACCGGCTCTCGCCCTATCATGACGGTCAGTTTTAGCTTTCTCCAGCAGGTGCTCAACCCAGCTCAACTGGGCACAATCGCGTTGGTTCGCCCAGCGCTACCTTAGCCGATATAACGGAACGTAAGGTACCAAAACATGGGAGCCGGGCAAACCCAACTATTGACCCAAGACATGATTCGGAGCCGATGCATATAATGCTATAAGTTTGGGGTGCCGCACTCGTGAAAGTTTTCGGACTTATCACGCCATATTTTGGGGTACTTAAGCCCCTGGTGTATTGGCCATACCAAAGTGTACGGGTGCAACATGTCATAGATGAACATTCATGGAAAAAAAGGAATGCAATAATAAGCAGAAGCTATGTATTGTTTATTCAAAAGATCTTGCAATGAAAGCGAGCGATACAAATAGTGCGATAAGCAAGGGATGGGACTATTTAACATGTCCCCTCCAAGGGTAAGCTGCGGGATGGTATGTAAAACAGGTATAATGCTCGTAGTAGAGACCACACGGACATTCGACGTAGCTTTACGCTTCCTGGCTGTTGCATCGTGAGTTCGGCAATTCTAGTGCGGACGGGGCTTCGGAAAGCGGAGTCCTGAAAGTAAGAGAAAAGAAGAAAGAAAAGGATGACACAATTGGGAGCCCACAGTGCGGTTGAGCCGCGTGCAGGCGTGAGTGGTCGATGCCCTCCCTTATGCTCATGGTATCTCCAGAGCATAGTTATGTCTGCATAGTACTGGCCATAATTTCGCGAGGGCTGGGGTTGGGGCGCATTACTCTGGCGATGCTTTCGGAGCGTGCCGGCGGTCTTGTTATGGGTTACTCCGGGCGCTTGACGGCGGTGTCCGGACGCGTTTAGTAGCCGGACTTGAGAAGTGCCTGAAGAGGCTGCTTTGTACTTCCGCCGCTAGGGCCGCCGTATGCTCCTCCGTTCGGAGAGAGCGTTCGGTGTTTCCATTGACCGTAATTACTCCTCGAGGGCCTGGCATCTTGAGCTTGAGGTATGCGTAGTGCGGCACCGCATTGAATTTTGCAAATGCGGTTCGTCCGGCGATCGCGTGATAGCCGCTTCTGAACGGGACTATGTCGAAGATTAACTCTTCGGCCGGAAGTTATCCGGGATCGAAGACCACTTTAGTGTAAGCGAGCCTGTACAATTGGTCTCTACACCTGGTATGACACCTTTAAAGGTCGTCTTTGTGGGTTTAATCCTTGAGGGGTCTATGCCCATCTTGCGCACTCTATCCTGGTAAAGCAGGTTCAGGCTTTCGCCGCCGTTCCATCGGGACTCTAGTGAGGTGAAATCCGTCAATGATTGGGTCAAGAACCAATGCGGCGAATCCGCCGTGGTCGGATGCTAGTGGGTGGTCCGTTCGATCAAAAGTGATCGGGCAGGAGGACCACGGGTTGAACTTTAGGCGACTGGCTCCATCGCCAGTATCGTCCCCTTAGTGCACGCTCCGCTCCCTTTTGGGTATGTGGGTTGCGTATATCATGTTCACCGTCCACACTTGTGGGGAAAGCCCTTCTGTCCTCTATTGTTCGTGACGGGGCTCCTCCTCACATCGCTTATGCAGCCCTTGTCATTGAGTTCGGCATTTAACTTGCCTGCCTGTTTGAAGACCCAACAATCCTCGCTGGTGTGGTTATTGGTTTTTGGGGTGCCATGTATTTCGTGACGAGCGATCAGTATTCGGTCCAGATTGGACGGGCCAGACCTGATATTTCTTTTGAACGGCTTTTTCACGCTGACCGGGTTTAGAGCCTCGAATCCGGCATTGACTCTACCGTATCTTCAGCATTATTGCCGTTAATGCGGGCGCTTGTGCTTGTTGCGCGACGCGACCTGCCATTGCTTTGTCCTTCGTATCCGAACTACCGGGTTTTTGGTCGGTTGTTCTGCCGAGCTAGCCAGCTGTCCTCTCCCCGCGAGCCGGGTCATGAGTGATGTGAGGGCTGCCATGGATTTCGGCTTTTCCTGTCCTAGGTGCCGGGCAAGCCACTCGTCGCGGATGTTATGTTTGAAGGCTGCAAGGGCCTGCATCCGGACACGGTCAACGGTTTGATTTTCTTGGTTAAGAACCGTGTCCGTAATTGTCCGCCGATTCATCCGCTGCTGGATTATGTGGCTTAGGTCGCCGGTGATGCGGTGGTGCACATATGTGCCACTGGAAGTTATCAAGGAATGCGGCTTCGTGTCTTCCCAACAACCAATTGATTCTCTGGCAAGTCGTTTGAGCCAATCCGAGCTGGTCCTTTAAGCTTGAGTGGGAGGTATTTGATGGCGTGTAGATCATCACCCATGAGCCATGTGGATGTGAAGGAGATAGTCCTCGATCTAAACCGCAGGATCTGTTGTGCCGTCGTATGATTCAATGTTTACGGGTTTGAAAACCCTCGAGATTTGATGATCCATTACTTCATCTGTGAAGCATAGTGGGTGTCTTGACGCCTCAGATTGGGCTATATCACGGCGCAGCTCAAATGAGCTTTGTCTCTTGTGTTAGGCCGGCCGGAATTGCTTGTATCCAGCGTGGCGGTTGTCATCACGTGTCGTGGGCGCCACGCGATCCGTGAGATCGATCTTATTTGCCTTGCCTTGTCCTCCAATATGTCTCGTAAGTCCCAGCGCATTTCCCGTGGCTTTGTACTTTTCGGCGATGCCGGAGTGCGGCTTTAGTGGAGGGCCTAGAGGCCTCTCTGTCATGCAACCGCGAGGTGGCGGTCGGCCGCATCATCTTGTTGGTGATGTAGGATTGGGTGCTTCCTCCTCTAATTGGGGTAGCAGCTTGCGTTTTGGGTAGCTTTTGGAGGGGCGTTCGAGTTCGTACTCTTCGGTTGCAAGGACTTCAGTCCATCCGGCCCAGCAAAAGTCTTGGTCAGCTCTAAGCTGCTGCTTTTTCTTGAGGCTGTTGCCGTGGCCATAAGCCTGCGCTTGAAACGCCTCTGTTTGGTGGGATCCTCGGGCACAGCCAATTTAAATGCGTCGTCGAGGCTTGCCTCATCTTCGAGGAGGGGCATATAATTATCGTCCTCTACCTCTCCGCCGCCGCTCTATCATGAGGGCTGGCTTCTCCCTCCTCCCGTCTTTGAATTCTGCTGGAGGGGTTGTCTTCGCACCTTTGTCAGGGGTGTTATTATCTCTGTCTTGCGGAATCATCGTTTTCTTGTGGCGGGATTTAGAGCGGCGCCGCTGACGTCAGCGCTTGGGCTGTTTCTTGGAGGGGTCATCCTCCGCTATTTCATCGTTGGTCCCATCTTTTGGGATGTCCACCATGTATATGTCGTCTGACGAGGTGGCCTTGCAAAGGCCCTGGCGCCTGGTTCTTGGTCGCCTCCCGCATCGCCGTCCATACCATCGATGTCTTCGAGTCGAAGTCGAGCATGTCGGTTAAATAAATCGGCGGTGGCTACAAAGTGGGTGGTGGGTGGGCGTTGAATTTCTTCGTCGTCGCATCCCAACCTTCGACCATAGTCCGCCAGGCTCTCCTGCTAAAGAGAGAGACTTTAGTGAATTCAGGATGTCGCCAAAGGGCGAAGTCTTTGAAAGATGTCATGGCGATGAACTCCATAACCGGGCGTAATCGGATTTGATTGGCAGGGGCGCTGGAGGTTCAAGTCCGGAGAGGAGTCCCGCACCTCGAGTCACGGGCTTTGCAAAGGACAGGGATGGTGTTCGCTCAATCGCCGTGAGATCGTAGCCCCAGGCGGTGTCCAACCACTCATCCTCGATCGGCGGGTCGGCCCGAGCTAAGGGTCGGAGCGGACGCTGGTGCGGCCTCCAGGACATTGTTTGGCGGCACAGCTAGATCATGCCCATCGAGACAGTGCGGCGCGCTTGGCTGTGGCTCGAATCTGTCGAAGATCAAGTCCCCGCGGATGTCAGCCGTGTAGTTCAAACTCCCAAATCTGACCTGATGGCCAGGGGCATAGCTTTCGATCTGCTCTAGATGGCCAAGTGAATTGGCCCGCAGTGCAAAGCCGCCGAATATGAAGATCTGTCCGGGGAGAAAGGTCTCACCCTGGACCGCGTCGTTGTTGATGATCGATGGAGCCATCGGGCCTAAAGGTGACGACACAGAGGAACTCTCAATGAAAGCACCAATGTCGGTGTCAAAACTGGCGGATCTCGGGTAGGGGGTCCGGAATCAGCGTCTAGGCGGATGGTAACAGGAGACAAGGGACACGATGTTTTACCCAGGTTGGGCCCTCTCGATGGAGGTAAAACCCTACTCCTGCTTGATTAATATCGATGATATGGGTAATACAAGAGTAGATCTACCACGAGATCAAGGAGGCTAAACCCTAGAAGCTAGCCTATGGTATGATTGTTGTTCGTCCTACGGACTAAAACCCTCCAGTTTATATAGACACCGGATAGGGTTAGGGTTACAGTAGTCGGTTACAATGGTAGGAGATCTACATATCCGTATCGCCAAGATTGCCTTCCACGCCAAGGAAAATACCATCCCGACACGAGACGAAGTCTTCAATCTTGTATCTTCATAGTCCAGGAGTCCGGCCAACGGTGATAGTTCGGCTATCCGGACACCCCCTAGTCCAGGACTCCCTCATCAACCATAGCATTAAAGCATCAAGTCCCCTTTATCCCATACACAACAATCCCACTTACTCGGGTTTGTGTTTCAGTCACTCACCAACCCACTATAAGCGAATCATGAACGTATTGCAACACCCTACAGCGGGAATCCCTCACGCTTGCGCGACACGGAGGGCATCATAGGATAGTACCAATAATAAAACATGCAACTCAAACCAATGATAGCAATTCATCAATCACGGATAGGATAATATAAGTCTACTCAGACATCATAGGATGGCAACACATCATCGGAAAATAATATGAAGCATAAAGCACCATGTTCAAGTAGAGGGTACAGCGGATTGCGGGAGAGTGGACCGCTGAATATAGAAGGGGGAAGGTGATGGAGATGTTGGTGAAGATGAAGGTAGTGTTGGTGAAGATCGCGGTGATGATGATGGCCCTCGGCAGCGCTCCGGCGCCACCGGAAGCAAGGGGGAGAGAGCCCCCCTTCTTCTTCTTCTTCTTCCTTGACCTCCTCCCTAGATGGGAGAAGGGTTTCCCCTCTGGTCCTTGGTTCCCATGGCGTGGGAGGGGCGAGAGCCCCTCCGAGATTGGATCTATGTCTCTGTTTCTGCGTTCTCTCCTGCTCTGTTTCACCGTTTCGCGTATATATGGAGATCCGTAACTCCGATTGGCCTGAAACCTTCGCCATGATTTTTTTTCCGAATATTAGCTTTCTTCCGGCAAAAGAAGAGCATCAACCGCCTTACGATGGGCTCACGAGGGTCAGGAGCGCGCCTGGGGGGGTAGGGCACGCCCCCCTACCTCGTGACCACCTCGGACACCGTCTCGCCTGGATTTTTCTTCTGGAATTTTCCATATTTTCCAAAAATAAGCTCCGTCTGTTTTTATCCCGTTTGGACTCCGTTTGATATGGATATTCTGCGAAACAAAAACATGCAATGAGATAGGAACTGCACTGAGCCTTTGGATCAATATGCTAGTCCCAAAAATAATATAAAAAGTTGCCAAAAAGTATATGAAAGTGAATAATATTGGCATGGAACAATCAAAAATTATAGATATGACGGAGACGTACCAGCATCCCCAAGATTAATTCCTGCTCGTCCTCGAGTAGGTAAATGATAAAAAAGAATAATTTTTGATGTGGAATGCTACCTAGCATAATCTTGATCATATGTCTAATCATGGCATGAATATCAAGACACGAGTGATTCAAAGCAATAGTCTATCCTTTGACATAAAAACAATAATACTTCAAGCATACTAACCAAGCAATTATGTCTTATTGAAATAACATAGCCAAAGAAAGCTCATCCCTACAAAATCATATAGTCCTGCTATGCTCCATCTTCACCACACAAAGCATTCACATCATGCACAACCCGATGACAAGCCAAGCAATTGTTTCATACTTTTGACGTTTCTCAAACCTTTTTCAACTTTCACGCAATACATGAGCGTGAGCCATGGACATAGCACTATAGGTGGAATAGAATATAATGATGGGGGTTATGTGGAGAAGACAAAAAGGAGAAAGTCTCACATCAACTAGGCGTATCAACGGGCTATGGAGATGCCCATCAATAGATATCAATGTGAGGAGTAGGGATTGCCATGCAACGGATGCACTAAGAGCTATAAGTCTATGAAAGCTCAAACTAAAACTAAGTGGGTGTGCATCCAACTTGCTTGCTCATGAAGACCTAGGGCATTTGAGGAAGCCCATCGTTGGAATATACAAGCCAAGTTCTATAATGAAAATTCCCACTAGTATATGAAAGTGTCAACATAGAAGACAATCTATATGAAGAACATGGTGCTACTTTGAAGCACAAGATATGAGAATCACTACATGAAGAACATGGTGGTACTTTGAAGCACAAGTGTGGTAAAAGGATAGTAACATTGCCCCCTTTATTTTCTTTTTTTTTGTGGGCTTCTTTGGCCCCATTTTTTATTTAGGCTTCTTTGGCCTCTCTTTTTTTTGAATGGGGCAATGCTCTAATAATGATGATCATCACACTTTTATTTACTAACAACTCGATATTACAACTCGATACTAGAACAAAGATATCACTCTATATGAATGCCGCCGGTGGTGTACCGGGATGTGCAATGATCTAGTGTAGCAATGACATCAAAAAACGGACAAACCATGAAAACATCATGCTAGCTATCTTACGATCATGCAAAGCAATATGATAATGAATGTTCAAGTCATGAATATGATGATGATGGAAGTTGCATGGCAATATATCTCGGAATGGCTATGGAAATGCCAAAATAGGTAGGTATGGTGGCTGTTTTGAGGAAGATATAATGAGGCTTATGTGTGATAGAGCGTATCATATCACGGGGTTTGGATGCACCGGCGAAGTTTGCACCAACTCTTGAGGTGAGAAAGGGCAATGCAGTACCGAAGAGGCTAGCAATGATGGAAGGGTGAGAGTGCATATAATCCATGGACTCAACATTAGTCATAAAGAACTCACATACTTATTGCAAAAATCTATTAGTCATCAAAACAAAGTACTACGCGCGCATGCTCCTAGGGGATAGATTGGTAGGAAAAGACCATCGTCTCGTCCCGACCGCCACTCATAAGGAAGGCAATCAATAAACACCTCATGCTCCGACTTCGTTACATCACGGTTCACCATACGTGCATACTACGGGGCTTGCAAACCTCAACACAAGTATTTCTCAATTTCACAATTACTCAACTAGCATGACTCTAATATCATCATCTTTATATCGCAAAACTATTGCAAGGAATCAAACATATCATATTCAGCGATCTACAAGTTTATGTAGGATTTTATGACTAACCATGTGAATGACCAGTTCTGTCATCTCTCTAAATAGATATAAGTTAAGCAAGAGAGTTTAATTATTTCTCTGAAAGATATGCCCAAGCTCTAACAAATATAAGTGAAGCAAAAGAGCATTCTACAAATGGCGGTTGTCTATGTAAAGAGAAACAGGCAATCCAAACTTCAAATGATATAAGTGAAGCAGATGAAGCATTCTATAAAGCCATACTCAAAAGGTTTAAGTGAAGTGCAATGAGCATTCTATAAATCAACCAAGGACTATCTCATACCAGCATGGTGCATAAAAGAAAAATGAAAACCTAATTGCAAAAGACGCTCCAAGACTTGCACATAATGCATGAACGAAACGAATCCGAAAACATACCGATACTTGTTGAAGAAAGAGGGGATGCCTCCCAGCATCCCCAAGCTTAGACGCTTGAGTCTCCTTGAATATTTACTTGGGGTGCCTCGGCATCCCCAAGCTTGAGCTCTTGCCTCTCTTCCTTCTTCTCACATCGAAACCTTCTCGATCATCGAACACTTCATCCACACAAAACTTCAATGTAAAACTTCGGTAAGATCCGTTAATATAATAAAGCAAATCACCACTCTAAGTACTGTTGCAAACCAATTCATATTTTGTTTTTGCATTGTGTCTACTGTAATATAGCTTTTCCATGGCTTAATCCACTAATATAAATTGATAGATTCATGAAAACAAGCAAACTATGCATCAAAAACAGAATCTGTCAAAAGCAGAACAGTCTGTAGCAATCTGAACATTCACCATACTTCTGATACTTGAAAAATTCTACCAAACTTAGGAAAAATAAACAAGTTGTACAGCAAGATATTTCAAAAAGAATCAGAATCATTTGATGTTCCAGTTAAAAATGTAAAATCGCGCACTACAGCCAAAGTTTCTGTCCTGCACCGTACAAACCAACAAGCATTGTAAACATCCTAAAGGCAAACCTTGGCACATTATTTTATAATACAATGGAATTGTACAAGGGGATAATTATTTTTGTTGAAAAGTTTCTGTAACCAAGATTCACAAAATTGTTGTGAGCATGAAAGTGAATAATATTGGCATGGAACAATCAAAAATTATAGATACGACGGAGACGTATCAGACCCCTGTCCAGCCAGGGGCACCGGATAACCTGCTGAAAGCGCTACGAGGCGCCTCCATTGTGGATGATCACCGTGCTCTTATGGGCACGGTAATTGAAAGGGTTCAGGCCGCCAAAAGCGGACTAACTTGCTCAGACAGACTGGCGATGTGTTTTGAGGTAAGCGACGCAAAAAGAGAAAATCCCAACATAGACAGTAGCCCCTTAGCCACTGTCCGGTGTTCGGAAAGAAAAAGCCGACAGAGGATCAATCCTTTACTGTAGGAAAGTGACTAAATTTGTCTGAAATGAATACGCAGGCGTCGCTATTGGCCGCAGCCTCGCATACTGCCGAGGTCTTCGGACCGAAGCGGACACTGGAGCAGGCCGAGGAGGAGCTCGGCCAGGTGAGGAGGCAGCTCCAAGAAAAACAAGGTATGTGATAACCCGTTACATATTCGAAAAAAGTAAAATGATATGCATTGACAAAATTGTCATGATATGTTTAGAAGCGATGACCGAGGTTGAGGCACTGAAAAAGGCCCTGGCCGAAGCCGAGGGGAAGGCTGTCAAGGAGCAGGCCACCCGTAAGAAGCTCAAGGCCCGGGTCAACGAGGTCCAGCAAGAGCTCCAGGTCGCAGTGAGGAAGTGCGAGACCTTGGAGCGCGATGCGTCTGCTAAAGAGACCGAACTCGCCAAGGCTCGTCAGAGTGTGGAGACGGCCCGGAATGAGCCCAGGGCGCCCTGCAGGAGATCCAGGAGGCCAGGAAGATCGCGGTGGGTAAGGCATTCAGTATGCAAAGCAAATATGTGAAGAGGAAGTATCTTTTAGTAACCCGGATTCAGAGTTCTCGAGGGGCTTTTGCTGATCTGCCACGTAGTGTGTCCAACGCCGCGGAGTTCTTCCGAGCCAAAGAAGGGAGCTCTACGGAGAAGTTGTTCTAGTCGCAATATCTTACGCCAGAACATCCGGTGCCCTTCAGCGATGAGCTAAAACAGATGGTCGAGCTGCACAGGGTGGCCGAACTGGCCATGAAGGATTTAATAATCCGGCTGTGGCTAGCCGAAGCTATTCCCAGCAGTTACTTCGTCCTCGTGAAGCGGCTGGTGGATGCCTGTCCTCGGCTGGACGCCGTCAAGCGGTCCATCTGCATCAAGGGCGCGCGTATGTCCTTTGCCTGCGTCAAGGTCTGGTGGGCGAAGATGGACACCATCAAGATTGTGACCGAGGGGCCACCCGAGGGCAAGGAGCACCGCACACCGGAGCGTTATTTTGGAGATGTCCTGGAGGGGTCTCGTATTGTAGCGACACAGTGTTCGTAAGATATTATCTTTGAATGAACGCATTCAAGTTGTCCCCACCTTGTATGATAAAACAATGTGAGTTTGTGATATAATGTTTATTATGTTAAAATTCTACCTCGTATGCCATGTTGTATGAAATGCGAGGTTGGCTGGCCGTCATTTCGCCCCACATAGGTAGGACGGAGGTGTTCAGATGGAATCTAAACACTCTTGATCCTTTTATATGTTCCTTGAAGGAGTTGTTTTGCGCAACGAACCATGCAATCAGACTATGCGGCTTTAACGCCCACACTTAGCCATAGGAGTTTGACAATAAAAATGTTGGCGCAGCCCTGATACGTCTCCAACGTATCTATAATTTTTGATTGTTCCATGCTATAATATATTCTAATTTGGATGTTTAATGTTCTTATTTATACACTTTTATATTATTTTTGGGGCTAAGCTATTAACCGGAGGCCCAGCCCAAATTGTCAGATTTTTGACTATTTCAAGTTGTTTCAAGAAAAGGATATCAAACGGAGTCCAAACGGAATGAAACCTTCGGGAGCGTGATTTTTGGAACAAACGTGATCCAGAGGACTTGGAGTGGAAATCAAGCAACCAACGAGGAGGCTATGAGGCAGGGGGCGCACCTACCCCCCTAGGCGCACCCTCCACCCTCGTGGGCCCCTCGTGGCTCCACCGACCTACTTCTTCCTCCTATATATACCTACGTACCCCCAAACCATCGGAGAGCACCACGAAAACCTAATTCCACTCCCGCAACCTGTTGTACCTGTGAGATCCCATCTTGGGGCCTTTTCAAGGCCCTCATTGGAGGGGCATTGATCACGGAGGGCTTCTACTTCAACACCACAGCCTCTCTGATGATGTGTGAGTAGTTTACCTCAGACCTTCGGGTCCAAAGTTATTAGCTAGATGGCTTCTTCTCTCTCTTTGGATCTCAATACAAAGTTCTCCTCGATTCTCTTGGAGATCTATTAGAAGTTATCTTCTTTTGCGGTGTGTTTGTGGAGATCCGATGAATTGTGGGTTTATGATCAAGATTATCTATGAACAATATTTGAATCTTCTCTGAATTCTATTATGTATGATTGGTTATCTTTGCAAGTGTCTTCGAATTATCAGTTTGGTTTGTCCTACTAGATTGATCTTTCTTGCAATGGGAGAAGTGCTTAGCTTTGGGTTCAATCTTGCGATGCTCGATCCCAGTGACGGCAGGGGAAAACGACACGTATTGTATTGTTGCCATCGAGGATAAAAATATGGGGTTTATATCATATTGCATGAGTTTATCCCTCTACATCATGTCATCTTGCTTAAAGCGTTACTCCGTTCTTATGTACTTAATACTCTAGATGCATGCTGGATAGCGGTCGATGTGTGGAGTAATAGTAGTAGATGCAGGCAGGAGTCGGTCTACTTGTCACAGACGTGATGCCTATATACATGATCATACCTAGGTATTCTCATAACTATGCTCACTTCTATCAATTGCTCGACAGTAATTTGTTCACCACCATAATACTTATGCTATCTTGAGAGAAGCCACTAGTGAAATCTATGGCCCCCGGGTCTATTTTCCATCATATTAATCTTCCATCAACAAGCTATTTCTTTCGCCGTTTATTTTGCCTTCTTTACTTTTAATCTTTATCATAAAAATACCAAAAATATTATCTTATCATCTCTATTAGATCTCACTTTTGCAAGTGCCCGTGAAGGGATTGACAACCCCTTTATCGCGTTGGTTGCAAGGTTCTTATTTGTTTGTGTATGTGCAAGGGACTTGAGCGTGGACTCCTACTGGACTGATACCTTGGTTCTCAAAAACTGAGGGAAATACTTACGCTACTTTGCTGCATCACCCTTTCCTCTTCGTGGAAAACCAACCACGAGTGCTCAAGAGGTAGCAAGAAGGATTTCCGCGCCGTTTGCGGAGTCTACGCACAAGTCAACATACCAAGTACCCATCACAAACTCTTATCCCTCGCATTACATTATTTGCCATTTGCCTCTCGTTTTCCTCTCCCCCACTTCACCGCTGCGTTTTATTCGCCTCTCTTTCCGCCGCTTTTCTTTTCGCCATGTCTCGAATCTGGGAGGTTATCGTTAATGAAGGCAATAATAATAACATGGGAAACTTTGATGCTTTCGATGATCCTCTTGAGGAACCTACTATCTTGCATACTAAAAAGTTTCAAGTCGGTAGTGGTAATATTATTGGGAAAGCAGTTATTCAAGATTACTTTACTTGTGTCGGTGCTTTGCCCATCATGGGTGGCTCTATTCTTCATAGAACTAGTAGCCTTGCGGATGCAATATCTTTACTCGTAGTTGAACTTGAAAGGCAATTTCTTCATATGCATCCTTGCATACAAAGAATTTTCCTAGAATTTTGTAATATTGAGCACTCTTCTGTTAAGCGTGCCGCTACTATCTTTTTGGCTCATGAGTTCAGATTCATAATGAAAGAGGCTAAAGAAATTTTTGCGCATTATAGGGTGGATCCCGGTCGTCCTCCCATAGAAGCTATCCTTTTTAAACAAGAAGACATAATGCGTTTACAATCTTTGGATCATGTTGCTTATAATGAAAATCTTAGAAAAAAGGTTCCAGCCGATGTTCTAATTGATAGAATTTCTGAACTTAATGATGATTTTGCCATTCGGAATAATGGGTTACGTTTTTTCTCTTGAACAAAGGCTTGTGACTTTTTGCCAAAAGAATGCTTGTAATGATGAATTGGTTGTGCAATATAAGGGGCCAAAGGAGGAACCCATACCTCCCGAGATTGATCTTGGGGACTTTTGTCCCATTAAATTTAGCCCTTTTGATTATTTTTGCTTGCCTCAAAGGAAACTTGCTGCTAAACATAGAGAATACGAAAGATGTTTCCATGATTTACCTTACCATTATTATGGCAATACCTAGATCTATCTTCGCTTTTATGCCTAGCTAGGGGCGTTAAACGATTGCGCTTGTTGGGAGGCAACCCAATTTTATTTTAGTTTTTTGCTTTTTGGTTCTGTTTAGGAATAAATAATCCATCTAGATTCTGTTTAGATGTGGTTTTGTGTTTTAATTAGTGTTTGTGCCAAGTTAAACCTATAGGATCTTCTTGGATGATAGTTATTTGATCTTGCTGAAAATTCCAGAAACTTTCTGTTCACGAAAACAATTGTTAAAAATCACCAGAATGTCATAAAATACTGATTCCAATTGCAGTAGATCAATAAACAAATTATCTAGATCGTCCTATTTTGGTAGAATTTTTAGAGTCCAGAAGTTTGCGTTAGTTACAGATTACTACAGACTGTTCTGTTTTTCGCGTGTTGTTTGCTTATTTTATTGAATCTATGGTTAGCAATGATGTTTATGAACCATAGAAAAGTTGGAATACAGTAGGTTTAACACCAATATAAATAAAGAATGAGTTCGTACAACACCTTGAAGTGCTGTTTTGTTTTCTTTCGCTAACGGAGCTCACGAGATTTTCTGTTAAGTTTTGTGTTGTGAAGTTTTCATGTTTTGGGTAAAGATTTGATGGATTATGGAACAAGGATTGGCAAGAGCCTAAGCTTGGGGATGCCAAGGCAACCCAAGGTAAAATTCAAGTATAACCAAAAGCTTAAACTTGGGGATGCCCCGGAAGGCATCCCCTCTTTCATCTTCGTCTATCGGTAACTTTACTTAGGGCTATATTTTTATTCACCACATGATATGTGTTTGGCTTGGAGCGTCTTGTATGATTTGAGTCTTTGCTTTTTAGTTTGTCACAATCATCCTCGCTGTACACACCTTTTGAGAGAGACACACATGATTCGAAATTTGTTAGAATACTCTATGTGCTTCACTTATATCTTTTGAGCTATATAGTTTTTGCTCTAGTGCTTCACTTATATCTTTTAGAGCATGGTGGTGGTTGTATTTTATAACAATTATTGATCTCTCATGCTTCACTTATTATTTTGAGAGTCTTAAACTGCATGGTAATTTGCTTTAATTATGAAACTAATCTTCCATATTGAGTTCATTGAATATCATGAGAAGTTTGATACTTGATAAGTGTTTTGAGATATAAAGGTGGTAATATTAGAGTGTGCTAGTTGAATAATTGTGAAATTGAGAAATACTTGTGTTAAAGTTGGCAAGTCCCGTAGCATGCACGTATGGTAAAAGTTGTGTGACAATTTTGACACATAAGGTGTTCTTTTATTGCTTTCCTTATGAGTGGCGGTCGGGGACGGCGATGGTCTTTTCCTTACCAATCTATCCCTCTAGGGGCATGCGTAGTAGTACTTTGCCTCGAGGGCTAATAAACTTTTGCAATAAGTATATGAGTTCTTTATGACTAATGTGAGTCCATGGATTATACGCACTCTCAACCTCCCACAATTTTCTAGCCTCTACGCTACCGCGCATTGCCCTTTCTCACCTTGAGAGTTGGTGCAAACTTCGCCGGTGCATCCAAACCCCGTGATGTGATACGCTCTATCACACATAAACATCCTTATATCTTCCTCAAAACATCCACCATACCTACCTATCATGGCATTTCCATAGCCATTCCGAGAAATATTGCCATGCAACTTTCCACTGTTCCGTTTATTATGACACGCTTCATCATTGTCATATTGATTTGCATGATCATGTAGTTGACATCGTATTTGTGGCAAAGCCACTGTTCATAATTTTTCATACATGTCACTCTTGATTCATTGCATATCCCAAGACATCGCCGAGAGGCATTCACATAGAGTCATATTTTGTTCTAAGTATTGAGTTGTAATCCTTGAGTTGTAAGTAATAAAAGTGTGATGATCATCATTATTAGAGCATTGTCCCATGTGAGGAAAGGATGATGGAGACTATGATTCCCCCACAAGTCGGGATGAGATTCCGGACTAAATAAAAAAAGAAAAAAAAAGAGGCCAAAGAAAAAAAAGAGAAGGCCCAAGAAAAAAAGAAAAAGAGAAAAAATGAGAAAAAAGAGAGAAGGGACAATGTTACTATCCTTTTTCCACACTTGTGCTTCAAAGTAGCACCGTGATCTTCATGATAGAGAGTCTCCTATGTTGTCACTTTCATATACTAGTGGGAATTTTTCATTATAGAACTTGGCTTGTATATTCCAATGATGGGCTTCCTCAAAATGCCCTAGGTCTTCGTGAGCAAGCAAGTTGGATGCACACCCACTTAGTTTCTTTTATTGAGCTTTCATATATTTATAGCTCTAGTGCATCCATTGCATGGCAATCCCTACTCCTCTCATTGACATCAATTGATGGGCATCTCCATAGCCTATTGATTAGCCGCGTCGATGTGAGACTTTCTACACCTTTGTCTTCTCTCATAACCCCCATCATTATACTTTATTCCACCCATAGTGCTATATCCATGGCTTGCGCTCATGTATTGCGTAAGGGTTGAAAAGACTGAAGCGCGTTAAAAAGTATGAACCAATTGCTCGGCTTGTCATCGAGGTTATGCATGATGAGAACGTTTGTGTGATGAAATTGAAACATGGCCTAACTATATGATTTTGTAGGGATAAGCTTTCTTTGGCTATGTTATTTTGATAAGACATAATTTCTTGGTTAGCATGTTTGAAGTATTATTGTTTTTATGTCAACATTAAACTTTTATCTTCAATGTTTCGGATCTAAATATTCATGCCACAATAAAAAGAATTACATTGAAATTATGCTAAGAAGCATTCCACATCAAAATTCTGTTTTTATCATTTACCTACTCGAGGATGAGCGGGAATTAAGCTTGGGGATGCTTGATACGTCTCCAACGTATCTATAATTTTTGATTGTTCGATGCTATTATATATTCTGTTTTGGATGTTTACTGGGCTTATTTATACACTTTTATATTATTTTTGGGACTAACCTATTAACCGGAGGCGCAGCCCAAATTGCTGAATTTTTGCCTATTTCAGTGTTTCGCAGAAAAAGGATATCAAACGGAGTCCAAATGGTATGAAACCTTCAGGAGCGTGATTTTTGGAACAAACGTGATCCAGAGGACTTGGAGTGGACGTCAAGCAACCAACGAGGAGGCCACGAGGCAGGGGAGCGCGCCTACCCCCTAGGCGCGCCCTCCACCCTCATGGGCCCCTCGTGGCTCCACCGACCTACTTCTTCCTCCTATATATACCTACATACCCCCAAACCATCGGAGAGCACCACAAAAACCTAATTCCACCACCGCAACCTTCTTTACCCGTGAGATCCCATCTTGGGGCCTTTTCGGGCGTCCTGCCGGAGGGGGCATTGAGAAGGCTTCTACATCAACACCATAGCCTCTCCGATGATGAGTGAGTAGTTTACCTCAGACCTTCGGGTCCATAGTTATTAGCTAGATGGCTTCTTCTCTCTCTTTGGATCTCAATACAAAGTTCTCCTCGATTCTCTTGGAGATCTATTCGATGTAATCTTCTTTTATGTGTGTTTGTGGAGATCCGATGAATTGTGGGTTTATGATCAAGATTATCTATGAACAATATCTGAATCTTCTCTGAACTCTTTTATGTATGATTGGTTATCTTTGCAAGTCTCTTCGAATTATCAGTTTGGTTTGGCCTACTAGATTGATCTTTCTTGCAATGGGAGAAGTGCTTAGCTTTGGGTTCAATCTTGCGGTGCTCGATCCCAGTGACAGTAGGGGAAACGACACGTATTGTATTGTTGCCATCGAGGATAAAAAGATGGGGTTTATATCATATTGCATGAGTTTATCCCTCTACATCATGTCATCTTGCTTAAAGCGTTACTCCTTCTTATGAACATAATACTCTAGATGCATGCTGGATAGCGGTCGATGTGTGGAGTAATAGTAGTAGATGCAGGCAGGAGTCGGTCTACTTGTCACGGACGTGATGCCTATATACATGATCATACCTAGATATTCTCATAACTATGCTCAATTCTATCAATTGCTCGACAGTAATTTGTTCACCCACCGTAATACTTATGCTATCTTGAGAGAATCCACTAGTGAATCCTATGGCCCCCGGTTCTATTTTCCATCATATTAATCTTCCGTCAACAAGCTATTTCTTTTCATTGCTTATTTTGCTTTCTTTACTTTTAATCTTTATCCTAAAAATACCAAAAATATTATCTTATCATCTCTATCAGATCTCACTTTTGCAAGTGGCCGCGAAGGGATTGACAACCCCTTTATTGCGTTGGATACAAGGTTCTTATTTGTTTGTGTAGGTGCAAGGGACTTGAGCGTGGCCTCCTACTGGATTGATACCTTGGTTCTCAAAAACTGAGGAAAATACTTACGCTACTTTGCTGCATCACCCTTTCCTCTTCAAGGGAAAACCAACGCAGTGCTCAAGAGGTAGCAAGCCCCTAGTATCCGAACTAGAGTGCTATAAGCGCGTGATCAGGAAGTACCGATCCTTCGCGTAATGCGGAAGAAATCTCCAACGATTTGCAACCTCCGAAGAGCTGACCGGCTCTCGCCGCATCATGACTGTCAGTTTTCGGCTTTCTCTACTGAGGTGCTCCTTTGGATAAACCAAGGCACAATTGCAGTAGTTCTCCCTTTACTACCTTAGCCGATATAGCGGAACGTAAGGTAGCAAGCACAGGAGTCGGGCAACCCAACTATTGACCAAAGACATGATTCAGAGCCAATGCATATAGTGCTAAATTCGGGGTGCCAAACTATAAAAAGTGTTCGGACTTTTGTTGCCATAGTGCTGGATGCTATGAAGTCCCTAGCAGATATGAAACGTACCAAAGTGTACGGGTGCTATCTGATAAGGTTACCCATAGGAGGGAAAGAAAGAAAGAAGAAAAGAAAAAAAAGAAAGGAAAACAGAGAGGGTGAAAATATAAGAAGCTAGGGCCCTAAAACTCGGGCTGCGAACTGTTTCCATTGTAATTTCATTAATACGTCAAGGCGCATTTGATACAAGTAGTGCGATGAGCAACAGGCTATTTAACATGCCAAAACCAAGGGAGAGCTGCATGTGGGTCCTGAAAAACAGGTAGAGTGATCGTTAACGAAACCACCTAGAAAGTCCCTCATATGTCTGTGCTTCTTGCCATCTTGGTGTGTTAATCCTTCAAGAGGACCGATGATCAGGCCATCAGATGGGGCCAGCAGGATTGAGACCTGAAAAAGGGAAAAAGGAAAAGTGAAGGTATGTGTGTATCCGGTGCCGGTTGAGCCGTATTGTGGATCACAAGCTAGCTATGCCTCCGTCGATGCGCATGGAATTTTTAGTGTGTAGTTATGTACGCGCAGCACGAATGCCACCGCTTGATCGGGACTGAGACGGAGGCCGGATTGCTAGTCGAGCTCCTGACGAGCCGAGCTGTCCTGCTACAGGGTAGTTTGGACCCTCTTAACGGTGTCCGTAGGCTCGGCAGCCGGATTAAGGTTCTGCTTGAGAAGGCCGCTCTGTACTTCTACTACTAAGGCCGCTGTGTGCTCTTCTGTACGAAGGGAGCGTTCTGTATTTCCATTGACCGTTATGATGCCGCGTGGACCGAGCATCTTGAGCTTGAGATAAGCATAGTGTGGTACTGCATTGAATCGAGCGAATGCGGTTCTCCGAGCAGTGCGTGATAGCAGCTGCGAAAGGGGACGATGTTGAAGATTAACTCCTCGCTTCGGAAATTGTCAGGAGATCCGAAGATAACCTCGAGCGTGATTGAGCCCGTGCAACGGGCCTCTACACCTGGTATGACTCCTTTGAAGGTAGTTTTTGTGGGCTTGATCCGTGATGGATTAATGTCCATTTTTCGCACTGTATCCTGATAGAGCAGATTGAGGCTGCTACCTCCGTCCATGAGGACGCGCGTCAGGTGAAATCCATCAATGATTGGGTCGAGGACTAGTGTGGCTGAACCGCCATGACGGATACTAGTCGGATGATCCCGACGGTCAAAGGTGATCGGGAATGACGACCATGGGTTGAATTTTGAGGCGACTGGCACTATCGCGTAGACGTCCCTTAGTGCGCACTTGCGTTCCCTTTTGGGGATGTGTGTGGCATATATCATGTTCACTATTTTGACTTGAGGGGACACTTCTTCTGTCCCCCTTTGTTCGGTTGCCGGGGCTCCTCGTCGTCGTCCTCGCTTTGTTATCCCTTTTCCCTGTTCTCGGCGTTTAATTTGCCGGCCTGTTTAAAAACCCAACAATCTTTGTTGGTATCATTAGCTGGTTTGTCTGGGGTGCCATGTATCTGGCACGGGCGATCGAGTATGCGGTCCAGGCTGGATGGTCCCTGATTGTTTCTTTTGTATAGTTTCTTCCACTGGCTGGACTTGGGGCCGCTGAATCCGGTGCTGACTGTGGTTGCATCGGTATTGTCACCATTGTTTCGGCGTTTGTGTCTGTTACGTCGGAGCTTGCCGATGCTATTTTTGACCTCGGAGGGGCCTCCCTCGCTGGCTGTGTTTTTACTACGAGCCAACCAACTATCCTCACCCGCGCAAAAGCAGGTCATGAGTGTCGTAAGGGCTGCCATAGATTTTGGCTTTTCTTGGCCGAGGTGGCGGGCGAGCCATTCGTCGCAGATGCTATGTTTAAAGGCTGCTAGGGCTTCGGCATCCGGACAGTCGACGATCTGGTTCTTTTTGGTTAGGAACCTAGTCCAGAATTTCCTGGCTGACTCTCCAGGTTGTTGAACTATGTGGCTTAAGTCATCGGCATCCGTGGCCGGACATATGTACCTTGAAGTTGTCGAGGAAGGCCTCTTCCAAGTCCTCCCAGCTGCCGATAGAATTTTCAGGCAGGCTGTTTAACTAGTGCCTAGCTGGTCCTTTAAGCTTTAGTGGGCGGTATTTGATAGCGTGGAGGTCGTCTCCGCGGGCCATGTGGATGTGGAGGATAAAGTCCTCAATCCATACCGCGGGATCAGTTGTCCCATCGTATGATTCAATATTCACGGGTTTGAACCCTTCGAGGAATTCATGATCCATTACTTCATCAGTGAAGCAAAGAGGGTGTGCGGCGCCTCTATACCTGGCCGCCTCGCGACGTAGCTCCGATGGAGTCTGTCTGTGGTTGTCGGCTCGGGCGTGACTAGGTTTGTCACGTCCGAACAGGTAGCCCTCATCACGTGTCGAGGAACGTCCTCGCGATCCGTACATCGATCGGTTGTATGCTGCTCTACTATCTAGGGTCTGCTGGAGGTCATATGTATGACCGTGAACTATTTTGTCTCTATTTTTACGTGGCGGTGGGGCCGGCTGCTGTTCGGCCTGAGTTGCCACTCTATCTCGACGATGTAGTGGTCGGTCCGCCGCACTGTTTCGACCGTGTAGTGGTCGATTGGCCGCATTACGCGAGGGAGGCATGGGCGCCTTGTCATCGAACTGAGGTAGCAACCTTCGCTTCGGGTAACTCATGGCTGTGCGTCTGAGGTCGTATTCTTCGGCTGCCAGAACGTCAGTCCACCTGTTGACGAGCAGATCTTCGTCAGCTTGAAGCTGCTGCTTCTTTTTCAGGCTCCTTGCGGTGGCTATTAGCTGGCGCTTGAAGCGCTCCTGCTCGAGAGGTTCCTCAGGCACGATGAAATCTTCGTTGCCGAGGCTTTCCTCATCCTCAGAGAGCGGACGATAACTACCGTCCTCCGAGTCGTTGGGCCTGGCCTATTCGTCGGGGCTAGCTTGCCCGTTTTCTTGCTCCTCCTGTTCGGATGTTACCTCAGCAAGGTCTTCATTGTTTTCGGCATCGTCCGGAGTATTATTTTCTCCGGTGCCAGCATTGCTGTCTTTTGAACGACGTGACTTAGAGCGGCGCCGAGGACGCCGGCGTTTTTGCTGTGTCTCAGGAGGTTTATTCTCGACTGGATTTTCTTTGTCATCGTCGTTGGTTGTTTTGGGTGTATCCACCATGTACACATCGTACGAAGAGGTGGCCGTCTAGCCTCCAATAAATGGCGGATTTTGGTTTTGCTAATCATCAGCATCGTCGCCCATACCGTCGATGTCTTCGGTGCCGTAATCAAGCGTGTCGGTTAAATCCTCGGCTGTGGCTATGAAGTGGGTGGCGGGTGGGGAAAAAAATTCTCCATCGTCAATCCCTAGTTCGAACCGGACATAGTTGGCTATGGGTCCCCTGCCAAGGATAGGTTCTTTAATGAGTTTAGCACATCGCCCAAGGGCGAGTGCTGGAAGATGTCTGCAGCGCTGAATTCGAAGATCGACAAGCGATCAAGTTCGGCGTCCGCGGACTCACATGATTCGGAACTTATAACCAGAGACGAGTCCGGAGTTCTAGTGACATAGATATCATGTGAGGTTGATTCTATGTGCGGCTCCAACACCGGGGAATCTGCGGCCTCCGTGGTGGGGTTGAGCCTCCCGTTCTTGGATGGCGCAGTATGCTCTGGATCTAAGGCCGAAAGGCGATTACATGAGCTATCTCCCGGACGCCTCCGATGCGATGTGATTTAGGTCATGTTCATCAAGGTGACCAGGAGCGGTCCCCGCGGTCTCGAATCCGGCGAAGATCAAATCTGACCTGATGGCCAGGGGTGTAGCTATCGATCTGCTCCAGGTGGCCAAATGAGTTGGCCCGCAGTGCGAAGCCGCCGAACACAAAGATTTATCCGAGGAGAAAAGTTTCTCCTTGGACAGCGTCGTTCTTGACGATTGAAGGAGCCATCGAACCTTTTGAGGACGGCACAGTGGAACTCTCAATGAAAGCACCAATGTCGGTGCCAAAACCGGCGGATCTCGGGTAGGGGGCCCCGAACTGTGCGTCTAAGGTCGATGGTAACAGGAGACATGGGACACAATGTTTACCCAGATTCGGGCCCTCTCTATGGAGGTACTACCCTACTTCCTGCTTGATTGATCTTGATGAATATGAGTATTACAAGAGTTGACCTACCACGAGATCGTAATGGCTAAACCCTAAAAGCCTAGCCTGTATGACTATGGTAATGAATCCCTCTCCTCCGGACAAAGTCCTCCAGTTTATATAGACACCAGGAGGAGCTAGGGTTACACAGAGTCGGTTACGAAGAAGGGAATCTACATGTTTGATCGCCAAGCTTGCCTTCCACGCCAAGAAGAGTCCCATCCGGACACAGGTAAAGTCCTCGGTTTTTGTGTCTTCACAGCCCATCAGTTCGACCCATGGCTAACAGGCCAGGCGCGCGAGGAGACCTTAGTCCAAGACTCCCTCACCAGCCCCTATAGCTTCTAGGGAGAAGACACCATCGAAATACATGATCCATTCTTGGGGTGGTTTCTTGCCAGGGATAACTGTCTCGAGTACCTCTTCATCAGGGGTTGGCGTCCATTCTGCAATAAACTCTGCCAATACCATGCTCTGAATTGTTGATGTGCTCTCGAACTGCAGGCCAAAGCTGGATAACTCCAATGCCCACTCCACTATTCTGCCGGTAGCCTCAGGGTTTCGGAGTATCCTTTGCAAAGGGAAGCGGGTGACAACCGTGATCTCGTGGGCTTGGAAGTAGTGGCGCAGTTTCCTTGAGGCCCTGACTAGGCCAAAAAATCAATTTTTGCACGACTGAATACCTGGATCTAGCCCCGTGTAACAGGGAGCTGACGAAGTATACTAGGCGCTGCACCATTTTTTCCTTGCCACGTCCTTGGGGTTGCCTCAACTGTCGTGCTCTTCTTTGTCCTAATCCACACCTGGCCTTGCCGGGCTGTGCTCACACTCGGTCTCTTCCATGTCCCGCTGCGCCACTAGGGCAACACTAACCACTTGATTAGTTGCCGTCAAGTATAGCAGCAATAGCTCTTGTGGTTTGGGAGCAACCAAAGTGGGCATAGAGGACGAGTAGGTCTTCAAATCTTGCAGTGTTGTGTCTGCTTCCGGAGTCCACTTCATGGGCCCTGACTTCTTCAAAATTTTGAAGAATGGCAAGGCGCGCCCGGCAGATTTGGAAATGAACCTGCTAAGCGCGCAACACACCCTGTCAAATGCCTCACATCCTTAACTGTCTTGGGTTCCTGAATCTGCTCGATAGCCTTGATCTTATCGAGGTTGGCCTCTATCTCGCAATGGGACATGAAGAAACCAAGTAGCTTGCCGGAGGGAACGCCAAACACACACTTCTCCGGGTTTAGCTTCAAGTTGACCTTGCGCAGATTAGCAAATGTCTCTTCCAAGTCCTGGATGAGGGTTGATCTGTCCTTGGTCTTGACCACAATATCATCAATATAAGCTTCAATGATGCTGTGCAACTGTGATTCAAAACTAATATGGACTGCTCTTGCAAAAGTGGACCCCACACTCCTCAACCCGAAAGGCATGCACACGAAGCAGTATGTGCCACATGGAGTGATGAATGAGGTCTTATCTTCATCTTCCTTGGACATAAAGATTTGATGATATCCAGAGTATGCATCCAGGAAGGAGACCAAATCACACCCGAAAGTGGAATCCACAATCTGGTCGATGCGCGGCAAGTGGGATGGGTCCTTTGGGCAGGCCTTGTTAAGCTCCGTGAAATCTGGTCGATGCGCGGCAAGTGGGATGGGTCCTTTGGGCAGGCCTTGTTAAGCTCCGTGAAACCTATGCAAAGCCTCCATTTCACATTAACCTTGCATATGACTAGTGGGTTTGCGAACCACGTTGGATGTATTACTCCTCTAGAAAAACCAGCTGCCTCAAGTTTCTTCATCTCCTCGGTAATTAACTGCTGCCGATCCAAGGCTTGCTTTTGGACATAGTGCTTGGCGGGTCAGGCATGTGGGCAGACTGCAAGGTGGTGCTCGATTACCTCCCTGGGAACACCGGGGATGTCAGATGGTTGCCAGGCAAATACATCAGCATTCGCCCGCAGGAAGGCAACGAGTGTGCTTTCCTATTTGTCATCAAGGGTGGCACTGATAGTAAAAGTACCATCAGCGCCAGCCAGCCCTGGCAAGATCTTTCTCACACGGGGTGCAACAGCCTTGGATTTCTTGCTATTGGAACTCTCCGGCAAGTCATCCACGGACATAGCACACTCCGAAGAGGTACGCTTCATGGATTCCTTACCGGCGTCCCTGCTGGCCTTCTTCTTTTCTTTGTTTTCCTTGGCGGAAACTACGGCTTCAACAGCCTCTGCCACGACTGTGTCCTTGTACATCTTATCCATGCAAATAATTGCGTCCTTCTCGTATGACGGAACGGAAATGACGCCCACCGGCCCTGGCATCTTCGAGGTGTTCTAGGCAAAGTGGGATGCCCCCATGAATTTGGCCAGAGCTGGATGTCCAAGGATTCCGTTGTACGACAGGGGGAGATCAACCACATCAAACACAACCTTCTCAGTCTGGTAGTTAAACTCTCCCCCAAATGTCACTGGCAACATGATCTTTCCCTTACGGCAACTCCTGCCGGGGTTGATTCCTTGAAACGTGCCTATGACCTTGAGCTCTTCCTCTGCTATCTCAAGTCTCGATGACCTTTGGGAAATCAGATTCAACCCGCCGCCACAACAAACATCTTCGTGACTTTGAGGTTGCGGATTGTTGGTGAGACCAACAACGGCAAACATCCTACCGCGGTGGTGCGATCAGGATGGTCCTCTTCGTCAAAGATGATGGGCATGCATGACCATTTAAGCGGCTTCCGAGAGTCTGCCGTTGGCTCCACGACATTGACCTCACGCGTCCATTGTTTAAGTTGGCGGTGAGGGGAATGAAGAGATGCACCCCCGTCAATGCACAGGGCGTCAGTGGCCCTCTGGAATTCCAGCTCACTGGTTTCCTCTTCATCCCCTCCATCACTTTCATCATTGCAATCTTCCTTCTCTCGACCACTGGCGGGTTTTCCTTGATTCTGAGGAGCCTTGTCGGGGCGACTTGCTTCGCCGCCTTGACCCTTCCCGCCAATGTCATTCTGACCTTTCTCCTTATCCCTCTTGTCATACTCAGCCTTCTGCTTCTTGACGAGCTATTAAACTTGATGGCACTACTGGAGATCGTGGCCCTTAGTCTGATGAATCTTGTAGTATGGACCATTACCTTTCCCAGCCTTCTCGGTAGCCGCAGCCTCCCTGCAATCAGTGCACACAACAACTTCCGTGCTGGGAGCTTCGGCCTTGGCCTTTTTGTCGGTACTAGGCGTGCCGGATCCCTCAACAGTCATTACTGCCTTATCCTTGCGCCTCTTGTTGTGCTTCTTGTTCTTCTTCTTCTTCTGACTGGTGGCCTTGTCATCATCCTCTGAGTCGATGTCGACGCCATCTTCTTCTCCAGGGAGTTTCCTTCCCTCCTCCACCAAAGCACATTTGTCCACCAAAGTGGAAAGCTCCTTCACAGTCTTGGGCAAACCGTACGTTCATCTTGGAACGTATTCGAAGGTTGCGCACATTGGACTGGAACGCAGCTATCACAGCTGCCGGCTGGATATCTGGAAAATTTCTGTGGACTCGGCTGAACCTCTGCATGTACTTCCTCAGAGTTTCTCCTTCCTTCTGCGGGAGAAGCCGCAAATCGCTGGGCCACCTGCAAAGGTGCCAACGAACTCATGTCACAGGTCAGATGATGTAGGGTGGAACCCTATGGGGAGATCTTTCACGAATTGGAGGGGGAATCCCCAAGAACAAGATGAACACAAGAGGGAAAACAAGAGGAACACTCAAGAACAAGTCCAATCACACATCCACTAGACCAACAAACACACAAGGTCCACAAGGTACATGAACAATCAAAGGGAAACAAGATACATGGTAGAGTTCATCCCAAATCCTATGAAGGAGATGAGGGCTTGATGTATCCACAGGGATCTTCTCCAATGGAGGCCTTGAACTCCAATGGAGTGTCTCTCTCTCAAGAGAAATCCCACAAGGGGAGATACATGAGCTAAGCTCTAGTGTTTTGTTCTATTCTTAGCTAAGTCTAAATGGAGGAGACGAAGGAGTACATATAGTCCTAGGCAAAGAGGGGGATAAGTGGGGGCAAAATGGTAAAACAAGGGCAAAGCCCGCAAAGATCACATTGTGAGGGCCCCGTGCACGGGGTAAGTGGGGCCCGTGCGCAAAGGGTATCCAGAGACCTGACGCAAGGGCCCGTGCGCACGGGGTCCGTGAGGCCCGTGGACACGGGGGTCCCGTGGGCACGGTACACGCCCGTGCGCACGGGGTCTTCAGGACCGCCAGCCTGGGAGGCCCGTGGGCACGGGGTCGCCTGGGAGCTGCTGCCTTCTTCTTGGCGCTTCCTTCTCCGCTTCCAGGCTTCCGTCTTGGATGGTGTAGTTGTTCTCTTGCGCTTGGACTCCTCCGTGATGAATGTGTAGCTCCGCTCACACCTAAGTATGCACACGAGAGAGGGGTCAAGTAGTATACCATCCTCGAAGGGTACAAGTGAACACGTGTAAAGGAGATGATTCACCTTTGTATGCATGAAGTAGATGTGGCACGTGTCACTTGCCAAATGGACTCTTGACATGGTGATGTCCATAGGATGCTCCGCATCATCCCCTCCCCCTTGGGAAAGATCCGACCTCGGATCGAAATCCAAATCACCATGGGAAAGAGATGATGGCGTCGTGTTGAAGTGGACGATCACCAAGCATTCGTCATCTTGTAGTTCCAAATGGGCACTCTCCAATGTCGCACCGCCTTGTAATTCCTTCAAAAGGAGCAAAGATAACAAGCACTTGGAAAAACAAATGTGGTTGTCGTAAGAGCAAAACCAAGCATTCAAGAGGTGATTCACCCAACAAGTGTTGTCATCAAGCATAGCATATGATTTGACAAAGAAGTGTGTCATGGCATTTGAGCATATAAATTGAGCACAATCAAGTACATCATAGGAACAAGCATGCAAATGGGAGGTCAAGATGCAAATATGTGTGAGAAGTGAACAAGCATCTACCTCAAGGTCATAGCAAAAATGCACAAAGTGCTCAACAAATGGTCTATGGTATGCATAGGAATCATTCACAACACCAAATATAGAGAAATGTCTAAACAAATGGGGCAAGTGCAAGACAATCTAAGCATAATGTGCATAAGGTGTAGTGAAGATATCGTGGCACTCAACACAAAATAAAGAGCAATTGTTCAACATGTGTGAGGCAAGCAAGTCAATCATGCGACAAATATGTAGGTGGTTGTCATCAACCGCATGAAATAAGTGAGTATGAATCATTTGTGATGCAACAAAGCAAGCAATCATAGGAATCAAGTCGTGCAAGCTAGTAGTGTGAAGATGCAACATACTAGAGGAAATCATGGCAATCATGTCATGTGAGCAAATAAGAGGCATAGACAATGCATATGACATGTCGCAAGCACGAACACATAGCAAGATCATAGTATCATCATAGGTATGGGTCACAAATGGAACATGGCAATAAGCAATGTCGCCACCAAGCTTGCAAATACACATATAAGTAGTAGAAACAATCATCATGTGTAATGCAATGCATGGGTCACAAATGCATGGCAAAGGCATAGGAATGATAATATCATGCAAAGTGAACATGGCAAGATGGGCATATAATATGTAATGGAAAATAACCCATAACCATGTGAGAGCCATGTAGAAGAAATGCGCGAAGTTTTGCACGAAGAGAGCGGTGGGAAAGGCAATCCATGGGATCCCAAGTCATCATTGCTCTCTAGAGCTCATTTTGTCAACTCGTGGGATTGCGATGTTGACAAGTATTCATGGGTACCTACACAAAAGAGACACAATCCAAAGAAATTGTCTTGGCGTGGTAAATGTACACATCATCCATCATGATGTGTATGTGCACATGTGAGTTAGCACAAGATAAGCAATGCTCAAAAGAAATTTGAGGCATGGTATATGAACATGTCATCCATCATGAAAGAATAGTTGTTATGTATGACACGATGGGGACACAAGTTGAGCAAGCAAGTAGATGGCACATCAATAACATGTTTGTTCATGGGGAGCATATGGTGCACACAAGTAGTGGGATCATGCAATGGATAGGATGAATCAAAATCTCCTAAAATGTATGAGGAAACTATGGGGGTCTCCTCATGAGCAATATCGGAAATATCATATGGAGAAAATGGACAACATCCAAAACAATGCATATCCGGTTAGGTGGTCATGGCATGGCATATGAGATAGATGATGCAAAGGAGCATATCAATATCATCACAAGAGAAACAAATGCCAATAACCATGGGCTTGTCATCTATGCCATATGTGCAAATTGGGTTGATTTTAATGGCATATGCATAGTCACTGTGAAGAGATTGCAAATAAGACATATGGTTGATCTCATGCATAGCATATGACAAGTCAAGCGGATTAGCAAACATGATGTGACCTAAAGAATTGTCACAAGAAATCCCACGTAACATGGCATCACAACTAATAGACTCCACATGAGAATCATCATATTCATCATAAATGGGCAAATCATCACATGGGGAAATCATACTAGCATGAATCATGGTACTAGGTGGATCAACATCATGCAAGCAATCAATCTCAAGAATGTCCACTAGTGGGACCAGAGCATCACCGTCACCTTTGTTACCTCTGTCATTCCACTCAAGTGGTGTAGGTGAGATTGGAAAACCAAATGGTTGTCATCTTCATCTTGATGGAACCATGTGGGGGTGCATCATATTCCACCATGGCCATCGCCTTGTCCAAAGGGAGGACGGCGTGAGTAAATCATGAATGCTGGCCATCATCATATATGGGACCCTAGCACCAAAGGAGAAGACACAATAGAGATAGTGGTTAAGTTGTTAGAAAGAGAAATGGCCTCATATGCCTCATCAACTACCTCACTCTCTCTCTGTGTGGTGGTGGCTCACTCACTCCCTCAAGGTAGGTGCACTCAATGTCGCATATGGTGGAGTCACCATCTCACTCAAGTGGTGGGGTTGTGGCTCTCCTCACATGGGATTTGTGGCAACACATCATATATGGGGCTAGTGGTGAAGTCACTCTCACTCTCAATATGGTGGCACAAGTCACTCAAGTCATCATCGTCACCGTGGTCGAAGGGAAAATCCCATGCTCAACCATGTAAATCACCACTGCCGTGGATGAAGGCCAAGATGGCACATCATCACTCTCGCCTCCTAAGATGGAAGCATCATCCTTGCTCGCCACCTTGTCTCTTGCCTCCAAAGCTTGGTTCTTGAAGGTCTCCGTGGTCGAACTCGTCACGCACCATCTTGAAAAAGAGTCGTGGAGTACTCGGCATCATCAATGCCACAAAGAGGGATGGCGGTGAAGTCGAACTTGAAGCTTGTCGTCTTGGAGCTTGTCGGGCTTGGACATCTTGGTGGTACTAGCCTTATGCTCGTCAGAGAGCTTGGTCGCCGCGAAGTTTGCTTGGGGTGGAGAAGCCTTGGCCTTCGTGAGTTCTTGTTCCACCTTGAGAGCACCAATGTAGTAGTCGTCAAGGGACTTGTAGTTCTCGAGAAAGATCATCTTGGAGATGTCGTTGTGCAATCCCATCATGAAGTGGAACTTCATCGAAATGGGGTCGTCCACGCCGGCTCGTCGCAAGGCAATCTTCATCTCCTTGAAGTACGCGTCGATGGACTTGGATCCTTGGATGGTGTTCTCCAATTGGCGTCGAAGTTGTTCCGTGCGTTGGCGTACGAACTCTCGCCGCAAAGCTCTCTTCGTCTTGGGCCAACTCATCTCGTAGTTCTCCAAGGTGTGTGAAGCCACCATGTCAAGGCTTAGTCGTGGAAGTTTCTTGTGGCGCACTTCACTTGATCTTCTAAGGGACTTGATGTAGCTTGAGGTAGTCGTCCATCAAACGCTCCCACTCAAGGTACTCCTCGGGTTCTTGAGTCCCATAGAAAGGAATCTTGTGGTCGGTGTCGAGGTCGTAGTAGCTCGAGGGAGTAGTGGACTTGAGCTCGTGGAGTAGGCGAAGATGCCGTACGTCCGAAGGCGAAGATGCCTTGTAGTCACTTGGCGAAGATGCCATCGGTGTTGAAGAAGCGGAAGCCTTGTGGTCGATGTCGCGGCTCTGTATAGCCCGTGCGCACGGGGGTGCTGGAGGCCGTGTGCACGGGGTCCCATGTGCACGGGGGTCGAAGGCCCGTGGGCACGGGGGTGGCAGAGAAGCCAACTCTCGTCCAGAAGTGTGCTCTTCATGGTCTTGTCGATGCCAATGCTTGTGTGTACTTGCCGGAGATGGTAGCACGGAAGTCTTTGCACTTGGGCGTCTTCTCGAAGATGAGGAAGATCGCTTGTAGGACTTGATTAGGGCTTTGATCTCCTCCATGCGCTTGTCCATCTTGGCGTCGGAGTTGTTGTTCGTGGCATCGAACTCGTTGTTAGTGTTGTAGACCGAAGGAGAAATGCCTTGCTTATCCATCACAAGACTCGAGTAGAGGTGAGTAGGAAATGAGATAAACAATACCAAGTTACCTTTTCCCAAAGTTGAGGATGTATCTCGTTTCACTCAATGTGAGATGAAAGAATAGTGGAATTGGTACCGGACTTGTTCACTCACACCTATCAAGTAAAGCTTATGGAGTAGCTTGGTGAGGATAGTGGCACAAAAATTTGACGCATAATGTTAGCAAGAGTCGATAATGTTGGAAAAGATTCACAAATTCGCAAGTGAAACAAGTAGACCAATAGCAATATGTGGTACACGGAAACACACACACGGATAGATAAATGGGGTCGTGCAACCAAGGAGTGAGCTCAAAATGTGGAATCCACCCAAAATGCTCGTGTTGCACAACTCACGAGAGACGCTAGCACGATTGCTCAATAGGCGGATACGACACTTGTGCACAACCTATAAGATGCAAGATGGATAAACTTTCTATCCCAAGTATGCTATGTATGTATGGTTCCCGGTGTTCTTCTCAAGATGATCCAAGATGATCGGATATGACAATCTTATGTGCAATGGGGTATGATGCTATGGCACTTGCTTACAAGCTTCCTTGCTCGCTTTCTTTTGCTTAAAAGCTTATTTTTTTGTATGGCCAGTTTGCACAATGCACAAACCAAGATAGCAATTGTGTATATGCAGGAACAATCTTGTGACACAAGAGATGATATGATATCAAGATGATATGGTATGTATATAATGGAAGGTATGGACCAATGATCTCTAATGTGCACAAGTAACGCTTGCCGCAATACTCAAATGGCTAGTCTCGATAGGCAAGTGACACAAAATGGGCTAGGGGTTAACAATGCAATTGCAAGGGAATATACAATGGTGTCGTCGAGGTTACCGTCCTTTGCGATGATGAGTGGCGGTGTTCTTGATGTAGATACCAAGATGATGGAAACTCGTCCCTAAGTAGCCGAAACACCTTAGGAAACGGAAAAACCGCGAACTCAAAATCTCAAGGACAAAAGTCAAATGGTGGTAGCGGAAAGCGGTGGTGTTGCACTAGGCAATGCGGAAGTGGAGGTTATGGTGGTGGACGATGAAGAAGCAACCGTCCCTAAGTGGCCGAAACACCTTAGGAGACTCAAGTCACCACTCAAACAAAATTGGGTTAAGTTGAGATGGTGGAAGTGTATAGTGGGTAAGCCTATGTGGAAATGGTGGTGGTTGTTGATGAACAAGCAACCGTCCCTAAGTAGCCTAAACACCATAGGAGACTCAAGTCACCACTCAAACAACCATAAAAGCTATATGGAGCGAAACGGGTTAGGTTGTGGAAGACTATGGTGGTTTTGCGGATGATATGGTGGAAAGCCTAGGCAAAGATGCCAAAATGTCAAAATATTTATGGAGTCAAATGGTGATGGTGCCTATCTAGGAGGAAGGGGGATGTCAATAGCTACTCAACGAGCTAAAGAACGCGAAAATCGGACTCCGGATGTGGAAGTTATGGACAAAACGGTGAACTGCTCGCCATGGCTGGCACAGGGGGTCGTGCGACGGGGTAGGAGCCTGTGGAGACGGGGTCCCGTGGCAAGACGGTACAGGTCCGTGGGCCCGGGGTGTCCAGAGACTTTTCGGGGGCCCGTGCGCACGGGGTCTGGGGTCCGTGGGCACGGGGTGGGCGGAAATTTCGCGATTTTGGGGCGGAAATTGAAGATTTCTTGGGCAAAATTGGGGAGATTTTGGGGATGGATGGTGGGGAAAAGATGGGGGAAGGCTAGATCCACTTGAAACCAAGCAAATCCATGGATCAAATCCAACAAAACATCACCAAACCAACAAATCACAAAAAAAAATTGGGCTATTTTTGGTGGGAAATTTTCGAATTTAGGACGAAATCACACAAAACAAGGCTAGAAAACAAAGAGGGGGGCTCCAATTTCGTGATCAACCATGGCTCATGATACCAAGATGATGTAGGGTGGAACCCTATGGGGAGATCTTTCACGAATTGGAGGGGGAATCCCCAAGAACAAGATGAACACAAGAGGGAAGACAAGAGGAACACTCAAGAACAAGTCCAATCACACATCCACTAGACCAACAAACACACAAGGTCCACAAGGTACATGAACAATCAAAGGGAAACAAGATACATGGTAGAGTTCATCCCAAATCCTATGAAGGAGATGAGGGCTTGATGTATCCACTAGGGATCTTCTCCAATGGAGGCCTTGAACTCCAATGGAGTGTCTCTCTCTCAAGAGAAATCCCACAAGGGGAGATACATGAGCTAAGCTCTAGTGTTTTGTTCTATTCTTAGCTAAGTCTAAATGGAGGAGATGAAGGGGTACATATAGTCCTAGGCAAAGAGGGGGATAAGTGGGGGCGAAATGGTAAAACAAGGGCAAAGCCCGCAGCATCACACAGGGGGCCCCGTGCGCACGGGGTATCCAGAGACCTGACGCAAGGGCCCGTGCGCACGGGGTCCGTGAGGCCCGTGGACATGGGGGTCCCGTGGGCACGGTACACGCTCGTGCGCACGGGGTCTTCAGGACCGCCAGCCTTGGAGGCCCGTGGGCACGGGGTCGGGGGGGCCCGTGCGCACGGGGTCGCCTGGGAGCTGCTGCCTTCTTCTTGGCGCTTCCTTCTCGGCTTCCAGGCTTCCGTCTTGGATGGTGTAGTTGTTCTCTTGCGCTTGGACTCCTCCGTGATGAATGTGTAGCTCCGCCACACCTAAGTACGCACACGAGAGAGGGGTCAAGTAGTATACCATCCTCGAAGGGTACAAGTGAACACGTGTAAAGGAGATGATTCACCTTTGTATGCATGAAGTAGATGTGGCACGTGTCACTTGCCAAATGGACTCTTGACATGGTGATGTCCATAGGATGCTCCGCATCATCAGCCCAGGTTGAGATGGAGTTCTCCAGAAGGTGCATCGGCCAAGATCTCACGTTCGGCTTGAGTGCCAAAAGGGAAGTAGTTGGCAAAAACCTTCTCATCTCTGCACTCGGTAGCTTGAACAGCGATGGTGTAGATGCTCAAGAACTCTGCCGGGTTCAGTCTCCCATCATACTTCTCTCGTATCTCTGGCTTGAACGCGGCGAAAGGGCGTGCCAACGGACTTCTGTCATGGCTCATGGGTGAAGGCAGGGCACCCAGCCTCAAAAGGCAAGTACCCGCCTTCGCCAAGCGTGGGCTCGTTGATGTAGAGGCCATCACACTCATTGGACTGGCGGTGGTTGTCACAGCGTCGCTTGATGATGACGCACGCGCCTTCCCTCTTCCTGTCCTCCGGGGCTCGCCGTCGGCCTTGATGTGCTCGAGGATCAAATGAAGCCATCGAGGCACCATCAAGCTCTTGGTCGCGCAACCCCCGTGCTGGTTGCCGCGGCGGGGATTACACCGTGGGGGTGGCCTCTTCCGCACAGCCAGCAGCATGGACTGTCGTCCTCGTCTGGGAGGTCGTGGCGGACCAGCTTGCTGTGAGCCCCCAGCCTCAGCAAAGCCAATCAGACATTGAATGGTGGATCTCCACTCATCCATCTGATCGGCTGCCGGCGAGAATCTCAGCAGTAGTTGGGCCCCCGCCATGGCCTCCGAAGCGGTACTTGGCATAGGCAATGATGATGTGGACCGCAGCATCGCCCGGCTCCCGACGGTGCTGGCGGTGGTTGCGCCGGGCTCCCGTCGCCGGGAGCCAGTCGCTTGGATGGCGTGGCGACGAGGTGGTGGAGCATGTGGACCAATGACCCCGCTTCGGGCGCTATCGGGCCAGCTTTGTTCGGGTGGTGCACGTCTGCCCGCGCGCCCATGACGGGTGGGCCGGTGGATTGTGATTCGCCTCAGGGCAAAACCTCACCGCTATGGCTATGTCCCTCGGCTAGGCAGGGAGGGACAGCAGGAATAATCTCGCTCTCCGTACCCACGGAGCGTGGTCGTCGGGACGTTGTTGGTCGCGTCCATCTCTGGTGTCTCCCACTCCTGCTTCGCCGACGGGGGAGGTGGTGACAACGCCGCCTGCACCGACAATATCCCCCACAGCGTCCACATCCTCACGCGTCCCAGCATCCCCTGCGACGTCGGCGGTTGCGGGTGGTGAGGCCTTCGAGGTGGATGGGTCATTTGCGGCACCGGGCTTCTTCTTGGGCGCCATAGTTGATGGAGCCACTGATGGCGAAAATGGCGATGAAGATGGCGTGTTGCTTACGCTCTCGGGTTCGCGCAAGTGACCCCCCTACCCGGCGCGCTAAAGATGTCGTGGGAAACCATGGCCACCTATGGGGCCGTGAGGCCCTTTTGGTACGGGGGATGGGGACGTTGCACATAAGAGCGGAGAAACACAACATATCAAGGTAGAGATCACTTGGGAAGTTTTACCCAGGTGTGGGCCGTCGTGAGGCGTAAAACCCTAGTCCTGCTTTGGTGGATTGATGGTGGATAATGGTGGAGAATGTGGTGCTCTTCCCCGCCAAGGTTGCCTCGGGGCGAGAGTGGCGCCACGCGTATGAGTGTGCCAGGGTCCGAATCCTTTCTACGGTTGCCATGGGTCTCCTTTTATAGATAAAGGGGTCACCACAGTGGCAAATAGTCATTACATGCTGATTAGATAGCAAACAGTGCTATCATACTTAACTCTGCAGGCAGACACAGCGCATTAAATGCGCCGGTCAATGTCACATCATAGTGCGCCCAAGCCTTTTACCGTAGCTTTGCTACCAAGACTGATTGCTTGACACGCCTCGTGAAGGGTGTCATCTGGAGGTATTTCCTGTTGGAAGTGGCTGCCATGTGGCAGGAAGGAGGCACTTAGTCACTTAGGGGCTTGACACCGCACTTATTGATGACTCGCGTGGCTGTGAGCTGGTGTGGTGGAGTAGTTTGCCTCCGCAAGCCCCGGCAGGCCTGCCAGGACGACCTGGAGTCTTGCTTCCGGGGTAACCCCAACCTTGCCAGGCTCACCTGCCTGGCAAGGGAGGTTCTTCCCTGGAGTCTTGCTTCTCTGGCTAGTCTTGGTCTTCTTGATCTACACTTTGGTCCTTTAAAGCACTGATCTCTTGTGCTCGGTATGATCTTGGGTGTTGTAATCTTGTCCTCGAGTTTGCAGACACTCGGGCAATGTAATTCTGTGGTTTGTTGCACCGGCAAACTCATTCCACAGAGAATTGTCACTGGATATAGAATGGTAATTGATTTTAGAAAATTATATAAAGCAACTAGAAAAGATCATTACCCTTTGCCTTTTATTGATCAAATGCTAGGGAGACTAAATAAACACACACACTTTTGCTTCCTTGATGGATATTCTGGTTTTTTCTCAAATACCTGCTTTACAACCCCGATCAATGTAAACCACCTTCACTTGCCCTTTTGGAACTTATGCTTATAGACGTATGCCTTTTGGTTTATGCAATGCACCTGCTACCTTTCAAATATGTATGACTCCTATATTCTCTGATTTTTGTGAAAAGATTGTTGAGGTTTTCATGGATGACTTTTCCGTTTACGGAACTTTTTTTGATGATCGCTTAAGCAACTTTGATCTATGGAACTTTTTTGGATGATTGCTTAAGCAACCTTGATTTTAGAAAATTAAACAAAGCAACTAGAAAAGATCATTACCCTCTGCCTTTTATTGATCAAATGCTAGAAAGATTATCTAAGCACACACATTTTTTGCTTCCTTGATGGATACTCTAGTTTTTCACAAATACTTGTTTCTCAACCTGATCAAGAAAAGACCACTTTCACTTGTCCCTTTGGAACTTATGCTTATAGACGTATGCCTTTCGGTTTATGCAATGCACTTGCTACCTTTCAAAGATGTACGACTGCTATATTCTCTGACTTTTGTGAAAAGATTGTTGAGGTTTTCATGGATGACTTTTCTGTTTACGGGAAGTCTTTTGATGATTGTTTAAGCAATCTTGATCGAGTTTTGCAGAGATGCGAGCAAACAAATCTTGTCTTGAATTAGGAGAAGTGCCACTTTATGGTTAATGAAGGTATTGTTTTGAGCCATAAAATTTCTGAAAGAGGTACTGATATGGACAAAGCTAAGGTTGATGCAATTGAGAAAATGCCATGTCCTAAAGATATCAAAGGCATTCGTAGTTTCTTAGGTCATGCTGGTTTCTATAGGAGATTTATCAAAGACTTTTCTAAAATTTCTATGCCCCTCACAAATCTTTTGCAACTGGATGTTCCTTTTGTTTTTGATGATGATTGTTTAGAAGCCTTTGAAACACTCAAGAATGCCTTAATTTCTGTACCTATTGTTCAACCACCTGACTGGAACTTGCCTTTTGAAATTATGTGTAATACTAGTGATTATGATGTTGGTGCTGTTCTAGGACAAAGAGTTGATAAGACATTGTATGTTATTCATTATGCTAGTAAAACTCTAGACAGTGCTCAACGAAATTATGCTACTACTGAAAAAGAATTCTTAGCAGTGGTGTTTGCTTGTGATAAATTTAGATCTTACATTGTTGATTCAAAAGTAATTGTTCACACCGATCATGCTGCTCTAAAATATCTTATGGAAAAGAAAGATGCTAAACCTAGACTTATTCGATGGGTTCTCTTGCTACAAGAAATTGATTTACATATCACTGACAAAAATGGAGTTGAGAACCCCGTAGCTGACAACTTGTCTAGGCTTTAAAATGTGCTTGATGACCCACTACCTATTGATGATAGTTTTCCCGATGAGTAGTTAGCTGCAATAAATGTTTCTCATAACACTCGTTGGTATGCTGACTATGCTAATTACATTGTTGCTAAATATTTACCACCTAGCTTTACATACCAACAAAAGAAAAAATTCTTCTATGATTTAAGACATTACTTTTGGGATGACCCACATCATTATAAAGAAGGAGTAGATGGTATTATTAGACGTTGTGTACCTGAGCATGAACAGGGACAAATCCTATGAAAATGTCACTCCGAATCTTATGGAGGGCATCATGCTGGAAACCGAACTGCTCACAAGGTATTGCAATCTTGTTTTTATTGGCCTACTCTCTTCAAGGATGCCCATAAGTTCGTCTTATCTTGTGATGAATGTCAAAGAATGGGTAATATTGGTAACCGTCAAGAAATGCCTATGAATTATTCACGTGCTGTTGAACCATTTGATGTTTGGGGATTTGATTACATGGGACCTTTTCCTTCCTCTAAGTGGTATACACATATTTTGATTGTTGTTGATTATGTTACTAAATGGGTAGAAGCTATTCCAACCAGTAGTGCTAATCACAAAACCTCTATTAAAATGCTTAAGGAAGTTATTTTCCCAAGGTTTGGTGTCCCTAGATATTTAATGACTGACGGTGGTTCACACTTTATTCATGGTGCTTTCCATAAAATGCTTGGCAAGTATGATCTTAACCATAGAATTGCATCACCCTATCATCCTCATTCTAGTGGTCAAGTTGAACTTTGCAATAGAGAAATAAAATTAATTTTGCAAAAGACTATCAATAGGTCCCGGAAGAGTTGGTCTAAGAAATTAGATGATGCACTTTGGGCTTATAGAATAGCATACAAAAATCCTATGGGTATGTCTCCTTATAAAATGGTTTATGGAAAGGCTTGCCATTTACCTCTTGAGTTAGAACATAAAGCATATTGGGCAATCAAAGAACTCAACTATGATTTGAAACTTGCCGGTGAAAAGAGGTTATTTGATATTAGCTCACTAGATGAATGGAGAACCCAAGCATATGAAAATGCCAAGTTATTTAGATAAAAAGTTAAAATATGGCATGATAAAAGAATCCAAAAGCGTGAGTTTAAAGTTGGAGAATATGTACTTTTGTACAACTCTTGTTTTAGATTCTTTGCATGAAAACTCCTCTCCAAATGGGAAGGACCCTATGTTATCCCGGAGGTTTATTGGTCTGGAGCTATGAAAATAAATAATGCCGAAGGTACTAACCCAAAGGTTGTTAATGGGCAACGAATAAAACATTATATCTCAGGTACGCCCATTAATGCTGAAAGTAATATTATCCAAACTATGACACCGGAAGAATACATAAAAGAGTCCTTCCGGAACACTCTAGAATCATGAAAAGGAGGAGGTACATGATACGGTAAGTAAAGGGACTCCAAAAAATCCGCAAAAATATTTTTTGTCAGTTTTGGTCACCCTGGTGGGTACAAGACACCAGGGCGCGCCTGGCAGCCAGGCGCACCCAGGTGGGTTGTGCCCACCTCGGGTACCTTCCGGACTCCGTTTTCTACCGTTTGCTTGTTTCCCAAGATAAAAAAATATTTATATATCCCCCGAACCTATTGACCACCGTATCACGGCGAAATCTTCTGTTTTCTTTTCTTGCTTTTTTTGGTCAGATCCATTAAGCCAGGCGTCATGTCTTCCCCCTCTTCCAACAATGGAGACGACGATGCAGGGTTACTGCAGGAGGAGCTAGAGGGGGAGGGTGTTCAAGAAGTTGCCATGGAAGAAGATGAAGGGGATTCCCTTGGAGTACACCCTCCGTCTTCCAAGAGAGGCACACTAGCTGGTATCTCTACTCATCCTAATCCGCATAAAGCCATGAGATCATCAAACACTCAAGCAAGCTTGGAGATGCAAGAAGAACGCCCACCAAGGAGGCCTTTACACATGTTACATCGTAACAAATTTCACAATTTGATTCAAAATTAAGGGTTCGAAAATACTCCTCATGTGCACATACCGTCCAATTGGGACATATCCCGTCCAAGAGAAAGTGATTCAGGAGCAAGTTCTTGGGGACCAGAGAATAAGCATATTATGGCCGAAGTGAAGAAAAACACTGACTTGGTTCATAAAGCTCTTCATGAGATTCAAGTAATGAAGGAGACACTCATGGCATATTGGGAGTTATATCACCACCACCTTCTTCTTCATCACCAAAAGAAATTTGAGTATCAGGTATGGGAACTCCCCCTGGCTTCCGCCAAGCTTAGGGGAGGTTCTCCGGTATCGTATCATCCCCCCTATCTTTTGCCTTTACATATTTTAGATCGATATTTTGCTTTAGATGAATAAAAGTTTAGTTCAATCCTTTCTTTTCGAGAGCTTGCTTAGTGATCTATCCTTGTAATCGTGTGCAAGATATTTAATTAAGTTTAGTTTGAGTTTTTGCTTTATTTACTTTCATGTTGCAATAAAAAGAAAGGAAATAAATGAAAAATATCATATGCTAATCTTATGGTAGGTGATGGCACCACATACGGAAAAGTATAAGTACAAAAACTTATTAGATATTGACAAACATAGCATTGCTCAATGATGCAACTCATGAAAGAATTAATAAGGGAATAGAAGATTCACATGTACATATACTATCCTAGAAATCTTTTGTGATTGTGAGCTCCCATCAAAATATTATATGCCAAAATTGTTGACGTTGGACAAGGAAGACAACATAATGATTTATGTTTGTTCCTATTCACATAGAAATCATATTTTCATAGATCCTTCAACATGTGGTGCTTTCCCCCATCTTTGCTAGCCAAAAATTCCGCACTAAGTAGAGATACTACTTGTGCATCCAAAAACCCTTAAACCCAAATCTTATTTTCAAGAGTCCATCATACCTACCTAGGGATTGAGAAAGATCCCTCAAGTAAGTTGTCATCGGTGCAATAAGGCAATAAATATTGCTTCTAAAAGTGTGAGATCATTTAGCGTAAGAGAAAATAGAGCATTGTACGAACTTGTGATGGTGAAGAATAAAAGCGACAGACTGCGTAATAAAGGTCGCCATCACAAGGGGCAATACAACATGACGTTCTTTTGCACTAAGGGGTTGATCATACAAACAAATAAGCGCATGGCAACCTCTGCTTCCCTCTGCGAAGGGCCTATCTTTTACTTTTATGTATTTACTTTTATGCAAAGAGACAAAGTTTCTTGTCTCTATTCCTTTTTATTTTTCTCCTTTGGCAAGCATCATGTGGTGAGGAAAGATCTAGGCACATATGTCCAGTTGAATATGGGTAGCGTAAGTTATTATTGTTAACGTCACCCTTGAGGTGAATATGTTGGGAGGCAAAACTATAAGCCTCTACCTTTCTATGTGTCAGGTTGAAACGTTTTGCTCATGTGTATGCGGTGAGTGTTAGCAATCATAGAAGACTATATACTGATTGAGTATGTGGACTTTCCTAAAGGCTCCGATACGTGACCCTTCCTGAAAAGATGATGAATTGTAGTTGCAAAGTTGACTGAGAACATAGTTTGTTGGTTTCTAATAGAGTTTACGCTTTATACTTCGACAGTGTGATGAACTATTACTTATTCATGGGAAGTCTATGATAGAACTTCTATGATAAAAGTGTTATGTTTAACTTTGTTGTTGTTATAATAATCTACATGATGCTTCTATGTCTGTATTTTGTTTTTATCGACACCTCTCTCTCTCTAAGCATGTGGACATGTTTTTCGATTTCGGTTTTCGCTTGAGGACAAGCAAGGTCTAAGCTTGGGGGAGTTGATATGTCCATTTTGCATCATGTTTTCCTACTATTATTTATGATGTTTTTATGCATAATAATGATTTCTAGAGTAATTCTAATGCCTTTTCTCTCATAATTTACAAGGTACACACAAAGAGGGAGAATTTCGGCAACTCGAAATGTGAACCTGAAAAAGCTATGTCAGGCTACCTATTTTGCACAACTCCAAATAAGCTGAAACTTTACGGAGAATTTTTATGGAATATATGACGAATATTGGAGCCAATAAGTACCAGAGGGGCCCCACTAGGTGGGCACAATCCACCTGGGCGCGCTAGGGAGCCTAGGGGCGCCCTGGTGGGTTGTGCTCTCCTCGACCCACCTCCGTTGCCCATCTTCTGGTATATAGGTCATTTTGACCTAGAAAAAATAAGTAGAGGACTTTCGGGATGGAGCGTCGCCGTCTCGAGGTGGAACTTGGGCAGGAGCACTTTTGCCCTCCGACGGAGCGATTCTGCCAGGGGAACTTCCCTCCCGGAGGGGGAAATCATCGTCATCATCATCACCAACAACTCTCCCATCTTGGGGAGGGCAATCTCCATTGACATCTTCAATAGCACCATCTCCTCTCAAACCCTAGTTCATCTCTTGTGTTCAATCTTTGTACCGGAACTATAGATTGGTGCCTGTGGGTGAGTAGTAGTGTTGATTACATCTTGTAGTTGATTACTATATGGTTTATTTGGTGGAAGATTATATGTTTAGATCCAATATGCTATTTAATACCCCTCTGACCTTGAGCATGGTTATCATTTGTGAGTAGTAACTTTTGTTCTTGAGGTCACGGGAGAAATCATGTTGGAAGTAATCATGTGAACTTGATATGTGTTCAATATTTTTATAGTATGTATGTTGTGATTCCCTTAGTGGTGCTATGTGAACATCGACTACATGACACTTCACCATATTTGGGCCTAAGGGAATGCATTGTGGAGTAGTTATTAGATGATGGGTTGCTAGAGTGACAGAAGCTTAAACCCTACTTTATGCTCTATTCTGTAAGGGAACTATTGGATCCAAAAGTTTAATCCTATGGTTAGAATCTATTCTTAATACTCTTCTTGTAGTTGCGGATGCTTGCGAGGGAGTTAATCCTAAGTAGGAGGTTTGTTCAAGTAAGAACAGCACCTAAGCACCGGTCCACCCACATATCAAATTATCAAAGTAGCGAACACATATCGAATCAACATGACGAAAGTGACTACATGAAATTCCTGTGTACCCTCAAGAACGCTTTGCTTACCATCAGAGACCGTTTTGGCCTGTGCTTTGCCTCAAAAGGATTGGGATTTCTTGCTGCACTTTTGTTACTATTATCATTACTTTCTCATTGCAAATTATCTTGCTATCAAACTACTCTGTTACTTACAATTTCAGCACTTGCAGACATTACCTTGTTGAAAACCACTTGTCGTTTCCTTCAGCTCCTCGTTGGGTTCGACACTCTTACTTTTCGAAAAGAGCTACAATTGATCCCATATACTTGTGGGTCATCAATGGGCACTCCCCTTGGCTTGTGCCAAGCTTGGGGAGGTGCCTCGTTATCGTATCACCATCACTATCTCTTGCCTTTATTTATCTTAGTTCGATCTTCAGTTATCTTTTGATTTAGTTGAATAAAAAATTAGTTCGATCTTTCTTTGGGTGTTTGCTTAGTGATCTATCTATCCTTGTAATCATGGGCGAGATATATAATAAAGTTTAGTTTGAGTTTTGCTTTGTTTACTTTCATGTTCCAATAAAGAGAGAGGAAAATAAATGAAAAAGATCATATGCTACTCTTATGGAAAGTAATGACATCACATAAGGAAAAGTATAGGTAGTAAAATTTATTGGAGATTAACAAACATGGCATTGGTGAATGATGCAATTCAAGTAAGAAGTAATAAGGGAAGATAAGATTCACATGCAAATACACTATCTTGGACATCTTTTGTTATTGTGAGCCCCCATCAAAATATTATATCCCAAAAGTTTTGTCGTTGGACAAGGAAGACAATGTAATGATTTATGTTTGTTCATATTCACATAGAAGTTATATTGTCATAGATCCTTTAACATGTGGTGCTTGCCCCATATCTTTGATAGCCAGAAACTCCGCACTAAGTAGAGATACTACTTGTGCATCCAAAAACCCTTAAACCCAAATCTTGCTTTGAGAGTCCACCATACCTACCTATGGATTGAAAAAGATCCTTCAAGTAAGTTGTCATCGGTGAAATAAGGCAATAAAAATTGCTTCTAAATGTGTTGGATCATTTAGTGTAAGAGAAAATTGAGCGTTGTACGACCTTGTGATGGCAAAATAATAAAGGCGATAAACTGCGTAATAAAGGTTGCTATCACAAGGGGCAATATAACGTGATGTTCTTTTGCATTGAGAGATTAAGCATACAACCAAAAAGCGCACATGGCCAACTCTGCTTCCCTTTGTGAAGGGCCAATCTTTTATTTTCATGTATTTACTTTTATGCAATAGTCAAAGTATTCTTCCCTAATCCTTTTATTTTCTCTTTTGCAAGCATCATGTGGTGAGGAAAGATCTAGGCACATATATCCAGTTAAATATGGGTGGGCATGAGTTATTATTGTTCATCACCCTTGAGGTGAATACATTAGGAGGCGAAACTATAAGCCCCTATCTTCCTATGTGTCTGTTTGAAACTTTTTGCTCATGGGTATGCGGTGAGTGTTAGCAATGATAGAAGACTATATGATGGTTGAGTATGTGGACTTGCAAAAAGGCCCTGATACGTGACCCTTCCTGAAAAGATGATGAATTGTAGTTGTAAAGTTGACTGAGAACATAGTTAGTTGGTTTTCAATAGAGTTTATGCTTTGAACTTCGATGTTGTGATGAATTGTTACTTGTTAATGAGAAGTTTATGATAAAAGTCATGTGATAAAAGTTTTATGATAAAGTTTGTTGCTGTTATAATAATATACATGATGCTTGTATGTCAGTATTTTGTTTTTATCGACACCTCTCTCTCTAAGCATGTGGACATGTTTTTTCAATGTCGGTATTTCGCTTGAGGACAAGTGAGGTCTAAGCTTGGGGGAGTTGATACATCCATTTTGCATCATGTTTACCTACTATTATTTAATATGTTTTTATGCATAATAATGCTTTTTGGAGTAATTCTAATACCTTTTCTCTCATAATATGCAAGGTTTACACAAAGAGGGAAAATATCGGCAACTGGAATCCTGGACGTGGAAAAGCTACGTCAGAGTTACCTATTCTGCACATCTCCAAATGAGCTGAAACTTTACGGAGAATTATTTTGGAATAAAAGAAAAATACGGGAGCAAATAACTACCGGAGGAGGCCCACCAGGTGGGAACAACCCAACTGGGCGCGCCCTCATGGGTCGTGCCCTCCTCAGCCCACCTTTGGTGCCCCTCTTCTGGTATATAAGTCATTTTGACCTAGAAAAAAAAGAAGGGGAGGACTTTCGAGACGAAGCGTTGCCGTCTCGAGGAGGAACTTGGGCAGGAGCACTATTGCCCTCCGGTGGAGCGATTCCGTCGGGGGAACTTCCCTCCCGAAGGGGGAAATCATCATCAACATCATCACAAACAACTCTCCCATCTTGGGGACGGCAATCTTCATCAACATCTTCGATAACACCATATCCTCTCAAACCCTAGTTCATCTCTTGTGTTCAGTCTTTGTACCTAGACCTTAGATTGGTGCCTGTGGGTGACTAGTAGTGTTGAATCTTGTAAGTGATTACTATATGGTTTATTTGGTGGAAGATTATATGTTCAGATCCATTATGATATTTAATACCCCTCTGATCTTGAGCATGATTATAATTTGTCAGTAGTTACTTTTGTTCTTGTGGTCACGGGATAAATCTTGTTGCGAGTAATCATGTCAACTTGATATGTGTTCGATATTTTGCTGATATGTATGTTGTGATTACCTTAGTGGTATCATGTGAACTTCGACTACATGACACTTCACCATTTTTGGGCCTAAGGGGATGCATTGTGGAGTAGTTATTAGATGATGGGTTGCTAGAGTGACAGAAGCTTAAAACCTAGATTATGCGCTACTTCGTTAGGAACTGATTTTGATCCAAATGTTTAATGCTATGGTTAGATTTTATCTTAATACTTTTCTCATAGTTGCGGATGCTTGCGATGGGGTTCATCATAAGTAGGATGTTTTTTCAAGTAAGAACAACACCTATGCACCGATCCACCAACATATCAAATTATCAAAGTAGCGAACACAAATCGAATCAACATGATGAAAGTGGCTAGATGAAATTCCCGTGTACGCTCAAGAACACTTTGCCTATTATAAGAAACCGTTTCGGCCTGTCCTTTGCCACAAAAGGATTGCGCTACCTTGCTGCACATTACTTACCGTTACCTGTACTTGCTCGTTACAAATTATCTTGCAATCAAACTATCTGTTACCGACAATTTTAGTCCTTGAAGAAATTACTTTGCTGAAAACCACTTGTCATTTCCTTCTGCTCCTTGTTGGGTTCGACACTCTTACTTATCGAAAGGTTGTACCCTTTACTTGTGGGTCATCAGTCTTGACCTGGCCTCTCTCCTGCCCGGCAAGGGAGGCTTTCCCAAGGTGATTCTTCGGCTGTATGTTGACTTGCTCTTCTTCATCCGCCCTTTGATCTCACAAAGAGCAGTTTCTCTGGCTTGGTCTTGCTTTATATGCTTGTGGTAACCATTCCTTCGTCATGCCTTGGCTGCCGGGATGGAGGCTCCTCATCCCTACACAAGTCAGGAGAAACATACAACCCTGTTTGTGTACCCCGACAGAAGACCCCGGGCCTGAGCCATATGTTTTGCTGAGCACGTTGGGTTAAGCCCCAAACAGTGCACAGACACGTGTCGAAGAAATATTGCCTATGCAGCGGTTGTCAAGATGACCAGTCAATTCGACGTCCACTCCCTGTAATTACCGCAGGATGTGGGGCCGTGGAACAGTAGCAGTTAATGGGTAACTTTCTGAAGGAGGATAGCAGAGAGCCAGCCCCCCGCGCCCGTTCCAAATAAAAAAGCAACGCAGAGGGGCGTTTCTCATTCACATCTGACTCTTCTCCCTTCATCTTCTTCCTCAAGCCAGACAACCGCTACCGCCGCCCACATCCATTTATGAAGCTCTGCTAGATCTTGCGCCCATCTTGTGAGCCCAAGAGATGGGAAGGAAGACAGGCGGCACGAAGGGGAAGCGGGCGGCCACCGCAAAAGATACCACAGCGAAGGGGAAGAAGAAAAGGGCGGAGGAGCTAGACATGAAGCGACAGGAAGACGTGGTCTTCTTCCCGTCGAACTTGGATGGTAACACCCTGATCGCAAAGTATGCATATATGTGGCGGAGGGAAGTCCCGAAAGGGCATGGAGCGCCCATGGTCCTGCCGGAGGGAGACAAGGTCCCATCAGACTCATATCGCTTTTTCTGCGTGTACTTCTTTTGCGGCCTCATCTCCCCTTTCTCTAATTTCTTCGTTTCCATGATGACGGTGTACGGATTCCACCTTTTGGATTTCGCGCCCAATGCAATGGTGTGTATGGTAATATTCGCCCATCTGTGTGAGAATTTTGTTGGAGTCACCCCTAATGTGGACTTGTTCAGGCACTTCTTCTTCCCACGGGTTGAAGACAAATCTCGCCGCTCGGTTAATATAAGCTGGATTCCTCGGGGAAAGAAGGACGAATGGGATTATCTCCCCGGCCAGCAGCGCCGCAACTGGGAAGAATGGGGGCGGATTGGTGCTGGATTCAGGACAAGGATACCCCGGAGTTCTGCTCGGTGCGGACTGAATGTGTCATGCGTGGCAGTGATTGGAGCAAGTTAGGCCTCACTGAAGACAAGCTCCGCCTGGTGCTGAACATGATTGCCCGTCTCAAAGTTGTCGGGCTAACCATCGAGCAGGTGGGGGCCGACTTCCTCCGCCGCCGCATCGCACCGCTGCAGAAGAGGGACATGTTTTCCTAAGAATACAGGAACTCCGCCGACAGGATGCGCCTATACCCAGGCCCCGCAAACAACTTGTCGATATACAACCATGGCTAGCTGTGCGACCAGCTGTTCGGCAGCCTTGGGCCATTCCATCTGCCGGCAAGGGCTGTTCCACTGCATCTTAACTCTGCCCGAGACCAGATTCTGAAATGGATGTCTGATTGCAATGCCTACTGATTTGCGGCTGATTGGCAACTGCCAACATTGGATATAGAGATAGAGTAGGTGTCCAGTCTGGAAGAAAGGGCTTCTAGGGCGCACCTCCCCAGCAGAAGCGGCGTTTATCGCAAAGCGGATTGCAGAGGACAGAGCATTTCGGGCTGCCGAGAGGACGAGGCCCGGAGAGGAGGAGGATGCTAAAGGTGAAGGTTCTTCTGACGAAGGGAGCGAGGAGCACAACGCGGAAGATCTTTTAGGGCTTGACCCTGCCGGAGCTGGAACTCATCACGCCGCGGCAGCAGATGATCAAGAGGAAAGTGGGGCTGAAGAGGCAGAGGAGCCCGAGTTGGAGGAGGAATGGCTCGCAATGGGTCCTCAAGCCCCGGGGCCTAACCCAGATAGATTGCTTCTCAAGCGGAGTAGCCGGGGAAAAGCAGCTCCTCCCTCCTCGATGGTCACAAAGAGGTTGCAGAAAATCACCTCTAAGACCGACAAGTCGGAGGTGGTACGCCGCCAATCCACTCGCCTGTCGGAGGCCAAGACCCCACCCATCAAGCACCGTGTGGTCATCGGGGTTGATCCAAGCCCCCGGTCAAGCCTAGCTTCCTCACACAGCTCGATCCCACCAGAGCCCTCTGTCCCACCAACGAGCTCAAAGTTGCAGGGAAGCTCCACTCCTCCAACTCCGAAGAGTGGCAAGGCGACCCCGCCACCTAGGGTGTACGCGTTGGGCTCCATGCTTGTAGACCCAGAGTAAGGGGAACGACCGAAGTTCTGGCTGAGGTATTATGTACTTGATATTTGTTGAGTCAATATTGTTTGGTTGACTTGGCAGAGATGAAGAACGCCTCGCCCAGCGGGCCAAGCGAACCAAGCACACAGTAGCGCCGGTTTCTTTGGCGAGCATGGGCCTGGCGGGGGATAGGACACGGGATCATGTGCCTAGCCCCTGGCGTGAAGCCATGGGGCAAATTTCACCGCCTGTAGAGACTCTCAGAGGACCATGCTTCATCCCTCGCAAAGGGAAAAAATGAGATCCAGCTGGGTAGGGCCCACCAAGAGGGGTCCACCCCAACCAAAGCTCAAGCAGAGAAATCACTGGCAAGGGCCTCCACCGAGGGGTCTGCTCGTGCTGAGGCCACACCCACCGAGGGAGTGGAGACGGACCGAACACCGACAATTGACGTTGCCAGGGAGGCGGATACTCCTCTGCATCAAACACCACCGGGTAATCCACTTGTATTTGTTTCCGCTTCCTTGAATTATTTTGCTTCCTAGTCTTCGACTTATCAGTATCTGGTTTCTTATTACTCCATCTGTTTATTTCACTTGTAGCTCCATTGATTGAAGAACCTAAGGTCCTGAAAGAGGTGGCCAACATTGGGAAGAGTGCTACCGAGGAAGCAACCAAGATTGCTGCCGTGGAAGGTCATGAATAGACTGCCGGGGATATCCAGGAGTCCCAAAAAGAGACAGGGGAAACCCCCGGCAACACTTCTGGCCTAGGCATGGTTGTTGAGGACAAGGCTCCTCTCCAATCCATGGGCTCTCCACATGAACTACCCTCTGACTGTAGCTTCGCATCCTTCCCCAAGCAAGTTGGCACTAGTTCTTGCCCAACCTGGGCTAGCAGCTCCTGGTTTGTCTGTTTTAGCGGGCGTGGATTTTGATGAAGAGATCAGACGCATACTGGCGCCGTTGTCCTAGAGGGTTGTAGAAGCTGGCGATTCTACTGATCAAGGATCTAGTCTTCCTGGAATCCATGGTGGCAGGGCTCAAAGATGCGTAGCACGGGTATGCTCTCAAGTGGTTGGCAGTCAAGGAGTAGCGTCACTCTGCCGTTCTTATGGACAAGAACCTGGCGGACAAGGTCGATGAACTGCGAGAATGGTGTAAGAAGCAATCCCGCTCCATTAGGCGGCAAGAGGAGGTGCTGACCATGGCCAAAGAAGATATCGCTGCCCGGGAGGTCTGCTTGGCAGAGCGTGAAGTGCTTCTAAAAGCCAAGGAGAAGGACATCTTTGCCCGGGATGGGAACCTTGAAGCCACCCTCCGCGGCAAGGACGAGGAACTGGAGGCTCTTGTCCAATAGCGTACCAAGGATTTGGAGGACGAGGAACTGGACACTCTCACCCTTGAATCCTCTACCCAGCTGGGAACGACAAGGAGATCACGGTTCTTAAAAGAGGAAGCGCAGAAAGCAGAGACCATCATAAAGGAGGTGCAATCGCAGCTTTCCTCCAAGAGCCAGGACCTTGGTATCACCAACGACACCATTTCTGACATGAAGGCCAGGCTGGGTTCCTTGGAGAAGGAAATTGAGTCTGTTGGTGCCCGCGAAAAGTTGCTAATGACAGATCTGAACAATTCTAGGATTCTCCAGAACGGCGCAAAATATAAACTTGAGAATCAAATTTAGCAGCATGACCTCTAGATCAAGAACCTGGTTGACATCGCCGAGTGCCTCACTGCCTAGATTGCAAAACTGGATATGAAGAGCCGGGCCTTCTCCGCCAGCGAGCATGAAGTTCCAAGGGTCAAGATGATGCTATTCTTTGAAGGCCTGATCGCAGGGTTGGAGATAAGGAAGACAGGGCCGCCTGCTTTGCTAAGGAGTCCCGGAAGCTTGCTCGTGACGCCCTCTTTCTGGTCTTGAGCAACCTCGCCTTCTTCCACCCAGATCTCAACCTCATCGAAGGTTTCAAGAAGCTGTTGTCAGGCGCCAACACATCCGCCGCTGCGGCGAAGGCTGCCCCCCTCGCCGACAAGGTTCTTTCAGTCCCAAGGGTTCTCGAAGGTCGCCAGGCCCAGCCTTGAGCCATTCTTGCTGTCGTAGTGCCCTGTAATAAGACACCATATGTATCTCGTTTTCAGACTCCGCATTGTCAAAACTGATGTTTATTATGCTAATGCCCGCTATCCCTCTTGTGTTTACCCATTGGTATTCGTATAGTTAGTTTTCTTTGTGTACTTTGGTTGCCCGCCAACAACATACTGCCGCGATAGCCTTGAGGAACTGGTCCCTAGCATTCAGCCGGTGAGGACATGCTGCCGGTGGGTTTTTCCTTAACATTCCTTTACGCAACCACCCACTTTGTTGAGCAGGCTCGAAACAAAGCAAGGGCGCAGACAATTACAGTAAGGTTCCATTGTACTAAGGACTTGCCATATGAAACCTTGGTTGCCTGAGGGATAGGCAGGCGCAAGCTCTGAAGGAAAGCTAACGAGCAGGTCAACTTAGCTTTTCTATATGCTCCCCTCCTACCGAGGTTACGATGACATCTTTTCTTCCACCCGTGGTTGCCCCCCCCTATCCATGTCTCTTGGGGAGACCATGCTCGCATATCCATTTTTGCTCTGCAAAGATGAAAAATGGGAAGGAACACAAAGGAAGGACTAGGCAATCCATTAGCTACGCACCCACCCACGGCAAGAGGGGAGGGGGAATCAACAAAATGTTTGCAGCTAATGATATATCATGGAAAAGGAGAAGGATCGGCCCCTCCCTCCTTTTCTTTCACTTCCAATGATCTCTCGACGGCTGGCGTGAAGGACATGCTGGCGCAAAAGGCCCTACCGGGGTATGCTTGCCGGGGTCTCAACCAACGGATTCGCACAAGCGCTCAACTCAGGATTTACCCTTGGCGGGATAAATGCAGGACTGATCTCCACGCAGGCTCATCGATGCTGGTGATATCAGCACTGCCTGACCCGATCATTGTCGAGTGAGAAGGGAGGGGGAGGCCAATCACGCATTGTTTTGCTCGTTTGTCCGTCCAAACGACGCCTGTTGGGGTCGAACATGCTCTGACAGGAGACTATGAGGAGGGAGATGCCGCCGCACGCCTTGCTCATTCTTCTGGTTGCTGGTAACATGGTGGCCACATCACCTGTGCCAACCATGGTAACTGTGCGATGCCGTCGTCCCTCATCGTCGCTGTCACCGCCGCAGCAGCGGAGACGAGCGACGGAATCTGGAAGGGATGAGGCTAGGGGGTAACACTGTCCGTTTTCTTCGATGCCATTGATGAAGATCAACGCGCTATTCACAACTTCGGGTTCGCGCAAGCGATTCCCCCTACCTAGCGCGCCAAAGATGTCATGGGTGGTCACGATCAGCTATGGAGCCATGAGCCCCTTTGTGGTTCGGCAAAGGGGGAAATCATGTTGCACAAAGAGCGGAAGCCATGGGTCAGCATGACGACGAAGACTCTGGTGGTTTTTACCCAGGTTCGGGCTGCCGTGAGGCGTAAAACCCTACTCCTGCTTAGGTTGCCTTAGACCTCCTTTTATAGCTCAAGGGGTAACCAGAGTGGAAAAATGGTCATTATCTAGTGTTTAGATAGCTAACAGTGCTATCATACATAACTCTGGCAGTTAGGACGAAGTGCATGAAATGCACTGCTAGGTGTCATGCTGAGGGTGAAGCCCGGCAAGCCTGTCGCGCCAATTAGTCATCTTCTGCTTATCTGTTTGACACACCTCTAGACGTGTGTCATGTGAGGCTAATATATCTTCCAATGGGCCGCCACGTCTTAGTGGAGGCCACTTAATCACCTGGGGGTTCGACACTGCATTGACAAGTGAGTTGCGTTCCGGCGCGGTGGTGCCTTGGCGGGATTTCCTGCCCTTGGCAGCCCCGGCAAGCCTGCCGGGGCAATCTTGGACATGTCCTCGGGGTGGTCTCGACCTAGCCGGGCTCTACTACCCGGGAAGGGAGGCCTTCCCAAGGCGATTCCTCGGTTGTATGTTGACTTGGTCTTCTTGATCCGCCCCTTGATCTCACAAAGACCGGTCTCTCTGGCTTGGTCTTGCTTTATATTCTTGCGGTAACCATTCCTTCGCCATGCCTTGGCTGTCGAGGTGGAGGCTCCTCGTCCGTGCACAATTCATGGGAAACATACACCCCTGTTTGTGTACCCCGACAATGATGAGGACATCACTAACATTGTTACACCCACATCCCCTCCTGCTAGAGCTCGCGCACGCCAATTGAATTACCAGGTGCTTTCGTTTCTTGGTAACAATTCTAATGTTCATGAGAATATAATGTTGCCTAAATTGGATACATTTGTGTTGATTACTAATGAAGGGCCTAGCATGGACAAGAGGGATGAACACTGGAGCAGAAACAAGCATCGAGATGAAGGCGCACGCGAAAGGAACCAGAACGGCGTTTCTAGTGCAGATTTCAGTGATTTGTAGCCTCCTTGATGACATACAAGGACATGGAAAAAATATACAGGATGCCCTTTCGTCCATAGCTTATAATAGGTGTTGGGCCACCTTATTGTTGGGCCAGGCCCATGTAATTTGAAATACTTGAGTATAAGCTGTTTTCAGAGGCCGTATGTGTGGGGAAACAAGAGTTTGAGTTGGTTTCGGACCCCATCTCCAAGGGGTCACGAAATTCCCCTCTCTTTCTCCATATATACAGCCCTTAGGGCGTCATTTAGACTATGGGTTTTTTTAGATTAAAGTTCGCCATAGCTGCGACTTTGTGTACTTCATTTGAGTTCAACGACCAGACAAAGACCTCACAGAACCCAACTTTCATCAATAAAGCTTTCATCTTATATTCACAATATCCAGATTGCAATCTCAGTTTCTTGGCTTTTCTTCGTTTGCTCGTAGGAAATAGACCCTCATCATCAGGTTGATCCTGCTCCAGCGTTGTCAATAACCTGTCGAAGTTGGTTTAGCGATTGCTAAGGCACAATGTCCTCGCTCATTCGTAGTCAGGTCGTCAATGTCTACTCCTCCGAAAACGAAAATCACCATCTCATCGAAAGATGGGACACCTTTGCCTCTATCATGGACATCCATAGAAGACACAACAAAACACAAGAAAACAAGCTTGCCAATAGCAAATGTGCATTTCTCCATATTAGCATAAAGTCGCTTGTTTCTAAGAGACTGCAAAACGGCCCTAAGATGGGTGACATGATCTTCTAGAGATTCGCTAAACACGAGTATATCATGAAAGTAGACCACAACAAATATGCCAATGTATTTGCGGAGAACATAATGCATAACATGCATGAATGTTCTAGGTGCTTTGGATAAGCCGATAGGCATGACTAACCACTCATACAAGCCAAACTTGGTTTTGAAAGCCATTTTTCCGTTCATCAGCCTCTTGAACGCGAATTTGGTAATAACCACTCTTAGGATCAATTTTTTAGGAAATTGTGGCTCCACTAAGCTCATCTAGAATAGCGTGAAGGAGTAGAATTGGATGCCTATAGCGAATGGTGATATCATTTCTGGGACGACAATAGGAACACATGCGAAAAGTACCATCCCTCTTAGGCACAAGAATAACCGGAACGACACAAGGGCTTAGGCTCTCGCATACATGTCCATTGTCAATGAGGTGTTGTACTTGCCTTTGTATTTCCTTGGCTTCTTTGGGATTGACGCGATATGGTGCCTTGTTCGGTAAAGATGCGCCGAGGATGACGTCCATGCCGCGTTCGATGCCTTGTAGTGGAGGTAGTCCCGGATGTAGCTCGTCAAGTGAGGGAGTTATGGACCAAGGGGTCCTTGGGGTGCCAGCCCATTAGATGGGGGCCGGACTGGCCCATGTAAACAATAGAAGGTTCACGAAGCCATGGAGTCCCCATCAAGTCAAGGATATACAAGATCTCTCTACTTCTCGTGGTAATCAATTCGTTGTAACCCTAACCCTACCAGTGTCTATATAAACCAAGGGTTGTAGTCTTTAGGGTTAGAGCTTCATATATCACCTCATCGCCTTAGGGTTTAGCTCATGCTGATCTCGAGGTAGATCCACTCGGTAATCATATACGCATCGAATATAATCAAGCAAGACGTAGTGTATTACCTCTTCGAGAGGGCCTGAACCTGGGTAAACACCGTGTTCGTTGTCCCTTGTTCCCCATTGATCCCAGATCCACAGCTCGGGACCCCCTACCCCAAGGTCTACCGGCTTTGACACCAACATTGGTGCTTTCATTAAGAGTTCAACTATTGGATCACCAGAAGAATCGATGGCTCAACCGGTCATTGGAGACCACACCCGGGCAGAGGGCTTCCCCGCCCCTGGTCATCTCCTCGTGTTCAACGGCGTATTAGTGCACACTGATCCCACTGGTAGCCTCCACCAGATCGAAGGCTTCGCCCCAATAGAGGGACTTGCTGGCTCGGGGGCATCAACCCCGGGGCCAGCAGACCTACAAGAATTAAGTGTCTCCCAGAGTCCGTCCTTGAAGTCTGACTCTGGCAGACCGCCCACAAGATCCCCCGTCGAATCGCTGGAGTGTCCGGCACCCTCGTGTGCCCAGCCGACAGACCACTTGGCAAGTCTATTCCACGCGATGGGAATCTCCATTATCAGGCCCATGGCCTATGATCGGGTAGGGCTTAAACCCGACAACCTAGAAATCAACATCCCTCCAGTTACGCACCTCGTCGCACGGTCGAAGAGGCCCAGGAGGGGCCATAGCCTTACAAGCTAAGAACAGTGTACACTGGAGTCTCTAGCTCGGAATCAGACACTAGCCTAGAGATATGTCCGGACTCGAGCCCCTCGAGCCGATCCAGCCGCACACTAGTTTGGATCCGAGCCCTGCGCGATCAAAACCGGACATGACTCAACCGCCTATCAAGGATAGTCCGGGTACGCCACAGGGGGGAATCCCCAAATTTTTTCCCACCCACCCACCATATAGAATACTCCTCGGATTCAGGAAACACGAATATATGGGACCTCTAATATGTCAAATAGCTGTCAAACGAGACAGTCCATCATTATTGGGCTAGGTTTCTCCTTGTAAAGAACAAGATGGCATCTTGCTGCGACAAATAGGTAATCAAAGCTTTCCAGTTCAACTGTAAGGACGAGCGCCTCTTAAACGCCCTCGCACGTCGCCGAATTCAAAGCTTCACCAAACTATCACACATGGTTCGCAATTATTGCGCCATGGAGAACACGTGGAGGGCGCAACAGATGAACATGGGGCCACCGCCCGCCGCACAGCACGGAAAGTCTCGCGTACAACGAACATACATACATCGATCGCCAGAACACAAGCCCGATGAAAGGAAAACTAGGCCTAGATCGGTACTGGACGAATTGCTGGATAAACCATGCCCAATACATTTGGTCCTGCTAGACACAAACCCAACCGACTGATGTCAAGCATGTTGGGTGGTGAGACAAGTAGCAAAACATGGCGAGTCAATCTTGGGCCATACACCTCCAGATAAATAGTTTGCTGCTTCACCATAGGACCACAATGTCCTTACGGTCTACGAGATGTTTGCCTCCAACAATAAAAGGAAAAAGGCTCTTCGAGAGCTCAACCAGATATATCAAGTGACGGCCGCACAGCCATTGGCAGCCACGCCTGTCACCTTCGATGAGAAGGACGAGCCAAACCCCCGTAACAACCACACACCGGCCGCACTGGTCCTCGACCCCATTGTCGATGGTTATCGGCTGACTAAACTGCTGATGGACGAAGGCAATGGCCTCAACATCATTTATGATGATACTCTCGATAACATGCAGTTTAATAGGTCTCGCATCGAACGCAGTCAGACCACATTCTGAGGTATAATACCCGGTAGGGAAGCACACTGCTCGGGATGCATAACCCTGGATGTTATGTTCAGCTCACCCGATTACTACAGATCTGAGCCCTTGCTATTTCACATTGTGCCCTTCCGCAGCCGATACCACGCCCTGCTAGGATGCGAGGCATTCTCGAGATTTCAGGCCATACCACATTACAGTTATATCAAACTCAAGATACAAGGGCCTAAGGGGGTAATCTCACTTAAAAGCGACCCGAGCAAAGCCTTGCAAGCCGAAAACAAGACGCCATCCATTGCCCTAGAGGCACTATCTGAAGCCCTCACGACCGAGAAGTTGACATCATTACGCACTACAGTCGAGAGGGACGACGTGTTCCTCAGTAAAATACAAAAAATTACGTCATTCAAGACAGCAGATGAAATAGTAAAATTTCAAGTGCACCCAACAGATCCCAATAAAATGGCATCTATAGGAGCACAACTGGACCCCACAGTCGACAAGGCACTCCGAGCATTCCTACGTGAAAACTGGGAAATATTGGCCTGGCATCCCTCAGACATGCCAGGAATCCCACGCAGGTTGGCAGAGCACAACCTAAACATCCTCAAAGGCTTCAAGCCAGTGAAACAAACTCTACGCTGATTTTCTGAACCCAAACGAGAAGCCATGGGCGAAGAACTTGCAAAACTGCTAGAGACTAGATTCATCCGCGAGATCAAACACCCTGAGTGGTTAGCGAATTTAGTTATGGTACCCAAGAAGGACAAGTCCTGGCAGCTCTGTGTCGATTTTAAAGACCTTAACAAGGCCTACGCTAAGGACTCTTTCCCCCTGCCAAGAATAGACCAGATCATCGATGCCACCGCCGGACACGACTTGCTATGCTTCCTTGATGTATACTCCGGATACCACCAGATTAAGATGAAGGAGTCTGACTAGGCGGCAACCGCATTCATCAACCCTTACGGGCCTTTCTGCTTCAACACCATGCCATTCGGACTAAAAAACAAAGGAGCCACATACCAGCACATGATTCAAACATGCCTCGGGAGTCAAATCGACAGAGCGGTCGAGGCAAATGTGGACGACATGGTTGTCAAAATCAAAAACATCGACCAACTGATAGACGACCTCCATCAAACATTCAACAATTTACGAGCCTATGATATACGGCTCAACCCGGAAAATTGCATCTTTGGGTCCCTGCCGGAAAATTGCTTGTATTCGTTGTTTCCCATAGAGGAATCGAGGCCAACCTGGCCAAAATTAGTGCTCTATCCCAGCTCGCAATACCAACAAAGCTCAAGCACATTGAGAAATTGGCCGGATGCGTAGCAGCTTTAAGCCGCTTCATATCTCGCGTTGGAGAAAAGGCGCTCCCACTCTACAGACTGCTCAAAAAGACCAAGCACTTCCAATGGAAAGATTAAGCAACTGCGGCACTTGAGGAGATTCAAACACTTCTCGCGACAACCCTATACTGGCCGCACCTAGCGTCGGTGATGCCATGCTACTATATATTTCGGCCACCAACTAGCTGGTCAGCGCGGTGCTCGTCGTGGAGTGGGAGTCCGAGGGGCACAAGTTCCAAGCCCACAAGCCTGTCTATTACGTGTCTGAGGTACTTACGCCATGCAAATCACGATACCCGCACTATCAAAAGATTGCCTACACGATTTTCATGGCATCCCGAAAGTTACGACACCACTTTCAAGAATGTTCGTTCACAGTGGCATCAGAGGTCCCCTTGAATGATATAATCAATAACAGGGACGCCACGGGCCGTATCGCCAAATGGGCCATCGAGCTCCTTCCTTTCAAGATAACATATAAACCATGCCGAGCTATTAAATCTCAGGTGCTGGCCGATATTATAGCCGAATGGACCGAAGCCGAACTACCCCGGCAATACATCACATATTCACACTGGACGATGTATTTCGATGGCTAAAAAATGTTAGCCGGACTGGGGGTTGGGGTAATTCTAATATCCCCTACAGGCGACACTGTTCGGTATGTCCTACAAATAATGTACCCAACAACACAGCCGAATACGAAGCGCTACTACATGGTCTTCGGATGGCCACACCAATGGAGGTACAACGCCTCGAAGTAAGGGGAGATTCAAACCTAGAGATCTCTCAAATCAACGGCGAATTCGATGCGACGGACCCCAAAATGGCAGCATACAGAAATGCAGTCCTCCAGATATCGGCCCGGTTTGAGGGCCTAGAATTCCACCATGTCTTTAGAGACAGCAATCAAGCCGCGGATGTCCTCACCCACATGGGCGCCAAGCGCGACCCGGTTCCCAAAAACACTTTCCTCGAGCGGCTCTTCAAGCCCTCCGTAGTATGGCAGGATGATGATGCCGGTGCACTAATCAATGAGCCCGCTCACAATGTGTCCTCGGAAAGAGAACTGACGATCACATCATCGGCGGTTCCACACTCGAGGAAACACCTTCAGCCCACAAAATCATGGTCGTAATCGCCCCCTGGATAGAACCTCTGCTCACCTACCTCATGCGACAACAGCTCTCGGAGGATCAGATGGAGGCACGACGTATAGTCCGGCGCTCTAAAGCATACAAGAACCATAAGGGTGAACTCTATAAGAAGAGCACTACATGTATCTTACAAAGGTGCACCTCCGAAGAAGAGGGGCAACAGCTCCTGGCAGAAATACATACGGGCATGGGCGGCCACCATGTGTCAGCTCGGGCTTTGGTCAGCAAGGCTTTCCGAGCAGGATTCTTCTTGCCCACCGCCCATGAGGATGCCCGGAGATTAGTCCAACATTTCGTTGGATGCCAGCTATTCGTAAATCAAAGCCACATGCCCCCCACAGCTCTTCGGACGATACCGATAACATGGCCTTTTGCAGTCTAGGGACTCGACATGGTCGAGCAACTAAAAGGGAGGAAAAAGAGAAAGAAGTACATATTGGTCATGGCCGACAAATTCACCAAGTGGATTGAGGCAAGGCCCATCACCTCGGTAGAATATGGACCGGTCATCGACTTCTTATCTGACGTCGTACACCATTATGGTGTCCCTTACAGCATAATTACTTATAATGGCACCAACTTCACCGCCCAGGAAGTCAAAGACTAGTGCGGCAAAATGGGCATTAAGCTCGATTACGCTTTAGTGTACCACCCATAGACCAATGGACAGGTAGAATGGGCCAACCGGCTCATTATGAGAAGCATCAAACCTCGCCTAGTCCGATCACTTACATAATCAGATTGCCATTGGGTCAAGGAACTCGATTCCATATTATGGGGGCTGCGCACTACTCCTAGCTGATCAACCGGATACACGCCATTTTTTATAGTGTACGGTGCGGAGGCGGTCCTCCCATGCGACCTCATCCATGACGCTCCTAGAGTGCGCATGTAGTAAGAAAAGGAAGCTGAGCTGGATCGGCAGGATGACTTGGACGCTCTTGAAGGAGAACGTGATATAGCTCGTGCTCGATCCACACTTCATCAGCAGCAAGCACTGCGCTACCAAAACCGTGAAGTCCTGGCGAAGACATACAATGTGGACGATCTCATCCTGCTGCTCCCCAAAAAGCAGAAGGATAAACTCTCGCCCAAATGTGAGGACCCGTACATCATCGATGAAGTACTTGCAGGAACTGATCCCGTGGTAGTACTTGCAGGAACTAAACCTGTGGAATGCAGCCCGGCTGCACTGCTTTTATGCCTGAGTTCGGCATCACCACACGCACGCATCCTCACCTATTTTTCATTTTATCTATTAATTTTGATATGGCAAGCATTCGGCTAAACTGAACCATACTAAGCCCGTAATACATGCATCGTTGAATGTAACACCCAGCTTTGCATGGGGGCTCCCTTAGAAGAGCTGAATAATATAATCAGTATAAATCGCATTCGTTTCGAGTGCAACCTTCTCATATCTTTCAAGCCAACATATGCAGTTATTTGACTTACGATCTTTGCCAAGCTGGGTTGCCTCACTCCTGTGTTTACCCCTACGTTCCCGATTGTTCGGCTAGGTTGTAAAGGGAGCACCTCTGCGATTGTTACGACCGGGTCAATGGGGACCATACCTCAGACGGGTGAACCCGAAAGCTATCATTCTTATAGAAAACAATAAGTCGGCCTAAGGGAAGTTAATGTGGCCTCAAGCTTACCACCAGGGTTTTCTGAAGCCATTGGTTTCCATTGATCTTACATATCCAGAGTATAATTTTACCCGAAGAAAGGAAACTTTGTAGGAACAATTTTCATTGGAAGATGTTTCTCACATCAAACAGTAATATAACATAACTCTCCGCACATGTTTTGTCTATTCAAGACGGATGGCCGGATTGCCTGGTTACCCGAAGTGTTGCCTTGTGTCCTGAGGTACATAGTACGGAACATTTCCCGATCACTAGTCAGGGAGGTAGAAGCCGATGGCCGGTCAAGACAACATTATTTAAAAATAAGAACACAGATTGAGCTCGGTCAATGTAAAGTACATAGATACATAGAATTGAAAAAATTATTCCTGGTCGACATTGTCTATCAGATGGTCTAAAGCACAATCTTGCTGAGAATAACGAGCGGCGGGCATCACATCTTCATATACCAAATTAAGGGGTATCTCCTGACCGTTAGGGCCCGCTGGACCAACTCGAGCCATATGCTCCAGATCTAGCTTGGTGTAACAGTTCTTTACCATCGGCGAGGCCTCGCGCGCTCCCTCTCGGCAAGCTGAGATCTTCCACAATTCAAATCGCGTCGGGCTCCTTTAAAGTGTCCAGCCAATTCGGCCATACTCTCCGGTGGCGCATCGGACGGCCATAATGCCTTGACCATGCTCTTCTAGCCTTCCGAGCCTTCATGTTAGCCTTGATTAGTACCTTTAAAAGGTTCCCACCGTAGGAACTATCGTCTTCCTCGGGCCGCCCAGTTAGGAGGACTAAAACACAAGGTATGGCATATCGTTATTAACATGTTATGATGATCACACCTATGGTCAGGCAAATTCGATACTCACGAAATATGCCGCCTTTTAGTTCCTGATTTTCCTCCACGGCTTGTGCCAGTTGAGATTTCAAAACCTCAATTTCATTGGCTTTCTGCTGATTCCCTTCCTTGAGCTCATTTTTCTCCTCCTAACTTCACGTCAGCACTAATTTAGTAGCCTCCAGCTCCTTCCGCAACTTGCTTAGGGATTTTGCGGCTATATGGAGAACAACGTGTTAATACACAGAATATACCATATATCTTCCTACGCATTGTAAAACAACTTTGTTCTACTCACCGGACAATTCGCTGATGGATTTTCGAGCCGCATCCAGTTCGGCCTTAGTGTTGACCAACTGTGTCCGGCTTACCTCGAGGTTCTCAGACAGCTTGTCGCTCTGCTCTCTCTCGGCCTACAAAATCATATCACTACAAATCCTTAACTCGGTCGTCCCGCCCAAATTAAGGCTTGGGGGCCAGTTGGTTAGGGAACGCGATCCGCTTTTAAGTTAATTCAATTACATACCTGCACCTTGGGAGCAAAAAGGTCGGCGATCCCTTGAAGACCTGTCCGGGCCGCTCCAAGGTACGCATCAACCGAATTAAAGGCACTAAATTCCTGGTTGACAAAGGCTGTATGACGTAAAGTTTCCCTCCGATGGCGGTGATTCATTACGCTCTCGACTTCGGAGTTGGTGACCGAAGTATCATCGGAATCCGCCGGAGGCGCGCCGGCCGCAGCTTGTTCGGAGGAGGCTCCGGCTTGCGTTGAAGACTTAGGACCGGCGTCGCGATTCGGCACACCCGGGGAGTCTTCGGACGGATGCAGTGTCATTTTTCTTCTGCAACATTATGCAAACTTTAGGAGAAGTGTATTAAAAAGTAACCCTTGTTGTAATTCTAAGATACGTCACCTCTGGGCCCAGGGGGTGCGTGCTTCCACTTCGGCGGAGGCCTTCCGTTTTAAGCCCCCGTTAAGAACCAAAGCTGGTGCGGTTCACGCTCCTCCCAAGACGGTCTGACGCATAGTGCGGCGACCCTTGCGAGCAGAAGTTATCACATGGATAATAGTGCAAGACGAGCGCCCTGTTCAGGAACGGGTCCTCTTTTCACTTACATTGGAAGAGGGTAGAGCTCCTGGGTGATCGGTCATCAGGGCAACCTTGGCGCCGTCAAGACGGTCCTGATAGAAGACCCCGTCTTCAAAATTGATCGACGTCTCTGGTTCGTCATGATATCCCGGACCGTCATCACGGGAATGATCCTTCGGTTGAGGAGGAGGTAATTTAATGGACTCAACTTGATGCCTCCATCCATGTTTGAATACAACCAGTCAGAAGTTCGGGTGTAACCCGTGAGCTTACAACAATGGACTGTGGCTTACCCAATCTGACTGATTGTAACTGGAGCAACCCTCCCGGATACTCATGCGAACGAAGTCCACCTCCTCTTGCTTGAAGAGATCGACCAATATTTTGGCCAGAGCCACCTTATTGGCTGGCCCTTGTCGCTTATAGCGGGTTGCGTCGTTAGTCTCATTATAGCACCATAAAAGATGACTCCTCTGCTGGAGGGGTTGCACGCATTGGGTTATGGCAATGGCCATCACTTAAATCATGGTCAGCTTACTGCTAGTTAGCAGCCTGATTTTGGCAGCCAACGAGCATACCTCTTCGCTGACCAGTTGGGAAGGGCCCTTGGGCCGCTAGTTAAACCGCTTTATGGGCGGGTCACTTGAGTATTCGGGCAGCCCTTGCCGAAGTGGGTCGGTAAGGGGAACTTCTTCAATATAAAACCACTCTGGGGTCCATTTCTCGGGATCTTTTCATGGGGTTCCAATTGGATATCCTGTCCCGGCTATCCGCCATACTTCGTCACCGCCCACCTCGAGTATGGATCCTCCCTGGAGGCCGGTAACGAGACAAAACTACTTTCTCCACGAGTCGTAATGAGCCTCGCAACTCAAGAATGTTTCGCAAAGGGCCACAAAACCGGAAATATGCAATATGGACCCCGGGGTGAGGTTGTGGAGCTGGATCCCATAGAACTCTAACAAACCCCGTAAAAAGGGGTGAATTGGAAAGCCCAAACCTCTTAGGAGGAAGGGCACGAGACATACCCTTTCCTCCTTACCCGGAGAGGGGGAGTTATCGGCAAGGGCTTGGCCATCAACAAAGACAAGACCGGCGCGGACGGGAACCAAATCTAACGGAGGGAGGTAGCCTTGCGTCTGCAAGCGGCTTAGTTGAAGATGTGAGACTCAATAGCTCGACCAATCGCCTGGAAGTGGGACATGTGGGCGCGAGGATGAACCTAGGAGGTCGGCCATGGCGCCTGCTGGGGATTTGTTTGGTGCTATTCCTTGTGAAACGGGAAGGTCAACTATGCCCCGTGCCTTTGTACCTATAAATAGGTGTCTTATCTTGAAGCTGGAAAGACGGGCTCATGGAAAGATGGCATTGGGCCGCATGCCTTCTGAAAAGGTGCACGAAGCCCTTGCCCCGAGGCACGGCATTAAACTCTGATGGTCCCACCTCGATCTCGAGATGTCTTCGATCGCGGATTCTTGAACCTGTCCGAGCCCGAGCACGGATTCCAGATAGTGTTCAACGAAGATTATTATGGCTCCAAATCAAATAAAGGAATGGAAGAACTCATCTCGCAGGCCGATGATCTGAATATGCCAGAAGACAATCCCCAGCGTTGGAGGCTAGTTCGGGGTCTACTGAGGGAGTTATGGACTAAGGGGTCCTTGTAGCGCCGGCCCATTGCATGCGGGCCGGACTGGTGGAGCCGTATAAATGACAGAAGGTTCATGAAGCCATGGAGTGCCCTCCAAGTCAAGGATAGGCAGGATCTCTCTGCCACTCATTGTAATCGATTCCCAGTAACCCTAACCCTACCGGTGTCTATATAAATCGAGGGTTGTAGTCTTTAGGGTTAGAGCTTCATATATCACCTCATCACCTTAGGGTTTAGCTCATGCTGATCTCGAGGTAGATCCACTCTGTAATCATTTACGCATCCAATATAATCAAGCAAGACGTAGGGTATTACCTCTTCGAGAGGGCCCGAACCTGGGTAACCACCATGTTCGTGGTCCCTTGTTCCCCATTTATCCTAGATCTACAGCTCGGGACCCCCAACACCCAGGTCTGCTAGTTTTGACACCGACATCGGGGAATACGTCCGCGAACTCCTACAATATATTAGTCAACACTAACGGTAGATGGCGAGAGGTGTTAGTTCTTGGCGCTTCATCTTTCCACACTAGGACATAGTGTATAACACTTGATGGTTCTCTCATGTCTCTTTTGGTAGCTAAAAGCACTAAGTTTTTCTCGTTGCTCATCGTGGAGGCACTCATTTTTGGCTTGTGGAGCTCACTCTCTTTTTGTTGCTTCACTCTCTCAATATTCTCTCCATGATGGGTGTATGATTGCTTGTCAGTGATCACTTGACATGGCGACATGGGTCGTAGCACATTCTCCTTTCCCTTCACCTTGAAGCTATAGTGATTGGTTCACCCATTCTGGATGATACCGTGATCAAGTTGCCATGGTCTTCCTCGTAGAAACTGGCAAACGGACATGGGAACCACATCACACTCCAATGTGTCTTCGTATGCTCCAATCTTGAAGGAGACTTGAAAGGTGTGCTCTACTTGAATGGTACCGGAGTTGCTAAGCCATTGGACCTTGTAGGGACGAGGATGCTTCATCTTGAGCAATTGTTACCTGGAACATAGCTCTTCACTTGCCAAATTGTGGCAACTTTTTTCCGTCGATGATGACCTTCACGGATCATCCTTTGATGCCTGCCTTGGTGTGGAAGATGTGGCAACATTGGTCTTCATCTTGTTGGTGTTGAAGTATCAAGACCTTTGAGACAACAAGATCAGGGCTCGAGTCATTGTCACAAAAGACTTGATTGTCTTCATCGTCATTCCCTTGTCGATGCATTGCCACGTGCTCATGTCCATTTCTTCCTCACTCATGGAATCATAGGTGCCGTCGTCGTTGGCGATCATAGTACGTTGAGTGGGGCACTCAAATGTCTTGTCGCCTCGGCCTTGACATGTGAAGCATGGGATGGAACTCGTCTTGACGGTCTCTTCCGGTGGGTAGTTAATGATGAAGCTCTTGGCTTGAAGTTTCTTTTGGTAGGAGGATGACTTGAAGATGTCAAAGTTTTCTTATAACTTGACTTGTTACCATTGCTTGGTGAAGCTTTTGTCAAGGTAGAAGGCATCATAGTCGTTGAAGCTTGACTATATGAATCCTAGGTCTTGGAAGAGTATTTGGCGGACTTCTAATAATCTTTCACTTGTCGCTCCACCTTTATAGCTTGGTGCACTAGCTCGAGGAGGTTCGAGTACGGTTGGAAATCCGCAATCTTCTTGATAGGCTGGTCAAGCTTGCCATAGTTTGCTCCTCATCTTCCGTGAGATTGGCTCGGATCATGGAGATCTCCATTTCCTTTTAATACTCTTCAACGGACTTGGTGCCTTGCTTGAGTAGTTGCAATTTCTTGAATAATTCAAAGCTATAGTACATGGGTACAAAGCTCTCGAATGGCATCCTTCATTTGATTCCATGTTGTGATTGGTGGGTCACCTTTTGCTTCTCACCGCTCAGTGACTTGCTCCAACCAAATGAGGACATAGTCTTGGAACTCAAGAGATCCATCTCAATCTTCTTTTCTTATTCATAGTTGTGTAAGAGGAAGATCTTGTCGACCTGCAATGGCCATGAAAGGTAGTCTTCGGGATCATTGCTTCTTGAGAACTTAGGCATGGTAAACCTGAGCTTGTCATAGCATTGTTCGTCAATGCGTGTGGGTCGATTGTGAAGGCTCTCTTGCCTTGGTTGAGGGTCATCGACCGCTTGTTGCACGTGCTCCACTTGATTAGCTTGACTTTGATGACATGGGATTCTAGCATGGTTCCTCATTTCTTAGCGCTCCTTGAGGTGTGCGGCTTCTTCTTGTGGCTCTCATTGGATGGCCTCTTCTTGTTCCCAGTTGTGTGCACGGATGGCTTGGGTCACTTCATTTAGAGCACGTTGGGCTTCAAGTGCTTGTTCGTTACGACGTTGTTGTTCTTGTCGAAGGGCGTCGCCATCTTGGTTTACTTGGCGATCTTGGCGTATTGGAGCTTGCTCTTGGTCCATGGCGTCTTGTTCTTGTCGATGTTGTTGTTCGCGCTCTCGGAGGCAGCCTTGCAAACTATTACAATGGAATGGATTTTGTGGAGCTTGTAGATCTTCATGGTCTTAACAACAATGCGAGTGAGGTCTTGAGTGACTTCAACCCGAAGATGTGTCCGAAGAGTGTCGGCTTGAGTGTTGCTGTCTTGATGATGATGTTGTTGTAGATGAGCGGGTGTCCATCATGTCTTGAATATCGTCCTTGAGAGTTGGCATTGATGTGTCGAATTAGTCTCTTGTTCATTCTTCGAATTATCGCATGTCGGTGGCGAGTTGATCGATGCGGTCGCCCAATGCCTCGTTTATTTGGTGCAAAGCTCTATGCACGCCGAATATTTGATTCTTGGTGAGGTAGTTATTGGGATCCTCTTCTTGTTCGATGAAGAGTGGGTTGGTAGAAGTACTTGGCCTATGCATCATTTCAAGCAAATATGTGAGTGGAAGAAAGGAAAGAAGTAGACCAAATGTACCTTATCCGATGTTCAAGATGGATAAAAGATCACCCAATGTCGTATTATGGAAGTAGCACAATTGGTACCAGATCTTGTCGATTCTCACACCTATACATGTAAATCTTTTGGAGTTGCTTGGTGAGGATGGTGGGACAAAATTTATGCAATTGTTAGCAAGATTCAATAATGTTGAAAAAGATTCACAAATTCGCAAGTGCAACAAGTAGACCAATAGCAATATGAGGCACACGGAAACACACATACGGATAGATAAATGGGGTCGTGCAACCAAGGAATGAGCTCAAAATTTGGAATCCACAGTCTTGTTGCACAACACTAGTGAGACACTAGCACGATTGCTCAATAGGCAGATACCAGACTTGTGCACTACCTATAAGAGACTAAATGCATCGACTTTATATTCCAAGTATGATATGTATGTATGGCTCCTGGTGATTCTCTCACGATGATCCAAGATGATCAAGTATGGCAATATGATATGTGATGTGGTATGCTATGGGTCTTGCTTACAAGCCTCTTTATTCTCGTTTGCTTAAAAGCTTTTCTTTCTTGCTCTTTTGATCTCTTTCTTTGGCCACTTTTGCAAAAATTTCGAAACAAGGTAGCAATGATATATATGTGGAACAAATGATAACACAAGAGATGATACGATGATATATGCACTTATACTAAGATGATATACATGATGGAGGGTGCGGATAGATGATCACTAATATGCACAAGTAACATTGCCCAGCAATACTCAAATGGCTAGTCTCGATAGGAAAGTGATGCAAAATGGGCTCGGAGTTAACAATGCAATGGAAAGGGAGAGTATGCGATGATATCGTCTAGCCGCCCTTGCTTATGGTTGAAGGTGTAACGAGGGTGAAATGGTTGTTGCCGATGTCAAGTCCGTGGCGAAGTTGAGTGGCGGTGATGTCTGTCTCGAACCGTCCCTAAGTAGCCGAAACACGTTATGAAACAGAAATCGCAACTCAAATTCTCAAAAGAAATGTCAAATGGTGGTAGCAGAAAGCGGTGGTATGACAAATGATGTGAAAGTGGGTGCAGAAGTGGAATAGTGCTGGTCGGAGTTGGGTATGTGAGAAGATGGCGGTGGTTGAAATTTTTAGCGAAAATGCAGTTTTGTCAGGGGTAGGCGGATGATCCAGGTGGAGGTCCGGTTGATCCTGGTGTCGGTCCAGATCATCGGGGCAGGTCAACAGCTCGGGCTAGGGCTCGGGATGAAGTCGAAAATGATGGGGAAAAGAAAAATTGCGGGATTTGGGTGGATTTCGCGGTGGAGACGGTGGGGAATAGGTAGATCCACTTGCAACACAACGAATTCGAAATTGAACAAAACATCATCAAACCAACAAATCACAAAAAAATGGTGAAGCTATTTTTGTGGGGATTTTCGAAATTGGACAAAACCACACAAAATTATCCTAGAAAAAATGGTGGGGGAGACTCCAAGTTCGTGATCAATGTGGCTCACGATACCAAGATGATGTAGGGTGGAACCCTAGTGGCCAATCTTTCATGATTTTTAGGGGAATTCCCAAAGAACACGGTGAACTGAAAGAGGGTAAGCACTCAAATCAATGAGACCCGATCACACTAGAGCTAAATTCACATACACAAATGGGAAACACAAGATCCAAAGCCAACAAGGGAGGATACATGGTAGCTAGTTCATCCCAATCGGTGATGAAAGAGGTCTTGAATCCACTAGGGGGGTCTTCTCCGTGAGGAGGTCTTGAATCCACTTGGGGGATCTTCTCCTTGAGGAGGCCTTGATCTCCAAAGAATTAGGAGATAAGTGGATGAGCAAAGCTCTATCTCCAAAATTAGCTATGACAATGCTAACCCTAAAACGTTGGAGGAGAAGGAGTATATATAGTCTAGGGGGCGAAGGTGTATGTGGGCTTTGGCCCAAATCATGCACGCAGGCACTGTCCGGATGATCCGAGTGTTGGTTCGGATGATCCGGGCTTCGGTGGTCCGGATGATCCGGGTCGGTGTCTGGATGGCCCAGACGTGTCTTGGAGGCTACGGGAGGTCGGGTTGTCCGGATCCTGGCCTGGACATCCGGGTCCGTCCGGATGATCCTAGCTGGGGTCTGGATGGTTTGGCTTCAGCGAGTTGGCTTCGGGTGTCTTCGGGCACGTTAGCCGGATCGTCCGGGCAGCCATCCGGATCATCCGGGCTCTGTCCGGATCGTCCGACTAGGGGTCCGAATGATCCGAGCAAGCTCTGTCTTGCTCCGTTTCTTCTCCATCTTCGCGGTTGCTTCTCTCTTTCAGTCGTACGTGCTCCTTAGCTTCTCCATGGCTAGTTCATTGCTACCTGAGTATGCAAAGTGTCTCCACTTGAGGTAGTGGCCATGTCTCCTGTGATTCGAAAGGGAGTTGCAAGAGTAGTGATGTTGCCTCGGTCTCTAGAGCTCTTGCACGTTAACATGTCATCGGTCCATTTGGCACTTAGGGAGACGAAGTAGGTCCATGGGATTGGGATGCTCTGTATCATGTTACTTCTTGCCGCTTCGTCTTTTCACACTAGTACATAGTGTATAACAATCGATGAGTTCTCACACACTTCTATCATGTCTCTTTTGGTGGCTAAAAGAACTAGGTTCTTCTTTTAGCTATCGTCGAGGCACTCATTTTTGGCTTGTGGCGCTCACTCTCGTTTTGGTGGTTCACTCTCTCACTATTCTATCCATGATGGGTGGATGCTTGCTTGTCAGCGATCACTTGATTTGAGGACATGGATCATAGCACGTACTCATTTCCTTTCATCTTGAAACTATAGTGATTGGTTCGCCCATTGTGGATGACACCATAGTCAAATTGCAAAGGTCATCCAAGTAGGAGGTGGGAAACGGACATGGGAACCACATCACACTCTAATGTGTCTTCGTATGCTCCAATATTGAAGGAAACTTGAACAGTGTGCTCCACTTGAATGGTGGAGGAGTCGCTAAGCCATTGGACCTTGTTGAGACGAGGATGCTTCATCTTGACCAATTGTGGCTTGGAACATAACTCTTCACTTGCCAGATTGTGGCAACTTCCTCCGTCGATGATGACCTTCATGGAATGGTCCATTGATGCCCACTTTGGTATGGAAGATGTGGCAAGGCTGGTCTTCGTCTTGGTTGTGTTGAAGTGTCAAGACCTTGGAGACTACAACAGTGGGGCTCGAATCATTGTCACAAAAGACTTGGTCATCTTCCTCTTCATTCACTCGTCAGTGCATGGCCACGTGCTCAAGTGCTTCCATTTCTTCCTCACTCATGGAGTCATAGGTGCCGTTGTCATTGCCGATCATGGTGTGTTGAGTGGGGCACTCAAATGTCTTGTGGCCTCGCCCTTGGCATGTGAAGCATTTGATGGAACACGACTTGATGGTTTCATCCATTGGAGTACTTGATGATGAAGCTCTCGGCTTGACTTGTAGTAGGAGGACGATTTGAAGATGTCGAAGTTTTCTTGTAACTTGACTTGTCATTGTTGGTTGATGTAGGTTTCATTAAGGTAGAAGGCATTGGAGTCGATGAAGCTTGAGTGTATGAATTGTAGGTCTTGGAAGAGTACTTGGTGTACTTGTAGTCGTCTTGCACTTGTCGCTCCATGTTAGCTTGGTGCACTAGCTCGAGGAGGTTCGAATAAGGTTGGAAATCCACAATCTTCTTTATAGGATGGTTGAGTCCATTCAATAATCATGCCATAGTTTGCTCCTCATCTTCTGTGACATTGGCTCGGATCATGGCAATCTCCATTTCCTTGTAATACTCTCCGACTAACTTGATTCCTTGCTTAAGTAGTTGCAATTTCTTGAAGAGATCGCGGCTATAGAGAGAGTGAGATAGTTGATAGGTCTTGTGAGGACATTTTGAACTCTAACGACTTAACCTCTACCTCTATTGCGTCTTCTCATTTGGGGCTAGGTCCCATATATGATGATGCATGCGCTGATCCTCGATGACTTCGTCCTTCCTTTGGACAAGACGATGGCCATGGTGGAATATGATGCACCACCCACATGGTTCCATCACAATGAAGATGACCACGATTTGGTTTTTTGCACCTCACCGAGACCACATGATTGGAATGAAAAAGGTAACATAGGTGAAGGTGATGCTCTTGTCCCACTAGTGGAAATGGATTGCTTTCATGATGATGATCCACCTATTACCATGCTTCATGCTAGTATGATTTCCCCATGTGATGATTTACCCATTTATGATGAGTTTGATGATTGCCATGTGGAGTCTATTAGTTGTGATGCCATGTTGCATACGATTTCTTGTGATAATTCTTTAGGTCACATCATGTTTGAAAATCCGCTTGACTTGTCATATGTTATGCATGAGATAAATAATATGTCAAATTTGCAATCTCATCGTAGTAACTATGCATATGCCATTAAAATAAACCCAATTTGCACATTAGCATAGATGACAATCCCATGGTTATTGGCATTTGTGTTTCTTGTGATGATATTGACATGCTCCCTTTGCACCATGTCCATCATATCCCATGCCATGACCACCTAGCTTCGGATATGCATTGTTTGGGATGTTGTTCATATTCTCCATATGATGTTTCCCGTATTGCTCATGAGGAGACCCCCATAGTTTCCCCATACATTTTAGGAGATTTTGATTCATTCCATCCATTGCATGATCTAATACTTGTGTGCGCAATATGCTCCCCATGAAAGAAAATGCTATTGTTGTTCCATATAATTGCGTGCTCAATTTGTGTCCCCATCATGTTATACATAACAACTATTATTTGATGATGTATGACATGTTCTTATACCATGTGATGCAGGGTGGACCATAGGGGACGATCTTTCATGAAATAGAGGGGATTTCCCAAAGAACACAATGAACACAAGAACAACACAAGAGAGGAAACACTCAGATAGACAAGATCCAATCACACAAATGCTAAATCCACATACACATAGAGGAGTACAAGGGTCCAAATCCAACACAAGAGGATGCAAAAGGTAACTAGTTCATCCCAATCCTTGGAGGAATTGAGGTGTTGAATCCTTGGAGGATCTTCCCTAAGAATGGGTCTTGAATCCACTTGGGGATCTTCTCACATAGAGGCCTTGATTTCCATGGGATTGGGGGTACAAGTGGATGAGAAAAGCTTTGTCTCTAATATGAGCTAACCCTTTGCTAACCCTAAAACTTTGGGGGTGAAGGAGTACATATAGTTTAGGGGGCGAAGAGGTACATGGGCTTAGGCCCTAGTCACGCTCGCAAGCATGGTCCGGATGATTCTGATGGTGGTCTGGATGATCTGAGCGTCCGGGGTCCGGATGGTTTGGGCGACTGCCCGGATGATCCGGCTTCCTTGAGCAGGCTTCGGTTGTCTTGGAGCACATTACCCGGATCATCCGACTGAGGGTCCGGATGATCCGGGCAAGCTCTGTCTTGCTCCATTTCTTCTTCGTCTTTGTCTTTGCGTTTATTTCTCTACTTTGATTGCACCTGCTCATTAGCTTCTCCATGGCTAGTTCCTTGGTACCTAAGTATGCAAAGTGTTTCCGCTTGAGGTAGTAGCCATGTCTCATGTGATTCGAAAGGGAGTTGCGATAGGAGAGATGTCACCTCGAGCTCGAGAGCTCTTGCACGTGCACGTGTCATCGGTCCACTTGGCACTTGGGGAGACAAAGGTAGGTCCAAGGGGATGACCTTGAGATGCTCC